>CM065780.1:29059195-29659195 GCA_033296515.1 Macrochelys suwanniensis | reverse complement strand
CCATCCTTTTTTTTTTTTTTTTTTGCTTGGGGCGGCAAAAGGACTGGATAAGGACTGGGACACTCAGGCTGGGGGCCGCACCGCAGTGCACACGGAGCTGCCCGCAGGTGCTGCAGGGCAGCCCCCCCCTCCCCGCCCCCCCAGCACCACAGCTGGGACTGGGTGAAGCGCCCAAGCCACTCAGGGGCTGCGGCAGGGTGGCCAGGAGCAGCAGCAGCAGCGGGGCCATAGAGGGGACTGGTGCTCGGGGTGCTGCCGTGCGGGGCCTGCGTCCCGCTCTCCAGGGCTCCACTCCCTCTGGGGCTGTCCTGCCGTGGCTCCTCAGCCCCCTGCCGGGGCGGTCCCCCCGGTTCTGCCCTCCCGGGTCCCAGCCAGTCCTGGAGGCAGGAACCCCGGCTGGAGGGACCCTGGGCTGAGGCGTGGCCCGGGAGCCCCGCTGCTTACCCCGACCCTGCCAGCACCGGACAAGCTGGAGGTGAGGGGGAAGCAGGCAGAGTTAGCACTGGTGCGGGGGAGCCCAGGGCTGGGGTGGCACAGGGGGAGAGCCCAGCGCTGGGGCAGCAGGGAGTGCAGGTGAGGAAGGGCACTGGTGGGGGGGGGGGGTGAGAGCCATGGGCTGGTGCGGCAGGGGGTGCGGGGGGGAACCCAGGGGTGGGGTGGGGGGCAGCCACAAAATTTTTTGATTGGGGCGGCAAAAAACCTAGAGCCGGCCCTGTCTATTTGAATAAGAATTTACAAAAAGGCTATCAAGCAGAAAAAATAGAAGCAGAAGCATTGTGAACAGAGTAACAGCTCTTTTCAACTGGAAGATAATACGGGAAAAATTGTTGGAATTCTTAAAAAATCAGATAACACTTGGGAACCTATTTTTTAAGAGTATGACACTTACACTGAATAATCTCAGACACAAAGAAAACCACAGGAATAAAAAGAATTCTAGTCCATAATTTGCAACAAAAGGCTAATTTCTCTTCTGGATTTCACTCAATGCAATGGATTTACATCAGGGATGATCTTAGCCCAGTGTTTTTACTTGCTAAAATAATTACTGATATACTCTAAGGCTTGTTTGGAATCACTATATCCAGAAGCCTGGGACAATGCAATTTAAAGTTCTCAAAATGGTTTCTGAAGGACAAACATACTCATTTTCTGGATAAATATCTTAAACAAGACATTTCCTGTTTCCAAATCAGCATATTTGAACAAATAGTGCTGATTATAGAAAGGCCACATATAACAAAAGTTTGTTGGGATACTTGAAGAAAGACATGCAAAATGAAATGTAAATAAAACCTCAAGCTCAGTACATGCTAGACCTGTGAAAATGATTAATTATTCTTTTTAATATAATTTGTTTTATATTGGAACTGACTTCAGTTAAGTACTATATTAAATTTTTATATCTCATCTTCTTTACAAGTAATAGTCTCTGCTAGACTCTTCCATCCCAAGGAAAATCACGGTCATGAAAGAATTGTTCTGCCTCCAAAACTTTCAGTGAAAAGCCATCATAAATCATGAAAAACCTACTTCAACAACTCAATTTTATATTTTTCATTATTTAACTTGTTACAAAGGAGTACAACAGTGAAACAGGATTGTAAGACCTCACTGGGATGGAGATCAAGAGTTGCTTAAAGCTAAGGACTACTCACCTCTTTATAGATAAGCATCTTAAATGCTTTGCAGGATCAGGGCCGACATAAAACATTATCAGTTCACCCATATTGTATTTTGCTCATGATTCTGTACACTTTTTAGTCAGTCAACATTTTTGGTGTGGGTGGGGTAATAGGACAAAGCGTTAACTCCTACTACCCTGATTTATGAGAGTCATCCCATTCAGTATTGTGGGACTATGCACATAAGTAAAGAGAGGAGGATGTGGCTCAAGTGTGCTTCCTCGCGGGCTCTGTCCATAATAACTCTTCCTGTGAAAAAATGTTGTATGTTCATTTTAAAAAGTCCTTCATTAATCTTCAATACAAACTGATCTTTCAAATGTTTATAAATAGAATTTAAAAGCCCTCTCTTTGATATTGTATGATTACCACTAAAATTAGACATAAGGGTGTTAAATTTTCCATGTGTTTTGAGGGTGTTTACAAGACTTTGAAAGTTAATGGATGTTTTGTAGCTAAATGTCCATAAATGGCTTTAAAAAAATGTTAGCCCTATATCCAGGCACGAAGGATACCAGACATTCAAAAATTCAACATACAAATTAGCTAATTGTAAAACCAGATTTTCTCTTCTATTTTATTCAAGTTGCTGTTGCATATGATTTAGATACAAATAAGGACTAAATTCTAGTTTAATAACCACGCTAAAGATCTTAAGAAAGCTCATAATCTGAAGTGTCTGAACAGTTTTTGTGATGAACAGCTGATGTGTCTGGATACCACCATGTTGCAGACTGTGCTAAACTCACATGCCATGTGGTGAGCGAATTTGTAATGTCGGATCCACAAATGTACAACTTCTCCTAATCTTAGGGTCATCCAAAAATTGTAGATATATAGACATTTTCAGCCGTTCAGGTTATAACTGATAACACAAAAAGAATATTTTTGTGAGAGCCCTCAATAAAAGAGCCACACTGCTATCTATGAAAAGAAATTCAGGATACTTTTATCTTATTAAGTGGTAAGAGTACCAGTACTATCTTTTTGGTAAAGTTCACCAATTTTGGGTTCTGTCCTCTACATATTCAAGCATCAGCATACTCATGATTAAGGGGGTATCTCAAGACTCTAAGAATTAAATCTGAAACTCTCGGAGTTCAAATCCTGGCAGCTATGAAGGATGGTAAAATCTCAGAGTGGGTTGATAAAACTGGCACATAAAGATACTGGCCCAGAGCCAATCAACAGAAGTGCAGCAGATGAAGGATCGTACAGTATGCTCAGAAGAGGTTAGGCAGTGGTACTCTGAGGAGTCTCTAGTGGTTGTCAGTCAGCTCACTTGTTCATCCTTCCAAGGTAGATAAAAGGGCATACATTTTATTATGTGTGGGTCTTTTGATTAACAGATTAAAAGCCAAGGTCCTGTCTGCGCTGCACAAACTCTAAAGACAGTATTCCACGTTTTGTAAAGGGTAAGATTTTTCCTTCTGTCTTTAGTCAAAACTTCCCCTGATCAAATTGTTAAGTAGTATGTTGTGTGTAAACTATCTGCAAGGCTGTCACCCTCTTCTCAGAGGTATCTGCATTTTAGTGATAAATGAAATTATTCTTGTACATATGATAGGCCACAATCTTGCAACCAGATCTGGGCAGGAGGAACCCTGCACCTGAATGGAATACCACGAAAGGCAATGGCGTGTCAAACACCCACAGGCTCCACCCGTGTGGATCCACCTGCCAGTACAAGGTCATAGACTGTAAAGTACTTTTGGGCCCTGGGGATGAAAAACACTATAAAAAGTTAATCTTACCACTGCAATGGTACCATGCTGCCTATGGAAGATGGTGCAGCCCTAGAGACCTCGCAGGGTCCCTGCAAGTGTTCAGGTGGAAGATGGATTTTCTTCTTTATAAAAAATAAATTTATAGAATTTGTGGTTTGGGTCAGACAGGGAAGATCGGTGTGGTAGAAAGACTCTGCTCTCACTAGTGAAGATTGGCATTAGTTTTGTTATGATGATGAATATCTATTATTACACAAGCATTTATAGGACAACCATCACTGTGGTATTTAGGAACCATTCATTTGAAGGCTTAAATGCAGCCCATCTGCATTTGCTGGGTGTGAGTGCCCAATTGGTAGAGGTGCTGCTGCCATCTCTTCTTATGGTGAATATTGCAATGAGGGGAGGAACTCTTCAGTTTGCTGGGAAACTTACTTCTCCAAGGCTAAGCTCTATTTTGGAGATGATAGCAAAGGAAAATTATCTACGGTCTATGGTCCTTTTAAGACTCTTCAGCTAGGACAAAGATGACATCTATATCACACTTCACTGCAAACTCTGATGTCATTCAGGTCTAGGGAATGACATATAAGACTGTTGGACTAGGGTAAGTCCCAAACTCCACACACTTAATGGAAAGCACTGTTGTGTGCTATCAGTAATCTTCCACTGCAGCATCTATGGTCACTGGCACAGCGCCAGACTGACTCCTTTCTGGGGATCCCCCCTCTCCAGCGGGGTTGTTGGAGTATAGACTTCACCCCTGTTTTTCCAGCGACTCTGCAGGCAGGTCTCTACTAGAGGTGGCTCTCTTTAGCAGCTGTTGCTGTTGCTAATTTGCAGCACAGCATGCTCACTGCTAGATTCTATCTTCTGTTAACTCTCAGCTACTGTGAATCCAGCTCCCTAGTCTGCTTTCACTTTGGAATATGATTCAATATATGAAACTGCTATAGCCATGCAATCAACTTGCAGGATAAGTTAGTTGCCTCCATTGCCGCAGAAGTTATAGTTAGGGTGACCAGACAGCAAACTTGAAAAATTCGGGCAGGAGGTGGGGGGTAATAGGAGCCTGTATAAGAAAAGAGATCCAGAAATCAGGACTGTCCCTATAAAATCGGGACATCTGGTCACCCTAATTATAGTACTGTTCTCAGACTCACTCTCTCTCCCTTCTCTGCAGTTGTTCAGTGCTGGACCCTGGACCTTGGGTTTCTTCTGTCTCTCACCAAATAATGAGATGCAGGAGTCAGGATTTTTAGGACTTTTTTTGTTCATTAGGGGACTTCACTTTGTGCCTCAGACACCAGGTAGGATTTATCCCCTCTCCTGTTCAGCAGTGGCTCAAGAACTCATGGCTTTCCATTGGTTCCTTAAAAAGCTCTCAGGCCCCTGAGTTGGGCTAGCTGTGCCCTTCTCCCACTCTTCAGTGGCAGGATTCCGTCTAATTTTCTTCTCTGCTGCTTTCCATTTCACACAGCAGAGGGCTATCTGCAATTTGAGAGGAAATGCAGCTGAGATAGATAGGCCTGTCCGCACAGCAATCTCTCAACTACTCTGTCTGTGGGTCTTCTTTAATGAAGCACCATGGAGCTATCTCAGAGCCCCTTAACTCCCTGTCTGATGTCCTTTTAATAACCTGCAAACTGCCTGCTGCTCGAGCTTCAGGCTGTCCATTTACACTTACATTCTGGCTCATTCCTGTGCAGACCTCACCTGCCCTTATACGATTGCATGATGTTCAAATGATTCCAGCCTCTCAGCACCCAACTCCATCTGTAATCGCAGAGCTGCACTGCAGTGAGATATGATCTTGAGTATCTTTTTTCTACCAACTTACTTTTGCATAAAAGGGACAGGGATAACTTCCCTGAGTGGGAATTCAAATTTAAACCAGCGTCCAAATGCGAATCCCTACTTTGCAGGCTATCTTCTGAGGGAAGTTTTCTATATTTAGAATCTGGGGTGCATATTTTTAGGAGAACATCTGAATTATTGTCTTCGCTCACTAAGATATTGCATCTCACTAACGGAGTCTGCATGTCAGACGTCTTGTCAGACGTAGATCCTGTCCAATAATATTCTGTATTCTCTGTCTATAGAGTGAGTATGTTTGAGGTATTTAAGTCAGTTCTCCCCTCTGCTCCTATAGCCACTATCATTATAATTAGTCCCTCTGGTGGGTTTTTGAGTTCTCAATCGTAGTCCTTAGAATTGCTGCTCTTGCTGAATTTGTTATATAACTAGGGACATAGAACTAGTACTCCCCTTGGATCTCATATTTGTAAAACTCATCCCTGACCATGATTTTTCAGTGTTTGAGAGATAATTGATTCAATCCATGACCGATCCACACTGCTAGAGCTATGGTGATGTCCAGTATTAGATCAGTCACATAATAATTTGCTCTTACAATAGGACCTTCTAGCTTACATTCTAAGAAACTTTCCGAACATTAGTGAGTTACTTGAAGCAGTGTTATGGAAATTTAGGGAAGAATTGTCATTCTGTAGAAGAGGACGTTGAGAGGTGCTGAGAGGTTGCACGACTTGCCCTGGCTCTAACTGGATGTCTGCTGTAGAACCAGAGATAGAACTCAGTACTGTTCAAGAACATTCGTTTGTGTGGAGATTAATAACTCTTTGCGTGTGGTATCACTGTATTTTAAAGACTCACAATTCAAACACCCTTGTCCCAGAAGCATGATGACTCAGCTCTGCTTTTTCTCTGTTGCACTTGGAGGTGTCCTCTCCCTCTGCCACTTACGGAGACATTCCTTGATGACTTGATTTGGCTCATTATCCCATATCAAGATACTTAAATTCTGCTCTTGAGCTTTCAACCCTTGTCTAAGGTACCTTTTTCTGAGTTTGGTAGAAGAAGTTTGATTCTCTGTCTCCAGCTTCCTCTTGCATTATGTGCAAGATCAGAGAAGACAGGGAAGTCACTATCTTAGTTCCTGTAGGTGGCCTCTTAGTCCCTGTTCTCCTAGTTGCTGGCCTTTGTGATAGAGCATGGATTGATTCCCTCAATCTGTTGTGATTTTCCCCTCCGGGGGGGATGGTTCCCTATCTAAATTCCATCTTTCTGAGCTTGTGACCTGAGAGAAGAGTGAAGCAGAGATACAGAAGTTTTCTCCCTGAGGTTGCAAACACATTAGCTATGTAGCCATATGCCCTTGACCTAAAAGCTTAATTGGGGATCAGATGGGCCCTTTTTTAATTGGGATGCTTGCAGTCATATCACATCCTCAAAAATAAAGCTTAGATTGCTTGGTTTGGCTGGGAATAACGTGCCTGGAGCGCTCTCTCCATGTACGGACTATGAAAGTAACTTTTTTTGTTTTTTGAGAATTAAGCTTCCAAGTTACTAGCTCCCTGCTCATAATGTGTTTCCTTAATAAACTGCTGTTTCGATTGTCCCTGGACCACCACCTTAAAGTGATTTTGGACTTCTTTGTGAATGAGCCTATAATCCTAATGACCCTTTTCTCTAACCCCTCTTCATGAGAAAAAACTTCACTCTGCATCTAAAGATCTTCATTAAGTTTTGTATCCAGTACTCTAGAAACATGAAGAACCATGGTCCATTTACAAGACCTCAAGTTTGTCTGTGGCTTCCATGCTAGTGTCAGTAATTGGATACAGTCACTTCTGAAAAGACAGACAAGACTCTCTACCTCTGCTAGCTAAGTGTCATTCTACCTTGGGTATTTCACCCTCCTCGGATAAGAGACTTGAGGTTATACTGCAGTGGAAATCTGCAAGTCTGTTGCATGGTCCTTCCCTTACACTTTCATCATGCGCTACCAGGTGGACATAGATTATGGAGACACCTTAATATCCCATGGGATAGGAGAAGAAGGTGCCTAACAACAAGGTAAAATTACTCACTGGTAATTCAGTTTTTGGAGTCCCTCCTTTTCTTCCATATTTCATGCCTTTTGCTTTACCCATGTGGTATGTGGAGTCTTATTTAGGCTGAGACTTGTCAGGTTTAAATGTGACCTGCACAGGTTTTTTGAAAAATTGAGTTTGTGCCCATTTTTGCATTTTTTTTAATAACGTATAAAGAATGCCTGAAAGATTTTTATTTTCCTGTTTATTTTTTACCTGAGAAATATCGAGACTGTGAAGTCTGCTCTTTCCTGGTTTTGCTGGAGGCCCTCTGCCAGGTCTTGGGATGTCTATTGTCATCTCTAACACCCTAACTGAAAGGACAAGGGTGCTGAATCTTTAACAAAGGCTTTTTCTGTTCAGAATGTTACTTAATGATTGACGTTAAATAAGTGATAAGAAAAGCAAATAGACCTAAAGAGCTTTAAATATGGCAGCAAATCTTGTCACTTCTCAGTTCCTTCATATTTACTCTCAGCAAAAGTGATGTCATCATTACATTAATTTTCCAGTCAATCTTCCAACATTGACAGGAATGGAACTTCTTTTGTAAAAAAAAAAAAAAAAAAAAGCAGAAAACAAAACAAATAAGCAACAACAAAAAATTGGAGAACTTTTATACTTCCTTAATACATGACAAAGAAGCGAAAAAGGGCTGTGTGCTTAGTCTCTGCCTCTCACTATTCTGTTCCTCCTGGTTTCCGGATACATGGTGCCATAATGCTTATTGTTTGAGTTTTACACAGGATGAGACAATTGGGGAGAGAGTCCAATAAACAATTTCTGGTGATTAATTTTCCCTTATAAAGTAGCTGCTTAAGAAGAGCCTTGGCTCTATAAGCCAAGGCTTATAGAGCCTTGAAAGACCACAGACTTCCTTTAGGATTTGCAGTAGGTGCCAGCATCTGTAGCTTGAGTAGTCCCTTGAACATATTGATTGTAACAGACTGTAAAGCCCCTTTCTAACATTTCTTCCCAAGTAGCATGGGCAAAGTTTATCCTTTAGAAGTCTTGTGGGCTCTTTGAAAATCCCTTTGGGCCACAAACTGCATGGATATATTACTAATAGTGAAAGAAAAATCCTCATTAGTGGATATAGCTGTGTGAGGGCTCATCCACTGAATTCTAGTCAAATACATGAGTATTCAGCTAACACCAATATTCAGTGCATTCTTCCCAGGCAATGTGTTCCAAAATTGTAAAGTATCAGAGGAAAGTTGTGGAGTCCCTGTGCTGAACATTTCATCAACTCATAATTACTCTTTTTATCAACAGATTATATTCCTTTAAAAATGAAATACATATCAGGGAAGTGAATGGAGTGACACAGTATTTGGCTATATCATGCTGATACTAGCTTGTGATATGCAATGGTGAAACAGTGATGTGCCATTCATTTAAGAGAAATGCACACTACTTAATGCTACAACCCCTGTCACAGAGTATGCAAGAAGAAAACAGAAGGAGAGGAGAATCTAGAGTAGCACTAATCAGGAGTAGAAAGATTCCTATTTCCAAAACAGCTCTACAGTTCTTGTCACAATTTTTAATTTTTTTTTGAGGGTGAGGTTACTCTTGTGCACTAGATCAACCTGTCCCCTGAATAAGCCCAGTACGTATTCCCTGAAAGAGGCCTTCTGGGGATTACATTGCCCAGAAAGGCACCTGTCTGTAGAGCTCTAAGAGCTGGAGATATAAATATTTCCTTTTTTACATACATACAGTATTTATAGATGCAAGTCATTTAGACAATTTTGTGCTAACAATCTCCAAGCTAACTGAAAAACTGTTGTGCTTAAATCTGTTTGCAGTGTTTTCCAGACATTTCAGGGTCTTTCAAAATTAAACATGGTGTCAGTTAGTCTTTTCAGGAGGTATGTTTATTCTTGGGTTGCTATTAAATACCTTTTGGCTTTACAGAGAATAATGATCTCCAAAGTAACTGCTCCATGATGTATTTAAAGGGCAGTGAGGTTTTTATCTGCAAATCAGTATGTTGAGACTTCATGTACCATTTAAGGCAATATTTCAGAATGTTTAACAAGACACAGGTGTTAATATACAGATTTGCCTTAGTGACTGCAAAAATATGCACTGAATATCTATTTCCCTTTGATTAATATAACAACTATGGTTAGTGTGTCCAAAATGTCACTTAACACAAATACTTCTCCAGAGTAATGTTGTACTTTTTCCTTCATGTGCCATGTATGATGAAAATATTTCAAGCTTCTTATGTCAAATACAAAATAAATTTTCCAAATTATCAAAGAAGCTTAGCAACATGCATTTGTTATCTGTAAAATTTTGTTAATTAAAAATAGATCAATGATGTGTTTAATGATAACTTGAAAAATGCTATTCTTCACAAAACAGGTTAAAAATTGAAACCTAATCAAGTAACACATCTGTTATTTATAGTTAAATTAATTGGTAAACAGTGAATATTTATTATTTAAAATGCTTCACTTTAATTGATGAGTTTTCCAAATAAAAGTTGTTGGCAAGCTGCCAATAAAATAGAAAGCATAGTTGCTTGGCACAGTTCCATTTCCTTGATGGACCACTGCTGTAAAGATATTCCTGCTGGAAACATATTTCTCTTTATCAAAATGCTTTTGTTTTCTTATCTTATGGGACATTATAAAACAGCCTGTCAGATATTTTACCAAGACTACTTCTCTATGTCAAGATATTTGCATTTAACCACTTCTAAGATTTACTAAAAGAAAAGGTCCAGATTGATTTAAACTAGGGCACTAAGGCCCTAATGATCATTCAAAGGCTATTGACATCAATAGGAGCCTTTCCACTGACTTCAGTGGGCTTTGGATCAAGCCCTATATAAGGAAAATCTTTTCTGTGTTTTGTAGCAACACCCTTATTTACCATTAAGTCTCCTTTCATAGTGTATGGTACCAATGCAAATGAGGAATTCACAAAATGTCATATCCAAGAAAGTCTCCTGCCTTCCTGACAATGGCATGCTTTGTTGCCTGTTCTTTCTTTCTTTTATCAAACATATTCATTTTAAAAAGTTATCACATTAGGCCAATATAAAATATTAGTCTAACTTACTCAGGAAATCTCAGCAGTTCATAACTAATATTGAAAGTCTGTTCTTAAACCATCACCTCCAATTGGATATTTCAAAGATATTCAAACTACGTGCTTTTATCTGCAATATGTATTGTGATACCTAAACTAAACAGGGTAGGATAAACGTGATGTTTAATCTTTCACAATTAATGCATATAAATAATTCTCTGATCATAATTTCAGGAAAATCCTTACTGCATATTTTTCCGGGAAAATTAATAATATACCGTTTTAGTTGAAAAATGAGAGGAAAAATTGTTCCAGGACTTTAAATGGCTTGGTTTAAAATTCTAAATGATAACCCATTAAATATGTTTAAAGCACCTTCTAAATTACAGAAGTAATAGGTCAACAGTGTAGATTTATCTCATATTAACTCACAATTTGCGGACACACTTTAACAGAATATAAGAAAGAATTTACATGAAGTTACACTATTGCATATACTGTATATTAGGTAAGAACTCTGTATGCTTATATGTAAAAACAATTCCAAAATTCTGAAGACTAAAAATGTCCCTAATATCCACAAATCTGCTTTTTTTAACCTCTAAAATGAATGGCTTTCTAAACTATCCTGGAATATTAGCTCAGCACTGCATGTGTCTAGTCTATTTTTTTTTTCCTGAGAAATGCTACTGGTTGGGTTGGCGTAGAGACAGAAGGCTGTAAATTCCTATCCTCCATCAGTACTGTTGACCTCAGAGCAAACCTCACAACTGGCTACAGGCATCCAACATCCATCATTGCTCCTGAAACCTAATCTTTCAGGGAAGGACAGCTGCACTGGGCAGTAGTTAAGCAGCTTTCTAAGACACACTATCATCCTAAAAAAAAAACAAAAAACCCGCAACAACATACAACCAACATTCCTGCTCTACTTTCTGATCAGTGTTTCAGCCTTTCATCATACTGCATATTTTCCATCAAATTCATGTTTTTCACTTACATATGTTTAACTAAAATTGTAACCTGCTGCTATTTTTTATAATCAAAACTGCTCGTTTGCATATTCAAATGTATGGACCTGACATCTAGCTCCCATTAAAGTCATCAGGCGTTTCATACTGACTTCATTTGGAGTAGTATCAGTAGGTGGTTGCAACTCCTGATATGCTTAAAACAAGATTTAGATAAAAAACAGTACATAATGTATATATCTGACACATAAATGACACATTTGTTGTTCAAAGGGTTGAAAATTTAAAAAGGGGAATTCTGGTCCTACATTTACAAATTGCCTTTCTGGGAATGAGACCCCTCTAGTCTGGAAGTAAGTTTCAGAAGGTGGGGAGTAGTGGGAAGGGGGTCTCCTTCCTTTAAAAAAAAAAAAAAAAAAAGGTAAATGGTCAAATATTTCCAAAAAACAATTAACACAGCAGTAATTATACAGGTGTACACAAATAAATTGATTTTACATGTACATGCTGAAACACCAGACACACATTTCTGTGCTGAAAATCCTTTATCGTAAGGCAGATGAAGGCCAACTGTGTAAAATGTCCTAAATATTTTCCGTAAACTTTTCTAACATCACTGCTGTCTGAATTTTCCACAAATAAAACAAAGTCAAATCATCCTTTCTTAACTTTAAGAAAATGTGCAAAGCTTTTAGCAGAACATCAGAACAGAGAGGTTAATTCTTCATTCTGAATGTCTCAGGCCCCGTAGCCATAAAAAACAATAATAAAGAAATAGCATTCTCTTAATTCCATATCTACAAATCTCATTTTCCTTTAGTAAAGCTGCATTAAAGAATACAGCCTAGGGACAGTTAAAAATACAATTAAGAATTTTTTAATTCAATCAACGTTATAAAAAGCAGGCAGAGTTATTGAGTTCAAACTCAGCAAACAGTTGTATTCTAAAGGTCACAAAGCCTCTGACATTGTTATCAGAATATGTCTATGTATTTCCAGTCAGTGAGTCTAAACAATTAACAGAAAGCCAACCCCTTCCAGACTAGAGGGGTCTCCTTCACAGAAAGGCAATTTGTAAAGGTAGTACCAGTGTTCCCCTTTTTAATTTTTTTTTAAATTCAGACGGACGGAAGTTGCAATAGTAAAGAAGTCGGGCCACTGAAATCAAAGTAGGATAGCAGTCAGTTTGCAGGAGGGTTGTATAGCTTTCTTCAAATGTGGGACTAGATCCACATTTGTCTGATTCAGATCCCTTCAGCTTGGCACTTGACCCAGTAGCTATTATGAGAAGTTAGCTGATTCTGCCACCTAAAAAGTCAAATTTTACATGCATCACTTACTGAACTCTGACTTCTAGAAACATAATTTCCAGAACATTAAAGACTATAAACCAAAGATCATCGCATTTGCTTGCTCTGTTTCATAGAGTATGTTTAATATATTGTGGATGAAGAAAATATGTACCAACTATAACAATATGTGATTAGTTCTGCTATTATTAAACAGAGCATTTTAATTATCTGGAAAACAATGAAATAATTTTCTATACCAATGGAAAGACACTCAAAGAACAATTGAAGGTATGAAGTAGCCTCGCTACACTTGGAACCAAGAGGAAATGTACCACAGAACGTGATAGTAAATTGGGACATGTCTTCTAGTGCCATGAATCAAAGAGAAAAACACTTTTAGTGTGAGAATGTAAAATTCCATCATTTTTAATGAACTGATACGAGGAGAAATGTACTGTATGTTCAGTATGCTGTTAAATTTTGAAAGTATATAATAATACACATAGCATCACTAGTGAGGATCTCAGAGACACACAGGTACAAGCATGAAGTTTAAATTTGTGAAATCTCTCCTATTGTAGCAATTGGTGCAATATCCATCACAATTTAGTTTTCCCCCTATTATTATGCTACAGCTAAATAACGTTAAGTTTCTGAGGAATACGTCACAGCTGGTAAGCATGAGATACTTAAACGTGCAAAGCCTTTTGACCCAAGGAAAGTAAATATATTTAAAAACACATATTATGGCTAAAACTGAGCTGGCAAAAGAACAAATTATGTGTATGAATTGTCATCTTAATTGAAGAATTAAAACAGCCTGAAAAAAACTAAAATCACTATTATTAAGCAAGTTTTTAGGATTGGAACCATTTTTTGATCACTATATTTACAAAAGAACATCATTTTTAGTAACTTTTCAATCTTTTTTCCATGTATTTTAGCTATCAAACCCATATGTGAAGATTTGCACATCTGATGTTTAAATAAGTATTATCACGCACAAATTAAAACCAACTGAGATTATCAGAGAGATGTTATGGGAAAATAGATCCCAAACTAAACCTGTGCCATGGCAGACACACAGCTCTATGAATGCACAGCAGTTTAAACAACAAGTGAAGCTTGTTGGAAAGGAATTTACAGGCAAAGCACTCTCAAGCAATCTTTTTCGACATCATCAGATTTCCTCAGTAGATGTGTTGTACAGGAGCTCTCAGTGTAGTGGATCACAGAGAGAAAAAAACTCTTCCCCTTTGCTCCTACCTGGTAAATCATTGATAATATATCAAGGAATATTTTTAAACACTGATTCTGCTCCAGGCTGCCAGTTGCTATTGTGCATTCATAAGTAGCTTTCTTTAAAGCCTTTTCCAAACAAACTATGGGCCAGAAGTATTAAACAAATAAACAATACATAACAAATATGAAATTTAGAGTTTTAATGAAATATATGGACCATAGTATGCATACAGTTTTTCAAAAGATTCACAATGAAGGATTCTGCTTAAAAAGTGATGGCATAATATGGCCCTTTGCTATTTAACTGATTTTCTCCATTAAAAAAAAAACAACTACAGATCTTAGCATGCAGTAACACGAGAGTGAAACATGTTGGCTCAAGCACTTATACTGACTGTTTACAAGTAATTAGTCTTTGTATTTTGAAAATAAATATATTCAAAGTATGTCATGTGCATTTCAGAAGAGAGAAACTTAGTATTTTGATAAACCATCTGAAATTCCTAGCCTTGAAAAGATGTATATGATTTAAGGAGACTTAAGTGGGCTTCATTATTATTATTTATTTACATATATAGGATGACATTTTTAGCCCTTTCTGAAAAGGGAAAGTTAATAAATATTTGTAATAATTACATTTTTGGAACCGGGCATAAAGCTTATGGTGGCAAATGACCACCCACACCACTTGATGTGACATAACTCAGCTGTTTTTAAAGTAAGATAGCCCATTAAAAACTAAACACGGTGTACTGAAGTTGCACTTTCATTATTTGACCTTACAGTATCCTGATTTATCTTCAGAATCCTTTTAAAAATAGAATTGCCCAATAGCTTGATAAATCAAGTTCATTTTGAAGGAAATTCAATATGCGAATGTTTCAGCTGTGCTCTTTTACAAATGGTCTGCCTTGTCAGTTTGAAAAACTGAAAATCAACAAAGGAACAGTGTAAGTATGCTTGACCTTATTCCCTAATGTCTATCAAGAATTCCATGGTTGGTCGATTTTAAATTTGTGAAACTGACACTCAAAAATGTATAGAGCATCTTCAGTCCAGATCCCATAACTGCTGACTATACTCCAGCCACAGCCTTGGAATCTCCGCACTTGCCAACTTACACAGCACTTACAAAGCGTGTTTAAATACTGCATCAATCTATGTCCGTTCCTTCCTTAGAGTAATCCTATTTAGATTATCTTTTAACCCTACACTTGCATTATCTAAACAGTACCATTATTAATCTAATAAAGGAAACATACATTTTAAGATGAGACAAAGAAATATAGCCTATCACCTCTGATAGCGTCCTTCCTCAACCACAGTGGCAGGGGAGTCAACAGTCCTGAATATAATTATGGGGGGAGGAGGAGGACAACATACATTTAACTCCCAAACAACATCAGTCTAATTTATTGGCAATGAATCATAGGGAAGTGTCATTTTGATGTTGGCTATCTGTGTTAAAAATGTCCATCTGGTGCATATGCTATGCACTGGTATTTGCTGTACAAGAGCAGTTTATACAGGCCCCTAGTGGTTTAGCACACACAGCACTAGATGAAGGGGGATTCCTACTCTTTAGCTTGGGTAGTTTTAGTCTCTGCATTATTCTGGTTTAGAAATGAAGGGTGACCTTAAAATGAAAGCTGAATTACTGATTAAATTTAAAATACTAAACAATTTATTTCTAAATACAACCCCAGAGCTGTTTTCACAAACCTCTTCAGAAAATTAAATGCTGGATGTTTTACCATTTCCCATTCAGTGCACTGGCACAACTAATATTTGAGTTACATAACAGCCACAACAGAACGTTTAATTTATAACACTTTTTATTATTCATTAAAAAGTAATATAACTAAATACTAAAAGCAGATTTTAAAACACTGACCCTGACATCTAGAAGCTCAGAGATGCAGTTTTCCTTTTGAAACGCCATTCCTGACAGCTTGGCATAGCACACATAAACCACAATGAATTTCTTAGTGCCTTCTTAGAGTAGAAGTCTACTACTTAGCCAAAGCTCTCAGTACTTAGAGTGGATATATACAAGCTATACATCATTTCAGCATTGAGAGAAACCTAAATATATTCCACCATACCACCACAAGTGACAACTAAAATTGGAAAGCTACTCCTGTAAAAAGTATCCAATTAAATCCCTCTCCATGTCTGTGTAAAAGCTACACCACCTCGTTCTTTGAAAATCCCATGCCGACACATTATAGCTTTTAGCTATTTTAACTGGACAAAATTTGACAGCTGAATTTATGAAACTGACCAGTTTGTCAATTTCACACTTCAAAAAATACAATAATAACTGATCTCATGAGAGTGAATTTAAGGAAACTGTCACGAAATTGCTAGCTATGGTGAGATGCAAGTACATACAATTATTTTGGGGGACAAGGGAGAATTTTATTTTGTTCAGAGTTGCTCTGTTCAATAACAATGAACAATAAAGCTTTGTTCTTTCCCAACCCACTAAAAATTATGTACTGTAATACAATATATTCTAAACCACATTTACATAAAGAATAGAAAGTAGTAAATATTCTAAACCTTTTATCAGACATCAAGGAACACAAAATATCTTAGAGCTGTGTTTCTTCATCTCTGCATCAAGATTCAAAGTAAAAGTCTTGATGTTACAAAAGTTGCCTGTGTTTGTGCAGAAGGTAGGGAGAGGCAATTGGCAAAAGGGTCACAAGATAGAAAGTTGAGACTAGGTGAATTCTCAGAGAATAGAAACATAAAATAAACATATCCATTCCCTGTAACTAGGAAATTCCAAAGCAAATCAGTATCTAAGGTCTCACGTGAAATGTCGCACAGTCTCCAGCGGATATTGAATGAACAGAAAAACATAAAACCTTTGCTGCTCTGTGGCGAGGTGAACAAAATGGTCCTCTTTATATATGTAAAAGCTTCAATTTTAAATTGTGTGTATGTATGGGGAAAAGGTGAGAAGAAATACACACCTTTCTATGTGGTGGTATAGTGTACAAAGGCCAGTCAGGAGAATGTATACTCATCACACAACAGTCTCAAATAACAAGGAGAAACAGAAATGTGCTTACTGAAAGGTGTCTGGGAAAGGAAAAGTGATGGTGGTTTGGGAGGGGGTGGCAGTTTTAAGGAAAAAATATCCCCTGCCCCAAAATGTACCACTTAGAACTGAATAAAGAAAGCAGATCTTGTATTTATAAGTCAAAGTAGGCCACATTAAAAGAGGGGAAAGTCCCTGCTTACAACCAAATGTGAATTTTAAGAGGAAGCTGGTAAAATAAGTTTTCTGAAAAACTGCACAAATGTGAGAGTTCCATTATAACCCCACAGAAAGCTGACGGGCTGCACTGTTTCGGTTTCTTTACAGTGGTTTCAAAAAAAGGACCTTTACAAAAAAAACAAAAAACCCTTCTTATCACCATGCACAATCATCTGCAATTGCCATAAAGGAAAAGAGAGAACTGATCTGATTCCAGTGTGTAAAGGTCTCCAAACAATTCCTCCCACACCTTGAATGGCAGCCACTTTCCCTTTGATTGCTGCTAGCTCCCCTTCTCCCCACTAGTTCAAACAAAAAAAAATGCTATCATTAATAACAACTCACCCCTCTTTACAGTACACGAAATATGAATCCCCCCTCCCCCCACATTTACAGTAGGAATTCAGTGGAAATGTCTACTCCGGTCACTAGTCAAGACAACCCCCCCCCCCCCCCTTACACACACACACCAACAACAACTCTCTTCATGTCCTTCCTCAGCCGTGGTTCCAGATTAAACCCCAGGAGAAAGCAGAGGCGAGTGGTCTGGCTAGGGGCAGCCCGTTTAACGCCCAGGGGGGAGCGCTGAGTGTGGTGCACATGGGTGCAATGCTCCCCACACACGCGCACCGATGGAGCGGCAGAGGGGCAGCTGGGGGGGGGGGGGGATTACCTGGTCATGCTGGCTCCCCCGGTCCCAGCAGCCGCCGCCGCCAGCCCGCCCGCCACCACCGGCGCTTCCCTCCGCCGCCGCCACCTCCTTCTCGCGGGGCTCCGGGACGGCCAATTTAATCCAAGCCAAGCAGCGGGAGCCCGCGGGTCGTGGCTGCCTGGCGCTGGTGCGGGGCTCTCACAGTCCAACGCCGGGAAGTGGAGGGGGGAGTCGGCGGGGGTGCGGAGATCCAGGGGCAGCCCGCTCCCCCAGCCGCTCTCTGCCCGGCGCCGTTCTCCTCCGGCTTCTGCCTGGTGCTGCGGCTGCCGCTGCTCCCGGGCGCTCGCTCCGGTCCCCAGCTTCTGCTCCGCTTCTTCCTCCTCCTCCTCCTCCTCCTCCTCTTCCCCCTGCTTCGCCTCGGAGCAGAGTCTGTGGCTACAAATAGCCGGGTCGCCCACCCGCCTCCCCCAGCTGCGCGCCCCACCGCTCCAAACAAAGTGCAGCGCAACCCGACGGGAGGCAAGAGGCAATTCCCGGATCCGGGGTGGGGTGGGGGGGGGCAAAGGCCCGGGGGGGCGGGGGGGAATAGCCCCTCGCAGGAACAGTGCCCCCTGCTCGGATTCTCCTGGGAGTAAGGGGGGTGAGGAGGAGTAAAGTGGCGGAGGTGCCTCCCTCTCGCTTTGTTTTGATGGGTTTTTTATTATTATTTTTAAATCCTCGTAGGCTGCGTGGATCACAAGATCCGTATGGCCCCAAGGGCTGGGGAGAGCGTGCTGCCGAGCGGTGCGGGAGCGGAGAAGGTGTTGAGGGAGGGAGAAGCACTGAGCAGCGCTGTCTCCCTGGACCACTGACGGACTGAGGACATGGGAAACAAGAGAGAGACACACACACACACACTGGGGGGCGGGGGGTGAGATGGGGGGAGGAGGAGGAGGTGGGGGGAAAGACGGTGACGTCACTCCCAGGGATCTAGCTAGCTGTACCAGTCCAGCCCAGAGAAGATCTTGTCTTGTGTGTACACACACACACACACACTTTTCCAGCACTGTGTAAAGGGGGTGCGTGTCAGAGGGATGCACACACTGAAACCCAGAACTCTGAGATAATGGGCAACTCAAATATGCTCCGTCTCCATCCTGCTTCACATTCTCTCTCTCACACACACACCACTAAATAGACTATCTCCCTGTGAGTATGCAATAACTGTCCCTATCCAAAAACTTTTTAAATCCAGTATATTTCAGTTGAATTTAAAGGGTTAACTTCTGTTTGGATTCACATCCTATACAATCCAATGAAACCAATGGAGTTGCAAGTACTGTAACTAGGTTGACCAGATAGCAATCGGGACAGGGTGTGAGGGGTAATAGGAGCCCATATATAAAAAAAAATCCCAAATATCGGGACTGTCCCTATAAAATCAGGACATCTGGTCACCCTAACTGTAACCCAGGCAGAATTTGTCCCTCAAGGCGTAGCATCATCATCATGATCAAATATTTGCATATACTTCCATAGGTTTACATGGCACTTTATTTTCTTTGTAAAGACGCAGGGCCAAAGTCCATGTTCATTTACAGCCCATGCAACTTCAGTGAAATCAGTGGAGTTGAATGTAAGACACTGTAAAATCTGGCTTAAAGTCCCTGCTTTTTTCTTCCTGGAGGCCCCAGTCATTTGGAGAGGAAGTTATTCCTTACCTCACAGAGACGCTGTGACGATAAATACATTAAAGACTGGGAGGCACTCACATTCTATGGTGATGGGAGCCATGTAATTGCCTCAGATAGATAGGTCCTGCAAACATTTATGCTCATGAGTTCTCCCATTGAGTTATTATACTGAGATTAGGTTATTATATTTAGTTTATTTAGCTTAAGTGCTACAATAATGATAGCAGAAATATACATACATACATACGTGTGTGTGTGTGTGTGTATGCACACACACACACACACACACAATATATATACTATTGTTTCTATTCCACTGATCTATTATTGCCCCCAAAGGTTATAGCTTTCAGGATGCATAATTAAAAATATCACAAGTTAACACAATGTGGGAATAATATTCTTTTACAAAATATATTAAGAAGTTCAAGTACAATGTTCTATTAGTTTTTGTTTGTGCAGTTTATTGCCAACATTGAGATAATACATAACTGTAATGCTAGCACAATATTGAATTGGAAGAACATTTCAAAAATATATTAACTTTGAAATATTTCTTATAAAAATATTGAACAAACTGAAAGTGCTGTACTACTAGGTACAAAGATATTGAATTAAGCTAAGTACTCAGTATATGAATCTGTAAACAAACTTTTTAGTGTGGGGAGTATCTCTTGCTTCTGTTTGTATCATTAAAAATATCTAGACACATATACAAACACACACACACTTCTTTCATTGTTAAAAAATAAGGGTTTGAATTCTTCTCACCTAAACCACACAAGTAGTCCCATTGCCTTCACTGACACCTCACATGAGTAAGGGGGAGAGACAAAGAGCTTTCCTCTTGGCTGCCACCATTTAGGGCCTGATTCTACATTTTTTACTCAGGACAAAACTCCCACTGACTTCTGCTAGAGTTTTGCCTGAGTAAGATATGCAGGACCAGTCCTTAATGTTTTTATGTTGCAATCTCATGCAGTTCAAACATTAAATAGGACTGTATTGTATTAGAGGTATTAACTAGAGTGTTATTTTCCCCTTGGCTCTTGTGTCTGAGACTGGCATGCAACGGTGACAAATGGGCATCCCTACTAAACTCTTTAGTAGAGCGGGATGTTCCATTAACAGTTGGAACCATCTCAATCACAGTGGAACACTGGGTCACATCAGGAGAAGAGCAAGAGGGGGCACAAAGGATACGCTGTAATTACCTCCCCCATTTTTTGTAGCAGGCATTATGATAGCCGTATTTTACAATTATTTATAATTACTATACGACAAGCTGTCAGATGAAATCTAACAGGTGATTTGTCACAAAGCTCCATTAATGTATACATTAGGCATTGGATTACCAAATGATTAGGGGAAATATTTCTGAGTTGCTGCACTGATACTTGAAAATTTCTCATTTATAAGCCACAAGTCTTTGTGATCTCCCAGTGAATACACTGCTCTACAGCCAAAATGCTTCTGAAATAAATGTAGTCAAACTTTACTAATTCTGGGTCACTGAGAACTAAAATGATGCTTAAAATTGTTGATTGGCTCTAGTTTTCAAGACATGCTATTGGGTCAGTATATACGACCCTTGACTTGGGAATGGCGGAGGATAAGTGAGTTATAAAGGGAAGGGATCTCAATTTAATCCAGAAATGACTAAAATACATCTTTGACTGGATCTATGAATAAATCTATGACTGGGTTTGGACAGTACTTGCTTTTTAGGCAAAACAATGAATGATGCAATCTGAAGCTGGTATTGAGTCATACATGATATGAATTGCATCATGTTATTCCTACAAGTCATGGATGATGCAATCATAACAAAGCTTACATCACTGCTGAACAAATTGCCCTATATCAGCTCTAGAAATCATACAGTGTCATGCTCTCTTATTTGTCAGTGTTTGATTTTGCAAAGGCACACATTTCTGTTTAGCAAAAGTGAGCAGAGATGCCTCGTACTTGTGTGAACAGTGCAGATAACTTCTGCTATGTTTGTGGTGAACTGACTTTTGCATCACAAAAGCACAGTATAACCACTATGGTTAAGAAAGCCTATCACCTTTATTTTGGCTGCAAAATTGGAGATCAGGACAAGAGGTGGGCCCCACACATATGCTGCAACGCTTGTGCAACAAATCTTCAACAGCGGTTGAACAGGAAAAGGAAATCTATGCCTTTTGCAGTGCCCATGCTTTGGAGACAGCCAACAGATCATACCAGCAATTGTTACTTCTGCATGGTGCCTCCAGTTGGGAAAGGTGTGTCAAAGAAGAAAGAGTGGACTGTGCATTATCCAAACATTCCATCAGCTATACGCCCAGTACCCCACGGAGAAGGACTGCCGGTTCCTGATGCACCAGAATCATTCTCACTTGAGTCAGACGAGGAAGAGGAAGAGGATGAAACTTCTGGTCCTGAACCATCAATGTCACAGGACCCACATTTTCTCCCATCCTCCTCCTCTGAACCACACCTCATAACACAAGGTGAACTGAATGACCTTGTCAGGGATTTGGAACTACCCAAGAGTAAGGCAGAGCTGTTGGGCTCCAGACTACAGCCGTGGAATCTCCTGGCAGGTGATGTTAGGGTTTCCATGTTCCGTGACCGTCAAAAGAATCTTGTCCCATTCTTCTTCATGGAAGGTGATCTTGTAGCCTGCAACAACATCGATGGTGTGATGGCAGCCCTCAACATCGTTCATGATCCAGATGAGTGGAGACTGTTCATTGATTCATCGAAGACGAGTCTTAAAGCTGTTTTACTGCAGAATGGCAATGTTTTGCCATCAATTCCAGTTGGTCATGCAGTCCATATGAAGGAAGCCTATGACAACATGAAAGAACTTTTGAGGTGCATAAACTATAACCAACATCAGTGGCAACTTTGTGGCGATTTGAAGGTTGTTGCTCTCTTGCTTGGTCTGCAGACTGGATACACAAAGTACTGCTGTTTTCTCTGCCAATGGGATAGTCGTGCAAGAGATTCCCACTACATCAAGAAAGATTGGCCACTTCGACAGTCATTGGAGCCTGGGAGGAAAAGTGTTCAGCATCCACCACTTGTTGAATCAAGGAAGATTTTGTTACCACCCTTACACATCAAGCTGGGTCTGATGAAGAACTTTGTCAAGGCCATTGACAAAACACAAGCAGCTTTCAAGTACCTCCGTGGAAAATGTCCAAGGTTAAGTGAAGCTAAGATAAAGGAAGGTGTCTTTGTTGGTCCTGAGATTCGTGAACTTCTTCGAGATGATGCATTTGACCATGCACTGCGTGGCAAGGAAAAAAAGGCATGGAAAGCCTTCCAGTTAGTGGCAATAAATTTTCTCAGAAACAACAAGGCAGACAACTACAGGTTGTTGGTGGAAAACCTCCTCAAGGCATACAAAAGCCTTGGTTGCAACATGTCACTAAAGATACATTTTTTGCACTCTCATCTAGATTTTTTCCCACCGAAGTGCGGAGCAGTGAGCGACGAGCATGGCGAGCGATTTCACCAGGACATTGCAACAATGGAGAAACGCTATCAGGGCAAATGGAGCCCATCAATGCTTGCAGACTATTGCTGGACAGTGACAAGAGATGCTCCATTTAATGAATACAAGAGACAAGCCAAGAAGCGCCAAGTAGACACTGAATAGGACTAAACTATGTACATAATAGTTTTTTGCCTTTGGTTTCATAATAAATTTTATTTATATAACCCCTTTGCTGATTTTTAAAGTGTTACATAAACAGGACAGGTGAAATAGTATCATGTAAAGCAACCATAAACACATGAAAAGACCTAGGTTTACAATTTATGATTAAAACTCTATCTACACAATATACATAGACATAAAATGTTAAAACTTAAATATCTTAGAAACAGTAGCCAATCAGTTGTTTTAATTGTCATATTTGAATTCAGCACATCAAAATATATACTAAATAGCACATTTTATCTCTGAAGCAGACGACTTCTCAAAAATTGTAGACCAGTGATATTAAAGATAATAAAATAATACTAGACAAGTAAATACATGAGTTGTCAGTGAACAAAAAATATATTCAACTAACACACCTTGGATATGCGTATCTTTTAAGTGCTAATTTGGTATCTTAGCAGACTTAGTGGGTTTATCTTTATCTTTCAAACTTCCATGAATCCGACAAATCTTTCTTTGGTAGTTAAAGACAGAGATGTCTAGAGAAGAATGTGATTCCAAGTACAGTTATTTTTTATTATTATTTTTGCCTGGTTCACTATTTTTATCTTAGCTCTTTGTACTAAAGAAATAAAAAAAATTGAAAAGAGTTAGAAGTCTACAGGAAACTAGTAATTAATCACACGATACATGAAAATCTACAGGGACTTGAGGCTGATGAAGCAAGATCAGTTTTATTAGACAGTGCTAGAATATGTGCCACAAACTGGAAATAAACAAGAGTATATGCAATGAAAGCTGTAAATAAGATTTTTGGACAGCAGAGATAGCTTTGTCTTCTACCACCGGAGAATGTCAAAAGTAATGAAAACTCTGCTGAACAATTTTTAAAAAGAATATATTTGGAGTGGAAAATGCAATGGGGGGTGATAGTTTTATTTAGATTTTTTGCAGCAGGTCAATGGTGAGATTGGCTTTAAATTCAGAAAAGGTGCTACCACATACAAACAATTATTTCACCTCTCGAGGTAGGAATGTAAATCCTCTGCTTGGAGGAGAGATTGCACCCCCAAATTACAATGACAGACAACAACAGAAGAGAGTATGGGCAGATCATCATAAATCATTTCTGAGTTCAACTAAAGTGAAGATATGCCCCCCAAAATAAAAAGGGGGTATACCTCGAACCAATTTTTTTTTACACTACTAGCTGGCTTCCTTTTTTCCAGTCATCAAAATAAGAAGTATGGCATTCATAGGCGTGCGCATGTAGTGTGGTGGGTGTGCCCAGGCACACCCTAATGCCCTGAGCTCCGGCTGGGAAGGCTGCTCCTCCCCCCCTCCCTCGCTGGAGGCTCGAGGGGGAGGCTGCAGGAAGCGATGGCGGCAGAGCCGTGTCCGGGATTTCCCCCTGCTGCAGAGTGCGGCGTGGCTGAAGGGCGGCTGGGCCAGATTAAGCCGCTTGCATGGGGCCTCCAGCAGCTGAGGAGCTTGGCTCCTCCGCCCCGCTCCACCCCCCTCCCCCGGTGCCCGGCGCGCCGCTCTGCAGCACTCTGTGAGGGCGGGAACCGGACTGTGTGCTCCGCGGAGGAGCGCGGCAGCGCAGAGGGCTCTGCGCGGAGCCCAAAACACTGTTCTAAGCTGGCACGGTAAGGGGGCCAGAGGGTTGGAGAAGGGGCAGCAGGGGGTTTCTGGAGGGGGGCAGTCAAGGGACAGGGAGGGGGGGTTGGATGGGTCGGGGGCTCTGGGGGGGGCTGTCTGGGGGCGGGGGGTGTGGAGAGGGGTCGGGGCAGGGAGGTTAGATGGGTCAGAGGTTTGGGGGTGCTGTCTGGGGGAGGGGGTGTGGAGAGGGGTTGGGGCAGTCGGGGGCAGGGAGCAGGGGGGTGTTAGATGGGTTGGGAGTTGGGGGGGGCAGTCAGGGGACAGGGAGTGGTTGGATAGGTGTGAGAGTCCTGGGGGTCTGTCAGGAGACGGGGGTGTAGATAGGGGTCAGGGCAGTGGAGCCCGACATGCTGTTCTGAGCTGGCTCGGTAAGGGGACCAAGGGGTTGGAGAAGGGGCAGTCAAGGGAAAGGGAGCAGGGGGGGTTAGATGGGTCGGTGGTTCTGGGGGGGCTGTCTGGGGGCGGGGGTGTGGAGAGGGGCCGGGGCAATCGGGCAGGAAGCAGGGGGGGTTAGCTGGGTCAGGGGTTCTGAGGGGCCTGTCTGGGGGCACGGGTGTGGACAGGGGTTGGGGCAGTCGGGCAGGGAGCAGCGGGGGTTAGATGGGTCGGAGGTTCTGGGGGGGCAGTCAGGGGACAGGGAGTTGTTGGATAGGTGTGAGAGTCCCGGGGGTCTGTCAGGGGGCAGGAGTGTGGATAGGGGTCGGGGCAGTCAGGGGACTGGTAGGGTACTGGGGGGGGGCAATTAGGGTGGGGGGGTCTCAGGAGGGGGCAGTCAGGGGACAAGGAGCAGGGAGGCTTAGATAGGGGCTGGGGTACTGGGGGGCAGTTAGGGGCAGGGTCCCAGGAGGGGGCAGTCAGGGGACAAAGAGCAAGGGGGAGTTGGGGGTTCTTGAGGGGGGCAGTCAGGGGGCAGGAAGTGGGATGGAGTGGATAGGGGAGGAGCGGGGGTGGGGCTAGGGTGGGGCTCCCTGGGTGCACACCCTAATGAAATGTGCTGCACACGCCTATAATGGCATTCCAACATATTTATTATTGTCATCTATTGTCTGCAGTATATTAGTGCCTTGGGACCCCAAGAAAGAACCAAGGTGCCACTAGGCAAGGTACTATCCATGCATAGAACAAAGACAGTCCCTGCCCTAAAGAATTCACAGTCTCATACCACTACCCCATTCAAGCTCTGAAAATCAACAACTGAATTAATGTACTTTAAAATTCAGAAAACAGAAAAAGAAATGGGTGAGTGTAGAAAGTTAAATGTAAGACTACATCATAAATTGGACTTTAGTGTCCTTTATCTGAGTTCAGATGTCTAAATCTTATGGAACTAGACAAGATAGTTTATTTTTATACAGTTTCTTTTATATAAAGTCTTATAAAGCACTCTACAGAAAGTCTAATTGTACTGTGAACTAAAGATAGATGGAGGGTTTTATGGTGAGTTAAAAGTTGGGGTAGTTACTCCAAGACTCAGTAGTTTGTGAGCAGGGGTAATGGGGAAAGAGAGAATCCCAGACAACTGGTGCAGTGCAAGAGAAAGCCATTCTCCACCACAGAGATCCAAGTGGAGAGGATAACAGAGAAATTAAGACTGGATGAACAGTGATTGGGAGAAGGAATAAATATATGTGTATAGTTAAAGATAGGGTTATGCAAATTAACCAGAAATTGACCCAGATCATAACTCTGATTCTGAACATTCACCCTGACAAACTTTGAGAAAATTCAGATCACCATCTGGATCTAAAATTCACACTGGCCTTTATCACTATGATGAGTGAACCGAAACCCAAGATGTGAATATACCCAAATTTAGGGAAAGTTCAAATACAGCACTTGATCTGAACTTTACAAACCCGAAGGAGCAATGTCTACATATCTGCCCATGAGGTGTGCTGTGATATGGAACTCTTGTGGGTGGAATGAGAGGGAGCAAAGGAAAGGATACAGGAGGAAATTTCTCCCTAATCTCTAAGGGACATAGATCAATTTTTAAGTCAATAATGTCACAGACAAATGTTAAATCTTTGCAATATCTTAAAGGTTTTTCTTCAAAGGTGCATGTGGTTTTGTTTGCTTACATGAACAACATGAGATTTACAATAGGTTATGGAGTCTCTGACTCCCTTTTCACTGTTTTTAATTCCACGCAAAATGGTTTATGTTTGGAGATTTTTATCTCATCTCACAGGGGATAAATTAGCGATCACATTCCAATTTCTAGTGGACAAGTGTCCATATTGTGAAAATGGCCATCACAATTGGCACTCATGTTGGCAATCTCAGTAGAGGGCCAATGGCTGAAAAAGAAGACTGAATTACTCTCAGATTCCTAGAGGTGGCCCCTCCCGTGCATGACAAAAAAATGGTGGGCCAACCCAGAGAAAATAAACAACTGATTATTTTGGTTTATAGTGCTGTTAATCCAGCACCTTTCACTTTAATCTTGGTCTTGGGACCAGTCTTATTCAATATATTTTATTAATGACCTTGGCACAAAAAATAGGTGTGCGCTAATGAAATTTGCTGATGTTACAAAGTTGGGAGGCATTGTCAATACAGAGGAGGATCGGAACAGTACACAGGAAGATCTGAATGACCTTGAAGACTGGAGTGACAGAAATAGGCTGAAATTCAATGGTACAAAGTTCAAGGTCATGAACTTAGGGTCTAATACTAAGAATTTCTGCTACAAGCTGGGGGCTCCTTAGCTGTAAGTGACAGAGGAGGAAAGAGACCTGGGTGTGTGGGTCAATCACAGGATGACTATGAGCCACCAATATGATGGGGCTGTGAAAAAGGCAAATGTGATCCTAGGATGTATTAGGCAAGCAGTGCTGATGCAAGGAAGTTTTGCGCCCTAGGCGAAACTTCCTTGCACTAGCCCTGCGCCGCCCCCCCCCCACAATGCCGCCCCCCCTCCCAGCCAGCTTCCCCACCTGTGGGAGCTCAGCCTCCCCCAGCAACGCCACCCCCCCCCAGCTAGATCCCCCGCCTGTGGACGCTCTGCCCCCCCACACCCGCGGGCTGCAGGAGCTGGGCGGGGAGCCGGGGGCAGCGGGGTGGCGTGCCACGGCTGCCCCCCGGCTCCCTGCTCAGGCGCTGAGTGGAGGGGCAGGGGGGCGGCTCCTGGTGGTTGCCCCATGGCTCCCCGCTCAGGCGCTGGGCAGGGGGGCGGCTCGCAGCGGCTCCCCGCTCAGGCGCTGAGCGGAGGGGCAGGAGGGCGGTTCGTGGCGGCTGCCCCCCGGCTCCCCGCTCAGGTGCTGAGTGGGGGGGCAGCGGGGTGGCTCATGGCGGCTGCCCCATGGCTCCCCGTTCAGGCGCTGAGCGGAGGGGCGGATCGTGGTGGCTGCCCCCCGGCTCCCCGTTCAGGCGCTGAGCAGAGGGGCAGGGGGGCGGCTTGCAGCGGCTGCCCCCCGGCTCCCCATTCAGATGCTGAGCGGGGGGGCAGCGGGGCGGTTTGCGGCGGCTGCCCCGCGGCTCCCCGCTCAGGCACTGGGAAGGGGGGTGGCTCGCGGCGGCTGCTCTGCAGCTCCCCGCTCAGGCGCTGGGTAGGGGGGCGGCTTGCGGTGGCTGCTCCCCAGCTCCCCGCTCAGTGGCTGAGCGCGGAGCTGGGAGGCAGCCGCCCGCCCCCCCCCCCCCCCCAAATCTTGGTGCCCTAGGCAACCGCCTAGGGTCGCCTGGTGGGCGCGCCGGCCCTGTAGGCAAGGCATTCTGATACAGATAGAGAAGTATTAATGTAGGACCTCATCTGCAATAGTGTGTACAATTCTGGTCACCCATGTTCAAGAAAGATGAATTTAAACTGGTATAGGTGCAGAAGAAAGCTACTAGAATGATCTTGGAAATGAAGGGTCTATCTTAAGAGAGGCCGAGTGGAAGAACTTGGCTTTTTTATTCTAGCAAGGAAGGCTGAGATGGGAGATTGTTCTCTATAAATGCATGAATGGGGCAAATACCAGGGAGGGAGAAGAGCTATATAAGCTAAAGCAGAGGTTCACAAACTGTGAGCTCCATTCAGGTGGTCCGTGGATAGTTCCCTCTAAGGTGCATGCCTGGGCAGCTGCACACGAGAGAATGAAGGGCAACCCACCTAATTAGTGGAGCTGCACAGGCGTGGCTCCACTAATTAGGTGCCTGGACCCTGGAGAAGATGCCCATGTAAGGTGAGGTGGTGGCCTTGGGGAAAATAGGGGCTAGGTAGGAGGGGGCAGTGGAGTGAGAAGAAGGGGTGGGGGAATTTAGGACGTGCAGGGCTGCGGTGGCCAGAGAAAGAGGTGACTTTCTCCAGCTCCAGGGCTATGGCTGCCAGGGAGAGACAGCCCTCCTTCCTAGCCTCAGCTCTGTAGCTGCTGTGGTGGGGGAGAGACCCCCCCCACTTCACAGCTCCAGCTCGGGGGTTGCCGCGGCAGGGGAGAGAGGGCACATCTATCACATTAGAAAGGTAAGACTACCGATATTAAAATGAGTTGTGTGCTTGTATTTGTAGATCAAAAAAACTTTAATTATTATTTTTTATATAGCACTTTTATCCAAAGCGCTTTACAATAGTTAGGTAACGGTACAAACAACATTTAGAAAGATCATTAAGACCCTCAGCAATTTTCAAGTGGTGCGTGAAAAAAAAAGTTTGAGAACCACTGAGCTAAAGGACAATGATAGCACAAGCACAAATGGATATAAACTGGCAATGAAAAAATAGATTTTTGAGAGCAGAAGGAACTTTCTACACCATCATCTAGTCTGACCTCCTTCATACCACAGGCCATTGAATTTCAACATAGGCTACACATGATCACCTATATGTGTTACTGCACTGTTTTTATAACTTTCCTAGCATTTCAACCCATTTTTCCTTTTTTAACACCCTGTTATTCACTGGTTTACTGTCCATTCAAGTCCATTGCACATTCACTTTGTCACTTGTGTGTTTTGTAAACTATGCACTATCATGTCCTTTTAAGAATGTCTATGTGTTTTGGGCAGAACAAGAGGTATTAAACAAAACCACATTAACAAAACAAATCTGCTCACCACACAACGTTCGCTAATCATTTTCATTCTCAGCAATTAAATTAAAACAGAAATCAGGACCATAAGAATAATCAATGTGTTAGCAAAAAAAAGTATTCAAGAAAAAAGGAATGAAAAGATTAAATCTGTTTCATTGAATCCAAATTATTAGCTGGACTTTGGTGCCAAATCCTTTACGTTCCAATGTTGAAAAAGCATTCTTCTATATTGAACTAGTTCTGTGAGGAAAATCATGTATTAGTCATAGTTTTTCAATTGGAGGATTTATTTTTCAGCAAGGGAAACAACTTCTCAGAGTTCTGTTAACACAAAACCATCATCGTAAACCAGAGCAGATGTCTTTTTAGGACTGAGCTACAGTTCAAACTAATTCCATATGAGGTTTTTGTACATGCTAGAGCTACAGGAAACTTTTGAGCTGATGGAAATCAAACACCTCAGAGCTTGCACTTGAAAACTTACTGATATTTGCTTGGTTGACTCACTTTTCATGGTGATACTGAAGGCATCTCCCGCTGTGGCACAAAGGTTCTGATAAGTGAAGTAATTTTACCCCAAAAGTGTGGATGTGATGTGTGCAAAGACATTCCTCTGCAGTGTTGCAAGATTATCCTTGTCATTGCAATTCATAGATTAATTGATTCGAAGCCCAGGGGGGACAACTGTGATCATCTAATCTGACCTCCTGTATAACACAGGCTATATAAGTTCCTCAAAATAATTCGTAGAGTATATCTTGATTTAAAAATTGTTAGTGATGGACAATCCACCATGACACTTGGTAAATTGTTCCAATGGTTAATTAGTCTCACTGTTAAAAATTTACACCTTATTTCCAGTCTGAATTTGTCTCGTTTCCACTTGCAGCCATTGAATCATGTTATACCTTTCTCTGCTAGATTGAAGAACGCATTATTAAATGTATAGACTATAATCAAGTCACCCCTAACCTTCTCTTTGATAAACTAAATAGACTGAGCTTCTTGACCCTATCCCTATAGGGCACGTTTTCCAACCCTTTAATAATTCTCACAGCTCTTCTATGAACCCTCTCCAATTCATCAAGAGCCTTCTTAAATTGTGCACATGTGAACCAGGTACAGTATTCTAGCAGCGGTCACACCAGTGCCAAATCGCGGTAAAATAACCTCTCTGTTCCTACTCAAGATTCCCCTCATTATGCATCCAAGGATTGAATTAGCCCTTTTGGCCACAGGATTCCACTGGCAGCTCAAGTTCAGCTGATTATCCACCACAATCCCTGAATCTCTTATAGATTGTATACCAGGACCAAGTCTTCTGTTCTGTAAATATGGCCTAGGTTCTTTGTTAGTAGATGTATATATGTACATTTAGCCATATTAAAATGTGTATTGTTTGCTTGTGCCCAGATTACCAAGTGATCCAGATTATTTTTATTTGTGACCTGCTCTCTTCATTATTTACCACTCCCCCAATTTGTGTGTCATCTTCAATCTTTATCAGTGACAATTTTATTTTTTCTACCAGGTCATTAATAAAAATAGCATAGGGCCAAGAACCAATCCTTGTGTCCTATCCGTCATCCAGATTTTAATCCATTTAACATGTGCCATACTAATTTTATATCTTTCTAGATTTTTAATCAGAATGTCATGCAGTGCCAAGACAAATGCCTTACAGAAGTCCAAGACTATTACAGCAACACTACTACCTTTATCAACCAAACTTGTAATCTCTTCAAAAAAAGATATCTAGTTAGTTTGACAGGGTCTCTTTTCCATAAACCCATGTTGTTTGGCATTAACTATATTACTATCCTTTAATTCTTTATTAATCGAGTCAAATATCAGACAATCCAGTATCTGGCCCAGGACCAATATCGCATTGATAGACGGATAATTACCCTAGAATCATAGAATATCAGGGTTGGAAGGGACCTTAGGAGGTCATCTAGTCCAACCCCCTGCTCAAAGCAGGACCAATCCCCAATTTTTGCCCCAGATCCCTAAATGGCACCCTCAAGGATTGAACTCACAACTCTGGGTTTAGCAGGCCACTGCTCAAACCACTGAGCTATCCCTCCCCCCTTAAGCTGGTCATCCCTTTTTAAATACTGGCACAACATTAGCTCTCTGGAACTTCCCCAGCATTCTCAGACTTATTGAACATCAACATTAACAGTCCAATGAGCTACTCAGCCACCTCTTTTAAAACTTGTGAATGCAAGTTATCCAGACTTGCGAATTTAAGAGTCTAGCTTTAGCGGCTGCTATTTAACATCCTCCTGAGATACCAGTAGAATGAAAAAAAGTGTTATCATATGACATGATAGTATTTGTTTTTTTCCCCAAATACAGAACAGAAATATTTAATTGAGCATGCCTGCCTTTTCTGTTTCTATTATTGTTGATAATTCTGACATTTCCATCTAGTAAGGACCAATACCATTGCTAGGATTCTTTTTCTTCCTAATATACTTTTAAAACTCCTCTTTATTGTCCTTAACTCTCCTGGTCTTAGATTTCATTTTGTGTCCATTTGCTTCCTTTATCAATTTTCTACAGTTCCAAGCTTCAGATCTATAGTCATTACTATCAACTTCCCCTTTCTTCCAACCTTCTAACCAGGTTGAGTTTTTTTAACCAATATGGCCTTCTTCCTCAGTTATGGGATTGTGGCTCTTCATGCAGCTAGTAAAGTTTTCTTACACAATGCCCAATTATCATTCATATTTTTCTAATTAAATTCTTCCTCCCAACTAATCTGGCTCATAATTGTTTTCAGCTTTGTGAAACTGTCCCTTCAACAGAACAAAGTATATCTATTACTGGTCTGGACTTTATTCAGTTTCTACATTATAAATGTGATCAAGTCATGATCACTTGTACCTAAGCTACCATTAATTTTTAGTTCTGTGATCAGTTCCTCTTTATCTGTCAAGATGAAGTCTAACACAAAATTCCCCCGTGTTGCAGGCAACAAATTAAGGAAATTTCATCAATACTGTTTAGAAATTTTAGTACTGGCAGCAGGAGACCTTCTGCATATGTCACTCAAATTGAAGTTCCCCCCTGATCACAAACACACAGCATTTTTTCCCTACGCATTATAGATAGGGGCATAAGGTGCTAGTCATCCTGTTCCCAAGTGTGATTTGGTGGTCTGTAGCAGACACCAACTAATACCCCATCTTGTGCTTTATTTGTTAGTACATTTATCCAATCTTTCCTTGTAGGTTATGTTTTCTAGACCTTTAGTCTTTTTTGTTGCTCTCCTCTGTACTGTCTCCAATTTGTCTTCATCTTTCCCAATGTGTGGTACAATACTCCAGTTGAGGCCTTATCAGTGCTGAGCAGAGTGGAAGAATTACATCTCATGTCTTGCTTATTGTAGGGTACCACGGAAGATTGTGTTACGGCATAGCAAGGGTGTTTTCGCTTTCTCACGCGGTCTTAGCGGGCCTGTCACTGTCGGTCAAGGCCTGCCCAGCTGCAGCTTGTTATGAATTAGTTAGAACTGCTTTGCATGGCCTTGAGCCAGGAAGTGAACACAGCCTGTGAAAAGCCCCTAATTAATTATGTATGAGATGCCTTTTATATAGTTGTATAAGCCCGCCCCGCTTTTGGACTCCTTGCCAGGCCGAGCTTCGGTGAGCTGGGTTCCCCGTCTCCGTGACAGCAACGCCAGGAGTCCCCGTTGCGGATGTGTCACTTTGCCTTCAATAAAGCCAATAACACACAGTGTGTGGGGGCCTCGTTCTTGCAGAGCACCCTGGGTAGGCCCGCAGCCTCCCACGAACATAACGTTTGGCGCAGAGAGCAGGGTGCTCTGGGAGACGATGCCGTTTTGGCCGAAGGTAGGGGAAGTAGGGAAGCCGCCGCTGTCCCTACAGCGCATACCTGGGTGGCCCCAGACAGAGCTCTGGGGGCCGGTAGCACGGGTTCTGGCCAGGTGGGCTGCCCCGGCCGATTGGCCGGAATTCCAGCAGGTGGCTGGGGTTACCCCTGCACAGCTGACTGAGGGTTTACAGCGGGTGCGGGCGATCCGGCGTTCTGGGATGGAACGGCGAGCAATGGGGGGGCTAGGGTGGCTCCTCCTAACCGCCCTCCGGGCCCAGGATGGGGAGGTGCTCCACTTACAGCGGGCACTGAAGGAAAAGACACAGGAGATTGTAAAGACATTTCGTCAGGAGCCCGGGGAGGGCGTCCTGCGGTGGCTGGTCCGAGCCTGGGACAACGCTGGCAATACGGTCATGCTCCTCCGGTATGAGTTACAACAGTTGGGTGTCCTGTCACAAGATTCCCAGGTACGTGCGCAGCTGGCTAACCCCCCACAACCCGGGGGGGATACTGAGCTACCCTCCCTGTACCGCTGGTTAGCGGCAGCGGTAAGCGCGGCTTACCCATCGGTGGGGGAACTGGAGGCACTGGCAGGCCCCCGGAAGACTATTGCCGAGGGAGGGCAGATACTTCGGCAGTTGGGGATGGCCTGGGCCCTAGAGATGGGTGGCACGGAAGGGCCAAATGATATACTGGTCACAAAATCCATTAAAGCCACCCTATTGCGCTTGGCCCCAGGCGAGCTGAAGCCCTCACTCCTCGCAGTAGTTATGGCCACGGATGGGCATGTCGGGGACCTGGCTGCCAGTCTTATGCAATTGGAGACTGCTCTGGCCGGGGCACGGCCCAGGGCCATCCGAGCCACGAAAGGGCAGCAGGGCAGGGGACAGGCCAGCAGGGGACAAGAGAAGGGAGAGCTGCGGGTGCCCCGGAAGACCCTGTGGTTAGATCTTTTGCAGGCTGGTGTCCCTCGAGAGGAAATCAACGGAAAACCGACAGCGGACCTGTATAAGCGGTGGATGCAACTACCCGCCTCGAAACGGAGTACCGGAGGCGAGGGAGAGAGAGGCGTGGAACAAAACAAGCCCGCAGCGCCCGCTGCTCCACCCACTGAGTGGCAACTGCCGCGCCCCTACTGAGGGCGTGGCGGGTCCTCCGTTCCGTGCATGGCAGCAGCCACAGGCGGGAGGGAAATGGGGGACCGATGCCCCTACGTGCCCCTGCTGATCTGTTGGCCGAGGGGAGGAGTTCAACATGCCTTGGCCTCCTTTGCTTCTTGGGTCTTTTTGTGTGTGGCCTGCGTGGCCGTTGCTGTTGTTTTTGCTGCCCCGCGCCGGCCCCGCCCCGGGGGTCTATATGGCCGCTGACATCGCTCGAGAAAGCGAGGGGAGGAATGTAGGGTACCACGGAAGATTGTGTTACGGCATAGCAAGGGTGTTTTTGCTTTCTCATGCTGTCTTAGCGGGCCTGTCACTGTCGGTCAAGGCCTGCCCAGCTGCAGCTTGTTATGAATTAGTTAGAACTGCTTTGCATGGCCTTGAGCCAGGAAGTGAACACAGCCTGTGAAAAGCCCCTAATTAATTATGTATGAGATGCCTTTTATATAGTTGTATAAGCCCGCCCCACTTTTGACTCTTTGCCAGGCCGAGCTTCGGTGAGCTGGGTTCCCCGTCTCCGTGACAGCAACGCCAGGAGTCCCTGTTGCGGATGTGTCACTTTGCCTTCAATAAAGCCAATAACACACAGTGTGTGGGGGCCTCGTTCTTGCAGAGCACCCTGGGTAGGCCCACAGCCTCCCACAAACGTAACACTTATTGTCCTTATTCCCCTTTTAATAGATAAGTGCTATATTTTCCCTTTCCCAGTCTTCTGGGATATCTCCCGTCCTCCACGAGTTCTCAAAGATAATTGCTAATGGCTCAGAGAACTGTTCAGCAAGTTCTTTAAGGGTATGTCTACACTGCAATAAAACACCTGGGGCTGACCCATGTCAGCACACTTGGGCTCATGGCACTCAGGCTGTGAGAATATAAAATTACAGTGTAGACATTTCAGCTCAGGCTGAAGCCCAAGCTCTGAGACCCCGCAAGGGTGGAGGGTTTTAGCGCCCAGGTTCCAGCACGATCTCAAAAGTCCACACTGCAATTTTACTGCCTGAGGCAGATGACATTGGCCAGCAACCGGTGTTTTATTGCAGTGGGGACATACCCTAACTATTCTAGGATGTATTTCATCAGGTCGTGCTGACTTTAAGATATCTGACTTATCTAAGGGTACGTCTATACTTACCTCCGGGTTCGGCGGTAAGCAATCGATCTTCTGGGATCGATTTATCGCGTCTTGTCTAGACGTGATAAATCGATCCCAGAGCCGCTCCCCGTCGACACCGGAACTCCTGCTCGCCGACAGGAGTACGCGGAGTCGATGGGGGGGCCTGCCTGCGTCGCGTGGACCCGGGGTAAGTGTGTTTCAGTTCGAACTAAGATACTTCGACTTCAGCTACACTATTCACGTAGCTGAAGTCGCGTATCTTTGTTCGAACTGCGGGGTTAGTGTGGACCAGCCCTAAGTAATTCTTAATGTGTTCTTTTCCCTATTTTAGTCCCATTTACACTGCTGCATTGTCTGTTACTGTCTTTTCCTCCTCATTAAGTAACAAGCCTGCCCTGTCCTTGGTCTTCCTCTTGTTTCTAATGAATTTGTAAAATGTTTTCTTGTTACTCCTTATGTCCCTAGCTAGTTTAGTCTCATTTTGTGCCTACATGCTTGGGGGTTTTTTTATATTAATCCTTCATAATAAACTGACCTAGTTTCCACTTTTTCTATGATTCATTTTTAAGTTGCAGGTCACTGAAGATCTCCTGGTTAAACTGGGGTGGTCTCTTACCATACTTCATATCTTTTTAATGCATTGGAATAGTTTGTTCTTGTGCCTTTAATAATGTCTCTAAAAAAAACCTGACAACTGTCTTCAATTCTTTTTTCCCTTAGACTTGCTTCCCAAAGGATCTTACCTATTAGTTCTCTGAGTTTGTTAAGTTTGAAGTCCATTGCCTTTATTCTACTGTTTTCTGTTCTATCATTCCTTAGAATCATGAACTTAGATCATTTCATGATCACCTCCACCTAAGCTGCCTTCCACCTTCAAATTCTCAACCAGTTCCTCCCAATTTGTAAGAATCAAATCTAGGACAGCCTTTCCCCTAGCCACTCTTGCTACCTTCTGAAATATAAAGTTGTTTCCAATGCATTCCAAGAACCTGTTTGATAATCTGTGCCTGGCTATATAATGTTCCCAACAGGTTGAAGTTCCCTATCATCACCAAGACCTCTGACATCTTCTGAGACTCACCTACTTTCTACAACCTCTCTAGTGTTTTCCTCCACTCCCACAAGCCACTTCTCTCGATTCCTCCCCACATGATGCTCTCTTCCCCACAAACCCCAGTCTCTCTTCTACGAAAACTCCCACACTTACCCCATCTATCCTCTCTATTTCTCCAAACTCACCTCATTCTCTCCCACTCATCTCCCCAAACGTCTCATTTTCTCTTCCTCACACTGACTCTTGTCCCAGCTTTTACTATCTTCAAAATCATTCCACCTTTCATCTCCAATAGCCATGCCTCCTTTTTTGCCTGTCCTTGTTAAGGAAAGGGAGAAGAGAAGATGTTGCCACAGCCAGTGCAGTTCTTTCATGTCCTAGGCAGGTTCTTCCTGCTCTGCAGACCCTCAGAGCCAATAGGTGAGGGGCTGAGCCAGGAGACACAGCTGCTTGCCCAGCAGTGTATGTAGCAGGACCTGCAGTTATAGCTCCCTCCTGGTTATTATATCCAACAGCTAAGTAGCTGATGGTAGCAATGCTAAGCGCTTCTGCACAATGCCTCTCCTCCACAGCCAGCCAAAATTCAGATGGGGAAAATAAAGCAGGTCTCAGAAACAGCTAGTGTGCACCCATTCACTGAAGCAGCACACATCTGTTGCTATTACACTCTTGTTCTCTAGTACCTCAGCCTTCAGTAAAAAAAGCAAGCTTTTTGATGTTGTGATTGAGAAGAAAGCCTCAGAAATGTGAAACAAGTGTAACCAATGCAGATATGTCTAAGCAAATCAGTAGGTAGCCTGAAATAATAGCTCCAAGAGGTGTAAAATACCCCATTGACATTAGTGAGGGATTAACTTAGATATCTAGGGATGTTAATTTAAACATTAACAATTCACAGATTTCTATGCCAGAAGGGACCATTGTGATCATCTAGTCCAGGGATCTCAAACTCAAATGACCACGAGGGCCACATGAGGACTAGTACATTGGCCTGAGGGCCGCATCACTGACACCCCGCCCCCGCTTGCCCCAGCCCCTCCCCCACTCCACCCCTTCCATGAGGCTTCACCCCTGCCCCACCTCTTCCTACCCTTTCCCCGCCTCCATTCAACCCCTTCCCCAAAGTCCCCACCCCAACTCCACCCCCTCCCTGCCCCTATTCCAACTTCCTCCCCAAATCCCCACCCCTGTCCCGCCTCTTCTCCGCCTCTTCCCCTGAGCACAGCTTCCCGCTCCTTCCCCCTCCCTCCTGGAAAGCAGAAAGCGCTAAGCGCCGCCAAACAGCTGTTTGGCAGCGAGAAGTGCCTGAAGGTAGGCAGAGGAGCGGGGACGTGGCGGGCTGGGGGTGGTGAGTGGCGAGTGAAGGGAGCTTGGCGGCTACAGGAAATAACTTGGGGGTCGGGGGCACGGAGAGCTTGGCGGGCCGCAGCAAATAACTCCGCGGGCCGTGTGTTTGAGACCCCTTATCTAGTCTGACCTTCTGTATAACACAGCCCGTAGAACAAAATAACTCTAGGAACAAAGAATGTAGGCCATACTTACGGGATGGGGGCATGGACTCTATCATGGGAAGCAGTGACTATGAGAAATATTTGGGAGTCGTGATGCATAATCAGCTGAACATGAACTCCTAATGTGATGCTATGGCCAAAAGAGCTAATGTGATTCTGGGATGCTTAATCAGGGGAATCTCTGCTAGAAGTTGAGAAGTTTATTTTATCACTGTATATGGCACTGTTGTGACTGCTACTAGAATATTATGTTCAGTTCTGGTGCCCACAATTTAAAAAGAATGTTGCTCAATTGGAGTCATTTCAAAGACGAGCCACAAGAATGATTAAAGAATTAGAAAACATGTCCTATGGTGATAGACTCAAAGAGCTCAATTTAGTCAGCTTAATGAAGAGATGAATAAGGGGTGACTTGGTCAGTTTGTAAGTACCTACATGGGGAACAGATATTTAATAATGGGCTCTTCAGTCTAGCAGACAAAAGAATCTCAGAATCATAGAAATGTAAGAGTGGAAGGGACCTTGAGAGGTCGTCAAGTCCAATCTCTTACACTGAGGCAGGACCAAGTACACCTATTCAATCCCTGACAGGCATTCATCCAACCTGTTCTTAAAACCTCCAATGATGGAAACTCCACATTCTCCCTTGGAAGCCTATTCCAGAATTTAACTACTCTTATAGTTAGACAGTTTCCCCCTGCAATATCTAACCTAAATCTGGCTTCTGCAGATTAAACCCATTATTTCTTGTCTTACCTTTAGTGGACATGGAGAACAATTGACCACCGTCCTCTTTATAACAATCCTTAACATATTCAAAGACTGTTATCTGGTCCCCCCTTCATTTTCTTTCTCAAGACTAAACATACCCTGTCTTTTTATCCTTTCTTCATAGGTCAGGTTCATTACTTTCCTTTTGACTCACTCCAATTTATCCACATTTTTCCTAAAAGTGCGGTGCCCAGAATTGGACACAGTACTCCAGCTGAGGCCTCACCAGTGCTGAAAAGAATGGGAGAATTACCTCCCATGTCTTACGTACAACACTCCTGTTAATACACCCTTGAATGATATTAATCTTTTTTGCAACTGCATCACATTGTTGATTCATAAATTTTTTTTGATCCAGTATACTCCCCAAATCCTTTTCAGCGGTACTATCATGTAGCCAGTTATTCCCCATTTTGTAATTACACATTTGATTTTTCCTTCCTAAATGAAGTACTTTGCACTTATCTTTACTGAATTTAATCTTGTTGAATTCAGACCAATTCTCCAATGTATCCAGGTTGTTTTGAATTCTAATTCTGCCCTCCAAAGTGCTTGCAGCCCATTCCATCTTGCAAATTTCATAAGCAGTTTAGCCATATTAAAAAGCATATTGTTTTCTTGCACACGACTTACCATGCTCCAATATGTCTGTTAGTCTATAAGGTACCACAGGACTCTTTGTCGCTCATGCAACAAGAATTCTTCGAGTCAGAATGGGTGATGGGCAGGGTAGAGGAAACCATAGATCTACACAATTTATTTTAAGTGACATTGTGAGTGAGGTCTCATTGCTGTGTGCGAGATACCACCATCTTTTTTTTTCTTTTTTTAACCCAACAAGGAGGAAACAAGCTCAGAGAGCATAGATGAGCCCATGGGCATACTGAAGCTCCAGCAAGGGGCACCCAAACTCAAGCAGCCCCATGAAGCTCAGACAGTATGTACAATCATATTTTAAACATCTGCATAATCTACAGTGAGAAACATCTCATTTTGGTGAGTCCTGTGCAGAGTTTTTTATGGGTGTAGCTTGGAAGAGTACCACCATCATTCCCCGCCCCCCATCTGAAAAAGACATTGTTATTTAGCCAAATAAAGGTGTGTGTGTGTTATTGCTGAACTTTGCCCCCCCCCCTTACTACAAGCTGAAATCACTAAAGAGCTAAAATTACTAAGAGCTGAGATCACTGAGTGCTGTGCTATGTAGTGGGGGGGCCTGAAGATATATTGCTTATTGCTGAGTAGCTGGCGGAGCAGCTGGTGGAGCGGAGTAGTTTGTGGGACGGCTGGAGTGGCTCACGGGATGGCTGGCGGAGTGGAGCGGCTTGCTGTGAAGGCTGCAGTAGAACCCCACAGAGAGGCGGGGCGGTCGGCCTTGGACCACGTAAGGTGCCCTTTTACCTTCCCCCCCACCATTTCCACTGGGGGCTCTGCAGATGAACTTTTGAACTCTGGGGCTGCACTGACCAGGGACAGAGACTTTTGGGATTGTTGGACTTTTGGGACTTTGGGTGACTTTTGGATTGCTGGACTCAAGAACCAAAGGGAGAGGACATGGCCCAATATGCTGGGGTGGGTCTTGTCACTCATGGTTTGGTTATGAATCCTGTTTGTGGTGTTTTCCCAACATAATGCCACATTGTTTCTCTCTGTCATTAAAAAGCTTTTGCTACACTCAGACTCTGTGCTTGCGAGAGGGGAAGTATTGCCTTTTAGAGGCGCCCAGGGAGGGTGATATATATTTGTCCCAGGTCACTGGGTGGGGGCTCGAGTCGGTTTTGCATTGTATTATTGGAACGGAACCCCTAGATACTGAACCTGGCCCTTGTTGCTGCCAACTCTGACTGGCAGAAGGGTTACATTAGGATATCATTATCTCATTCTACTTAAAAGTTTTTTTTTGTTTTCTGAATTTTTTTATGAAGGGGTATTACAGAAAAGGTCAAGCATAGCTCGTGCTGCAACACAGTACTTTTAACATAGACATTTCCTTTAATATACAATACGCTTTATTTAAAAAGAAATAGAAGGAAGAAAAACCCATTTTCTGGGAAGAGTAAAACAACTGCTTTTATGAGAATTATTTTGTGCATAATTTAACTGAGAAACAGGAAGAGAAATTGTGGATTTTTTTAAAACTGAAGCAAAAATAAAACTGCACTTTAAATGCTCTTCTTCCAGAGGGGGTTGTTAATTGTCCTTATATTTACACAGAAACCAGAGAGGGAGTGAAGAAAATAGAGAATGTTTGTCCCAGAACTAGAATAAAACTAACATTAAAAAAAAAGAGGAAAAGATTAATTATTTCTACCAGTCCCGGACTCTGAAACACTGCAGGTTATTCTGGGTCACCAACCCAATTCAAGTTACCAGAGTATATACACAGCGCTGCTGCTCCTCTAAGATGCTATCCACCACAAGAACACCTCCTAATGAATATTTTGCCTCGGTGCTACCTACGAAGCAGAAAAAGACAGGCATCCCACCAACTGAACCCTAATACCTTCTTCTATCTATCCTTATAATTGCTTATGCAGTGTAGAAGACCAAGGAAGCAGATATAACAAAAATTAAAGATAATCCAGACCCTTGTTCCAAGTAATATATTCCAGACATTCAATTTTAAATTTAGGATCAAGGGGAGGTGTTATTGGAAAAACAAGATAAATACTTTAGAGTCACAAAAAGGAGAAAAAAGGAAGAGAAACCCTACGCGCACAAACAGTAGCATAAAGGGGTAGTTTCAAAGGCAATTTGTATTCTTTGGAGAGACAAGCTCCAATAAGTCAACATTTTTCAGTAACTCTATCCAGACATATTTGTAACAACAGAATATGCCACAACAAGCCTTTAACCAATACCCTCAGGTGCCATATAGAAACAGTGCATCTGCTGCAATAAGCCACAGACTGCCAAGCTTAGGAAAAATAGTGATATTATGGAACAATTATGTAGTACTTTACTATTCCTCCATTTTCATCAAATGAACATGAAAAATAGACCAATCCTCCTTCCGTTCTCTTCACACAAGCCAGCCCAATGACTTCAATGGATAAGGACATTTGGCCCAAGAGCGGCCTTATAGCTACGAAGAATTAAATAACCTACAGTATGTAAATTAGTATGTTGTAACAAGAGAGATTTGGTTGACAGTCCAATGCCATATTACAAATCCTCAAAAATATATACATAAAACTTGTCTTAGAGCCTGTAACTAAGAAGGTTATGCTGGAAAAGCATCATGGTGCCTAGCCAAAAGAAAAAAGAAACAGGGAGGTGAAAAAGTCTGCAAAAATTCAACGTTTCATGTGTTTAACTTTTTTAGCCTTTGCTCAGGCAAGTATGAATCAGTCTGTTGGATACGCAATAAAGCAGTATGCTATGGCAAGCCTGTAATTCATGTTGGCACATCTATCCTCAGGTATCATCCAAAAGAAATTAATGTAGTACAGTGCCAGTCTGGAAAAATCAACAGTGATTCAGCCCATCAACACCAAAGATAGGGTGACAGATAGCAAGTATGACAAATTGGGACACCTTTTTTTGGGAGGGGAGGAGGAAGGAGAGATATAGATGCTTATATAATACAAAGTCCCTAATATTAGGACGGTCCCGATAATATCAAGCCGTTTGGTCACCCTAAGCAAGGGCTAATTTCTGTTCCTCCACTGCTTCTACTGAGCAAACTTAAGGCCAACAGCAAGAGGTAGTCTAGTTAAGAACCAAAATACGTACAGCAGATGGTATCACTTGAGCCTGTGTCAAATTCTAGTTGAAATCCTCCCCTCAACACCCAGCATCCTCAATTATGGAAAAAAGATGAAGTACTTGAAAGTGACAAATTCAGAAGGAAACATTACAATAGTGACTTTGCTGGTTCTTCAGGTGGCAAATTTTCAATGCTACTGAAGATCAGTATTTCCCAGAGCTTGATTTTGCTCTCACTTGCACAGCATAAACCAGAACTACTGAACTACATCAATGAAGTTAGACCAGTGAAAAACTGATGGAAGATGAGAAATAGGCCTTCAGTCTCTCTCAGGGCACCACTCTGTGAATGGCACAATCCCTTCCCTAACCACCAACCCCAAACAATTCCTTTCTCGCAAGCACACACAAACTCTATCTATTAAATCCAAATCCAAATACCTAGCTGTCAGATACAATGGGTCTTATTCGTCTCTTATTTACACAGGTTATCCATCTGAATGATTGAATCAATGGAGTTACTCCTGATTTGCACTGATGTAAGTGAAGGAGAAGCAGGTCTAAAGAGTAAAAATAACAAATGAATTGTGTTTCTTTGAATTAATTTCATTAATATTATGTACACCAATTCTATCGACATGTTATTGCCCCGTAATCTCTTCTCACCACTAATCTTCAGTATAGTCATTAGATAGTTGGTCAACAGGCTAAAGAAAGCAATGGGGAGTCAGATCTCCTGGATTCTGTTTCTGTTATCTGTGATTTACCTTGTAATCTCTCTGTGCCTCAGCAAAATCCGTGTAAAGCCTTCACCAGGGACGTTGTGAAGAAGATCCGGTAATTTGGAATCTATGTAATTTATATAATTTAAGATTATCACTTCTTCAGTATTCACAGCTGACATAAATTGGGAATAATTTTACTTTCTAAAATATTCTGCCTACAAGAAATCAGAGAGATGGACTGAATTGGGGAAAGTAGATGTGTGTTTATGTAACTGAGAAACTAAAAATGATGTACTAGACTTTCTCCTTTTCTCTACCCTTTGTATGTCACATGTCTTCTTAGGGCCTGATCCTGCAAGCAGCTTCATTCAGGCAGGTTCTGGCATCTAGGCAGAGCCCTACTGACTTCAGTGGGATTCTGAGCAGACACAGTGGTCCACCCACACTGAGCAGTTTACAATTTAAACCCTGACCTTGAAAAGTCTTTGGGGCAGGGATAATGTGGTAGTGCACCTAGAATCATCGACAGTGCTAATACTCCACAATGCTTGCACTCAAAAAAGCACAAGGACCAGTATAGTGGTTGCCCTTGTGTAAGTGGTCATGGTGGGGTAGGGAGCATTTTGTGACATGTTCGCTGCAGGTACAGACAATGAGGCCTTGAGCAGGCGTATGGCATAGCCTGCATATACCCTCCTCCTCTTGGTACATAAAATCAAAGAAAAAATAAATAAAAAATTCACAATGGAGCTGGCATAATGTAAATGTGCGGGCCTTTTTTTTTTCTTTTTTTTTTGACTCATGTTTATATCACAAGCCACAATACTATTACTAAAACAATATACAATTAAATTTAAAAACTGTATGCTTAACTATGTGTATTTCTCCATGGGTGTATTTATTACATATAAACCTTTGTAAATATACAATAAAATAGGATCTGTAGACTAAGCTTCCGGATATGCAAACAAGTATGCACATGTTTACCTTTAAGCACGGGAATATGTCCATTGCCCTCCATGAGACTACCCATGTACTTAAGGTTAAGCATATGGATAAGCATTTGTAGGACTGGGGACACAGAAAGTTGCAGTTACCCCTCTTTTTAAAGGCTGACCTGGGTTGCTGGGCAAACAGGCAGTCGTCAGAGGAGTGAGAGAAGGTATCCTGGCTTCCGTTCCATTGAAAACAATGGGAAATGGTGGCTATATTTTCTAGAGCAGCCTAATTTCCACCTCCAAAAGTAACGAAATGGTGGTCATCTTGGCTTCAGTTCCACTGAAATTAAGGGGATATGGTGGCCATGTTGAATACAGACAAAATTTTTAAAGGATTGTTGATGGACATTTGAGGAAAATTGAAGCTGACACCAGAAGTCAGGAGACTTGTGATTTTATCATGAGAATTGGCAGTTGAGCAATTGAATTTTGTGGGGAGTGATGAAATATTTTGGGGGAAGAGCAGAGTGGACTTATTCTCATGGGTGATAATGGGCAGCAGGAGGCGAAAACTCAAAAAAACGTAAAACATTTGAATAGTAGACTTGCCTGAATGTGGGGGGATGGATTGCCTGTTTTTGGAAAATACCTGATGTCACTAAATAGAAAGCATGTTAAAAATCCTGGAGGAGAATAGCCCGAGGCTTCTACTAAAACCTTATTCCCTATCCTCTGTGACCCCCTTTCCCCTTCCTTATGGTTTACCCAGTGTTTATTTTCCCTTCTCCCCATGTTCATGACTCATGTATAGGAACAGTACAGTAAGATGCTTGGCACCTCCTACAGAAGTCCAACAGGTACAACTGAGAGCTCCAGCACGTCACAGGATCCAGCCAGTCAAAAAAAATGTTACCCAGACTGCTTTGCACCTACAAGTCCAACCCTCCTCTCTTTGTATGCTTAAAACAGAACAAGAAAGTTCTTTTGGTTTTTTAAGGGAAATAGTGTAAATACAGAACAGTCGTTGTGTCTGCAAATCCCCTCTGTAACGTTCCTGCACTGTAATGTTACAGAATAATAATTTCACTGCAATATCTTCCCAAGAATTTGGAGCTTTGTCACATGTCGTGGTTGAAGGTTTCATTATTTGCTTCTGGCAGAGCACACAGCCATGAAGTATCATTGGTTTACAATTCTAAATTAACATACTGTACCCCTTTAAATCTAAGAAATTCGCTTGCAAAAATGACTTAGTTCACATTGTGCTGTTTATAGATTGGATGAAAATTGCAGCAAAGGACCCAACTCAACACTTTCAGGAGGTTAGCGTCTGACCTAAGTATGTTTGTAAATATCATATTAACACTACCAAGTTCCAATCTATGGCTCTACATTTCAAACTTATATTGGCATAGCTATGTTGGTCAGGGGTATGAAAAAAACCCTCACTCCTAGCGATAGCTATGCTGACAAAATCTCCACAGTAGATGAAGCTATGCCAATAGAAGAGGGCCCCTGGCAGCATAGCTAACATCATTCGGAATGGTGGTGTTCCCAAACTGGCAGAAAAAGCTCCTATTGGCATATGCCGTGTCTACAGTAGGGCAACATATTGGCGTAGATTCTGTAGACATAGAGAATGTTTCTAAAGGCGTATGCAACAGGAAATATTTTTTTAAAAATATCTTCCTTTTTTGTGGTTCTTTTATCTTTTGAAGCCATTTGTAATTACCTAAATTGGAAGAGGAAACATAAGTCTGGGCCCTGCTCCAAAGAGCCAAACATGATTAACCTGGGTTAACCCACTTGCAATATTGCTGGTTCATTACAATGTCATTAAAATTTCCTAATCTACACTACCTCATGCGTCTCTGTTTTTACACTTAGATAAAACATTTGGACAAATGGAGCTTTTATACTGGCCGATGATCTTTCTTGTGAAAATGGATTTTGTGACCACAGTAAATTAGGTTATTAAACTTTAGAGTCAATTCATCAATATTTTTGTTTTAGGAATGGACAAAAATTTTTCAAAGCAGAAAATCTACACTTTGTTTAAAGATATTGGCTGATTAGATCCATTACGGAAACATAACTAAATTGTGTATTTATGACAAAACAGAGAAAATTCACTGTCAAAACTGTCATTTTGTTTAATCCTGACAGTTTTCAAAAACTGTGCAACAACAGGCATCTGTGCTGTGTAGACTACACTATCCCAAGATCTCTGGAAAGTTAAGTACAACAGGATGCAATATGGGGCATATGCAATACAGCATGTAGGGAATGAGTGAAGTATATGTTCCTGCGGAAGAGTGACATTCTTAATTCTAAGGGCAAGATTTCCGGATGTTAGCACTAAATTACATTTGCAATATTTGTTGTGCAAAATGTGTAATTATGAACATGGGTACCTGATCTGAGTGTACAAAAGCAGGTTGGAGGAGAGAGGAGGTTGTGCCCACAATTTAGGCACACATTGGAAGTGCTGAGCCTAATTGGCTCTAGCACGGTTAATCTGGAAAGCAGTAATGTTTTTAATGTAACTTCTATTGTATATAGAGAGAATACACCCTGGAGGATTATGGCATATACCCTCATAAAAAAGGGGAAACACTTAGTACACATGGAGGAATGTCATTCATGAGCTATGCAAGTATGTCTTACAAGTGTGGATAAATCCTATATCCCACAGCAATCCCATGATGTATTCTGCCTATAAACAACTATAAAGCTATCTGAGTTAGAGAGTAGTAACATTTATGATTATTGTACTAACACCAGTGTCAGTAATGGAGATGTTTTAGAGATAAAACAGGATTTTGGTTTTCTATGAAGTTAGTTCTCCTTACAGGGCTTCATTTTCTCCCACTTATCTGAGGCAATCAGCAGCCATGTGTTTGTTGGATTTTCTCTCTTTGTGATGATGCTGATGTGATACAATGCACAATTAAATTTCAGGTAGTGCTTTTAATGCCATTGTGTTTATTGAACAAAGATTACTATTATTGTTTAATCTGGAGGTAAATGTCTGAAGTAATACTATTATTGAATGGTCTAAAACAAATAATGTTCCACTGTACCTTACGTTTTCTTATGAGCCATCACAGATCCACTGTTGTTAATAGAATGGCATACAATAAGTGGTAATGCAATCTATATAATAAGGAGTCTATCTGAATTACACAGGGGAAAACTCAGACATTTTTGTTTTGCCAGGTCAGCCTTTGCCAGAGGAACCTGCTGTCCAGAGTTTTGACAGGTCAGGCCCATAGCACATACTTGATATTGGGCTTTTATTATAAAGATCTCTCTGTATACATGGTCCCCAGAACCTGCCAAATCCATAGCCCTGTAGCCTTTCCCTTTATGATATGCACCTCAGTATAATGCATAAAATCAATCACTGAGAACAACTTCCTTTGTGTTTTCAACAATTTGTTCTAACAAAGATATTTTTACTTTTTTATTATTCTTTATTATTGTTGTATTACGGCAGTACCTAGGGGGCACTGAAAATGGGGCCCCATTGTGCTAGAATGAGAGACAGTCCATGCCCCAAAGTGTTTACAATCTAAAGAGACAAGACAGACAAAGGGTGGGGAATAAGGATACCACATAAAAGCAGAACATGCAGAGCAATGGTTTGAAAACTTCATGCTGCAATGTAAAAAAAAATAGGACAGGATTTATTGAGGAAGGTATTAATTAAATAGTAAGAGGAAGAAGCGAGAAAGGACATGGAAAGAAGGGAGGTAAAGGCTGGGATAGAGCAGGGGAGGAGACAGAAAAGGAAAGAGGAGAACATGGACATCAGATGAAGTGATGCTGAGGTGAAGTGGCTGGGAGGGGGTTGGCAAGCAGCAAATCAGTGCTGGGGAGAGAATGTCCTTCTACATTCAAAGTTTTGGCTTGTTTGATATAATCAGGAAAAACGTGTCCAACTTCTCTTACATAACTCTTTTAAATGCATGGCAACATTTTAAAGACAAATTAATAACACAATATAATGTAACGTACCAGTTCTAAACTACTCTGCAACCAACCCCACTGCCTATTAGACGTGCATTTCAGAGTCACATTATCTCCATTTTGCTAAGTAAACAAACTCTGCTTTGTGCAGTAATGTTTGTCGTTAATGTGCCAGTTGTTAAAACTATTTTAAGCTCTAATTATAGAGTTTCATATAATAAAGCAGTGTACCACTGTAGTCTTCTACAGTACGTTACTTGGATATAATCAGTCTTTCCTCTGCCTTCTGTCTGTAGCCATATTTTACACTAAAACACACTATAAGTCAATTCAAGAAGCTGTAAGTCAAAAGGGGTACTCAGGATTTAAGTTTCTATAACAAAGAACAGAATTTGGTCCATAATCTTTTGCTTCTAAATACGGGGTAAGGTTATAGCTGGTCCAAGAAGCTCAATTCCCAATCCTGTTTTGACTCATTAACAAACGTTTATGTTGGAAATTTTGGGGCAACAAAGCAAAAATAAAAACTTTTTATCCCTTTATTTCCCTCAGCCTGCCTCAGATATGAATGTGTCACCAAGTCTCAAGAGATTATTATAAACCAAATTATGCCTATAAAAGCAAGTTAGGTTACTGATCTTTTTTTAAAAAGCTTACTGTACTTTTTGGTTTGGTCTGCTCAAAAACATTACTGTGTCATAAAAGCTAACTTTTTTTATAAATCACATTTCTACTGCAGGAGATTACAGCATTTTATTGCCCATTTCAAGCTACAGGAACTTGTTTTTTTCTCTTCACAAAATAAATTCCAGTTACAAAGAGTTGTCATTTTAATTTTCAAAGGAAGCAGTTAGAAAATGTGTACTTTTTGTATGAAGAACGTACCTATTAGGACTTCGTGTCTTTCTGAACTCTAGAATTGCTATTTAAAAAAGCAAAATAAATATACCAAAAGGACTCTTTCTTGTAGGTAGCTCCATTTTTAATTTTGTTTTAGAAGCATAGTAATAATAAATAAAGAATTCAATGTCCTACAATGCAAATATAAGATTTTTTTCTGGCTAATGTTTGGAAGGTTTATAGATGCCTTACGTAAGAATTGATTGTTCTGTGCAGGTCCGTGTGAGAGAGAGAATCTTCAAACTGAAGTCCAAAGCCAAGGCATGTTAGTGGCCCTTTATGTGTATAAATTGAGATTCAGTTATTTTCAAAGAAAATAAAAGTAATTTGGAAAGGCTACCTAATCCATTCTCTGTGAATACCAGGCTTATTTGTATTGCAGTATGTTGAGAACAAGACCTATCAAATGTCTTCCTAAGTACAAATGTTGATCTCATAGCAGACAAACAGGCAATAGCCTAACTCACAGAAACTGTTCATCATCAACTCATCAAAAGAAAAAAGGGAATCTCTTAATGAGAGACACCATATATCCTAGTTAACAGTATACAAAATATGTTGCGGTTTATAATTTCTCTGTAGGTTTATCTGAGAAAAAAACATTATGTACCATCAACTGGCATTGTGCCCAAGTATTTGAAGGGAGAACTGGAACTCTGTAGTCTAGGCTTTCTGTTCCCTGGAGCTGTATATAGTCCTTCATTCACATGCACATGCACAACTCCCAGTGATATTAATGGGATAATTGCAATTGTCACCTGCAGCCTGTGTACTTATGACACATGCCAAGGATAGAATGGGACAAAGAGAGGCCTCAACGTAGACAAAATATACTTATGTAGTAGAGTGTGAGCCCCTAAAAATAAAACATATAATGGCATTCCCAAGCTTTAACAAATTAATTCCAGTTTGTGTCAGAACTGTCCAAGTACCACTCAACCCTGTTCAATTATGCAAGTGGAAAGCGTTGTTCTTCCTGCTGTGAAGAATTTTTTTCCCAGATGTGAAGATTTGACATGACATAATGAAGGGTTCAGCCCTGCAAAGGGGATTTTTAGTTGCCCATTCATGCTGCCATGTGACACCCCATTTCTCCAAGGGCAGTCAAACTTTGATGCTCCATTTCCCCCTCGTTTGCTCTCGTGCTAGTATGGCTGAGATGAAATTTAGCCATGAAATTTAGCAGGTGAATTTGGGTGCTGCTATTTTCCTGTTCCAAAAATTCAGGAAAATTATGAAAAGAGATTTACTGATCAATTTATTGGAGAAGATTCTACATGCATCCCATCTATATTAAGAGTATTAGTCTATCTGTATGGAACAAAATTTTTCTTCCATCTTAACAGGTTGTATATGCCTGCATCTACACAGAACTTAACTTACATAAACACATACATGTAACCTGTGTTTTCACGCTAGACTTTGGACGTCATTCAACAAAAACACATAAAATATTTAAAATGGGATGTGAGTATTTGAGTTGTGAGTGGAGTTTTTGTGTCACAACTCTGACAACTGTCAGGATACCGTGCATTTTTTTTAAAATGCTTGAGTCCCAAGATTACAATATGTCTTTTAAGGATAAATTTAATTAGAAGTGCAAACATTCTTATATAGAGAATATATATGTAGAGAGAATGTTTTTCCTAATTAATATTTATTAATTGTTTCTTACTACTGGAAAAGAGAGATTTCAGTGCAACTATTAACAATACATATTGGTATTGTGACTTAAAATGGATTAAAAGGAAAGAACTGGGAAGTGGAAAAAATGCCATCGAATTGGAACTAGTTCTTAGCCAAAAATTAAAAATTCTTGGTGACTGTTTTATTATTTAATTTTCCACTGTTTTATTTATCTGCGCAAAGTCAGATACACTTTGCAGCCTCCAGAACTGTGATTTTCTCAAGTTTCATCAGCTAAGCCAGGTGGGACTGGCTCAGAACATGCATATGAGGAACTATAGGTCTTGTGGGAAGAGATCCGAGTGATTCAGTAGGTGGTATTCCCTTTGTAAGGGATATATGGAACAAATATGCCTTGAGTTAATAACTAATGATTTCTTCTGGGCCTCAAAAATTAGAACACTATTCACCTCTGTTTACTTCAAAAGAGGATTTACCTTTGAAGGGAATAGGAAAATGGTTCATATCAGTTGAGCCACTTTGTCTAATGACCCACAGATCATCCAAGGTCAGGCATTCCACTCCCCCAAAATAGAAACTAAAATGGCTCAATGAGAGTACTGTTTATCACTTAGGCAAGAATCTCTCTCAATTTGCATATGGATAAAAAAATAATTCTCCCTCCCAACCTAGCTAAAAAGAACTCCAAATTACCAGGCAAGGGTCACACTTTGCTTTCCTATACAACATGGCCGACTGCAGACTGAGTGGATCAAGAGATGGGTGAGGAAGCTGCAAGTTAAACAAACTAGAAAAAAGACTGTAAGATTAAATGTCAAATCGGGCAAACTGCCTGTTACCCCAAAACATCCAAACCACATGTTTCACCCCAAATTATAAACTATACATTGTTTGTCTTGTAAATCCAGTATACCATGAATAATCTTTCACCCCAAATTAGAAGCTTCATGTTTGTTTGCCTTGTGAGTCAGATCTACATTTTTCTATATGTGACTAATGTCTCTTATTCTATTGTAAGTCCTAAATAACATGAACTGATTATGTATGATCAAAATATGTATGGAGTATGTCTTCCAAATTTAGAAGATTATAGGGTTTTTGTTGGTTTTCATTGTAAATAATTGTAGCATTTTAGATGTAATAGGAATTCTCTGGAACAGGGTATGCTAAAACATAGAAACGAGGGTATAACTTTGGGATATTAAGAAAAATTGCTTAAAAGGGAGGGATCCCAATTGATAGTAGGGGCCAATAATGAAATTATTCCTTGAAACGAATCAAACTTAAAAAGCCTCCGATAAGAAAAGGATTGAAGAAATTCGTTATACGCCATCACCATCTACTGGATACCAATGGAAGCAGCAAATGTGTCTAATAGGAATAAGAGGCTGGTCTATGAGCCCAGAAACTAGGGTATATAAACTGAAGTCACATGTGCTCAAAAGAATTGACTGAACTTGACACAAGAAGCTTCAGAATCTGAAGTGTGACCAATGCCCAGACCAGCTGTGTGAAAAGCGCTGTCCCTCATCCCAGGGTTAAGAGGGTAAGAAGAAGTGGTGAGATTTCATTTCAAAGACTGTATTTCCCCTTTTACTTTTACTATAAATAACTGTAGATTATCTTGCTGAGTCCATGCTCTCTAGTGAGACCTCACTTAACCATATTTTAGATTTTAACTCCTTTATAAGTCCACGCAAATACCCTAAGAGAGATCAAAATAATTGTTTTAAGCAATTGGTTTTAATATTCCAAACTTGTCCCTTTTGGACCAGTCCAGTCAAAGAGTAGTAAACACACTCTTAAAAGGTGCCTTATAGATAATTGCATCCTTGGGAGTGTGATAAATGTGTAAGGAACTGAGAATTTATTATCATAAGTAAATGTAGTAAGAGATCTTGATAATTTCCATTGTTTTTTGATATAACTGCCAAGCCTCAACTCTAGCCCATGATAATTGCTTGCAAGACTTTATTGTGTATGTTGTACACACAACTGGTTGTGCCTACATTTGAGTGAACTGTTGATTATATATTAATGTGGTTCTGGGTAAATTAATAAATTGTTGATGGTTAAGAATAAGCAACTCTTCTGATTAGAAAAATACAGTTCAAGTTAAAAGCTGACCAGCATTAATCTAGTAACCTAATCCCTGAAATCAATAAAAAGAGCTTATCCTATTGGAGTCTCTTATATACTGGCACAACTAGTTTGTTAGATTTCAGCATTAAAATCCAACTGGCACCGAGGCAAATTCATAAATTGAGCTCCTTTTACACTTACTTACACATTCTTTTGGGGTTGTCTTCACTGCAAAGTTAACTCGAGTCCTCTCCATACACAAAAACCTTAACTCAAGTTAAGTTGACTAGCCCGTAGGGGTGAATAGGCTAAAGATTGAATTAGCACGTCAGCTTCTTACACAACCGCTCTATAATGTATCCAGAGCAGAATGCCACTCAAGTACTGCTGCTCCTTCAATTGTTGTTGTTGGCGTCCATTAGGCTCGAAAGACGATGGATATGCGCCCATGGGGAATGTTTAGTTGATGGTTGTGCAGCATCTGTTGTGGCTGTGAAGCCCCACACGAGAGTGGCAGTCTCGATTGCATTTGCTGCATTTGAAGGCAGTGTCAGCTGTGGGTTGGAGCCACTGCTTCCTTTTTTGTTGAACCCGCTTTTCCTCGGCAAGCTGCCGCAGCTTGTCTTCGCCAGTTTTCAATCCAGTGGTCAGAGCATGTCTCCATCTGCATCTGTCCTGGGCGAGCTCTTCCCAGCTGTTGATGTTGATTTGAACAGTCTTCAGGTCCCTCTTACAAACATCCTTGAAGTGAAGGTGGGGCCGTCCTGTAGCTCTGTTTCTGGAGGCAAGTTTGGCATACAACAGGTCTTTGGGGATCCGTCCATCTTCCATGCGACTTAGATGGCCAAGCCATCTGAGGCGGCGTCGACGGAGGAGAGTGAACATGCTGGAGATCTTGGCACGTTCCAGCACCTCATTGTTCGTTATTCGATCACTCCAAGTGATCCCGAGTATGCAACGGAGGCAGCGCATGTGGAAGGTGTTCAGTCTCTTTTCTTGCGAAGCGTAGAGGGTCCAAGTTTCGCTGGCATAGAGAAGAGTGTTTAACACACATGCACGGTACACAGCGACCTTTGTGTTGATGGTCAGCGTGTTGTTGTTCCATACTCTCTGTGACAATCTGGCCAAAATTGTGAAGGCCTTGCCGATTCTACGGTTGATCTCAGGGTCCAGTGAGAGGTTGTCCGTGATGGTAGATCCAAGGTAGGTGAACTGACTGACCACCTCTAGCACATAGTCATTGATGGCAATGCTTGGATGTTCTGCATCCTGGGCCATAACTTTGGTCTTCTGAAGACTGATTGTCAACCCGAACTCTTTGCAAGCTCTGGAAAAGTGGTCAATCAGATGCTGGAGATCGGTTTCTGTGTGGGTGGCCAGGGCAGCGTCGTCTGCAAACAGCATGTCTCTGATTGTTGCCTCCCGTACCTTGCTTTTGGCCTTTAGTCGAGCCAGATTGAAAAGTCTCCCATCAGACTGGGTGTGGAGATAGACTCCCTCTGTGGAATTTCCAAAGGCACGTTTCAGCAATGCTGCAAAGAAGATGCCGAAGAGTGTGGGAGCGAGAACGCAGCCTTGTTTTACTCCACTGTGGATGTCAAAGGCATCGGAGGACGAGCCATCATACAGTACTGTGCCTTTCACGTTGTCATGAAAAGACTGGATCACGCTCAGCAGCTTCGGTGGGCAGCCAACCTTTACCAGGATCTTGAACAGCCCATGGTCCTCCAATACCTTCCCACATATTCCCTTGAGTACCCAGGAAGGAGAGACAAGTTCTACCACAGTTCACTGGGAAAGAATTCTTAGAGTGGATCAGCATAAGGAACCACAGGATATGACCCAGAAATATTAGTGCCAAACTTGGGCAAGTATAGCACCAGGATGGACACAGCAACTCAAGTGTTATTTTGCAGTCTGGCTAGTCTCACTTGAGTCAGGCTAACTCAAGAGGAGTAACTCAATTGTAGGTAACTCGAGTGAACTTTGCAATGAACACAGACCCTTTAAGTCAGCCCTGAGCCAATGCCCTAGCCATGATTTTAGGAGTAATGACGGTGCTGTCTTTGGAATGGGATATAAAACCAATTGTGCTAACAAACTCCAGAGGATTTTCCCCAGAAGTAGAGATGTTAGCCCAGATGCATTGATTCAAGTACCTTTCAGTATTTATATTATCCTACCTAAATTCTCATGTAGTTCCATTTAAGTAATGTATTCTTCCCTTTCTATCCTAAACTCTTGAGAAGGGTTACTGTTAGTTTACCTCACCTCACAGGTGACTGAATTTCAGTGGTGGGCCAAGATGTATATGTACATATACATATACATCCCATTGATTTCACTGAGATTGCTCATGTGGGTGAGGGTTGCAGGATTGAACTAACAGTTTGAAAAAGTCTCTTGAGTCCCTGGGGATCTGCGAGTAAACCACACACATTGATTATAGTTACTTACAGTTGTTATTGTAAAAGTAGTTCTGTAAGCAGGGGAGAGGGCAAAAGGGTACAGTTTGATGGATGGACTTAATAATTTAAAAAATTAGGTAAAAGCTTCTGTGAACTATGGAACAGGTTCAATAAGTTTTATAGTACTCTTAATAGTATGAAGGATATCATTTAAAAGGGTAAGTCACAACAGCTTTAGTGAAAAAATGTTTCTTTTAAAAAATGGCTGCAGTTATTAGGAGATTGATCAGCACTAGTACTTTAACAGCTTGAGTGCAATATCCCATTAACAAATCTCTCTGTTTTTATGAAATACAATGTTTTACCAAATTAAGACTAATTCCTACTAAGGCTGTCAAAGAATTAAAAAAATTGATCACAATTAATTGCATGATTAATTGCACTGTTAAACAATAATAGAATACCATTTATTTAAATAGTTTTGGATATTTTCTACATTTTAAAATATATTGATTTCAATTACAACACAGAATACAAAGTGTACATGCTCACTTTATATTTATTTTTATTACAAATATTTGCACTGTAAAAAACCAAAAGTAATAGTATTTTTCATTTCACCTAATATAAGTACTGTAGTGCAATCTCTTTATCATGAAAGTTAAATTTACAAATGTAGAATTATGTACAAAAAATAAATGCATTCAAAAATAAAACAATATAAAACTTTAGAGCCTACAAGTCCACTCAGTCCTACTTATTATTCAGCCAATCACTCAGACAAAAGTTTTTTTACATTTGCAGGAGATAATGCTGCCCGCGTCTTGTTTACAATATCACCTGAAAGTGAGAACAGGTATTCGCATGGCACTGTTGTAGCTGGCATTGCAAGATATTTATGTGACAGATGCACTAAAGATTCAAATGTCCCTTTATGCTTCAGCTATCAATCTAGAGTACATGAGTCCATGCTGATAACAGGTTCTGCATCCAAAGCAGTGAGGACCAATCCATGTTCATTTTCATCATCTGAGTCAGATTCACCAGCAGAGGGTTGATTTTCTTTTTTGGTGGTTCGGGTTCTGTAGTTTCTGCATCGGAGTGTTGCTCTTTTAAGACTCCTGAAAGCATGTTCTACACCTTGTCCCTCTCAGATTTTGGAAGGCACTTCGGATTCTTAAATCTTGGGTTGAATGCTGTAGCTATCTTTAGAAATCTCACATTGGTACCTTCTTTGCGTTTTGTCAAATCTGCAGTGAAAGTGTTCTTAAAATGAACATGTGCTGGGTCATCATCTGAGATTGCTATAACATGAAATATATGGCAGAATGCGGGTAAAACAGAGTAGGAGACATACATTTCTCCCGCAAGAAGTTGACCCTCAAATTTAATTAATGCAATATTTTTTAAATGATCATCATCAGCATGTCCTCCGGAATGGTGGCCGAAGCATGACAAGGCATATGAAAGTTTACCATATCTGGCACATAAATACCTTGCAATGCCAGCTACAAAAGTGCCATGCAAATGACTGTTCTCACTTTCAGGTGATGTAAATAAGCAGACAGTGTTATCTCCCATAAATGTAAATACATTTGTTTCTCTTAGCAATTGGCTGAACAATAAGTAGGACTGAATTGACTGTAAGCTCTAAAGTTTTACATTGATTTGTTTCTGAGTGCAGTTATGTAACAAAAAATCCCTACATTTGTAAGTTGCACTTTCACGATAGAGAGATTGCACTACAGTACTTGTATGAGGTGAATTGAAAAATACTATTTCTTTTGTTTGCCATTTTTACAGGGCAAATATTTGTAATAAAAATAATATAAAGTGAGCAATGTCTACTTTGTATACTGTTTTGTAATTGAAATCAATATATTTGAAAATGTAGAAAAAAATCCAAAAATATTTAATACATTTCAATTGGCATTCTACTGTTTAACAGTGAGATTAAAACTGTGATTAATCGCAATACATTTTTTTGAGTTAATCACGTGAGTTAACTGCGGTTAATTGACAGCCCTAATTCCTATTTAACATTAAAAAAGACCATATATTTTTTCATTAATTAACATATATTAATACATTAAAAGGACTATTTTATGTGTACAACTAGGAACATAGATCTGAACCTGGATTAGTAACAGATTATTCTGAAATCTGGAGAATTGTTTAAGTTTTTTTCAGTATGAAAGCTAAAAGGGAAAAGAATCAGTGTATTTTGTTTGGTGGCATTAATAACCATCAGTAAACACATACGATCAAGCAGAAACAGCAAAACAATCTAGGTGTCCCTTTGTTGCACTTACTAGGTTCATTTTATCCTGATATAGAGTCAGACATGTCTGCATTTAGGTCCTACATTTGTTGACAAACTGGAAAGCTCACACTAGTTTTGTAATCCATCAAGGAAGCAGATATCAATGGAGAAGAAGATTTAAAGAAGAAAAAGTACCTTGCTGAGATGATTTTTTATTTCATTGTATGTGTTGGTAAAATAAGTCATGTTATGCAAAACTCTGGGGATGCAAAACTAATGAAAATAGACTGAAGCAATTTTTAAAATAGACTCTGATGGAAGTAATAAAAATGAGTAACAGAAAGTAACTTAAGATTTGGGGGCAGTGAGGAACGGTCTTTGAAACCGAAGTCCTGAACAGCACTTTAGATCATCTTGGTCTCTGGATTTTGCTGTCTAAAAATCAGGAGTCTAAACCAAATAACCAAAATGATTTAGCCTATTTCAAAACAATATAATCAATCATTTAATAAAAAAAGGCTTGACAAATAATTTCCAAGATCCTGTAAAGTTCCTACGCAGCCCCAATTAATTTTGTGCTTCAGCATTCTTGTGAAATATGGTTAATATTTGCTGCCCCCTGTAGTTTACTTTTACAAGGCTTCTATAAAATCAAAGCAGGTGAGCTATTTAAACTTCAGTAGTTTAACATCTAAACCAAATGTTCTATTGAATATTTTTCTTTTTGGGATTGTAGCTGAGCCTTTATAACTGCTGTGTTGATATGTACTGAGGATGAGTGTATATATACATCCATTAGGCTTCCCCCCTCTTTTTAGAGATGGTAAACATAAAAGGAAAAGCTATTTTTTTTAAACGTGGATTATATTACAGAGAGGAAGCGTCCAAAATAAACATAATTCCCTTTAAAGAGGCAAAGTAGGTATCTGTTTATTAAACTACTTTCTTGCTCTGTAAACAGTCTGCAGAATATAGAGTGAAATATGATCCTCATTCATTCCCACAATAACTTATAATAATATTAAGCTTAAAAATACCAGTGGAGTCCCCAGCTTAAGGTCCATTCATTTGGTGAAACAAATATAGATGTCAGGAATTTTAGCAGTGCTTAATATAACGCAAGAAACTCATGGAATTTAGCACTGGCTCACTGACTAATGAGATTTCATTCTCATGCCTCAAAATCTAATAACCAACTTTGGTGAAAGGTTTTTGGGACGTGTTATGCTCACATAACCAATGCTGGAGAAGGAGATATTAAAACAGTTGATTTCAGCAATAGAATACACAAGAGGAGAGGACTGTCACAAGGTAACCTCATACCAGAGTCTACACAGAAAATATATATATATAGCTCAGATACTTTTCAACCCAATAATGCTAAGAGTTGATTCATGATCACCACTTCCCTGAAGATGTGATATTGCAATCATTTTTTGGTTTAAGACTGAAGACAACTGTGGACAATGGCAGTTCCCAAACTGAAATCTACAGAGATTAAATGTGTCATATCCTGTAGATTGTAGAAAATCAGATGAGGGAGTGGGAGGGTGCCACAAGAAGTAACTGTAGGAGATAGTTAGAGAAGAGTGGTGTTCCAGCTGGAGGACAGCAAAATTACTTTAATTATCAGAATGAAGCTCTCCTACTTTACAAGTGCATGTGAAGATAATGGGACACAAATGGCAGACTGGCTACTGGACTGAAAAGAGGAATTAAAAATAACTGAGAGGGCAGCTGATATCAGCCTACGCCAGAGGAAATGGCACCAGAGTATGCATAAGAAACTAGGGCAGGGCAGTGTTAAGAAAAATCCAGTTACAGGTTATGTTTACCTAGAACTCATTATAAAAACTGGTTCTCAATCTTTTGAGTCTGCTCCCCACAAGATGATGGAACAATTGTTCCATGAGCCAGAATATACCATACACTTTTGTGGGTGCAAATAATAATGGGCCTCTTGGAGCAGGACAGCTTTTCAGTCGTTTTGTGGGGATTGCGGTGATGAGGGTGGTCTAGACTCTGTTGGCGGATTAATACTGTGCCTCTTTCATAGGCAAATTTACACTGCATCTCCCTTAGGATTTACTACACCCCTCGTGATTCCTCATCCTCAATGGAGGGAAAGGTCTCTCTCTCCCTCAGAGCACTACTTTACAACCCACACAGCGGATGTCCTTTCTTCTTGGCCCAGGCAGTGTGGGAGCCATTACTTCTTCTTCTGACCAGGTGTCAGCCAGCAGTTAAGAAGTTGGATTCCTATCTCTAGTTCCCGCAGTTGTTTGAGTCTGGCAGTGTCTCTGCCTGCGTCTTGCTGTGAAGAGTTCTTATTACCACTCAAACAGTAGCGTAGCCAGGGCAGGAGCAGAGGGAGCGGCCGCTCCCCCTGTGAGCAGAAGCGGCGCCTTAAAAAGGAAGCAGCGCCTTTTTTTAGAAGAGCTTCTTGCACTCACCCGGCGGCGCTCCGGGTCTTCGGCGGCATTTCGGCGGCGGGTACCACCGAAGACCTGGAGCGAGTGAGGACCCACCGCCGAAGTGCCGCCGAAGACCCGGAGCGTGGCTAGAGGCGCCGCCGGGTGAGTACAGGGGGAGCCTGGGGAGGCACCTTTTTATAGCGCAGCTCCTCCTGTGCTCCCGACCTGCCTATGCTACTGCACTCAAAACCTGATCAAAGTCCCAGCATGGAAGAGTGAGGAATGCTGTTGTTGCTCATTCAGGTTTCAGAGAGCTGCGGACTGGTGTCCTGTATCTACTCCACTCGAGAGCTCATTTGAGAATTGAGCCATTTTCATGTATGCTCCTGACAATGTTTGATAGAGAATGAATAAAATAAGGATTGCACCAGTATCAGAGTAAGCTGTGATCTTGACAGATTTTATAAACTTTGGGTCAGACTGGGGGTACGCAGAGGTCTTCCAAGGGCTACATCAACTCATCTAGATATTTGCCTAGTTTTACAACAGGCTATATAAAAAGCACTAGCGAAGTCAGTGCAAGCTAAAAGTTCATACAATGGCTTGTTTAGACTGCTCTATATACTATACACTGAAATGTAAGTACAGTATTTATATTCCAATTGATTTATTTTACAATTATATGGTAAAAAAGAGAACATAAGCAATTTTTCAGTAATAATGTGGCTGTGACACTTTTGTATTTTTATGTCTGATTTTGTAAGCAAGTAATTTTTAAGTGAGGTGAAGCTTGGGGATACGCAAAACAAATCAGACTCCTGAAAGGCGTACAGTAGTCTGGCAGGTTGAGACCCACTGCTGAAGATGACATCCTCCATTTGATTCGGCTCTAAAAAATGACACCTCCAAAATAAAACTGGGAGGGACTGTCTTTCTGGTGACATGAAAACAAAAGTTTTGACAACTTGAGGATGTTGAAAATCCTCTGGCACTAATTGGGAGGAAAGAGTTGTTAATCCCAGTTTTTTGGCCAAAGTCAAACTTTGGTATTTACATGCTGGCTACCAAAATTCTTCCTATTTCAATCAGATATAGTATTCCTCTTCACTTAATCAAGCTTAGTATCTTTGAGTGGGCCTGCAAGCAATCTTCCAGGATCTTTCTCCATAAATATAAGTTGCCTTCTCTCCACAATCACACCAGTGTGCATAGGGTTAGAATTAAGATTTAGGGAAAGGTCAATTAAATGATTCTGTCACACTCCCTTATTCAGCTCACTCATTTTATACCTAAATCCCCATCCTCTCCCCTATACCGGCTGCTGCAGAAATTGTGTGCTTGCATCGAGGTCTGTGCATTATGGTCAGCATTTTTTAAATGAGTTTCAAGGGATGATTCTCCAAATAAGCCAGGGAAGAGGGAGATAATAGGCCCCCAGCTTCTCAAGAGCCTGGTGATTCCCCCTCCCTTCTAGAGGAGTGCGTTACAGAATTCAATTAATAATCACAACCTCTCTTTGAGGCAGGTAACTATAACAATTCCCCTTTCAAAAATGGGGGAACAAAAGCTATAGTTAAGTAAAGACAGGTATCTGGGAGGAAGATTACAATAGCCGTAGCATAATCAGCAGCAGCCTGGGAGAGAACATCCTTTGCAACTGGAAATTGATCTGTGCTCATAGGTGTCATGGGGCCCAAATGCCAGGCCATAGCAGCAATATATGGAATTATGTGCAAGGAGTGGGGGTGGGTGCAGGGGAGGAAGCACAGAACTTTACAATATATATATGTGTATTATGGTAACACCTAAGGGCCCGAATCACAGTTCAGAGAGCCCCATGGTGCTAGTACAAACATTAATATAATATCTTTGTTCCCACCCACCCACCACCACCCCAATGACTACATCCCAATAGTGAGGGAAGTGATTTATATACAACAAAACCCTAAAATGTCTGTTGAACATTTATTTTCACCATGTTTGCAATTAAAAAAAAAAACAAAAACCATGAAAACCAGACAGTGAAAACTTTGAAAAAATTTACTTGTCTTCAAAACTAATCACGAACATATAGGATATATTGAATGAATTAAATGAATCAAATGCAAATATAACAGTTCTATAAAATATATATTAAAACAATGTATATCTAGTAAAATTGCTCATGAATAGTCATATGTTCATAAACTTTAAGTTCAGAAGGGACCATTACAATAATCTATTCTGACCCCCTGTCTGAGAGAGGCCATAGAATTTTACCACCTAAGTGATTCCTGCATCAGTCCATAGCATCTGCTTGAGAAATAGTGTATCTTTTAGGAAAACATCCAGTCTTGATTTAAAGACTTCAGATGATGGAGAATCCACTACAACCTCTGGTAAATTGTTTCAATGGTTAATTACCCTCACTATTAAAATGTGTGCATTATTTTTACTCTGAATTTGTCTAGCTGCATCTTCCAGCAGTCGGATTCTGTTGTGCCTGTCTGCTACATTAAAGAGCCATCTACTGTCAAAAATATTTCCCCTATATAGGTACTTATAGACCATAAACTAGTCACCTCTTTACCTTCTCTTTGTTAAACCAAATAGATTGAGCTTTTAATCTTTGACTACAAGGCAGGTTTTCCAGTCCTCAAATCATTTCTTAATAAATAAAAACAAAATCTTTATATCACGTTGTGATCATGTATACTGGATATGCCATGTGTTTTACAGAAAATCTATTTGAGAATAATTTAAAAAATGTTTTCTAAAACATGGTACTATTTTCTATATCACACCACCAGTAGAACCAGACTCCCTGACTTAAACTATATAAACTTTGGAGGAAGGATAACCAAAGCCAAAAAGGTAACTACTATATTTTAGAAACTTATCAGAATGACCCAAAGTACATTTTCTATACATAATAAAAACTTATTTTAAGGGCTATCATAGGACCTTCCAGGACAAGAAGCAAGTGCTGAGTATCCCATTGGAAAGCCGGGACACTCTCTCTTTTGCAGTAGCATAAGGCTTCCATTTCTACCCTTGAAGGTTTATGAGATATCCCTCCTTGAAACGGACATGGCTTCAGGGCTGAATATTGTGAAAAGCGGGTCTCAGGTAAATGTAAATTGGGTTGGGATGGAGAAGAGTGGGAGAATTTTATATGTGGAGTAAAGAAATATTTCCTCTTGGTAGGCATTTCCCTTCAAGGTTAAATAAAAGAGGAAGCTGTTTGAAGTATTCCAAGGTTTGCAATGTTCAAAGCAGTTCCAGGGCTGATGGATTAGCGGGCAGAGTTCAGGTGAGGCAGCCAAAAGTTCATAATAAAAGCAATGCTCTACACTTTTCATACCGATATCATCACCATGTACGAGGCGCATATATATTATATGTAATTTGTACAATTGTTTGGCAAGATTTATAAAGTGCTTTGAGAAGGCAGATAGATTACAAGCATTATATGAATATGATAATTCCACAACCATATGAATATCCAGATAATTCCATATATTTTTAGTAACAGTATCACTTCTATGTAGGACTAGAATACAACTGAAGAAAAAGAACAGAGTCCCCTAAAAGGAAATAGGTTAGATAGAAACTAAAATGTGCATAATGTGCACAAGTTTTGACAGCAATTTTACCATATTTTGGAGCCTTCTGTACAAGCAATTGGGTCATTTGGGATCTGAGTTTGGGTTTCCTCTTTTCTGGAATGAAAGAATTGAAAGTGCACCCCATGACCCACCTGCCTTAATTACGCACTGGCACCAGCTACAGAAAATAACTTGACCACAGAGTCAGCTCCTTAATGCGAAAACTATAGTAAGTCAGTGCTCCCATACATTACGTGATAGTGGATTATTATTAGTGGCTTTCACATGGTGACAGGAGGCTGTTTCAGTATTACTGAGCGTGATTTAAAGGAGACAGCCTGTGTTTGAACTGCAATAGCTGCCTTAAATGGTCAAACATTTATATTCATATTTGAGATCTGTCAAATTCACCAAATCCTTACCAGCTGCCAATGCATGCATATTTTAGATGCCCTTGTTGGTGAATGCTATGTATACTGCATGAAGCTTAGACAATAAGGAATGACAGATGTACAAATTAAACAGAGAAACTGAAGAACAGACACCACATAAACTTGTAGAGGTGTTTCAAAATACAACAAAACAATACACTTGCACACATTCATCTAGAAGAAAAGAAAACAAATCGTGGGTATTTCAAACTTGTTTAGACAATGCATGTTTCCTTGACTGATATCATTTCTAAAGAAATGTTTGCCTAAAACACTTACAAGATGCAGCTTTATGTCAAAATAACAACACTACCAAGCTATGGAATGAACTACTCTAGTCACTGAACTGTTGTTTCTACAATACGTGATAAAGGAGGCGGTCTTATGTGACAGCATTAGATAACTATTTTTCAGAATATCATTTTTGGAAAATTAATCTTCAGAAAATACATCATTACACTGAAGAAATAATAATAATAATAATAAAAAGTATCACTCCACAGGACTCCTACTTCAAAAATGCCAGAAAACAGAAGAAGTGGCTACTCTGAGAGGGAAATATTTAAAAACAGACTGACACAGGCAAAATACCCACTGACTTGAACAGTAGTTTTTCCTATAAAGACACAGTAGGCTTGGGTCCATGATTAAATATACTTGTTTATATGGGGAAAAACACCAAAGAGACAGAGTAAATATTTGATTAGTCAAAGTATTGTTGACAGTAGATATATTTTCTGAAATGATATGGTTAATAAATAATCAATAAACTAATATTCTTAACACAACAAAATCATAGAGCTATGCATTTTGCAAGACACCTCGCTAGTGATATTGGATGAATATCAGACTTTCCTTGGCTGTACTGACTGTATTAATTCAGGACATCTCCAGATGAGAGGTCAGTAATTCTGATCAGGCACTTCTTGCTGCTAGCTAGTGAACTCAACCCCTCTGAACTTGATTTTCCATACAGAGATGTTGAAGAAAGGGAGAGGGATGCACCAAAAGAACCTATTTCCCGCTTTGCTCCTGGATGTACCAAATCATGAGTTAAAAAATCATAATTGTTGTCAAAATAAACAAAGTCAGCAATAGGTATAGATTTAAAATCATCCATATGTATAAAAGAGAAATGGAAGAATAAAAGCTCAGCCAACGGCAGTTTTCCATCGTGCTTGTCAGCAGTCACACTAGACTGTGGCTTTCCCTTTTGATTAAAAAAAACCAAACCTTAAACTGGGAAATTTGTAAACTAACAATTCACCTTTTTATAATCAACATAACAATTTTAAACGTGACATGGTTTCAGGTGAATGCTAAATAAATAAAGACCTACCTAAATCTGGCAGATTCTATGTAGCAGAGGGAGATGGGGAAAGGAAAAAGATGGGCAGCAGCAGAAGGGAGGAGGAGAGAGCTGCTTCAGAGACAGGGGAAGGAGAGGAAGTGGTGTAAGGAGAGAGGGGTGCTGGAGCTGTGCATCAGGAGGGAGAACTAATGTTTCATTAGAACTTGCTTGGAGGTGAAAACTGTCTCCAGTGAATCAGAATCTTAGCTCAGATTACCCATGCAAATTAGCAGGGGGAAAACACAGGAAGGAGCAAATACAAAAACCATGCCTCATTGTCATGAAAGACACAGAGGCCGTGTCTAGATCTGAATAAAAGGTGTTTTGTTAGAAAATGTTAGCTAACAGATTCTAACTAACATGGTTGAGAAGTCTAGTGTAAACAAGACATGCAAGATGAAATTCTTTAGTGTTCCCAACTTTGGCAACTTGTTTGTGAGACATGGTAGTAGGTGGTATTGTGTTTTTGGTGTTTTTTTTTAAAGTCCCACCATCCTAGAATCAAGTCATTTAATGAGAATGTCCATTCTCACAACACCCAGTAATTTTCTAACCCTCATGGTTGTACAGAGAAGCTTAAAAATATAAATCAAGTGTAAATTAGAAGGTTAATAAAAAGAAATAATAATATCGTATTTTAATAAATGTTATGATTCTTAAACCAACCTCATGAATTGTTTGGGTCTCACTTATGATTTTTGAATGCTTACAATGGGCAGTACTGGATTCCGTGCTGCATCTCTAAGAGGTGCAGCACAGAACTTGCAGCCTAGGGGGATGGTGGTGGCCCCTGGCAGAATTTATACAGCCTCGTGGGCTGTCTTACTGCCTGGAATCTCCATGGCACTATGTGCTGCAGCCTCATTCCTGAAATGCCCCTCCCACCCTTAGTCCTACCCTCGGCATGCTAGGAATTGTAAGGAGTTTCTGGAGGATAACCTATGGCTGTCTCCCTCAGTTTCTTCACCGGGGGAATCTTCCCGTAGCTGGATCTGGGGATTTTACCTGACATAGAGCAGCCAGAGCAGGTTGGAGAATGTCATCCATCATCTTTTGCAGTGCTCATATGATTGCGTTAAAGCCTGTAGGGAGCCTAAACTTTAACTCAACCAGCTTACATACTACTTGTTTGGGTCTACATTATCGTGTCTGCACTGCTTTGTCAAACGTGCTAGAACATGTTAGTTAACACCTTCCTATAACACACCTTTAAATCCTATTGTCTGTGTATACCACAAGGACAGGAGACACTTGTTATGGATTTTAATCAGGCCGCAACTTTATTATATAGATGTCTGGGACTACCCGGCAGATAAAGTGTACAGTGGAGGCAAATCCATGCTTATTCAAATCAATTCTCCGGGGCTTCCACCAGCCCCCCCTTTGTTTCTATCCAGGTCCCCCAGCTGACCCATGGCTTGGACCTTACCATCCACCACTCTCGTAAGAGGGTTAAGGAGGACTATGAGTACGGGGGGGAAGGGAGGGTTTGCTCCCTGCTGTATCAATCAGAGGAGTCCCCAAACCCCTCCCCCGTTCTGTTCCTTTATCCAGTTCCTCCTTTTAAGTCCTTTACCAGGTCATTTCTCTGGTCACTAGCTGCCTTCCCTATGTAGTACCTGCACTGGACATGCGCCACAAGGAGGCGCCATGGCTTGGCTGCCTCCCCCCAACCCAGCCAGGTTCCCAGACATCTCCAAATGGCCTCTTGCCTAGCAGCCTTACTGGGGAGAAAGAACCCATTGTCTCATGTGTGATCGTCAAGGGGCACCAGCAACTGCATTGTCCTTGAACCGGTACAGCAACAACCGCCCTCAACAGAGGGCCGTGTAGGTGACCCACTCTCTGGATCCTTGAATTGACAAGACTCCTTAAGAGAAAACAAAATAAACAACTTGTAAGCCTGGAGCCAAAACTCTCAATTCCGCCGACCACATCACATTCCGAGGTTCCAGAGAGCTAGCAGCATGTGCTGGGGTTCACTGCTAGCCCCTGGTGCAAGCTCACGAAATCTGTCAAACTGGAAACGAGACAAGGCATCTGCTATGCCATTATCCAGACCTTATACTGCAATGGGATTTCTTCCTGAAGTCATATCAGGTTGATGACAAATATCCCTTTATTCTGTAATGGTAAAAAACGTAAAAAACAAAAAACAAACAAAAAACCTTCACACTTTCCATACCCTCCCAGTAACCTCAAATATTTGTAAAGCTCTAATAAACTTATCATTTCTTTAAAATATCTTGTTAACTTTAATGAGGATAGAATGTTTCGGAGTTTTTAGAGAGAAAAGGAAGTTGCGGTCCCGGTGCTTTCAAATTCCACCAATCTTGGAAAAAGAGAGTTTTTTTTTTAATTAGGGAACTCAGTGTTATCCAATGTATTTAACTCCACTGGAAAGGAGATTTTCTACAGGACAGGTGGAATATTAAGGTTTAATATTTTAAGACTTTATGTGACAAGAAACATTATAGATGTATAGATTGCTTGACAATAGGACTGGACAGAGAGAACATACCGGACACAGAAAAGTTTATTCAAAATATTTTCTTTTTCTTGTTGTCTAACATTTGGTGCCTAGATGAAGACGGTAACTGAGCTGTATCTCACAGCAAATAGCACATAGTGCCACAGTGACTGCACAGTAGTACTAGCTATAGATTTTCTCTGTGCCATGGGCAGGCTATCTCATTTCATACATCATTTGCAACTTGCTGCAGTGATTCTGCAAAGTCAGTGCCTATCTTGCTAACACAAAGTTAAGAAGAAAGTGTCTTTCCTTGTTCTTGACTTGGCATGTCACTTTCAAGACATGTTGCATTACATCACAACTGGCTTCCCAAACTCCTCTTTTTCACAATAAAACAATAGCTAAAGCTGACACAAAAACACATTACAATCTTAATTCTATTCTATATTGCATAGCGTGGTTGGGTAGTGTTCAATATTTTGGTAAAGCCTCATCTCAGCTCAATGCCATAAGTTACTAGGCCTAATATTCTATAACAAATATAAGTCTAAAAGATCCAACACAACACAAAAAGTCAAAAGGAAGCTGTCCACAGTCTTTTTCAAAGGGTTCTCGCTCACAAAACCTTTGGCTTATTAGCCAAAACTATGTTGGGGGACATGCTAATACAATTGTTTTTTTTTTAATTTATATAGCACTTGTCAGCAAAGTAATTGGGTGTGGACCGCTGTGCTACTTTCAATAGCATCACATCATTCCCTAATGTTTCCTCCTTCTTCGGAATAAACTCTTCAAATACTGAAAGGTCTTGCAGAATTAAAAAGGACAAAGCTAGCAGCCAGATCCGTGCCCATCCTGTTTCTATTCCAAAAGGCCATCAGCAGTGAAGAATCAGAGAAAGAACTGGAGTTTGTGGTGGAGAAACCAAGTAAGAATGGTGGCGTTGGATCAAACCAGGAGTTTGCAATAAAATATTAATAGCAGTCATTCTTGGGCAGGTAGATTCTTCTCACAAATTGTAGTAAGTGAATACATATGTAAGCCAGTGTGTGGGCTGCTGCAGAATGTGCTGTGTCTCAATAAAATGACTCCCAGGTGAGTCAGAAAGAAACATGGGGAAATCCACTAGAAAGCCTGCAGCTCAGTCTCAATATTTTAATCTCACATTTGTCTATTTGCCTACATTAATTTGCCTGATCTTTTCTCTTTCTTGCTAGGGTACTGGAAGCTGATGAAACAGTCGTGGGTCTACAATGTCAGATATTTCTGGTAAATAAGTTTGTGACATAAAAACATAACCTGGACTTTTTGAAGCCATCAACATACGAGGGTGAACCCTAAAAGCATTCAGTTTTTACAATATGATAATAAAATACAGTTACTTCAGTTTCTGCAGTATTTCATGGTACTTTTCTTGGTACTTTTACAGGAAATATCTTGAATACTGCAGGCACTGAAATTATTTAATGGCAAATACTTATTTAGATTAATAGATTAAGAATGAGAGGGACCAGTATAATCATCTAGTCTGATCTCCTGCATAATGCAGACACTGAACATCACCCAAGGCATCAAGCCCATAGCTTCTGCTTGAGCTATAGAATATCTTTTGGCAAGATATCTAGTCTTGATTTAAACACTTCAAGTGACAGACAATCCACCATATCTCCAGGAAGCTTGTTTCAATGGTTAAACTTTTAATTTATGTATCTAAGGAAACTGTCAAGTTTTTAGAAGTTACGACCGTGTTCAGTATGTGCCAGCTCTTCTACAGAATTTTAGGAATGATTGACAGGTTTAAATTTTTTTACAGGTACGTTTTTTTTCTTTTCCTTCTATCTGTAGGGCCAAATTCCCTTAGTACCATAATTGTCCAACTGTACAGGCCTCAGAGGAAGAAGAAAATAATCTCTAAAATAGCTATTTCATTCATAATAATGTCATGATTTCAAAGTCTAACATCTTGCCTTTCAAGGCTAGATGTTCTGAATTCCATTGAAAACCTTTCAGGAGTCTGATGTGTCTTGCGTACCCCAAGTTACACCTCACTTCAAAACTACTTGTTTACAAAAATCAGACATAAAAATACAAAAGTGTCACAGCACACTATTAGTGAAAAATTGCGTACATTCTCATTTTTACCATATAATTATAAAATAAATCAATTGGAATATAAATATTGTGCTTACATTTCAGTGTATAGTAGTATACCAGTGGTTTTCAAACTTTTTTTCCTGGTGACCCAGTTGAAGAAAATTGTTCATGCCCGTGACCCAACGCAGTTGGGGATGAGGGGTTTGGGGTGTTGGAGGGGCTCAGGGCTGGGGCAGAGGATTGGGGTGCAGGGGTGAGGGCTGTGGGGTGGGGCCTGGAAGGAGGGGTTCAGGATGTGGGAGGGGGCTCTGGGTTGGGGCAGGGGTTGGGGTGTGGGAGGGGGGCAGGGGTTGGGGTGTGGGAGGGGGTCAGGGCTCTGGAGTGAGGCTGGGGATGAGGGGATTGGGGTGCAGGAGGGGCTCCAGGTTTGGGGGGAACTCAGGGCTGGGGCAGGGGATTGGGGCATACCTCTGGCGGGCTTACCTCTGGTGGCTCCCAGTCAGCGGCGCAGCCGGTGTACAGAGGCAGGCTTCCCGCCTATCCTGGCACTGTGGACCACGCTGCACCCCAGAAGCGGCCAGCAGCAGGTCCGGCTCCTAGGCGAAGGCGCACAAGCAGCTCCACGTGGCTCTCGCCCGCAGGCACCACCCCCAGCTCCCATTGGCCAGGAACTGGAGCCGGTGCTCGGGGCGGGGGCAGTGCACAGAGCCCCATGGCTCCCCTGCCTAGAAGCCGGACCCGCTGCTGGCTGCTTCCGGGGCACGGCATTGGAACAGGTAGACACTAGCCTGCCTTAGCTGGGCAGCACTGATGGGACTTTTAACGTCCCCATCAGCGGTGCTGACCAGAGCTGCTAGGGTCCCTTGGTGCTGAGCAAGGTGACCCAGTGTCTTACATGCTGTGACCCAGTACTGGGTCATGACCCGAACTTTGAAAAACACTGGTATACAGAGCAGTATAAACAAGCCATTGTCCGTATGAAATTTTAATTTGTACTGACTTCGCTAGTGCTTTTTATGTAGTCTGATGTAAAACTTGGCAAATATCTAGATGAGCTGATGTAGCCCCTGGAAGACCTCTGAGTAACCCCAGGAGTTCACGTACCCCTGGTTGAGAACCACTGCTTCATACTACTGGAAAGTGTTGACTGGAAAGTACAATATTTATATTCCAATTGATTTATTTTATAATTATATGGTAAAAATGAGAACGTAAGCAATTTTTCAGTAATAAGTGGGCTGTGACACTTCTGTGTTTTTATGTCTGATTTTGTAAGCAGGTAGTTTTGACGTGAGGTGTAACTTGGGGTATGCAAGACCCATCAGAGTCCTGAAAGGGGTACAGTAGTCTGGAAAGCTGGAGAGCCACTGGTATAAAGTACCCATTTTTAATGTTAATTGATCGTGAGTGGACTCAGGAAAATAATTTGTAACAAATAATTTACTGGACAAATTTTACCTTCTTTTCTGTTCATGAACTATCAGTGCACAAAGCATTGTTAGGCATTATTACTTTCACCCTTATTCATTACTGAAAAGTATCATTCGCTCATTAATCTTATTAACAATTCTTGGTCTATAAGTTATTCATGAGCAGTTGTGAAGAGTTCACTGCAAATATTTGATATTCAAAATCTGAGCCATTTTGATTGGCTGCATATATCACATGTTAGTTTTCTGTTTCCTGATTATATGGATGAAGCTCTTATTATAAGGTTTCTGGTGTGAATTTCTGATTACATATTCAAAGTTCGCTTTCCATGAGTAGTCTGTCATATTAACTTAAAATTCTCTGTTTCAGCAGATACTCCTGCCAGTAAACTCATTTAATATAATATTCAAGGAAAGAAAACAAAGGTATACACACAAGTTAACCATTTTAGACTCTTTTTAATCCCATTATTTATTTTTTCACTATTCCCTCAGCTTTACATATAGGCCAGAAAATACTGGAGTATAGATTTGCCATTGGTTCAAGAGTGAATATTCCACTTCCCGCACTTCAAAGCAGCTTAAATACAGGGGAGAAATCCATATTCGAGCGCATTAAAAGAGTTCTATAGGTGCTGAGTTTACAGTTTAAACAATTCTGGTAATTACACAGTACTCAAACTACAGTTACTGTATGATTTCATTATAATTATGCTTTTTGATAACTAATTACTTCCAGTTCATATAAGGATAATGTTATATGGCTTACCCCTTTGGTTTTATACTTGCAAGTATATTTTTAGAATCCAGATACATAAACTACATTTACAGTGTAATATTTCTCAGGCATTTAGTTAACTTTATGGTTATGATGGAATTATATTATATTACCGAATGAAACTTCATGGAATTAATGTAATGACAAGTATAAAAATGATAACTACAGTGTAATTATTATTTAATTACAGACCAACTACTGTAATTAAAGTCTCTCTCTTATAAAGTGTATTAGCGCTAGTTTTAAAAGTTACAATAGTTGTTTAAAGCCAGTCAGAGTTTGAGAACACAGAATAAGGCCTGGTCTACAAAAGATAAAGGGTTTGTGGTACAGCTATAGTACAGCTCGCACAGTGTATACATAACTTATATGTATATAAAAGAGTACTAGCTTGTGCTAGTTCCCTGAATGAAATAAGCTACACTAAGAAAAGTATTTTTTTCCGTTATAACTGCATCTATACTAGGTATACACTTTTGCTGATAATAAATGTTGTTAAAAAAAATCACACCTTCAAAAGACATTCCTATACCAGCAAAAGATTCGACTGTGGACCAGGTTCCGGAGAAAATGGTTTAGGTACACAGGAAGGTGAGATGATCAAAGGTGCACGAGGAATACAATTTACCACTAGGGTTGCCAGGCATCTGGTTTTCGATTGGAACGCCTGGTCAAAAAGGGACCAGGGTGGCTCCTGCACCTCTCCAACACACTAACACCCTGCCCCTACCCCAACCCCCTCCTGTACCCCAAACTGCTCATCCCCGGCGCCACCCCAGAACCCACACTCGCAGCCGGAGCCATCACCCCCCCTCTATACTAACACCCTTCCCCGGCCTGGAGCCCCCTCCAGAACCCTAAACCCCTCATCCCCAGCGCCACCCCAGAGTCCACACCCCAAGCCGGAGCCCGGCTCTCCATCTGCCCCCCCAAATCCCTCGGTCCCAGCCTGGAACTCCCTCCTGCACCCCAAACCCCTCATCCCTATCCCCATCCCAGAGCCCACACCCCAAGCTGGAACCCGCATCCCTTCCTGCACTCCAAACCCCTTGGCCCCAGCCCAGAGCCCCTTCCTGCACCCCAAACCCCTCACCCCCAGCCTCACCCTAGAGCCTGCACTCCCAGCTGGAGGCCTCACCCCCGCCACATACCCCAACCCTCTGCCCCAGCCCAGAGCCCTCTCCCGCATCCTGAACCACTCATTTCTGGCCCCACCCAAAACCCGCACCTGCAGCCAAAGCCCACCCCCTAAAACCCAACCGCCTGTCCCAGCACAGACCCCGCTCCTGTGCCCAAACCCCACATCCCCAGCCCCACCCCAGAGCCCCCACCCCCTAACTCCCTGCCCCAGCCCCCTTCTGCAGTCCAAACCCCTCATCCCCAGTGCAACCTCAGAGCCCATACCCGCCGCTGGATTTTATGGAAGGAGAATTGTGAATATAGCCTGGAAAGAAATTGGTCATCCTGAGCTAGAAGTTAGTTAACTCTGGGGACAGAGTCCAAATCTCAAGTAGATAAGGAGATCTGAAGGGCTTTGTCTGAGAGCCCAGGACTTTGTCTTGGTTCTACTATAATCTGGGTTTCCCAGCCAGAGATTTGCTCCTCCATCAAGGAGCATATTATGATAATGTTTATATCAATCACAATCATATATAATTAATATTACAAGTTTTGCTTCAAATAACTGTACAATTTAAACCTTGATGTCATAACTGTATAGAATGTTACCTCGTATCCTCCCTTATTTTTCCAAATCCATGCTGAAATTTGTAACCAAAAAAAAAAAAAAAAAAAAAGAGAAATACACATGGCAAACTGTGGCTGGGATTTTCAAAAGGAGCCTAAGGAGATTAGGAGCCTAACTCACATTGAATTTCAATGGCATTTAGGTGCCTAACTTTCTTGGGCTCCTTTTCAACTTCCAGCCTGTGTCAACAAAAGGCTTTTTGAAATCATTTGTAATTGTCATTGTTCAGTGTATGTGTGTGACAAATGCAAGTTACAGGCTGTCAGTGTTGTCCAGCTGAATGACCCCTTCAAGGAAAATACTCTTGTAATCACGTGTCCTCACTCTTTGTGGTCACTCCCTCTGCCCCTTGGAGATCTCTAAGGGCAATACTATAACAATATTTCTTCCTTTCTACAAAGTTATGTTTCTGAAATAGACTTTAGAAATGTTTTATTGTCCTGTACAGAAATGGTTCTCAACCAGGGGTACATTTACCCTGGGGGGTACGCAGAGGTCTTCCAGGTGGTACATCAGCTCATCTAGATATTTGCCTAATTTTACAAGAGGCTACATAAAAAGCACTAGCGAAGTCGGTACAAACTAAAAGTTATACTGAGAATGATTTGTTTATACTTCTCTATATACTATACGCTGAAATGTAAGTACAATATTTATATTCCAATTGATTTATCTTACAATTATATGGTAAAAATGGGAATGTAAGCAATTTTTCAGTAATAGTGTGCCTGTGACACTTTTGTATTTTTATGTGTGATTTTGTAAGCAAGTAGTTTTTAAGTGAGGTAAAACTTGGGGGTACACAAGACAAATCTGATTCCTGAAAGGGGTACAGTAACCTGGAAAGGTTGAGAACCACTGCTGTTCAGTACATACTTGTGTGTGTGCAAGAGAGAGAGAAAGAGAGAGAGCACACATGCATGCGTGTATGTACATATACACATAAAGGTTTGCTTATGAAAGGTGGTGGAAAAAGCCAGGCAAGGGAGCTGCATTTTAAAAACAATTCAGTGTAATGCTTTTTTGTTTTTCTTCAATGCCACTGCTAATGTTTAGAATTCATGCTAGCCTAATACGACGCTGAAGTGATACCTCCTGTGTATTTTCATTAATACATCAAGCCAAAAACCAAAAAAGGCCCCCAAAACTTCAAATCTCTGTTTTATCAAGTCTCAGTAATCAAGTAAACGGTGCTACTTACACAGTGGGGACTATTCAGAGCTCATGTATATCTGCCATAGCTTTGATTTTTGCTTAGTTTAAATAAAGTGGCGTAACATGGATTTTCCATTTTAATTACTCATTTTGATAGTCTTGCTCCCAAAATGCACATACTTCACATTAAGCTTTCCTCATGTCCCTCCTGAAGCTAAGGTTTACCATGGCAAGGAGGAACTGATTCTCCATCTATGTTCTAGTTTCCCCAAATCAATAGGCTGCAAAGCAAATGTCTATTTTGTTTTCAGTTTTTATACAGAGCTGGACATTTGCAACACACCCTCTCTTTCCTTTTCCATCCATCCTCACCCTAAGCACCTCTGCTTTTGCCACAGTGCTGGTTCTCATTCCCCTCAGTTCAGTGCAGGGTCATTCTAAACCCAGGCCATTTTAAGCAGTATCTTCACCATGGGATTACATTGCTACAAAATACAGGGAGCCCCCTAAAGGAAAAACACTGTCATCTCTATTTCTGCTCTTATGTCACTGAACAAACTGCAGCATAGATCAAAGGTAGCAAAGCAAGGTAAGACCTGTAGCATCCGAGGACCATCATAAAATACTTTCGACTCCATGGTTAGCATCAGGAAGTGGCTGGAGAGCATACCAATAATAATCATGAAAGTTTCATCATAGGGAAATAAAGGCAAATTCTAACACACATAAGTCCTGAGAAATACCACTGAATGACCGCTCTCAGTTACCCCGTAGGCAGCTGTATATTAAATGAGTGGCAATTATGTAATTGTTACCTCAGGTTTCACTGACCTTGACAACTATACAAGGGTCATATTTGCATATGAACTGCAATTGAACAATTTTTGGAATATATTGCAACAGGCTTTTCTTTTTTTAATACCAGACATGCAAATGTTCTCTTTTCACCTACTTTTCCTTGATATATATTCTGTGTATTATTGTATTGTATATGTATATTACAAAAGAAATCCCTTTAATTCTATTCTGAATTTTACTAGGTTTTTCTTACAATATCACAAGTCACTCAAACCACATAGGCTGCTGGTCATACATCTCATTTGCTCACTCCTACTCCAAAACACTTCTTAAATGTATTAAATCTTTATGTCAGGCAACTGTTCACACTCGGAGAATGGTTTGGTATATCGCAAAATTGATCCTTATTTAGTTTTTTAGAATACTCTCTCTCTCCAGAATATTGTTTTACCTTTAAAAAATGGAAACATGTCACAGAAATGGAGATAATGATGCATTCATTTGGCTTTATAATCTGATTTAACACAAGAAATAAAATGAAGATAAAAACCCCTCACAGATGTACCCGATGCACTGAAATTTTAAGAAATCTAATGCAAGCAGCAAGGTTTTGCGATTCCTGTGCTCTTCTCTTTTTCTGAGGGGGATAATCATTAAGTAGATCTGCAAGGTGTCCATTAATCAATGCCAGATGTGCTTGAGCTGAAGTTCTGATTGGCTGCTCAGGACTAGCCAGCCACTAAAGAAGAATATAGACTAGCTGGCATTAAAATATTTTTTGTTGCCTACCAAAAATAACAGAGGCTAGAACAGAAGAAAAAATAAAAATAAAAAAATCCCCAAACAACTATAAAGAGCAAAGAAGATAAAACTGAAGAAAGAAATCAATTATGATGATATTGATGATAACTGGCACTGCTTATACAGTGAGTCTTGTAAAATATAGTCTGCATTTGTGTGAAGGAATGGGAACTTATACATTTGTAAGGTGCAGCAATTGTGTGGGTTTCTAGGAATTGCTTTTTATTTTATGTTTGTACAGGGTCCAGTATAATGGGATCCCAATCCTGATGGGTGTGTCTGGTGCTACTATAACAAACAAACAATAATGAAGGTGTTAACGTACTTTTAAACTAAATTCATCAATAAATCTCATTAAGTAAGTATAACACTTTTGGAATAGCAAAGGGAATAATGCTGTTTGCTTATTATCCATTGCTACAGAACTGGTGAAACTAAATCTTAATGTGGAACCATTCTTGTGAATTCAAGAATCAGAATTTACTTGACAATTTCCTTGCAGTTTCAGGGGAAAAAACATTTGAATTACTTCTGACTTAACTTCAAATTATGCTATCATGACAGACGTTACTGCAGGACAGCCATTTTAATTTGATGTGTATCTATTCCATAATAACACCAGTAGAAAGAAGTATAATCAGCATCTAAGCCTACATTTTTGAATCTGGTAGTTACACTAGTAGTTAGTATTCCCCCCAAAACACAGCCACCCCATTCCCCACATGAGTTATATAACTACCTCGATGTCTGCATTATATATAAATGTGTATATATAGAGAGAGAAATAATATAATAAGCAGCCGAGAGGCACCACTGCAGAGACAGAAATGGATGGCAGCAGACAATGACATATCCAGGATAGAAGAAGAAATTCTGGCAGTATTTAGGATCATGTGTCAACATTTAGTGGAACGTCACACTCCAGAGTGGAACAAGATAGTGCAACTTTTACCCACAAGCTTCCTCTCTACTCTTTGACGTCCACAGCCTTGCTGAGCCCTCTCTCTAGTCCTTTGCAACCTGAGTCCCAAAAATCCCCAGAGAGTCATTGACTGGATTCTTGCCAGTCAAGGTCTGCCCTCTTCGCTCCCAGAATTATCTTCTCTTTTAATCAGCGCTCACCAACACAATCCTCTTCTCAAATACCTGCATGGCCTTTTTCTTCTCCCCTCTGCAGAGGGGATTAAAAAAAAAGTCCTTCCCATCTAGATATAGGCTTACCACTCTGGACCCTTCTCAAGCTTCTTAGAATCATAGAATATCAGGGTTGGAAGGGACCTTAGGAGGTCATCTAGTCCAACCCCCTGCTCAAAGCAGGACCAATCCCCAATTTTTGCCCCAGATCCCTAAGTGGCCCCCTCAAGGATTGAACTCACAACCCTGGGTTTAGCAGGCCAATGCTCAAACCACTGAGCTATCCCCCCTTGCCCCCCTTCTTCCCTGACTTCCTCTCATCTGGGAGTCACCATATCTGGCACAGACCCCAAACAAACTTGAACACACCCCATTGCTCTCACTGGAACCTTTCACACTAAACACAGGGAACTCTCATATTCTTTTCCCTTCTATAGGCCTTGCTTACTTTCCGTTATGTGCTGCTTCTGGGAACTACAACCAACTAGGGTGTCTGGCCTTAAAGGGACAGAGGGACATGACAATTGGCACGCTGGGCTGCACCTACCTTTTAAGGGCCCACACACGCTTATACCCCTAAAAATCTTTACATTAGACTGCAGTTTATATGTTTTCTTGAGACAATAAAACACATCCGAGATCAAGGGCCCAATTTACACTCTGACCTAAACCCAGCCTCTCTTTCTGAGCCCACAGTTCAGTGGGTGAAGTTGGATATAACTTTAGTGTCTGATTACACTCACATATCAGATAAGCAGCCATTTAGGGCCCAGTCCAACTCCCGCTGAAGTGGATTAACGTCTTCACATTGACTTCAATGGGAATTGGGTTGGGCCTTTAAATTCTCAATCAGCTATACTTGACTGGTAGTGTCCAAATACAGGAAAGCAAGAATGACCCAGAAATGACAAGAAATATTCAGTATCTGTCCTCTGTGATGCTCACAGGTTTCAACAGTCTGTTCTAAATAATATAGCCATAAACTATGTAGTTCATTAAACAGAAATGTCTATTGAAGATAGTCAACTATTACAGAGCACTGTACCCACTCAGTTGAAAATGAAAAGTCAAATCTTTTTTATCCAACGGCTGAATATTTTGGATAATGGAAGTTTGGCTGTTCTGCCCCTTTCCAAATATCTTTCTATGGCAGAAGAGAAGTGGCAACATGTTTGTTTGCCTGAAATAGCCAAGTGTGTTAGCAGATATTGAACCTGCTAGGAAAAGGCTACATAGGTTCTTCAGTCTCATGAGGTAAATGACTTATCAGCCCATGTGTATATTGGGGATGGATCTCCAGAGAGAATGCGAGCATTCCTGAAGAACTTACGAAGCTGCCAGCCTGGGGAGAAAGCTCAAGCCTGACTTTGTTATTTCATTGCCAACTTTTTTGTCAATAAAGCCAAACCCCAGGGAAAGGGTGAGTTTTGTCTCTAGACAATTTGTGGACTTTTTTTAAACGTAGCCTAAGTTGAAGGAACAGATGGACATGGAACATTTTGTCAGTTCGTGTGTTAAAAAGTGATGAACTCCATAATGGCTGCCCTAAACAAAGTCCTTCTGTCTCCAACACAACTGGCACCCCTGAAGACACCTTCTGAGAACATGTTTGATGGTGGACAGCTGAGATAAAGAATAGCAATTTTTTGCAGTAACCAATGCCAGTGTCATAGTTCCTCATATACCAAGGTTTCCTTTCTAAACACACCTGGAGCTATTTCATCAGAGAGATATTCTTCTACTAATAGTGAAACAGATTGAGTTTGCCCAAACAGAACAAACACTGAGGTGATGTGAGAAATGGTTTAGCTGGCCATATGCTTTACTATTCCCCAGAAACTGAGCCAATACACTACCAGGTGGTTGCTGCTGCTGCTGCTGGTCTAGCTGATGTCAAACTGTCTGTTACTGTTTCACTAGTCTCCTTTGTACTGCCTGACATTCCTAAGAGACAATCTGTTACATGATATGCACCTGCCTTAACTTGGGCTACTCGCGCAAGACTGAGAGACCCCTGCTCCCTTGCTTCAGAATAACCAATAGCCTGGGTGCCCACACATTCACCTGGATTGTGGGAGACACAGGTTCAAGTCCCTCATATGAACCAGGCAGAGCAGGGACTTGAACCTGAGTCAATTATGGGGTTTCTTTCTCTCTCTGTTTTTGTGTGTGAATGTGCGTGCATGTGTGCATGTGCGTGCATGTGTGCATGCCTGCCTTCTAAGGGTCTTGGTTTTCTACCCAAGCAGAATGGAAAAAAAAATTGAAATTTCAAAAAGTTTTGTGGCAAGGGGAAATTTATTTCCTACCCAGCTCTAATGCCTTTCTGAGCTGGTGCTTGACTGCATTTGTCCATTCTAGAAGCCTCTCACGCATCATGTTGGAGAGGTTGACGTCTCCATGGGTTGGTACAAGTTGTGCTTGTGTAAATACTTCAACAATTCACTTTCCTCCCTTAGCTGGGTGAGGAGATTTCTGGCCAGGAGACAGCTGACAAAAGCCTCTGGATTTTATGTCACCACTAACATGTTTTCTATAAATGGGTTCTAAGCAGGTTTAAGTGGTTTACAAAACACAGTATGTGTGTGTGTATATAGTCAGTATCTCTTAAAGCACAGATTGCTGGCGCCATTGTTTTATACACTGAACCCAAGACTCTCAAATCTGTGGGTAAACCACACCAAATTGGCACAGTAGCTCCTGTAACAAGTTTATTAACACAAGTATGGTATTTAAACAAAATGTGGGGCCCAGTGCAATGTGGTTCTTGATGGCACTGCAGTTTGAAGTACTTGGACAGCACAAAAGTAGACAGCTGGAACATTGTCCAATTGGCTTTGACTGGTGTGTCAACCACCAACCATATCACCCCTGCTCTCCATACTGATAGGAATACTAGAATTTGCTCCAGATCACTCATTTCATTTTTGCATGTCTTCATACACCAGTAGTACAGTATTTTTTCCAAGAAACATGATTAGTTCAGCTGTTGCCACTGAATGGTTTGTTGGAAAGCAGCATATACTACATCACCTATTCACAAAGCTGCCCTGCAATATTGTTATTCTAAGGCTATGCACAGGAGTGGTCCTTGCTATTTTGCCAGCCATAACAGAAAATGTTTTTGCCCCTCCCTCACCTCAGCACAGTGGCCAAGCCAAAAAAATAAAAGAAAAAGAAAAAGAAAAAAGAAAAGAAAAGAAAAAGAAAAAGCAGTGCACAGGAGTCTAGCACCTCCTGGAAGTTGACAGTTTTGCAGAGAGTAGAAATAATTAGCATCTGTTTGATACTTTTTTAAAAATTGCAAAATTGCTTATTCCTGTGGCACTAAGAGTACCTTCTTATAATGCAGTCGCTTTTAAATTTTCTGCTTTTAGTACAATATGTTATGTGCCAGGCCCGATTCAGGGAGGCACTTAAGCATAAGCTTAACTTTAACCCAGGACTTTAACACAGAGAGCTTCACATAGAAAATGTCTATACCTCTGGCAACAAAACCTACATATCTTTCTTTTTTAACTTTCTTAGGAAACAACACACTTTGGTTTTTTTTGTCTATCTTTGTCTAATGGGGTTGTGGTAACCTTCACTTCTACACTGACAGTTACTGGAGATGGTTGAAAGGGAGCTCATTTTAACGTCTCATCTGGATGAGTCAACACCCTCCCGCAGTGTTAGCATTGGTTTCTGACACCACGTCCTGGTGAGGGATCTTAAACCAAAGTCTCCTGAATCAGAGGTAAAAATGCTACCAGCTGAGCCATATAGACATCTCTTTTTCTTTCTGATAAGACGACGTACTGAGTGTGGAATCACTGTGGCAAGTTGTAAATGATGTATGAAATTAAAAATCCTCCACCCAGTGCAGAGAGAGAACACAGATAACGCTGTGCAGTTACTGCTGTGTTGTGGTATTTGCAGTGATATTTAATTCAGATACATCTTCCAGGAAAATTACCAAGGGCAGAAATCTTAAATAAATAAGAGAGATAGGACAAATATTACCATTAAGGTACATTTTATTTGTTTGTTCTTATTTTTTTCCCCTTCATTTGAGCAATGTCCTGTCTGGTGCAGAATCCCTACCCATATACATCTGTGTCCCTATACAGAACTCCCAGAAACCTACACAAGCCTTTAGAAATACCAACAATGTTTAATAGAAGAGATAGGACTGAACCAGACCCCTGAATCTGAAGACGTTGAACTCTGACGGGTGGAAAGTGGTTTTCAAAATCTATTCCCAAAATGCTTTGTGGCTTGGGCTAAACTCTAGCAAGAGCAATTTTTAGAATGTTATGCACAGCTTTTAAAGTCTTCAGTGTTATGGAAATGAGTGATTAACCTGGATTCTGTAGGGACACCTAACACTACAGACAAGATAACTAAACAAACAAAACAAAACCAAAAAGAGATGAGAGAAAACCTCCATATCAAGATTTTTCTGTTTTATTTTGAATTTTTGAAATTTGCCCTATTTCACAAAAAATGCATGGCAATTAGTATTTTTCTCCTCATTGGAAATTTGAATGAAAACCAATTTGTTTTCACATGTGATATTTTGAAATATCGCTACAAAAATTGTAAAATCGTTTCCTCTCTCCATCTATGTAAATAGTCGTAATAACCACAATTTCATTTGAGTTCCTCACTTCTACCCTGCCCACTAATCTCTGCCAGGACTACTTCTAAAGCCCCAAACTTCTGAGCAGCCTTCAAACAGCAGATTTTTTAAAAAAATTCTACAAACAATCTACCCCAGAAAAGATTTTACTTCTCTCCTCTCTTCTCCTCTCCATGCCATAGATATAACAGGAACCCGAGTCAGATCAGAATGGGTATTACTGGGCTGCAGTTCAGTAATGTATTCTGTATTCAGTGCTGTACCTGTGACAGTTTGGAAGTCCGATATCTCACTCACACAGGGCTGCAACACCTGTGTTATCCCATTAGCATGCTGGGAATCCAGATTTTTCGGTGATAAATACAGACTTAATTTCTAGCCTTGGCAGATGGTGCCATGTAGGATCTTAAACCACCTTGATTCACAGAAAAGGCATTTTAGATCATTTTTAGAGGTTTTAAAAACTGTCAATATTAGTTTTCCCTTTTCCCTTTTTCTTTGGTCTGGCATAAATTGAGCAATACTATATGTACATGTCTATGTAGGCATTCCAATTAATTGCTTCATGTGAGATAGAGTGGATGGCATAGATACCACCAGGATGTGACCGTTTGGGTTATTGGTTGATGAGGCATCCCATAGTTGAACTCCTTTTCTGCAGTCACAAATAGGATTGTGTCTCAGTCCCCATTTATGAAGAAGCTAGGCACTCTGCCATGCGATGTTTGACTGCATTGACCATATTTTCCATGAGACTGAAAAGCCATTGGGTTCTTTGATTGAGACCTTGATAGAGTGTTTGTTTGGGACATTGGTATCCTTCCACTTTGCATGCCATTGATCTTTGGGGCAAAACCCTGACTCCTCAAGCTCTTGCACTTTCAAGCCAATGAGGTTTTTCTGGATTTGAGTCATAATCTTGGTCCGTTATTTAGGTCTTCATGTATTGGAAGATCCTTGGTCCCTCAAGTACAACAGTGGTTCTGAAGGATTCTCGTGGCCTGATGAATGTGGGGTGGGTGCAGGGCCGGCTCTAGGCACCAGCCGACCAAGCACGTGCTTGGGGCGGCACCTTCTAAGGGGTGCGGCAGGGGCAGAGCTTGTTTTTGTTTTGTTTTTTTACTTCGGTGGGGCAGCGCTTGGGTGGTTGTTTTTTGTTTTTGTTTTGGTGGGTTGGCGCTCGGAGGTGGTATTTTTTTGCTTTGGCGGGGCGGCGCTCGGGAGGGGTGGCGCTCGGTTTTTTTTCTTCGGGCAGCAAAAAAGTTAGAGCCGGCCCTGGGTGGGTGGAAGTGCACCAGCATGGGAAACCACAGTTTTGGTGTTGATTTTACTGTGCCCATAATGATCTGCATGATGGTGTTGAAAGTTGAGAAGAAATGTGGGAGCTATGTGTCCAAGAGTGTGAGTAGAATTCTGTGGCAAATGGAGAGATCCATAGAGTTTTTGCATTGACTCCCCCAGGATGTTCCTTTCACTTTCTGGGGGAGATTTACATGCATCTCCATTGCACCATGGATATTTTTTTCAGGTGCTAGTGGTATGTGATCTAATGTCACATCAAGAAATTTCAGGTTGGGATTGTGTTTTATCTGCTGGCTACAGGAGTCCACATGAAGCTACACCTTAGCTTTTCAACTGTTTAGATGGAACGCTAACACAATAGTCCTACTGGGGTTTGGTTTTATCTACCAAGGACTATTCTTCCATGTTTGTAAAATCCTTGGTCAGGAAGTATTCTATGATCAGTGAATTTTGTGCCTGTGTATATGAACAATATCATTGGCATAAACAAGTTTCTGTGATGATGTTTGGGGAAGGTCACTGATGTAAATATTACACAGGATCAGTGCTAGGACTGATCCTTGTAGAAGACTGCTAGTAGAATCAATGTTACCAAATGAACAAGCAGGTTACTGACCAGGCCGCAGCTGCACCAACCAAATATTAGGGTGGGATTCCAGTGAAAACTCAAGATTGGGGCAGCTTTCTTAGATTTATCTTATAATTTCTGACACCGTATGGAGCAATGCCCTTCTTCTGAAAGACAGCCAAATTATCCCATGATAAATTTCTTCAGAGAAGTTCTGACCAATCATAGGTTTCAGGTATTCTTGGTGACCAGGTCAGCAGACCATGCGCTCCTTCCCTCTTAGGCTCCTAGAGGTGGACTAATGGTACTAAGGGGACCTCTCTTTACAAGGCAGAGAGATATGAACGATAGTACCAATAAAAAAAATATAATACCCTCTAATACATTTCAACAATAACTTTTCTGCAAAATATGTTCCATAAACAAAATCCTTGATGGAGTCTGCTGGTATATAGTGACTCATGAGCAATTTGGTCATCCAAACTCATGCACTAAAATCTGACATTAAAGCAGAACATGGGTAGGTGGGGCTCGTCAACCTTGGAAGGCAGCCCACCTAGGACAAGGAAAACTCTGATTTAAAACTTCCACTGCCTTGTGGCAATACCCGCGCATGGGAAAGGCTAAGGGAGTTAACCCTGAAACCAAATCCGGTGTCGGAGTCCCGATGGCGGTCTGATATTGTCCTCAACGTCATTCCAGCAACTCCTGCGACGCCACTGGTGCCAAGTTGTATCGACATTGTCTTTCCCTTGGATCCATCAGTTGCGTGGAGAGGGGGGTTCTGCTGCATGGGCAACAGCTGTTCCTCCATATCACCCTGCCCTGGCTTGCGCCCTGGAGAGGACACTCCAGCTTCGCTTCATAGCGTCGACACAACACGGGAAGCAACAGTTTACCGGTTATAAGCCCCCTGCTCGATTGGCGTAGAGCTGGCGCCAGGGGTTGCTTCTGACGGTGGGAGGGATCACCATATCTCACTGGACAACTATCGCCCGCCTCAAGCTGGGCAGCCCCCAGCCAATAAGGTGTTGTCCCGCCACAGTTCACCTGCTTCACTGGGTGCGTGGGGCTTAGTGTACGTCAGTACCCGACAAGTGGACAGCGAACCATGCACCAGGCAACAACAAAAGAAAACCAACATTTAAGAAACCAGCCCTCAAGTTAGGATGCTGGAACGTACGGACAATGACAACTGGCCTATCACAAGACCTTCGGGCAATCAGCGATGTTCGGAAGACTGCAGTCATCAACGATGAGCTAGCACGACTCCAAATCGACATAGTCGCTTTGCAGGAGACACGGCTGCCAGACGCTGGGACTCTCAGGGAAAAGAACTATACGTTCTTCTGGCAAGGGAAGAGTGCCGAAGAAATCAGAGAGTGTGGTGTTGGATTTGCCGTGAGAAATTCTTTACTGGGGATGGTGGAACCTGGTCAACAAGGAACTGAAAGACTGTTATTACTCCGACTCCACACATCCACTGGACCCGTCAACCTGATCAGCGTGTATGCACCAACACTTGGCGCCAACAGGGATACCAAGGATGAGTGCTACGATCAGTTAGACACGATCATCAGGAGTATCCCTAAAGAAGAGCACTTGATACTACTGGGTGACTTCAACGCCAGAGTGGGCGCTGACCACGACTTTTGGCCAACCTGTCTTGGAAAGTTTGGCGTTGGAGAAATGAATGAGAATGGACAACGACTTCTGGAACTGTGCTCGTACCATGACCTCAGCATCACCAACTCATTCTTCCAGACAAAGCCTCAACACAAAGTGTCCTGGAGACACCCTCGCTCCATGCACTGGCACCAACTCAACCTGATCATCATCAGGCGGTCTGCCTTGAAGTGCGTCCTGCTTACTCGCACCTTCCACAGTGCTGACTGCGACAGTGATCATTCGCTGGTGTGCAGCAAGATGAGGCTACAGCCAAAGAAGATCCACCGCTCTAGGCCAGAGGGCAAACCCCGCATCGATGTGAGCAAGACCACACACCCAGACAAGGCAGAGAAATTCACCCATGAGCTCTCCAAAGTGCTGAACTGTATGCCTCCCGGTGGCTGCGCCAAAGAGAGATGGGACCACATCAGAGACGCAGTACACAGCACAGCCATGAACGTTTTTGGAAAGAAACGAAACATGAATAATGACTGGTTTGAGGCCAACTCCGCCACACTCACTCCAGCCATTGAAGAACGCCGCGCTGTTCACCTGGAGTACAAGCGTTCCCCCAGTCAGAGGACTCTACAAGAGTATCGATTTGCCAGGGGCAAGGTACAGAGACTAGCTCGACAGTGTGCAAACGATTACTGGCTCCAGCTCTGCCGGAGCATTCAACTATCTGCTGACACTGGAAACATCAGGGGAATGTATGATGGCATCAAGAAGGCCATGGGACCCACAATGAAGTGGAGAGTGTCACTAAAGTCTGCAACAGGCGAAAACATCCAGGACAAGGGCAAGCAGATGGATAGATGGGTGGAGCACTACTCTGAAGTGTACTCCAGGCAAAACACCGTCACCGAAGCTGCCCTCAATACTGTGCATGGTTTTCCCGTTGAAACTGAGCTGGACGAGAAGCCCACCATGGAAGAACTGAAGAAAGTCATTGAGAGCTTGTCCACAGGAAAGGCTCCAGGAGAGGATGGCATCCCACCAGAAGTTATCAAGTGTGGCATCAACGTCCTCCTAGAACACCTCCATGACCTCCTCTGTCAGTGCTGGGATGAAGGTGCAGTACCTCACGATATGAGAGACGCCAACATCGTGACCCTCTACAAGAACAAGGGTGATAGAAGCGACTGCAACAACTACAGAGGCATATCGCTCCTGAGTGTTGTGGGTAAAGTCTTCGCACGCGTGATCCTGGATAGACTGCAGAAGCTTGCTGACAGAGTTTACCCAGAGTCACAGTGCGGGTTCCGAGCAGGGAGACCCACAACCGAAATGGTTTTCTCCTTAAGGCAGCTGCAAGAGAAATGCAGAGAACAGAACAAGCCGCTATTCCTTGCCTTCATAGACCTGACCAAAGCTTTCGACCTTGTGAACAGAGATGGGCTGTTCAAGATCCTGGTAAAGGTTGGCTGCCCACCGAAGCTGCTGAGCGTGATCCAGTCTTTTCACGACAACATGAAAGGCACAGTACTGTATGATGGCTCGTCCTCCGATGCCTTCGACATCCACAGTGGAGTAAAACAAGGCTGCGTTCTCGCTCCCACACACTTCGGCATCTTCTTTGCAGCATTGCTGAAACGTGCCTTTGGAAATTCCACAGAGGCAGTCTATCTCCACACCCGGTCTGATGGGAGACTTTTCAATCTGGCTTGACTAAAGGCCAAAAGCAAGGTATGGGAGGCAACAATCAGAGACATGCTGTTTGTAGACGATGCTGCCCTGGCCACCCACACAGAAACCGATCTCCAGCATCTGATTGACCACTTTTCCAGAGCTTGCAAAGAGTTCGGGTTGACAATCAGTCTTCAGAAGACCAAAGTTATGGCCCAGGATGCGGAACATCCAAGCATTGCCATCAATGACTATGTGCTAGAGGTGGTCAGTCAGTTCACCTACCTTGGATCTACCATCATGGACAACCTCTCACTGGACCCTGAGATCAACCGTAGAATCGGCAAGGCCTTCACAATTTTGGCCAGATTGTCACAGAGAGTATGGAACAACAACATGCTGACCATCAACACAAAGGTCGCTGTGTACCGTGCATGTGTGTTAAACACTCTTCTCTATGCCAGCGAAACTTGGACCCTCTACGCTTCGCAAGAAAAGAGATTGAACACCTTCCACATGCGCTGCCTCCGTCGCGTACTCGGGATCACTTGGAGTGATCGAATAACGAACAATGAGGTGCTGGAACGTGCCAAGATCTCCAGTATGTTCACTCTCCTCCGTCAACGCCGCCTTAGATGGCTTGGCCTCAGATGGCTTGGCCATCTAAGTCGCAAGGAAGATGGACGGATCCCCAAAGACCTGTTGTATGCCGAACTCGCTGAACTCTGTAGCCGAAACAGAGCTACAGGATGGCCCCACCTTTGCTTCAAGGATGTTTGTAAGAGGGACCTGAAGACTGTTCAAATCAACATCAACAGCTGGGAAGAGCTCGCCCAGGACAGATGCAGATGGAGACACGCTCTGACCACTGGATTGAAAACTGGCGAAGACAAGCTGCGGCAGCTTGCCGAGGAAAAGCGGGTTCAACGAAAAAGGAAGCAGCGGCTCCAACCCACAGCTGACACCGCCTTCAAATGCAGCAAATGCAATCAAGACTGCCACTCTCGTGTGGGGCTTCACAGCCACAACAGACGCTGCACAACCATCAACTAAACATTCCCCATGGGCGCATATCCATCATCTCTCGAGACTAACGGACGCCAACAAAGCAGAACAGTTAAAAGAACACAATGGCCAGTCTCTAAACAGTAACTCTGCCATCATGTGCATACTACATAGCTGGTCCTGTATATCCAGGCAAACAAACAACAGCAAACCAATAGTTTACACTATGCATTAAAAAAAAAAATCTTAGAATAGAAAAATATGACACATGCAACGTGGCTGTTAACTTGCTATAGGGATCTGCATTTCCTGACTTTTTGAATGGGTATATATTTTTTTGACACACAGGAAGTTTTGCATACAACTCTTGCTAACATTAATAGAAGTAACAAAGTGAAAATCTTACCAGTCGGGAATGGAATTGCATCCCTAAGCTTGTACCACATTTTCCTCTTCATATCGCCTCACTGGCAGATATGCTATTCTCTCTATCAAAAACTACATTTACCTTGAAAGCAATGTTTAATTATATTTATTTATTTTATTCATTAAAATCTTAGTAAATATCAGTAAAATATATACACAGAAGATGCCTGCCCACCTAGCCAGTGGGATGGCTTGAAGTTAACAGCTAAAACAACACGAGTAAATGCACGTTCTACGGTGGAGGAGCAGAAATTGAGCGACAAGAGGTTGCTAAAAATGTCATGTGCTAGGCCAACACGGAAAAGGACAATCCTCGCTGTGTGTACTTACAATTGTAGGTCACTGGCAAAGGAGGAAACTTTAAACCATCTGATGGAGGAGAGGAAAAGGATAAAATGCGATATTCTCGGTGTCTGCGAAACCCGACGAAAGAAGGAGTTGGAAGCCAACTGGAAGGATGGAAGTGCTGTGAGGCTCGGAAAGGGAGATGGCGCTAGAAATGTTGGAGGAGTTGGATTTATCGTCAATAAAGATTGGTCTTCGAAAGTCATATCATGCCAGCTAAAATCATCATGTATCGGTGTGCTGCATCTTCAGATGGAGTCAAAAGCTACCCTCAAGGTCATCCAGGCCTACGCGCCCACAAGTGCAAGTGAGGACGAAGAAGTGGAAGAATTCTACCGAGAGCTTGAAAGAGCTCTCGCGCAAAAGTCCACTTACACTGTCACGATGAGAGATTTCAACGCCTAGGTCGGGCGAGGGAAAGCTGGCGAAAAGTTCATAGGGAGATATGGCAGCGGCAAAAGGAATGAAAGAGGAGAGAGGCTTGTAGCGATGGCAGAAATGAAAGAACTGTATGTGGCAAACACCTGGTACAAAAAGAAGATCTCAACAAGGTGGACATGGATCGCACCAAACGCAAAGAGTAAGAATGAAATCGACTATATTTTAGTCAATAAAAGGCGCATCGTTCAAGACGTCTCTGTGGTGCAGCCATTCAACACCGGCAGTGACCATCGCCTGCTTAGAGCGAAGTTGATTTTTGACGAAGCGGTGGAAAAGAAGGCGTTACAGATGGCAAACAGGAAACAGCAGCCGAAGACATTCGATGAAGCAAAGCTGAAAAAAGCGATTTCTGGGTTTGACTGGAGCCAGATGGAAAAGTGTGATGAGGACTATAGTATCTTTGCTGACAAGTTGAGATGTTGCATAAAAGCAGCTGAAATTAAAAAGCTGAAGAAGGCAAAGGGAATAATCTCGATTGAAATGAAAAGCTTGTTGGAGAAGCGGAGAAACATGAAAAGGAGCTCGGATAACAACCTCGAGTACTCCATTCTGTGCAAGCTTATATGGTGAAAACTGAAGGATGACTTCGAGAACTTCTGGAAAGAAAAGCTCCTTAAAACAGCTGACTCACGCAAGAGCCTCAGGACATGCAAGCGGGAATTGACGCAGTATAGATTGAGCGTAACAGCATTGAAGAACAAGGATGGAGAGACAGTAATCGACAGAGCAGGGATGGAGGAGGTCTGCAAGGACTTCTATACAGAACTGTTCAAATCAAGAATCAATGTCCCTCTCCCAACCCTCGAAGAGTCAGAAGAACGCGTCCCCCCAATAATCGTCAGCGAAGTCCAAAGCGCACTACACCAAATGAAGAAGGGAAAAGCTCCAGGCAAAGATGGAATAACGTCAGAAATGATTTATGCAGGAGGTGAAAAACGTTGGAAGGCCCTCGCTTTAAGATTCAGTCGATATCTTGAAGAAGGAAAAATACCATCAAGCTGGAAGGAGTCGAATACCATCTTGCTGCACAAGAAGGGTGATCGAGAAAATCTTAAGAACTACCATCCTGTATGCCTGCTCTCTCACATCTACAACCTCTTCACAAAGGTGATAACGAATTGACTTTCGCAGAGTCTGGATGAACAACAGCCGAGAGAGCAGGCAGGGTTTCGAAGAAATTTCAGTACAATCGACCATATATTTACCCTTAGCCAGCTCCTAGAAAGAGCGAGGGAATACAAACTCCCGCTGTGCACTGCTTTTGTTGACTATGAAAAGGCCTTCGATAGCATTGAGTTTAACGCAATATTAAAGGGGCTCGCAGAGCAGGGCATTAACACGCAGTACATTAGTTTGTTGAAGGAAGCGAATACTGGATGTACAACAGACATTACTCTCCTTGAAACTCCCCTCCGCATCCCAATCGAGAAAGGCGTAAAGCAAGGAGATACAATTTCACCGAAACTATTCACCGCCTGCCTCGAAATGGTTATGAACAAGATCAATTGGAGGAGTGGTGTCAACATAAACGGAGAGAGATTATCTCATCTCAGATTTGCAGACGACATTGTACTAATTGCCGAAAGCACCAACCAACTGCAGAGCATGCTATGAAGACTCGACAAGAAAAGTGGTCAGGTCGGCCTGAAAATGAACCGCTGCAAAACGAAATATATGCGATCAGACGTCTTACGAAAAGCCCGAATAACGGTAACAGGAGAAGACATCGAAGAAGTGGAACAGTACATATATTTGGGCCAAGAAGTCAATATGCGCCAAGACCTGAATGGAGAACTCTCGCGAAGGATTCGGGCAGGATGGTGTGTGTTTAATTCCATCAAGGACGTCCTCAAAGTAAAAATTGACAAGACCACACGTAAAAATATTTTCAATTCAGCAGTGCTGCCAGCCATGCTGTATGGCAGTGAAACGTGGGCACTGACGAAGAGAGAAGAGCAATGGCTGTTGGTAGCTGAAAGAGCAATGGAACGAGCTATGTTGGGAATCTCCCTTCTGGATCGTATACCAAATGAAATCATCAGAGAACGCAGCGGTGTGAAAGAAATTGTCGTGGAAGGCAGACATAACAAGATGCGATGGGCGGGCCACACAGCACGGCTCACGGATAACAGGTGGACCGCAATCATTGCTGAGTGGTACCCGCGAGAACAGAAAAGACCCCCCGGTCGGCCTCCAAGAAGATGGGAAGATGACATCGTTAAACATTTCGGACGAACGTGGAGAAGAAAGGCAAGAGTGCGAGAAGAATGGCAGACGTATTGTGATCGGCGCAGTCTTAATGACAGCTGAAGTCCGATTGATCCAGGTGATTCAGGTGATATACACAGAAGAAAGAAAGGAAATATAGGAATTGTTATCATGGGTAGATCTAGGGCCTGGATGTAGACCAATATCCTGCCTCCAACAGAGGCCAGTACCAGAGAGATGCTTTAAGGAAATGTACACTGTATTTCCTGGTTCTATTCCCTCAACATGGGTCAGGTTGAAAAAGGTAAATACCCCTGATATATGAAAGGGGTCATTATCCATTGACTCAAGTGGCTACTGTTTCAACATAGACCAGGAAGGGGGCTTGGCCAAGGGATTAACTGAGTTCAGTATATCCCCTCAGCAGATTCTGTTATAGAACTCCTCTAGAGCTTCAGATATAAAATACTACTTCCCACCCAAGGTGGAACACCTTGAGGGAAGGCTGTATCAATACTATCTACCCTAGCATGGGGTGAATCCGCCTTGCATGTGCTCAGTAATGAGGCAGCACAGGAAGGTGTAACTTACACTTCCTTATGCCAACCCTAGTCAATACAAGTTAAAAACAACAACAGCAACAAGTAAATATTTTAGTGGTATTGTAATATGAGAAGAGACATTTACATTAACACATGGCTTCTACATCTTGTAAGGGCTTCAGGAAGATAAAATTTTGTCTTAAGTAAATAATCTTCTCCATCAGACTAGCACAAAAAAAGTTCCTTGATCTATGTTTATAGCTTGGAGCGCAGCCCATCTTCCAATCTTTCAGGAGTATTTTCTTAAGTAGAGCTAAGCACACTGTTTTGGACTAGGTTCAGCAGGAAGTCTTTTTAGTGTGTAAGCTCTTCAGAGCAGGATTCTATGTATGTGTTTATCCAGCATGTAACACAACAGGATCCTGATCTTGATCCCAGTGCCTGTAGGTGCTACTGCAATATAGGCATTCATTAATAATTTTCATTATGTGACAATAGGCAGAGTTTGATGCTTGGTGTAATACGGCAAGTCCTCACCAACCTTGAAACAAAAGCTACATAACTGTTGCAGATTCAATAAGTGATTCCTTAACAAAAAAGTAATTCCAAAAGAACACTAATCCCTGAACACCAGCCTATGTTTTCTCCTGAAGCTTGCCTACTCTTAGGGGTCCTTTTCCCAAGATCTGTCTGGCCTTGTCTTCTCTGGCACATGGCTTCTCCCACCTCTCTTATATTTGGGGTGGAGTCTAATGAGCCACTCCCACCCTGATGTGGCAGTAATAATTAACCTACATTCCTTGCTGGATTCCAACACTTGCCAATAGAATGGGGCAATAGGAAAAGTCCACAACCTTGTTACATTTGGGTTGATTTGAAAGGCATATACTTTTCTTAGCATGCTGCCTACTTGTTCCCAAGTGGGAAGCAGTGGGGTGTGTGGGGGGGCGTAATTTTCTGACAGCACCACAAGATGTGCCAAAGATTTGAAGGGGAACATTTAAATCACCAACATCTGACTGAATCAGAGAGCTTTGCTTTATTCAGTCTTTCAGTAATGCCTCCTGAGAATTTGATTTGTGTGAACAGAAGAGAAAGATGTTTTGCCAGCATTGTTTCAAATTAACACTCATTTTTACCATGAATATGTCCCTAATTCTGCCACCCAGTCTCATTTTTTCTAGATGCTGGATAGAGTTTGTGTGTTAGGATATTTACTCATTTAAAGGTTCTGCGAACACAGAAATTACTATAGGGGAGTCACAAAATACGTGCTAGAAATAATATCCAATGTGGATCTTATTTGTACTCACGATATGTACGCTGAACTTTTATTTGTAATAAATAAGAATCAAGCGCTTCAAAATTTACAGCAATGTCAGTAAATCCCAAGGTATTATGTCTTTCCTAGGTGTATTCGTAGGCTGTTTTACTACCTCTTTGCTGCTTCACATTTTCCAAAATGGTATGTATTTTATTAATGTTAAAGAAAAGTTAAAAAATGATAAGACAATTTGATAAAGGTACCTGAAGAGTGAAAATTGGGGATATAAAGAACTTAGAAATGTCCACAGCAAATTAGAACAATGGTCAATCTAGACTGACTGTATCTCTCTCACAGCGGCCAGTACTGGCTACCTCAAAGAAAGTGGTAAAATCCTATAATGGAGAATTAAACAAGAAGTTTCTTTCTAAAGCTGTGAAATGAGTAGTTGTCTTATGTCTTCAAATATTGCTTAGAAATTTGTATCTGAACTTGTAAAACTGCAGACAGTCTTATTCTTCATATAAATGTCTAATCCTTTTTAAATTTAAACGGGCTCTTTGACTTAATACGATCTTGTAGAAGCAAATTCTATGAGTTAAATTTTGCATGATGCATAAAAGTATTTCATTTTAAAAGTTGTTGCCTTTTAATTGGATATACTCTTATTCTTGAACTGTGTAATGGTAAGTAGGAGTGTCTAGATGACCTTATCCATACCATTCATTATTTATGCACCTTTCATCATGTCATTTCTTACTTTATCCTTCCCCTTAACTAAATGGGTGGGATTTTAAAAAGTGCCTAAGTGTCCCAGTATTAAAAGTCACCCAATATTCCTAAACTTTTAAATCTTCTGTCATATAGAATTCTTTGCATGCCTCTAATTATGTCTGCTGTCTTTGTCTGGACTTTCTTCTTTTGCTCCTATATCCTTTTAAAAATGGGTACCATGAATTGAGCACGTAGTATTCAATGTCAGGGTAAACCATCAATTTAGGTAATATAATGCATTCAGTGTTGTTCTCTGTTTCTTTCTTAATACAGCCTTACATCTTATTTACCTTTTTGACCATTGCTGTACATGGAGTTTATTCGGCTAATTTAGAATGATACTGAAAAAATGCTAACTATTTACAATGTTTTACATATTGATCATATACTATGCTAATTAGCAGAGATTTAAATCCAGGAAGCCCAATTCACTGATTTGCCATGATAGTAACAACAACAACACTTTGTTATTTAGTATATATGGACAGTGTGCTTAATCTTAGTAAGATATGTGTAGAAATCTTTAGAGTGACTTCGCAAGGACTTACAGTGGAAAGTCTGTTTGAAACAGGACTACATCAAACTGAACTAGGTACCTTTTAGTTGGTGCTGGCAGGGTCTACATAGGGCAGATAGAGCATAACACGTTACCACAGTGTACAATTCATATCCCTACTGTCCACACTGTGCTGCTGTGTAGATAAGACGTAGATAAAGATACACATCATCTACTGATGGAGGGACTGTCTACACTGATCATTACTGTATGTATCAAACATCTTAATGTACAGACTAAAAATATACACTGATAAAAGCCCTGCTGGAAGCTGCTCTCCTCAGTGGCGTAGCTACCACCACATCATATTTCCTAAAAGAGCAATGTCGTTGTGAAGCCAATTGACAGATCAACAAGTGATAGGAGGATGGATATGAGCTGAGGGTGAAGCTAAGACACTGCTATTGAGATCTTGAAAATAGCCTATGCATATAATTATTTTTGAAGGTCCAAGATGTTCAAGGTTACTGATTTTGGTTTATTTTATTTTGAAGTGCATTTTGAGAATTAATTGGTTCAACAATTTAAAGTCGAAGATAGAAGGCAGATGACAAAGGCCTAAGACACTCAAAACCAGAGAGAAGATGCCTCAAGAAACCATTCTGAAGCCCTTATGGATTTTAAGAGGGAGACGATGTCTATGATTATAGGGAGCTTTTTAGATAGTGGGGTTATCAGGTGTAGAACTGGCTGAAACGCAAACTTTCTGGTGCGCAAGAAATTTTGATTTTTGAAATTTGGTTTCTGTTTGATTTGGAGTGAAACCAAGTTTTTAGAAATTTCCTGAGAACTGGACATTTTCATTACAGAAACACTGACAACTGGTTTTTCTGAAACAAAACATACTTCCTGGCTCAGCTTCACCATTGCGCCACCAGTGGCGGACAAAAGTGAAACTGAGAAGAATCATGTCAGTTTCACTCAACAGCTGCCATGGCTTCAAGGGTCTGTCACTCCAGGGCAGGTCCACCATGCAGACTGCCCTAAGCTTCCTACCCAGAGCTTCCAGACTCCTCGGCCAGCTGGCTCCCAGGGCTGCTCAATTCCCACAGCTTTGTGAGCCACCTACCACCAGAGTCAGGCAGCCCAGTGAGCCAGCCAGCCAAGGAGTCCAGAAATGCTGGGGCCCATGGCCTGGGGCAGTTTGCACAGCAGAACTGCCCTGGAGTTGCAGATCCCAGAAGCCCATACCAGGAGTACCAGGCTCCTGGCTCAATGGCAGGGCTTCTAGGATCTTGCTACACATCATTGAATCTAGACTCTGAAGGCCTTGTTAGAAACTGGGGATTTCAGGGCTTCCAGTGCTGCCAGACTCCCAGAGCCATAGACCATATGAGTCCAGGGTCCCCAGAAGCCCACCAGTAAATGAGACAAGCTGGCAGTAAACAAGGCAGGTTTCCAATGAAAATTCATAGAACCCGATTGGTTTCTGTGAAACATTTCAGGTTAAATGAACTGGCATTTTCCAACAAAAAATTCCCAACCAGCTCGGGCAGAGTGTCATTGGGTACTAGTGGGGAGGGACACACACTCTGAAGAGCATTCCCTATGGGCCATTGTTTGAAGTGACTGAGTCCCATACTTCCAAGAAGTAAAGAAGTCATCATTCCAGAATTATATACAATTTCCCTGACAAAGAACAGCATCGCTCCACATCCATATCTCAAGTAAAGATCTTCTCTTGTTCTTCCCTCAGTTTCTTTGTTCCTGCTGTATAATGTGCACACTTAGACTGTGCAGGGCCTCTGCAGCAGGCTTTCCATTATAAAAAATGTCTCATATATATTAGACTTCTTGGTGTCAATAGCATTTTGAGATAATGCTGAATTACAGTGGAAATCCTGTACAAATACTCTGTCTTTCACACAACCATAAATTAAGATGTCAAGAACATGAGGTTCTGACCTCCCAGCATGAGCAAAGAGAAGGAGGTAAGTTATGGGGATAAATCTCTTAATTAGAGATGTTTGTCTTCTAGAATAAAACATTTATGTGGAGAAACAGTCATGGATAATGTTTAGCATCTTCAGATGTTTATCCATGTACAACAGAGGAAATCTAGTCTGCACATATAAGGAGCGGTAACATTTTTTAATAAGGTTTAGATTTCTAAATGTTGAATATAGCTGATTAACAGGATCTCGATTCATTTGTTTTCTAATGAAACGGGGCAATTTTTTAAAAGTACAATTGTAAAATTGCAAAAAGAAGTTTGTAATTTCTGCAAATCATAGTACATAGTGCTGCAAAGTAACACTGCACACTGCCTTAGGTCCGAGGTTTTTTTTTTTAAGAGTAACTGTACATATGTTTCAAAAGGAAACATTATACTCACTTTGCAAGAATGGCTGAAGCTCAGTGATGTGAACAATACTACACAATGTACAATGAGGAAAATAATAATCAAAGAGAAAAATCACAATAGAATCAGAACATCCCACACATTGTAGACTGCTAGAAAATTACAAAAGCGGTAGTGCTCTCTCTCTCACTCCCCGCACAGGTATCCACTCCCTGTAACTCCAAATAAACAGGAGGGGAAGAGAAAAGAAATAAGCAATACATCAGACCCTAATATCACTAAGCTTAGATACTGGTTCTCTGCCTAGCTTCAGCCTTAGGATTGGCTGACTTAGTTTGCAGAAGAGATGGGAGGGTAAGAAAGGTGTGGAATGCAAAATATTAGAGATTAACCTTGGAGTTATAATTGAATATTTATCCCCAAAGTTTTATTTTATGAGAAGGTGTCTATTTCTGGTTTCCCCTGAGCACTTTTCACAAAAGAATGGCCTGGCTCTGTCAGTGACCATTAGCAACTCACAGTCCCAGTTGCAGCCTGATTACCCACAGAGAAACACATTGCAGAGCCAAAACAGTAACAAAGAGCCTGAAGAAAATTAGGGTTCTTCATATGTTCAGTCATACTGTACAAAGAGCCAAATTTTGTACATACACTTGGCGACATTGGATGGCAGATTTTGGCACAAAGCAGAAGAATATAAATATGCTTAGCAATGGAAAAAGGAGGAGAGATCAAATGTTATAGGATAAAACTAAAGAGTTGTGTATGGCTTTTGAATGAATAAAGGACAAGGCTTTTCAAAAGTGGGTTCCTACAGCCTAATTATTTTTATTATTCAATTATTATTTAGGCACTTCAATAACTGGCCAGATTTTCAAATATTTGAGCAATGAACAGCTCCCACAGAAGTCAATGGGAGTTTCTAGGTGCTTGTCATTTTGCAAATCAAGTCACCTGTTTAGGTACCTAAATATGGATTTTTAAAAATCATGGTGTAAAATATTCCAAATTACTGAATCCCTGTAAAGGTGGCAATAGTTCTCTCAGTTGTAGACTCTGCTAGCAAATATTCTACCTTGGCGCCATTATGTGACATTGCATTCAGTGCAGATTGCCTACTTCACAACGCTGGTGATTGTGTCCAAGTGCCAGAACTTGTAGGTAATACTGCATTAAATGGTCTCCTTTACCATTTATAAACTCAGTTGTGTGTGTGTGTAAATTGTACACACCACACAACCAGGAATTCATTCTCATTGCCCTCAAGAATGTCCTTACAGCTCAAGGCTGAGGACATTTGCCAGGACAGTGTGAGCAAGGCATGAACTGAAGCGAGTTGCATCATCTCTGCCCTCTGGATTAACAGAAGGTTTCAGTTTCCAGTATCTGTTAGACTCAGCCTTCCCAAGCAGAAATATTCACAAAATAAGAAACCTAACTGTTAGCATAATTTTGTTGATGCAAGACATCTGTATATAACTTGTTGGCGTCTGGCAAGGTTTCTAACATGAAGAATTCAGTTTTGCAATTGCAATTTCCCAATTGGCAGAGAAAGTACGTGACTGTATAAGAAATGTTCACTCATTACAACAAATGGGGGGAGGGGAAAGCATGGAGAGCTAACTATTTGGAAAAATATTACATGTACATATATGCACATATTTTCCATTAGAAAATATAAATTACATTGGAAATTTTTCACAACAAAAAATTAACATCATAGCATTGATTACAGAAAATATGGTGGATTCAATTGTGAATGTACTACCTTCATCATGAACTTTCTGGTAGAGGTTAAACTCAGCTCAAAAGCTCATATACCAAACACTCCAGGCTATTGTAAAACCCTTTAAAATTCCTAGCAATATTTTTCAGAATTAGTTTGTTTTAGATTACTATTGAAACTCTTCCAGACTAATGAAGTTATTCAGCAATATTTTAAGGTTTTCTTTAGTATTCCTGAAGGACTTTCAAAGTAATCTAATGGATACTATTTCTAAAGTATATCTAAAGATAATAATAGGATTCTAGAAATTTCAGTGGTACACTGGAGAATATTAAAACTCTCTCTAAAGAAATCCCAGAGGATAATTTTACATTTATATTTTACTAAACAAAAGGGACTTTTCCATTAGAAAAAACAGAACTCTGCTATTCAGTTAAGTGGAACCAACAACAATGACTTCTTAAATATATGCAACTAAATTCCCCATATCAAGCAGCAAACCATAATAAATGCATTATGCAAGAGATAAGTGAAGGTGAACACGGTGCTTACAGCTATTTCTGATAGACGAAGCCAGAGGACTTGGAGTATGGATTGCCAATCAGATGGGGCAGTATGAGCATGCATGTAAGAAAAAAATAAACTATCAACTGTATAAGAGTACTGCCAGCTGCAAGATAATGGGGGTTAAATAAACAAGAAGTCTGTATGGATTCATGTATTGTTTCTGAGCTAAATGCTGAATTATCCTCATCTCTACAAAATCTCGAGATTGAGCTGGATAAACAATTAGAACCACTTATTTACTGAATTATAGCCTTTTTCCTGGTTGTGAAATGTTCATGAACATATTTTTATTTTTACAAATGATTATTATTTATTATAGCCTGCCAAAGACTTTATGCAAATATCGGGCTGTGGGCTGCAGCATCTGTATTCCCAACATGAGTTCGCTATTACCATTGTGTGACCAGTCATTTTCATTGTGTGATATTGTTTCTGGTTCCTGATTGGAAGAAAATAGCTGTAATAAAGAAGGGAAGGGCTTAATGGCTGAGCCTTAGTCTCTCATGCAGAGAAAATGAGCCATTTGCTGAGTTATGAAGAGAAAGGAAGACCAGATTAAGGAAATTTTAAAAAACTGTTTCTTTTTTGTGTATGACTTGAGTCAGGCCTTCCCAGAGGCATCACAGTTAAAAAAATTAGACTACTGTAATAGTTGGGATTAGATTTTTAAAAATGGTTGGTTTCTTTGGTATGTGCAGCTAGCCAGCGACCTTCTTCATAATCTAGGAAGCACAGAGACCCATTAAATAGTGGTCTTTTGCAGTGTAACTGGAAAGTCACTGGATTTGGGCTATTTCAGACTGGAAGGGGTGGGGGCCAAGTGCCAAAGTCTCAAAGCCCTCATAGTGAATGCCCTGTCAAACCTCCACCTCCCCTTACGCCCCCCCCCCATTTTTTATAATGAGGGAGATCCAGGTCAGGCATGGGGAGTCTGGCAATCTCTGAGGATATAGGATATATTTGTGGTAAATATCAATTTAGCTACATAAGCTGTTAGCACTAATCACTGAAGTTTTCATATTTTCCTTTTCCAGGTCCCAGATTACAAGCTGTGAACCTTGTATACTTTTTGCATCATGAGTTTATAGATAAAAATTGCTTTTCCTTGCTAAACAATTGTATTTTTTTTTAATATTAGCATTATAGTAACATTCAGAGGCCCTAGTCAGGGTTGGGGTTCTGTAATGCTAAAATTGAATGAGAACAAGAGGAAAACAGTTGGCTTTTCCCATGGTTTTCTTCGTCTACTTCTTTCTCTCTCTCTCTTTTAAATAATATAGGAGTTGCTTGTTTGAAATTAGTTTTGAGCTAAGTCAGGCAAACCTCACAGGGCAAGAGTCTAAATGGGAGCTACAGCTCGGAAAATCTAATATCATCATTGGTCAAAGCATTGCCGTGTCACTGTGGAATACTGAGTAGAGCGGAATATAAAACAAAGCTACTAGCTCCACCACTCTATGCAACAAGGTAACAGCTAATGGCACTACTGATTTACCATGTGAACCAATGGGGGTGGGGGAGGAATGAACTCCCACAGGAACTAAGCACCTTCACAAACCTCGCCAACTGCTCCAAGCACAAAGCACATTTGTCTCACTTGCCTTTCCTAACAAATACACAATAACGTGTAGATATATTAAAAACAAACAAACAAACAAACATCAACCCTCCCAAAATAAAACACTCCACTGCAAATACTTCTACCCCTGGGGAGAGGATAAGAGAACCAACAACACGTGACAGATGTTAGTCATGTCATGTGATGCACTGCTGGAAGACCCTCAAATACTGTAATGAGGAGTGTGGTATAAGAACCCATAAAGAACAGAACAAAATAGAATAGTTTATAGGCCCAAAGGAGAATGTACACCAACGTGTGCGAATATGAGGACTGATCCAAAGCCCACTGAAGTCAAAGTACAGTCTCTAATTGATTTCAGTGGGCTGTGGGTCAGGCTACAAAGTGTGAGGGGACCATCTCTGGGATAGGGCTGAGGCTAGCCACAATATGTCCCAAAATTCTGCCTTTTACTCTGGTCTTACTTCTGAGAATAAAAAGAAAGATGGAAGGAGCAGTTTCAGGGGCAGAAGGTGAAGAGGGAAACACAGGACAGGAGGAAGAGAGTGTGAAAAGGGGCAAGGGAAGTGTAAGCAGGGTCTGAATAAACTCTCCCTGGCATCTAGTGACGAACGGGGGGGAAAAGACCTCAGGAGCAGACTATATTTGCATAGACACACCTACTACACCGAGACTGACCTGATTTTGTCCCCCCAACCCACTCCCCCCAAAAAATTGTGGCTGTTTTGGGTTAAAAGGAGAGGCAGCAGAGCCAAAGGTGGCTGTGAAGGGCAGAGGTCGCAGTAGCAGTGAGATTCCCTGCAACCTGGTGACATCACTAAGAGCTGAAATCACTAAGAACTAGGCTCAGTGGTGGAACCTCAGAACACAGCATCACAAAGGCAGCAAGGAGTGTCAGCAGCAGGGGTGAACAGTGGCAGTGAGCTTCAAGCAGCAGCAGAGATAGTGGGCCAGGGCAGAAAAAGAGGCACTGTTCGCGCCCCTCCCCCTTTTTAGACATGAGAGGTGAACGCAGCCCTGAATTCTGAGACTTTGATGACTTTGGACAACTAACTGTGAGTGTGATGCACCAGAGGGAAAGGGAAGTGGCCTGTGAAAGGGACATTTGTCCACTGGACTTTCACACTGAAAGCTGGGAAACCGAGGCAAAGGAAACAGCCCAACGTACTGTGGCAGTTTACTTGTGGTTTGCATGCTTTTCGAATCATTGTTGAGGCATTTTCCCAAATTCCTGCTGAGATCTCTCTCCCTTTTAATAAAAAGTTTTCTTTTGTTAGATGCAGTGTAGTTATATCTGTGTCAGTCCCAGGATACTAGAAAGACAAGGTGGGTGAGGTAATATGTTTTATTGGACCAACTGCTGCTGGTGAGAGACACAAGCTCTTCTTCAGAGCTCTGTGTAGCTCGAAAGCTTCTCTCTCACTCCAGGAGCAGTTGGTCCAATAAAGATATTGCCTCACCCAACTTCTCTCTTCTTTTGCTGTAGACAGTTTCAAGTGTTTGCAGATGGGGAAGGATAGCCTCTTTGAGGTGCTTGCGGCGGTGCTTATGTACAGGGGGATGTCAGCAAACAGGTAAAGTGCCTGAAACCACTATGGCTTATTGCTAAAAGCAGCCAAGTCAGCAGGCTCTAAATTGGCCAAGTCACAGCCTCAGCTTGACCAAGGTAGGAGGGGCGGGGGTTTGGGTGCCACAGAGAGGGCAGCTCGAGCCCATGTCCTTCCTGATAAGAACTGTGCTGAAGTTGCTGATACATGCATTTTAGAAGAGCAGGATGTGCCCCAGGAATGTCTATTGGGGGCCTCAAGGCTGCAAACTCTGGAAAAACCCACACCTGGTTAATCAATAATCGGAAGGAACCTCCTGCTGGACCATTGAAACTGCTTGTAACAAGTTTTCTTTAAGGGACATGTCATTCTATTGCTAATGTATAAATAAGGGGGGAAAGTTTGAGGTAGTTGGACTTTTCTGAACTCTCCCTTTGGATACACCTTGCAGTCCCCAGCAGCAGACGGGCTGCCGCTGTGCCACTCGAGAGCCATACTCAGCTTCGGTAATTATCGAGGGTTGGGGGTGTTTTACTAAACTGTTGCGGACGTAAGTGCTTGAGACTAAGTAAAGTTTAGCTTTAAGTGAAAGCACTCTTGTGTTGTCCTGTTTGTGCCAGCCATATATCGGTCGGACGGCCGTGTCTCCCCTGATTTATTTCCTGACACCACCTCGCACAGAGTAAAAGTTACCAAGAGCTTTGGGTTGAAAGAACCCCGGGTAACACTTAGTTTTACCAGATTACTGGGTAGGGGCTCAGGCCAGTTCTGGATTGTAGTGTTAAGAGGAACCCCTAGATATTGAACCTGGTCCTCGTTACTGTTGACACGACCTGGCAGAAGGGATATAGAAGGACAGGAGGAGAGATATTGTGCCAAAAATCTCTTCAAGTGGTAAACATCCATCCATTGTGAATCTTGGGTGTTAAGGACTGCAAGGAATCCCAATAGTTTTAAACCTCCTCCACAGTTTTTGGTACGAAGCCACTTCATGTTCACTTCAAACATGTTTAAATTGGGGGCGGGAAATCAATTCAAAGGGATTGAAGGGAAGAAATAACATATTAGACCTTCAGTTCTAATTAGGGCTGTTGATTAATTGCAGTTAATTCACACGATTAACTCAAAAAAAACCACCCTGTGAATAAAAAGAATAATCACAATTAATTGCACTGTTAAACAATAGAATACCAATTGAAATTTATTACATATTTTTGGATGTTTTTCTACATTTTCAAATATACTGATTTCTAGTACAACACAGAATACAAAGTGTACAGGGCTCACTTTGTACTATAATTTTTAATTACAAATATTTGCAGTGTAAAATGATAAAAAAATAGTATTTTTCAATTCACCTCATACAAGTACTGTAGTGCAATCTCTTTATTGCAAAAGTGTAACTTACAAATGTATATTTTGTTTGTTACATAAACTGCACTCAAAAACAAAACAATTGAAAATTCAGAGCCTACAAGTACACTCAGTCCTACTTCTCATTCAGCCAATCGCTAAGACAAACAAGTTTATTTACATTTACAGGAGATAATGCTGCCCGCTTCTTGATTACAATGTCACCAGAAAGTGAGAACAGGTGTTCACATGGCACTTTTGTAGCCGGCATTGCAAGGTATTTACATGCCAGATATGGTAAATATTTGTATGCCCATTCATGAATGCCCAACATTCATGCTTTGGCCACCATTCCAGAGAACATGTTTCCATGCTGATGATGCTCATTAAAAAAATAATGCATTAATTAAATTTGTGACTGAACTCCTTGGGGGAGAACCGCATGTCCCCTGTTCTGTTTTACCGGCATTTTGTCATATATTTCATATTATAGCAGTCTCGGATGATGACTCAGCACGTTTGTTTTAAGAACACTTTCACTGCAGATTTGACAAAACACAAATAAGGCACCAATGAGAGATATCTAAGGATAGATACAGCACTCAACCCAAGGTTTAATAATCTGAAGTGCCTTCCAAATCTGAGAGGGATGAGGTGTGGAGAATGCTTTCAGATGTCTTAAAAGAGCAACACTCCAATGTGGAAACTGTAGAATGCAAACCACCACCAAAAAAAAATAATCAATCTTCTGCTGGTGGCATCTGACTCAGATAATAAAAATGAACATGCATCGGTCCACTCTGATTTGGATCATTATCAAGCAGAACCCGTCATCAGCATGGACGCATGTCTTCTGGAATGGTGGTTGAAGCACGAAGGGACATATGAATCTTTAGCCATCTGGCACATAAATATTTTGTGATACCAGCTACAACAGTGCCATGCAGACCCCTGGTCTCACTTTCAGGTGACATTGTAAACAAGACGTGGGCATCATTATCTCCTGCAAATTGTAACCAAACTTGCTTGTCTGAATGATTGGCTGAAGTAGGACTGAGTGGACTTGTAGGTTCTAAAGTTTTATATTGTTCTCATTTGTAAGTTCAACTTTCATGATAAAGAGATTGCACTACAGTACTTAGATGAATTGAAATATATAATTTCTTTTGTTTTTTACAGTGCAAATATTTGTAATAAAAATAAAGTGAGCACTGTACACGTTGTATTCCTTGTTGTAATTGAAATCAATATATTTGAAAATGTAGAAAACATCCAAATATTTTAAATAAATGGTATTCAACAGTGCAATTAATCACGTGATTAATTTTTTTAATCGCTTGACAGCCCTAGGTCTAATATGCTGTAATTATTATGAACTTTCATCCAAAATATTGCTTCAAATTTCATTAAGATTCTTTTTTGAATGTTACAGTAATATTATTTGTTCACTTTTTCTGAATTCTAATGTTGTTAGCATAACTAATTGGCAAATCCCAATTATTTTTTTAGGAAAAAGAAGATATAGATCTGAAAAGAGGCATTCTTGTTATAATTTAGATGCCTAGAAGTTCTGAAATGATGAAATTTAGACAGAGAACCCAATCTTTTAAAAAGATCTTTACAGTCCAAGAACACTCCAGCCACATTTGTAATCATAATATAAACTTAGGTCCTTTTGATAGTGTCTTGCATCAGTTGACACTGCCTCTCAGTTTCTTTGAGACTTTACTATGCTGAATGATTGGTTTACGTGGAGAAGTTAAGAATGTAATTTTCAAAAAAGGAAAAGAAAGTTGTGTAAAAAAAGAGGAAGGAGGACAGATAGAACTTTGGAGAAAGATGTGATCCAAATTCTCCCTGTCCTGTGCTGCTCTTCTCCCAGAATTTCTTGGAATGTTTTTAGTCTGTATCCATTATCACAGTGCTCTAACATGCCTTTTCACCTCACCCATTATCTATCTTGTCTTCTCTCTCCATCATTATATTTTGTGCTCCGTGGTTGCTATTCTGTTATTAGTCACACTGAACAATCATCATCTATTCTAGTCACGCATTCAAACCTACTGCCAATTTTTTCATTTTTGACAATTTCCACAATGTCCAGGACTTTCATTCTGTTCTCATATTCACAGCTCCATTGTCTTCTGACTGTCCCTATTCACATGCAAATTGCAAACTGTATGCATTGTTTTTTGGCTCACAATCGGGTTACAACAAGAGGGCTTGAATGTAGCTTTGCGAAAGTGCTTTTGGATAGCGCACATTACAATCTTGACTTTTCTCATTTAAGATGTGGATTATCAATTAAACGTGTATGCAATGAATCACATCATATCATGTTAATTGCTTGACAGTGTGTCACAGTGAATTTCTAGGGGATGTGATACATTTGTTGGTATTATAAATCATTAGTTCTCTAACTGTCAGTTAGCATCCAAGATTCCTTAATACTCTGAATTACCCTTATTTTGATTACAGTGTTGTCTTCCTTCTAGAACGGTTGGGATTGCTTGGAGTGGCATATGAAGAAGTTTGCTTTCCACCTCATGAAAATTAGAAACGCTTATCCCAGATATTCTGTTCTTTAAAATACATAAAAACAAAAATGCTGAGCGCAAACAGAACATTTTATATAAAATCTACACAAACCAGCAATGGTCATCTCTCCATCCACACTCCTACTGTTATACAATTGTCTGACTATGCTGAAAGAATGACAGGAGACATTAGATATGGGTTTAATCAGGCCACAACTTTATTATTGACAGATGTCTGGGACTAACCCGGTGGATAAAATGTGTGCAGTGCAGGTGCAAAATTTATGTCCCTCCAGCAGATTCACTGCCGGGATCTTACCAATTCCAGCCAATTCTGGGAGATGGGGGGACTTCCACAGTTCTCCCCCTATTTATTCAGGTCCCTCCAGCAATTCCCTTGCCAGGACCTTACCAATTCCAGCCAATTTTGGGGAGGGCTTTCACCAGCTCCCCCCACTTCCCTTTTCATCCAGGTCCCTCCTGCAATTCCCTTGCCAGAACCTTACTGACCACCCCACCTCATAGGAGGGGTAAAGGTGGACTATATGATGGCGGGGGGGTTGGCTCCCTGCTGTACCAATCACAGGAGTCCCCAACTGCCCCCGGCTTGCTCAATTACAAAACACTTCTCCTTAATTCCTTTTCCGAGCCATTCTTACATTCTTTTGTGCCTTAATTTATGGAGTACCTGCACTGAACATCAGCTATACACTTAAATAAAGAATTGTGACATATGGCCTACCGCCCGTCATGCTATGCATGAACCGAGCCTACCTGAAACTGCTGTGAGGAAAGCAAAAAAAACCCCACTGCCCCTGGCCAGTACGCTGGTAAGGGAAAAATTCCTTCCCAGCCCCCCTTAATAGGGCGGCTAGCGTAATGCCCACAGCAGATATAGCTAAAAACTCGGCATATTTGTGACCTAATTAGGGAGGGAGGGTGGGTGCTGCCCAGCCTGTTCCGAGTGATGAGGGGAGGGTCAGGCCCAGGCTGACCTTTATAACATCCTCATTCCTAGCTGGTGTGTCATCCACCATGCTGACTGCTCTTCCAGCAGTCTTACCTCTCCCCTCCTCCCTCAAGCCAGAAAGCATTGCCGCCGCCTTCTTCTGGCCAGCCAAACTCCTCCCTGCTTAAAGTGCAGGGTGGTGAACCTCCCCTTTTAAGGCCTAATTCTGCGGTGTTTTGGAAAAGAGGCTGGATGGGAAGCCAGCAGGGGTCGATTTATCGCCTCTATACTAGACGCGATAAATGGACCGCTGAGCACTCTCCTGTCGACTCTGGTACGCCACCAGAATGAGAAGCACAAGCGGAGTCAACGGGAGAGCATCAGCTGTCTACTTACTGCAGTGAAGACACCGCGGTAAGTAGATCTAAGTACCTTGATTTTAGGTACGCAATTCACGTAGCTGAAGTTGCACATCTTAGATGGACCCCGCGTGGTAGTGTAGACAAGCCCTAAAGTGGTCTTCTTTCTCCAGGTCAATGAGCAGCCTGTCTTCACACGTATATACTCTAAGCCTCTGCCAGCCTGGGAAGCAAGAGGCCTAGTGGGATTTAGCATATAGCTGAAGGGTAACAGAAGGGAAGTGCAGCCTAACTTAATCTGACCTCCAATCGTGACACATTGTGGCAGTCATAAAAGGGATCTTAAAACAATTCAAGTAGGTATCTGGGAATATTTACCAAAAATAGTTCTTGCTAAAATTGTCAAAAGGTAATGAATTTATACTCTCGGGCCTAAATCCCTTTGAAAATGGGAGTTAGACTCTAAAGTCACTTATGTGCTTTTGAAAATTTTGCCCATTAACGTTAACTCATAACTCCAACGAATATGCTTCTTATCAAAAAACAAAATTAAACAAACCACACAAGGACAATTACACCACAAATGTGTTGAAATAAAGTTAAGGACCTAGTTTTGTAATTTATATTGTATTATTAGTATTCAGGTTTGGTTAAATAAACTGTGTTAAATCCCTTTGTGGACACTCTCATTCTGAATTAAAGTGACCTTAATTAAATGTAGCTTAATTCAGGGGTTCTCAACCTTTTTCTTTCTGAGGCCCCCTCAACTTCACGGCCCACCCATGCCAGAACAAATGCTGTTCTGCATATGAAATTCAGGACCAGCGATAGGGGGTAGCAAGCACAGCAATTGCCTTGGGCCCCGCACCACAGGGGGCCCCATGAAGCTAAGTTGCTCAGTCTTCGACTTCAGCCCTGGGTGGTGGGGCCCAGGGCCCTGGACTTCTGCCCCACATAGTGGGACATCGGCTTTGCACCCTGGGCCCCAGCAAGTCGAACACTGGCCCTGCTTGGCGGACCCGCTGAAACCTGCTTGCGGCCCCCCAGAGGGCCCTGGACCCCTAGTTGAGAACTGCTGCCTTTACTTTATTTCACTTCCAAAATGAATTAACTGAAGGCCACTTTAATTCAGAACAAGAGCATACACATAAATTTTAATGTATTTTAATCCAATTTTAATTCACATCTTTAGTTAATTTGGATTAATTTTCCTGAGTAACCCTGTATATACGAGCCCTTTTATTGGTTTGTTCTTATTGAATGGAATATGTCAAAGACACCTGTACATACCATATCAGCTCCCTCAGCTAGTGGATACTGAGACTTCAATTCAGGACAACGCTTAAGCACATGCTCAAATCATCCCTATTCAGGCTAGCATTTCACGTGTACTTAATTTTTGAGCAGATGCTCCTGCTGAAGTCCATGAGATTAAGTGCTGTCCTGAATAGAGAAGCTGTCCTGAATCAGGCCCTGAGCTAGTGGAAGTGCTTCTTTAGCTTACTGGAAAAATACACTTGGGTAAAATCCTGGCTCCACTGAAGTCAATGGAAAAACTCCCAATTAACTTCAGTGAGGGCAGGATTTCATCCATTATTTTGGAGTTCAAAGCTGTGAGTTGTTTCCATAGTGTTACATGCATATACATTAGCTGATGTATGTATGTATACAGGCCACAAACACATTAATATATTTGATTGGTTTCCAAAACAGAAGGTGATCTCACATGCTTGTACTGAGTTAATATAAACGGCATACCGATATTTCTTGCAAATTCATTGTCAGAGCTCCTTTCCCACAATGATCTCGGTGATGGTGGCAACAAAACCTAGTGCAAAGCTGTATTCTTTTTCATTTGAATATTTAGACCACTTACAAAACTGTATATACCAATATAAAATGGATCAATTTTTCCAGAATATAAATGTATTTATTCTTTTTGGTGAACTGTGTCCTTTAAAATAAAGTGAAAATTATTAAGAAAGAAAGAAAACATATCACAGATAGCTCAAGAAAAACTGAACAAGAAAGGAAACAATATAATTAGTTAGCCCTGTTTTGTCCCACATGGCATATTAAAAACCACCACTGAAAAATATCCAGTAAACTGGTATATTAGCATCTAATGTTTTTCTAACTGAGACCAGCTGTAATCTGGAATTTAATTGTTTCTCTGTATACGTTTGGGGTTGTAAGTGGTATATTGTCATACTGTTACTTGTCCACATGTCCCTCTAACTACTTACTTAGCATGGAAGCTTTGCCTGGGTAAGGAGGTCAGGATTGAGCCCTATTAGAATTTACCTGAGAGTCACATATTTTACATGAAAAACTGGTTTCAGGAATAATATGTTAAATAAATTCTATTTAATGACTTTTAAAATGTATTCTTTTTTTCCTCTGTTGGTTACCTGTAAACATTCATTCAGTTGTTTTATGTTTTAAATATTATTTGCTCAGGAGTAATTTTCTATGGCCTTCAGTTTGGAAAGAGACTGAAAACGATCAGACTCACTGGGAAATAGTGTTGTGACCCAGTTTGGCCTTTGTTTGCTGCAGTGCCACATTTTCAGGCCTTCTGTGGCCACCAGAAATGTAAATTGGCCAACATTGGAAGCTGAAAAAAGTGATAAGCATGTATTTTTTTTAATCAAGGCAATTTCTATTTTCTACATAAAGTGCAGTTAAAAGAAAAGCACAATTAAATGGAGATGTTAGAAGGCTATAACCTATAATACACCAGTACATTTAGAGCCATCCCGGTGTCATGGTCAAGTCCAGGAAGTGGAGGGGAAATTACAGGTGAGTCATGGCAAATTTTATTAAACATAATAGATGTATAAATGTATGGAGTCCATGAAACTTGCTTTGGGTTTTATCTGCATTATTGTTCTTATTTCAAAGTGCATGGTTCTGAAATATATTATTTTTTAAAAAATCCTATGCTGAAATTCAATTTTCAAATCAGCAAGGTACTTAAGTTTATGTTTATGAGATCTACTGATGAAAAGCACTATATGTAAAAGCTAGGTACTATTTTTAATGGAACTACTCATGCGCTTAAACTTATACACATGTTTAAGTGCCTTGCTGAATCAGGGCTCAGTCCATTTCTGACTCTTTTGGGTGATTTGTCAACCTTTTAAAAACTCAATAATACTTGTTTTAATGTAAAACTTTGAAAATATAATTGAAATTAAAAAAATGGATTCATATTAGATCCATGATTCATTCATTTTTAAAAAAATATCCATTCCACCTTTCTAATGATGTTTTAGGGGAATGCTTATCCTGAGACAGTCTCTTAGCACCCTGGCACCATCACCCTTCTACTGGGGGTATTAATGATAAGATGCCTCTATGAAAAGGGGTGTCATGGAATCCACAATCCATGAAATGTACTGCCTTGTGAATATTGTTCCATGAAGCTCATCTCATCTTATATTTGAGAGACTAATGTATCAAATTAGCAGTATAGTAATAGAGAAAACCTTTCCTTTTTGCCAGAGCAGATAGCAAACAAGCCTATGTGCAGCATCACATTTACAGTTTTAAAATACAGTATAAAGCTATTTACAGTATAGTACAGCTATCTTAAACTGGGGGGGAAATTGTTCAGTCGATGAAGCTGGCAACTAGCTACAAATATTACCTTACATAAACAACTATGTACTGTATCACGGCAGCCATTTCTTTGGCAAGTAATACTGTATAATTGCAATATATGCTGTAATTTGTTACATCAGAGCCCAGTAACAAACAGGTTTTCTTTAACAAATATTAAGTAAGCAATGCTTTTGGAAATAAAGATTACGCATGTTCTGCTTATTTTGTTACTGTATTATCAAAGTATTACAATTCCCTAATTACAAAGTATGATAAAGCAGGGGGGCGATAAGGGGGAACCCTGAAAACGTACATACAAATCGCTGACATAAATCATCAAAAATACACATTTGCTTGTTAGGTCAAAGCCAAAATGGGCAGAAAAATAGCCCTTACGCATTCATCAAAGAAAGAATGACTGTGTTTCTTTTTGCTCCATCATTCTGCCTTCTTCATTTCCATCACACTCTTTATTGATTGAATATTCAAAAATATTTTCTTTAAAATAGCCAGAAAAAACCTGCATGTTTCCCTGTCTTAACACAAGAGCTGTTAAGTTCTGATCCTGCAAACATTTATAAGCATTCTTAACTTTAGTACTGTGAGCAATGGGACTGCTCATGGTTATAAAGTTAAGGACGCGCAGAAGTGTTTGCAGAATCAGAATATTACACAGTGCATGCTTCCCAGAAAATCGAGAGTTTTAAAATGTATTATTTCCCATTCAGTTGCATTAGCTCTAGGACCACCTGCAGGTTCCTTTTACAAAAGTGTATTATTTATATCATAGCATGGGCTCTACAGATGAAATATATACCCCCAAACACAGCAGAACAGTATCTTTATATTTATTTATTTAAAACATCTCTAGTCAGTCACTTTGCTTTAATAGTGATCCTAGGTAACATGAAAATGTAGCACTGCAGGAGAAGAAAGAAGCCAGATGAGGTCAGAAAAGCTATTTTCTGGTATATCTCCTCTTTGTTCCATCTCCTGTCCATCCTCTCCCATATAGGTGATGCATCATGCCCCAGTCTTTTTCTAAACAGCATTAGGTAGCATTTGTACAGGGCTCTGAAAGTGTAAAGTTTTACAGAAGTGCTATTTGTTATCACCAAAAACATCCTGACTCACTAGGTTCATTAGTTGGATGAACTCATGAAAATAGAAGAAATAAATATAATATTTCATCCTAAAGGAAGAACACTTCAAAATCATGCAACGTAAAAGCTGTGAAATGCATTCTAAACTTTTGTAGTTGCCTTCTTGCAGGAAAATATGGCACCATTTACAGCACAAGCCGTATTTCATAGTATATACGCTATTAATAATAATTAATAATGTAAAGGATTGCAATTGATTGTTCTTTAATACTGGTATAACAACTATAAGCAACAGGCTACAAAGTACATGTACAACCTGCCCTGCCCGAGGAAGGGACGGGCTGTTTCAGAAGCAGACTAGGAAAGGTGTTGTAACTAGGTCATAAATCTATCCTTTGGTTTTCCTCCTTGTAATCTACTGCTTTTCTATAACAATTTGGCTCTGTCCACTTCTTGTCTGTCCATTTTCCACCCCACCTGTGCAGGAAAAGGAGCAGCAGCAGGAAAAGGAGTAGCAGTCCCAGTAAGACGTTCCTTTATGTCCCCTTACTCCTTTATGTCCACTGAGTGAGCAATGTAGGACAGGATAATCTTGCCCCAAAACAAAGATAGTGATTTTAAGGCACAGTCCTTTACATTGGGAAGTGCAGAGATTAACCACCCCAGCCCAGAGTAACTGTGACTGATTTAAGTGGGGAAGCATTGTCCAGAGTAATTCCTCTTATCTAATACAGCAAATGCTCCTCCTGAACACATGAGGTTGAGCCAGGCCTTGCCCTATTCTGTCCTCTCTGGATGCTAGCTTCAGTTCTTGCACTACCTTAGCACAAGGACTGGGCCTCGTTGTCTTCTGCAAAGGGTGGAAGGAGGTTCCATTGAGCTAGCTTGAACCTTTCCTGATCCTCCCCTCACCTTTCAACACTGATGCAGGCCCAGGTACAGTTTGACCCTTACCAGCTCCACTTATAGTTATGGCAACCTGATACTTCTCATTATCAGACCCTGTTTTCAATTGATTGTAGATTTGCCAAACTTTAATTGTTCAGGCTGAAATTTGTCATGCTGCATAGCTGTCTCAGGCTCAGATTTTCTGGAAAGCTTCAGCAAACGTGGCTCAGCCATTTCTGAGAACGTGATTAGGGGAAAATATAATAGCGTGTCCATGTTAACAAAAATTCTTGCTGGGGTTTTGTTGACTGCCTCCCATGCCTCTATGCTGTTGAGCAAGGGCTTGAAATTTGGCAGGGGGAATCACTCTGGAGTCAAGAATGTGCCGTTTACTGTTCCTGTGGAAATAGGCCCCTGCATATTTGGATTTGAATTCAGAGAGGACAAGAGCTAGGGGCAGAGAGTGGCGAGGCAGCAGTGGCAATAGATTGGAATGGGGAGACTGGGACAAAGGGCCAGTGGGATAGAGCTTGGGACAAGGAGCAGTGTGTGAGGAAGAGACAGGACTGGGCCAGAAGGAGTCAGACTTGTTGCAGTGACAGTACTAGCCCACTGAGGACCCTAAGTGGGAATATTTTAGTCCCCCTCCCCATACTAACACATACTAATAATTAATAGGGGACTCTCTTGAGCTGCTCAGAGCCCTAAGCAATTGCTTAGTCTGCTTATGCCTAGCCCCGGCTCTGCTTGTAGGGAACATAGGCTGATGGATCTGTTATCTCTACAGCACACTCCCCATCCAGGATCCGGAATAGAACCCAAGATTCTTGAGTCTATATTCCTCTGCTCTCAGCAAAATGCTGTGAACACACTGGCAAAATGTGTATCTCATCCCTCTCTAGTGCCTGGTCCAATATAGAGGATTCTATTGTATTCTAGATAGGTTCTCACACTACACTTATCACTTTAGCATCCGAACACTTTCCAGAAGTGCATTAAGCAATGTCATTAACAATGTCCTACTATCAATGTATCTGTTAGCTCGAGTGGCCGAAGTCTGTGCTGCCAATCCAAAAGTTCCATCTCCCCTGATAAACCATGTGAGTGTTGAGCTGATTCCACAAGATGGAATTTCCTTTTTTCAAAATTTGCTTTTTGAAAACCTAGGAAATTACATATACATTTTTTTTCTTATAAGAGCATTAAGCATTCAAAAGTTAGGAAATGCCAAAATTAAGAGAGATTGTGCAAGCTTAATTTGGCCTCCTTGTGTATATGCTTTATGACAGTCCTTAATTACATGATCACATGCTATTTTTTCCTAACTCCTGCCTCCCCGGCTTTCTTCCATAGATTTAAAGAACCGGTACATGTATTCTGACAAGGGTAGTGGAGTGAGAAAGAAAACAAAGGGAGAAAGCAGCCGCGTGGAAGGGAGAAAAGAGGTAATCAGCAAAGGGGTGGGAATAGGAGGAGAGTCAGTAGCCTCAGGAACCGCTGCTTATTTGGAACACTGTCCATGACAAAATTTGTCAAACGTTTGTAACTACGAAGGAGCAGCTGGCATTTGAGAAGAAAAACAGGAAATCTTTTTGGGGTAAAGAATAGAGTATTTTCAAAACTGTCAGTCAAATGAGTGCTTCCTATGTTTGTATATCATCTCCAAAGGATTACCAGTTTTATTTTACAGTCCTAAAGTTGCTAGAATGTAGTGTATTTTCTCATGAGAGCGCATACGTTTTTATGTCAGATGTAATTATGTAAAATACTGAAAAAAGGCAAAAGAGAAGTAAGGCAAATGGGCCGCTACTCTTCAACTTTCATAATGGGGAAAAAAGTCTCAAAAAGGGATCTAATTGTTAGAACAGAGAATCAGGACTCCCGAATTCTATTCTCAGCTGTGCTACTGACTCACTGTGTGATCTTGGACAAGTCATTTAACTTCTCCTTGCCTCAGTTTCTCCATCTCTAAAATGCCTACCTCACGTGTGTTGAGGAACTTAATTGTTTAATGTGTATCAAGTGCTTTGAGATTCTTAGATGAAAGCCATTATCAGTGCAAAGAATTATTATTCAATTTAAAAATGTAATTTGGCTAATAAGTTATACATACAATATTATGGTCGTATTGATTTTTATATTTTTTTGGAAATGGCCATGATGTTATGGTTAAAAAATCAGGGTTTTATGGGACTATATACTATTATTAAATGCATCTTAATTACATTGTAAGCCACTGCAGTCCATAAGGTTGATACATACTTTTCTTTAAATGTCTAATTATGTATTTAATAAAAGTGCATAATACATGTTCACTTAGGTCAATAATACAGATTTTTTAAAAAATGCCTAATGATTTACCCAAGAGACCAGAATCTTTAGGGGGAAATGAAACATGTTTTAATAAAAGTCAAGTTTTTTAAAAACTGCCTAATTATATATGTATCCAAAAGACCAGCTTGGGAGAATAGTTCCAGATAAATAATACAGTAACTGTAGAACCTTCCATGAAAGATTTACTTTAAGAAAACCACCAAGGAAATTAAATACCAGAAACTATGTTTAAATGCCATGAAGGATCTGACAAACTGAAAAAAAAACCCTGCAAAATTCAAAGTTAATGCTAGCACTCTGTCCTTACTTTACCGCCTCCCCACGCAACCCCCCACTTTTTTTGCTTAGGACCGTGAGCTAAGATATGTCTGCCTTACCACAAAATTCCTTGATTTTATCAGTTTAAGTCAACTCTTTTCTGATATTTACATAAAGGTTTTTGGCATTTAATATTTATATATGGACACAATTCCCAAATGCTCAGCAGTTTCCTGCTATATAACAAATGAAGCATTCTCATGCTTTCCCTCTGCAAATGTTAGTTTTACTTTGCTTTGAGGGCATGGTACTGTGAAATCTAAGTTTTCTGGGGCATTAAATTGGTGTGCTATTTCATAATGCTTCCTCCCTCTGGTACATAATTTTGTTGTCTGAATCAAGCAGTAGAAGCGGTCATGGTATTATAATGTAATAAGTTGGAACTATGCTGGCAAATACTTAGCTCAGACCAAGTTGGTAGAGAAGGAAAACTACTCGGAAATATCAAAGTGATCTAATTGACAGAAATTTAACAGGTCTATATTTATCAATCTCTGGTAATGCCAATTAATCATCAGTATAGAGACAGCTCAAGTTCGTTAACGCAGGCAGGCTGGCTTTGGGTCATCACCTTAAGTGTGCCTCGTCATAAAAACAACTCCCGAAAAACATAAGATTTCAGCATCTTACTTTCTCAGTGAATTCAAAAAAGAGGATCATTCATTGAAAATGGAAGCTTAACATGTCCCATCAACTGAATAAGACAATGTTCCACCAGTTTGGAAAAGGGGCTCTAAACTATGAATTCAAAGCTAATGCTAGCATGTGGCAGTATAGTCTAGAGAACTGAACATAAGGCAGAGAGCCAGGAACACCAGTTTTGACTTTGCTTTAGTCTTATTGTAGCACTGGGCTAATTACTTAACTGGCTCTGTGTCAGCCTCCTCATCTATAGAATTATCCATCACACTTTATTTTAAGGTCCCATTTACAAATAGTTTAGAGAGGGATAATAAATGGTTACTAGGTGTTTTATTACATGGTTAATCAATTCTTATACAGTCCAACAGATTGCTTACAACCCCTTCTACCTCGGGGCCAGCGATTCGTCCAAGCAAAAAAAAAATAAAAAAAATCGGTGGAATAGGCTTAAAGCCGGCCCTGTTCTACCTATTGATCTTCTGTGTTTATGTGGCCTCAATTAATATAGTATTTGAGTGCCTTCCAATCCTCAGTGTATTTATCCTTGCCACACCCCTGTGAGGAGGTTAGGTAGTACTATTATCCTGATTTTACAGAGGGGCACAGGGATACTCAGGATGTGTCTATACTAGAGCTGGAAGCAGTAGCGTAGCCGGGGGGAGCAGGGGGAGCGGCCGCTCCCCCTGTGAGGAGAAGCGGCGCTGCCCGAGCCTCGCTGGGGCGGCGCTTTAAAAGGCCTGTGGGTCCTGCCGCTGCAGGGAGCCGCGGGCCTTTTAAAGCGCTGCCGGAGCCCCACTGCCGGAGCTCCGGGCCCTTTAAAGCGCCACAGGGTAAGTACAGGGAGGAGCGGGGAGGTGCCTTTTTATAGCGCCGCTCCCCCTGTGCTCAAGACCTGACTACGCTACTGGCTGGAAGGTGTAATTTCCAGCTCAAGGAGACAACCTGAGTTAACTCTGATTAAGCTAATGCACTAAACATGGAAGTATAGCCATGGTGGCATGAGCCTCCACAACTATGTACCAATCTGAAACCACATACATACTCTGGTAGTTATCTCCCCCCACCACTCTGGCTACATGTCTATTTTTTAGCACACTAGCGCAATCAGAACTAGTGCAGGTATGTCTTCTTGAGCTGAAAATTACACCTTCCAGCTCCAGTGTAAACACTGCTGAGTGAGTTGCTAAGGTCACACAGGAAGTCTATGATGGAGCAGGAAACTGAACCTGGCTAGAGCCCGGGCTAGTGTCCCAACAACTGGATTATCCCTCCACTTTACTTTTCTTCTACAGATGTATTTGTAACTATCGGTAAGAAGCTTATAAGATCTATTATTTATTAACCATATTTACAAATGGAACACTAATGTAAAATGTGACCAATTTATCTACACCACAATACCTTCTTGGGGTTCTGTGAGCATCAGTTAACATAGTGACAGAACTTTGCAAACATAAAGCCATATGGGTCAGAGTGTGAACTCCTTACTCACACTGATGAGTACTTACTCATCCCAGTAATCCCATTCGGTCTATTACTGGTGAAGAACTGCTCACTGACCTGAACAATGGGTTCACAATCTGACCTTATATCAGTGATAGGCATTATCAAAGTCATCCTAACTAATCTGGTTTATTACTCTGATGAAGTCATAAAATAGCAAAAGAACTCTCATTTCAAAATGTGACCATGTGACCAACAAGCTGCTAGTTATAATGTTTTAGCACATGCACATTAAAAACACACACACAAATAGAATTTAAAACACATTCTGAAGGTAGCTTACAAAATACTGAATGTCAGCATTCCTGCGATCTTTCCTGAATATTGTTTTTCTTTCAAACCTTCATGCACAACCTACCAGTCAACTTGTATTTTTTTTATTTTTATTTTACATGCATTATTTGACACAAACAATACATATGAAAAATAATCCTCATGTTTCCACCTTCAAAACACACACATACACACACACACACGACCAGGCAGCAAGTGTGAAAAATCAGGACAGGGGGTGGGGGGTAATAGGACCCTATATAAGAAGAAGAGGCAAAAAACGGGACTGTCCCTATAAAATCAGGACATCTGGTCACCCTAACACACACACACACACACACACGCTTTGCAGGCAAGTGAGCACTAAACTGTTAACTTAAAAAACCCACAGTAAATGAGCTTAAAATGTTCTCTATACTTGGAAGGTAGAACAGTCATAGGCTGCTGCATAAGATTTGAGATTTCAATCCTCAATAGTTGGTATTCCTGCTGCTAATTAAACAGGTCTTGGATATGTTCTGATTAAAAGAATATCACATGTGTACACGTTTTGTTATATATGGCACCTTTATACAGACACAAATAAAGAAATTCACATACTTGAAGCAGCAGTGCCTCTAGATGATCCAACAATTCCCACTAAGATGACTAATTAAGGACTCTATCAGTTGTAACAGCTCCATTGCCTTATTTCATTAACTTGAATTCTGATTTTTAAAATCTGTTGTTTTGATACTCCCAGTAGTGCTAAGGAGGAAGGGGGAGTAGTGGGGGAGGGAAAGAGATGCAATCTACTGTCACTGACCTTCTCCAACTTCCACCATATGTATCTTACTTTACAAAAGGACTGCTTTAGTCAGTTCCATTGCACACAATTTAATGCCAGTTAGTTTTTTTCAAACATTTTGGTGTCTCCCACCCAGATATTCATTATTATTTTCCTCTACTAAGAATGCAGTGCACAAATGTATTGGAAAAATCTAGCTGAGTTTCAATGAATATAGGAGGAAACTTCTAACCACCTGTCCGCAACCACTGCTATAATTTTCCATCCTAAACTTTTGGCATTTGGAGGTTCTGTAATTGTTTCTTTAATAGGCCCATGTACATTGTGAAGAATGAAATTTAAAAGCACCATGTCAAATATAATTCCATCTACATTTTTGGAAATATGGAACTTTCCTAAACTCAGGCTAAAAAACAAAGCAAAAACCAAAACAATGGTTTTGGAAGACTTGCAGCTACTGGATACAAAACGGAGTGAAAATATTTGAGCATAGGGGACTAATTCTGGGCTAAAGTTCAAGCTAACAGTTCATCTTTTTGGTGGGGAGGAAGTGGACTATAATGTGCCTTTTGTGGCACAAAGGAGAGATGGAATTCTTCTTTTGTGAGTAAGTGCACTGTACTGTAAAAATAATAGCTCAGATCCAAAATATGCGCGTGTGTAGAAATACCATAGGCTTCTTTTGAATTGAAATGTTGTTCCATAGCACAGGGAACAATGAAACCAAAATGAGTTCATTTCTAGGGCCATTTGCATTGTCTGCTAGGTGTTAACACAGGTGTTAAGCTCATTACTGGGTACAGACCACAGCATCATTTGCAGGAATAGCCGTTACTTCATTGCTAATTCTCTCATTCGCCTTCCACAGCATCAATTAAAAGGTGGGCATACAGGGTTAAAGACCCAAGTAGTTCATCCATAACCACAAAGATGCTTAGCCTACGTGTTCGAAGCTGTGCCATAGCCTGGAACAGTTAAAACTTGGATTAATCTCTTAAAATCCCTTCAGAGGTTGGGGGGGGGGGGGGGGGGAGAGGGGGGGGGAGAGGTGGGAAACTCAATTTTGCCAAGAGTTTACTAGGAGGCACAGGGAGCAGAAAGGGAGATGGCGGGTGAAAAATCCTCCCAGGTGCTGAAAATTTTGATTATTAAATTATATATAAATGGTGGTGGAAAAATTCCCTTTTCCCCTGTCCTGTAACCTGTGAAGGTATCACTCTATAGATATTTTTTAAATAAAGTTCATTTCATTGCTATCTAATACATTGCACAAAGCCCCTCATTTGATAGTCATTCTGTCCTTAAACAGGAGTAACCTGTGATTCACAAACCAGCCAATCAAGGCTCCATGTCAAAGCCATTTCTTTGCTGAAAACAAATCAATAGCTGTTTTTCCTAATAACTGGGCTACTCACAATAAACCCTCTGTAATTAGATTAACTAAATTTATCCTTAAGATTAACAAAATACATACACAGCAAAGGGGAAAAAAAGAGTTGCTTGAGACACAATGAAGCCTATAACAGAAGGCTACTGACTAAATGTTTGTGGGAAATATGTTGTGTGTTTGCTTTTTTTCCCTTCATAAACAATATAAGAAGAGGGAAAATATCTCAGCAAAAATGTTTAAAATTATACATCCTGGATAAGAACCAATTACATAGAGGCTGATTACATAAGTTCATTTCCATTTCTGTGGCATATGTTCAGAATGTATTGGTTATATTTTTAAAAAATCTTGATACTCTCAGAAAATGGATTTTTTCATGGTTCTTTCTGTTCATTATATCCTCTATTTGCTGTGTACAAATGGTTAACTCATGCCCTGCAGGGACAACTTAAACAGAATTTGATATTTTTTCAAGAAAAAAAAATCCCCAAAGTATGACTATTCAATTTTTTATTTGTAAATCAATAATCTTGAGTGAAACACAGTCATATTTGGGTAGCTCTCTGGTCATTAATGAGGGATTTATATGAATAAATGAAGTATTTAAAGTGAATTTGCATCATTATTCATAATACTGCATCACAGGAATTCCTCCATGGTAATTGTATGTGTATTTAGTACTTTATAAATAATTCCCATATCCACAAATAACTGGAACTGAAGAAATCTAGCTTCAGTTTAAATTCTATTTTGTGGCATATAAATGGGATGCTTACTCTCCTGGTCTGAACACCAGGACCCAGGAAGATTGATGGCTTGACCGGCCAGTGGCAAAGGAGGAACTGATGGCATGGTAAGACACCAAGGCCAAGTTAGGCTACTAAATCCCTATGTACACATCTAAAGAAATAAGCTGATTTTCAAAAATGCTGAGCACCTAGAAGATGGAAGATTCTGGGTGCTCAGGAATTGTGAAATCAGGCTACTTATTTAGATGCTTAAATGGCAATTTAGGATCCTACCTTTAGGCATCCATTTTTGAAAGTTTTGGCCTGGGACCCAACCACCAGCTAGTGTCATTCAAGACTGACAGGTCTACAAAGGAGCCCTCAGTTGTAACCAACAACATCCCTCTGTAGACAGGCCAGCCACAGATGAGACATAAGAACCTTCTGGGAGAGAGAGCACCTGTCTAGGATTACCGTCTGCTGAGTCTTGTGGGAACAGGTTCTAGATTTCTGCACTGGTTTTGGAGTTACAACAACAAGAAAAGTATGTGTGTCCAGGCCACTTCCTTCCCCACTTGCCGTGGTGTGTTTCTACGTATAGGCCCATATGAATGGGTCCATACATATATTATTAATGTAAGTAGAAGACACTATGTGCTGTCCTATCCTCCCTGTCTTCTGTTGGTAACAAAATTAATATATAAAAGAACGTCCAAATTATCTGCCATGGAACTTCTGAACAACATTTAAAATATATGGAATTTCACAATGGTGACAATATTGCACTAGAAATGGTTTTCACACAAGCTGATCTTCGACATCAATATTTGTCCAATGTGCAATTTTGTCTCCCAGCCCTCGTACAAAGCCATGCAGAGTGTTGGTTCACTGTATTTGTACGGAGCTAATCTCTCTATTATCTGGGCACCTGTGTTCAGTACAAAATATATTTATGTATTTCGGTGTCAAGTCTCTGCACGTTAATTCAAGGAGCTCTTATATAACCTGTGACAATAGCCTGGAGAAGATAGGGCTCTCCAGCAGACCATACAAATAGCCCTAGGGCAAAGACAGGCCCGTTTTCTGCTTTCTTGATCTCTGCTTCAGTCTGCCCATATGTCCACCAGCATTCTGAAATAAACTGGGAAGTTCATTGAATGACCTGCCATCATATAGGTAATTACAACTATTAATTGTATATGCCGTGTTTTTGCCGCGTTGGCCCCAGGATATTAGAGGGACAAGGTGGGTGAAGTAATATCTTTTATTGGACCAACTTCTGTGGGTGAGAGAGACATGCTTTTGAGAAAAAATATAAAAAACGTAAAAGAACAGAAAAATGATAAAAGACAAAAACACCATGTCCCCTGTGGGGGATGGGGCTTTTCACAAAGTGATAACTCTGACTTCACAGCCGTCATCCTCAAAGGAAACCTGCACTATACCTTCAAAGACAAGCCTGGGAGCTCACTCAGGGACTAACAGAGACACTTGATTTATGGCTTATTACAACAATCTGCAATCCTTTTAACACCATCCCCAAGCTTTTCCCTCCACTTGTTCTCTCTATGGAGAGGTGTTAATAGCCCACTTCACCCTGAATGGTCCCTTGAAATATATGTTAACCTACTTTTGCTGAACAATCTGTTCTACCTTGTATTTAGCTGTGACAGTCTGAGTACATTTCCTGGACCTGAAGAGTAGCTCTGTGTAACTCAAAAGCTTGTCTCTCTCCCCACTTTGTCTCTCTTATTAATTGCACAGTCATTCATAGGTGTTAATCTGTGCATTTAGGGCAGGGGTGGGCAAACTACAGCCCGGGGGCCACAACCGGCTCTTCAGACATTTTAATCCGGCCCGTGAGCTCCTGCTGGTGAGTGAGGTCCGGGGCTTGCCCTGCTCCACATGTGCCGTGGCTCTGCACGGCTCCCAGAAGCAGAGGCATGTCCATGCTCCAGCTCCTACGCGTAGGGGCAGCCAGGGGGTGCTGCACGTTGCCCCCGCCCCAGTGCAGCCCCCGCCGCTCCCATTGACCAGGAACCATGGCCAAGGGGAGCTGCAGGGGCAGCACCTGTGGATGGGGCAGCATGCAGAGCTGTCTGGCTGCGCCTCCATGTAGGAGCCGGAGGGGGAACATGCCGCTGCTTCTGGGAGCTGCTTGAGGTAAGCGCTGCCCGGAGCTTGCAACCCTGAATCCTTCCCATGCCACAACTCTGATCCCGCTCCCACCCTCTGAACCCCTCGGTCCCAACACAGAGCACCCCCCTGCACCCTCAACCGCTCATTCCCAGCCCTACTCCAGAGCCCGCACCCCGAGCTGCAGCCCCCACCCTCTCCACACACTCCAACCTGCTACCCAGCCCGGAGCCCCCTCCTGCACTTTGAACTCCTCATTTCTGGCCCTACCCCAGAGCCCGCACCCCCAGATGGAGCTCTCACCCCAACCCCCAATTTCATGAGCATTCATGGCCCATCATACAATTTCCATACCCTGATGTGGCCCTCGGGCCAAAAAGTTTGCCCACCCCTGATTTAGGGCCTGATCCAATATCCAGTAAATTAATGGAAAGATTCCCAAAGGAAAGGCTCTACACATCTCCTTTGTACCACCATGAAAGTAATGTGACAATTACCCAGTGAGTAAAATTAGTTTTTGGTTACTGCATGTGATTTTTGCTCTTCTTATGCTGCTTTCATCAGCTTCACACAAAAGCAGCTAAATAGAACATTTGAGGTCTACATTTCTAGAAGTTGTCTAAGGTTCATGTGCAATATTCCAAATAAAGCCAGTGTGAGTCCCATGATACAAACCTTACACAACAAGGGTTGCCACCCATCCGAGTTTAACCTGGACAGTCCAGTTTTTGGCTTATGGGTCTGGGTGCTATTTACGGTTACCAGGTGCCCGGTTTTTGATTGGAAAGTCCGGTCAAAAAGGGGACCTGGCAGTGTCCGGTCAGATGTACTGACTGGACACCACCATGATGGTTACCATGGGACAAGGGGAGGCACTGGGTCATTAACCCGTATCAGCCCCCACTCAAGCCCACCTCCTACCTGCAGGCAGGCTCCTTGTCAGCTGCAGCAGCTCCCGTCCCAGCCCCGGAGCAGAAGGAGCTCAACCGGGGGCGGGGGGGGTGGAGGGGGAGGGAATAGGGGAGAGAGAATGAGACAATCCAGCGAGCAACAGAGGAAGCAGGGAAGAGGAGTAAGCGACGGAGCAGAGCCTCGGGGGGAAGAGGCGGGGCATGGGGCGGGGCTTCAGGAGTCTGGTTACCAGCTATTAGAAAAGCGGCAACCCTACATACAACTAGTTGAAAACTTAGAGATTTCTGACAAGATTCACCAAGCAATGATGCAGGAGTGGGGGAAAGGGAGGGTCAAAGTATTAATAGTTTATTCTATCAGGCTTTTGGTTTGTTTGTATTTTTCTATTATATTTAATAAGACTCGCATAGAACCCCCCACCACCCATGCTATTATTCTCACCCTATCACATATTGTTTTCTACTGCTAACTCTATAGACTGTTACTTCCGATTTATTTGTATTGACATTGATATGGGAGAAAGAATTAATTACCACCAACCCCAAAACCACAACATGTATGTAAATAGCAAATTCCGCAGCCCAAGGAAATGTACTATAAAGAATGTTTCTATAGACTATGTTCCTTCTTCCCTAACTTATTCAAAAGGTAATTTGGGATTAACAAAACTAAAATAGAAATAGTTTGTACTGACTTTTCTTTTAGTATAAAGGCCACGATTTAGAGAAATATGACATGCAATTTTTAAAATAGACCCTAATTGCCCTTTTCTCTCCCCTCCCAAAGACATCACACAGTAGTCTGACTTGGCTTCATATCTGATGGACCCATTGGCATATCCAAACAGGGGGTTCAATTTGTCTTAGACCACCCTCTCCAAAAACTATAAACATTTCGAATGTGCCACCCATAGTATCTCCGCTAAGATACTATGAGTGGCAGGGGATGGGAAGAGAGATGAGGAGAGGATGGGCAGGGGATGGAGAGAGGGAGAGAGAGTCAGTCCAGATTCCATGTTGTATGATCTGTTTCCCCTTTCCCCCCCTCAAAGTCTGGCTGCACTCACTGGTACCAAAAAGAGGTAAAAAAGATGGTGAAGGTTTCCTTTGAAAGATGCTCCAATAAAATATCACTCCCCTTCCACTTCTTTCTTCTCTAGTTAGCTCTCACTTTATCAAAGATCTATGACTGGAGAAGAGTGATCAGAATATCCTTAATCATATAGATGAGGATCTAGTTTGACATGACATTTTAACACCTAAATCAAAGTCTCTGTGCTTAACAAGCATAACCTGGAACAATCAGATCAGAACTGTATAAAATCTCTATGATAATGCTAGGAATGAAGTAGTTGGGTCAGATGTAATAAAAATCAACGTGCACCTCTGCCCACGACTTGATCCAAATGTAGCTCTTATGTGGACTGAAATTCCAGTAACTGCCCCTCATCCCTGTTACTTTTAAATTTTAATTCCATCAAACTATCCTGTGCCCAATCAGAGCTGCTAATGTGGACCCCTGTGCCTGTGTGGGGCCACATTGTCCCATAGCCCCATACAAACACAAGGGTCTGCATCAGCAGATTCAGCTCCAGAATCAGAGCCTTACAAGGATTTGGTTCTACTTAGAGATAACCTCCGTGATACGATACCCATGGAGTTGCAATCAGCTAAGGTACTCAAGCGGATATCTCCACTAGCTCCCCAACTTGTTTTAACAGCAAAAGGCTCTCAGCTCTGCAACATACGTCTTCCTTTGTTCTGACAGAGTGCACTACAAGCCCTATCTACCCTTCTATGTGTTTTCCTGAGAAAATGAGCTGGCTGGGGTACAAATGGGCAGATGTTAGGAGTAACGGATGAGGTGCACTGTTAGACATACGGAGTGGTCTGAGAGAACGTTACAGGAGGTCGGTCGGGAGTGTTATGGAACTGATCCATCTGAAATCATGCACACTTCATATAGCACCTAGCGCCCTGGAAAATATTGGTTATATTGAAATAAATAAATAGCACATCACTTCCTGATATTGGCTGGGACCAGGAGTAGAAAAGCTGAAAGACTGTAAGGAAGTGCCATGAACTTTCATTTTAAGAATATGTAATTCTGTTTATTTCAGAGGAATAAAAACACATCATTTTTTCACTTATGGGCATTTACCTTGTCCTTTAAAGGCCAGCAAGTGAGGAAAGCTAAAGTTCACACCTAAAAAAATCTGTGCACTCAATATGGGCCTCACTTTTCCCTTTTCATGGATTTTGAACCAGACACTTTGAGAGAAACTAGGAAGCATGAAAGAAAGTACATTGATTCCTAACATAAACAAAATATAAAATCATCATATAAAGCATTCACGTATTATATGTGGCAGGCAGTTTTCTCTAGTTCCAGTCAACCTGCTTGGGGAGGTGTAGGGGACTTGCAGAGAAGGATTTGGAGAAAATTTCTTTTTTTCTCCCCTCACTCTGGCTCCAAGAAGCCAGTTAGAATGTGTAAAAAACCACACATTTGGGAAGAAATATCTGTACCCCAGCTTCCAAGGCAACAATCTGGTCTTGCTCTGGACACCCTGTATTTGATCAACCATAATATGGTCATATGCTCTCTAAAGGAGGGACATGAAAATAGAAGGGGATCCTTCCATAACAAATACCTGCACTGGTCATCTTTCATGGGTTTTATATATTCAGTAGCAACATCATCACCTAACCCACCTGCTCCACCCCACTAGGTCCCAGACTTGCTTTGGGGAAGGTGAAAAACCTCACCCTGCCTTGGCCAATCTCACAGTGAGGGAAAAGTTCCTTCCCAGCCCATAAAGAGAACATGAGAAGTGTAATGCCCACAGTGGGTCATGAGGAATCCCAATCCTGTTGCAAATTTTGTGGATGGGTGCTGCTGCAGCCCGATCCAGGTAAGACAGGGCTTTTCCAGGACTACATGGGGTATAAATAACCCCCCTCCCCTCCACACACTTACTCTTCTTGTCGGCAGGAAGAGCAGTGTCCTTACCTTCACCTGGCCCAGCTGCTTCCTGCTCTTCTCCCCTTTTCTGTTCTTGTAAGCTTCTCACCATGCCCCTCTACTACCTGTTACGGGGGGAGGGCCCCCTTAAAGGGGCCAAAGTACCCCCTTTTCTCTGGTTAATCAGACAAGGACTCACCCCATGAATGCTCTGCTGAGCACATTGTTTCAGCCATGAACATTATCTTCACTCACCTGATGACATTTAAAGTGCCAGGTTTATACTCAGATAGGGAAAAATTACTTAGCTTTAATCCTTAATTAATAAAGGATACTTTTGTGTATTTTCACAACTTGCATAATTGGTCTGTGCACATGAGATTTCCAACCCCAATTTTACAAATCCTACGATTCTGTAGTTTGGATAAGCTTCAGATCTGTGTCCAAGCTTTTGTGCACTCATCTGAAGTATCCCTGTCTCCATAATCAATAACCGTGGAGACTGGAAGGTGTTAGGAGAAAGGACAGCTGACATTATTGCTAGGGCATATTTAATTGGATAGAACAGAAACTGAACATTTAATAATACATCATTTCCAGTCCTCTCAAATTTCATAGTGTTTCAGTAAATTCAGTACTAATAATACTAAATCTTTATTACTCTCCCAAGAGTAATCATCCACACATCCCACTCCAGTGCAATATTTGGTAGAATGGTCTTGTAACAGTCTTATTAGAGTGTACACCTGATACTAACTTACTTTCCCTGCCTCTGTCTGTATAGAGAAAAGCTAGACATTCCTCCCATTTGTTTGCAGATGACAGACTTTCACCTCTATTTGAGGAATTCAAGGGCGGGGGACAGAGTGTGTGTTTTTGCGCTTTCAATTTTTAAATGTAATGCTACCATCCATTTGATGTTGCATTTGGGGCTGTAAATACATTCAGTGGCAGATCCCTGCTATTCAGGTGTCATGACCAGACTTCAAACCTGTGAGTGACATAGCTTCACCAAAAGGATTTTTTTCACCTTACACCTTTTTTCCGAAGAACAACGTATGTACATAAAGCACAACAGCTATGCTACCGGTGAACAGTTACTGAAGAAGGAAACCCCTTTTCCCCACAACAGAATAGTTTTCCCCCATCCCCAAGAAATTATATATACTTCCAAAGGGGGATGCTTGAGTTAACTGTTTCATAAACTTCTTATTGCTAATTATTATTAAAGGAATGCAAGATGTGAGACAAACCACCAAATATTGAAAGCTTCTCCTATGAAAGATGTTTTACAGCAAATCTACTCATGATCCAGGCTGGATACAAACTACATCCCTTGAGGTAAAAAGTCTAATCCACAGAGTTTATCACTTATGTATGTAATTATGAATTAGATACGCACTGCTCTCAGACATACTTTAATCAGTCTTTACTGAATAATTAAAACAAGACAGTAATTTCTGAACTTCCAGAAAGTCCCTCTGAGATGCTAGCATCAGTAATTAGAGAGGGTCAGAGGACAGGAAGTATTCCACATGACAGGAAGACACGGATAATTTATAATGTGATATTAGAGCACATCAGGGCTCTGAAGGATTCTTCTAAACTCTGTGTGTATAACAACAGTGTTAAGCCAATATGGCATTTGTGTTGTTAATACTAAGTATAATGTCAGTAATTAGAAACTGCAGGTTATGTTTGTATTCATGAATATGTTTCCCTTAATCATAACGATACACCACTCCTTTGTTTTCCGTGGGCATTCATCCTCATGAGGCAAGAAAGTGTTCCGCTGAAATTTAAAATCACAATGAAAGGCAAAGATAAGATTTGACAGTGATATAATCTTGCTAATTTTAAACCTCAAACAAAGTAACCTGACATATAATGAACCAAATGCCTAACACATTTCCCTGCACAGACCAACAAAGTTAATGAACATAGATTTTACAAGGAAACAAACTTTAACTGTGTATCTTTTTGTGCAACACTACCAAAATATTGGTGTTATTGCTGTTAGAGAAAACAATAAAAATGATCACTAGTAACGGGAGATGTTCTAAGACTGTGTATAAGTAATGAGGAGGCAGTAGGGAACAGCCAGTTAGGAGTAAGCAAAGGCATTCACTTGCTTTAGAATCCATTTGAGGCTTTGCTTCAAATAATACATAACTACATTTTACTCTGTTTCTAGCTGCCTGCGAAACAGGCACTATCAGCTCCAAAATGTTAGAATAATAGCACAAAAAGAAGGGATAATAGTTAACTTGAAGTGTATTTAGTGCTGGTGCTCTCAGACTGACAGCATGGGAAAATGAAGCCCTTTATCTTTAGCACAGGCATTGGCCGTCTCAATCCTGTTTTGGAAGGATCACTTCTAGAAGCAAGAGGTTATATCTTCTTTGATATTGGGGTTCTCAACCTGGGGTTCCTGAACAAATTTAAGGGCGTTACATCCAACCTTCCCTTCCCCAAATGCAAAACTGGAGGGTGTTCTGGCTAGATCCAGGCTAGATAGATGGGGAATCATACTGAAGTTGTGAACCCTAGTAACTAATAGCAGATATTGGTCCTTTTGACAGAGGGAGTATATTACTTCCGTTGTCTCCTCTGCCTTCTTCCTGCAGCCCACCATCATCTCCTCAGTCTTATTTAGGTTGAGCATTAGCCACCTTACACTCATCCATGCACCAGTCTCAGCTAGTCATTGACTAAGGTGCTGAACCCACGTCATCGAAGATGGACGAGACAGCGACTAAGTTGGGTGTCATCAGAATGCTGAAAACTTCATCTTGTGCTTTCTTACTAAGCCCCCGAACAGCTTAATATACATGTTGGACAGGGGTGGGGGGGGGGGTGGTGACAAAACGGCACACGGAGTTACCCCACGCTTTTTTAAGATGTTTCTCTTTTTCTCTGTCCTTGATGCCACTTCTGCTCTTATCTGACCCCTCCACCCCACTCACAGTCAGGTATGCTTGCTTTGCTGATATTCTGCATTAGTTGTGGGGGTTCAGCTGTTACCCCTGCAGTCTCTCATGCTTCTGGGCTCCACTGGGTCAGAAGAGCACAAAGCATTTTGAGGCCTCTCCGGCCTTGAAGAAAGCAGCCAGTACAGGAGCTTGTCAGATCTGGCACATCACGTCAGAAAAGCACCTGCATATGGACGGGAATAGTGGGAGGCAGCTGAAAGGCAGGTGGGGTAACAAAACATGGACTAGGGAAGAGAGGGAAATAGAAAGATACTTGGTAAATAATCCAGAAATCAGATTATACTCAGAGAATGGAAAAGGAAGAGGAAGACAAACAGGAAAGTGAGACAAGGACAAAGCTATTAGGCAAAGTTTGTGTATTGCTGCCAAGCTTTGGACAGGCTAATAACTACAGAGTGGGGTTTACACAGAGGGAGAGAAGAAGAGGAGCAACACATGCATTTGCAGATGCATGGTCTTGGGAAAAAGACCAAGTATATTACGTATTTGGAGAAGTAGGGAGTTAGGCAGGAGAAGTCTCAAAAGCTTCAGACTGTCTGACAAAGCTGCAGGAATACAGCCAAATGCTTTGGATTAGAGAGGCATACCATTGATCCTGAGACAGAGATGCCCTCAGAGAATACCCAAGATTTGAAGACAGTACAGTGCACAGCAGAGACTGTCAGACCTGCAGTGACCTTTTGATGAATCTGAAATATCAGAACACATAAAGGAGCCTGAGCACAGAACAACTGAGGGACTCAGGAAAGGCAAGGCATTGGGAGAATGGCCTGACCCACCAGATCTCAGGTTGGGGATGTAAGAGGCAAGAAATATCAGACAAGAAAGGTAAAGGAGGGACAAGCATGGAGTGCATAATTGCAAGGTCCCATCTCTTCTCTTAAAAATATTTAGCTCATTTTGGATTGTGCACAGACCTGAGTTTCAAGAAGGATTTGATTTGATTTTGATGAGTTGGTCCATTCTTTCATGCTAGCCTGTTAGACTCAAGTAATATAGTAATGGTTCTAAATAGCTACATTAAATTTTTTTTAGTACTTATTGTTATAATCCGGTAGCTGTTGTTTTCAGCTATTACCTACAAATTACCCGTATAAACTTTCTACAGGCAATGCCTCTGAATAATCAGTGTAGGTGCAGCATCTATCCATACTGAAAAGTGAGACTATTTCTAGATTTTCTTTGGCTTTTTCAGGTTATCCATTAGCTAATGCAAACTGATCTGACATGACTTGATGTAATTAACTGGGATGTGTGAAAAAAGGTGAAATGTGAAAAAAATATATTTTATAGATTATATATTGTGTGAGCAGGTGTAAAAAGGAGGTGAAAAAGAGGCATTTCTCCCCCGCCTCACAGAAGCGAGCAGCAGCAGATTTGAGGTTTTCTGCACATTTTATTAGGATTTTGGTGGAAGTTGTTATGTGTATTGGGCTCCCAGGAAAGCAATCCAAATTTAATAGGAGATTATAAAGATATCTGGGCTATTGCCGTGGGTGGTGGATATAATAGATCAGGGAAGGCTCTGCGCCTTCCCTAGATGGAGCTGCTGCTGCGGGACGCTGGGTTGGAGCTGCTGGGGATGGTTCAGGGCTGTTCCAGCTGGCTGGCGTGACTGGGGCTGGCCCGCGGCTGGGAGCTGCTGTCGCGGGACACTGGGCTGGGGTTGCTCTGGCCGGCCGGCTCGGGGCTGGGGCTTGGGCTCCTCCGGCCGGTCAGCCCGGGGCTGGGGTTGGCTGGCTGGCACAGCTGCGGCTGCTCAGGCCAGGGCTTGGGTCAGTTGGCTGACTGGCTGGCAGGGCCGGCTCCAGGTTTTCTGCCACCCCAAGGGGGAAAAAAAAAAAGCCGTGGCAGCACGATTGCGCCACTCCACTCTTTGGCGGAAATTTGGCGGCAGGTCCTTCGCGCCAAGAGGGACTGAGGGACCTGCCGCCAAATTGCCGCCGAAGACCCGGACAAGCCGCCCCTTGGTATTGGCCGCCCCAAGCACCTGCTTCTTTAGCTGGTGCCTGGAACCGGCCTCCCCGGGGTTGCTCTGGAGGTGCGGGGGGGGGGGGGCGGGAGGGTGGCTTGGGGTTGGCCACAGCAGGGGGGGGAAGGGGGCTCAGTGCTCGTGCTTCAGGGGGCAGGGCCATGGGGCTAGCCTCGCCGAAGGCAGGGTGTCCACTTGCCGCCCATGGCTATAGCACTTGGTTAGTTCTAATACTATATAATTTAATTGATTTATTTAATGTTCTTTACTGTGCCCATCAATTTATTACCCAAGCATACATGCAAAAGTGAAAAAAAACCAAACAGTCTAGACAACTATCAATGAACTATTCTAATAATTTGAGATATGCTCAACCTAGGATTCTGGGCCTGTTTGCCGCAGTGCACAGACTTTTTTAAACAAGACTGGAACAGAGTGTTTATACAAAGAAAAATAATAGATCTCTAAATGAATAAATAGTAAAATAAGCATTAAAATATATATTATTAAGCTGTGTAATGATCACCAGTTTGATTGTTGGGGAGAAGTCAGCTGAAATAATGTCTGTGATTACAGAGGGAAAAAAATCCAACAGCAGCACCCAACCAAGGCAAACAATAAGCCAAAAATTCAAATGTGTTATCCCCACAGCAAGGGAGCAGGCTCTCACACTATTAATTGCTGGAGTCTACACCATAATCTTTTTTTTTTAGTCACCACAGGTTCAATTCGTTCAAAAAAGTAAATGGCATATTAATGACTGGTTTAATAAATCTGGTATGGTAACAGTCCCACACATGTTTAGATTCACAGCGTCACTGAATTTTCTGTCTGGTAAACACAAAGGCAATATTTCTATCAAATCCAACATGGTTGTACCTTAAAGATCCTGGGTAAATTCTCACACTGCAGTTTCAAAAGCAATAGGGGGCTAGATCCTTAGCTGGGGCAAATCCTCAGTTGGTGCCAATTTAAGCCATCTGAGGCTCTGACCCAGTGTTTTTACCCAGTAAGTAAATGGCAACGTTCAAAAGAAGCCATTTCCTTTAGTGGAAAATGCACATTTTAATCCATAAAAGCAAACGATGTTAAGCTAAAGCTAAGATTTCAGTTCTGCCCTCACAAGTGGGTGACTTCTCACTGAAGTCAATGGGAGTTGTACCCATTTATGTGAAGGCAGAGCTAATCCCCTTGGCTAGATAGCTTAGCTCTCATCAGGAAATTACAAAATTAAGACAGCACAAGCAAACCGAATGCTGTGCCTTTATGAATACTTATGATAAACCAAGCAGTCCTTCAATTACACAGTCACATGCTATAAAGCTATATTTTATCATGCATTAACCATTAACAGTGGCTACACGTGTAGCACCTTGTAATTTGTTTACTTCTTGTGTACTTATACTTTTTTAATTGACTTGGTGATTTAAGATCTTTTACTACAGCTTTTTTACATGATAAACTCTCAAGCTATGCATTTTTAATACATCAGTCAGCAGCCATAAACTACACACATTCTTTACAACTGGTAAACAACCTTCCACATGTGTATTTCAGGAGATGAGGTAGTTAACTACAAAGCTAATTTTTACGCCAATAAAGGTTCACTATTACTCTGTATTGGTTTTCCTGTTCCATATATATATATATGACTTCCATGGATTTGTTGTCTGGCATAGATAGAGTAGATCAAAGTATTATAAGAGTTTACGTACATGTACCTACAGATGTTGAGAAATATAAACCAGGATATCATATTATTTAAGCAGCAGCAGTGATTGTATAACTAAAAACAGTATCATAAACTCAAAGGGATATGTAAGGCATATGTTCAAAGAGAGGAAGTTAAGCTTGTGCGCGCAACTTTAACAATTGTGGGGCTACTCATGCTAAATCTTGCAACCTTTATTTAATATTTTTTTTTAAATTAAATTCCTTAGAGTTGTTTTTAAAAGGGAAAGATAGAAAAATAAAATTGTATTGTATGGAACTATTTGACTAGACGCATACTACGAGAAATAGTATAAATACATAACTGTACCTTTACTCTTTATCTTTATCAACTGTACTCTTTCATAAGCTAAATACATTGATCATCTTGAGTTTTTAATCATAAAGTGCATTTGCCAGATCTCAAATCATCTTCTCTGAACCTGCTACCATTTTTCAATTTTCTCTTTTCTTTTTCTCTGGTGTTCAGCTATTGTCTCACCAATCCACATTGCAGTATCTCACCCATGATCAGATCATTGTCATGATAAACTCTAATGTGAACAGGAAGTATATACAGAAATTAGGTGACAAAATTTCTACTCTCTGTGTAGCTTCAGTCTACAACCACCCTATCCTGGGCTTCTTTGTGTCTGCCCCCAGCACGAAGTGTGTCCCAGGAAACCAAAGACTGTATATAAAGTGTACAGGAAGTCTGGGATTGCTACACTTCCCGGAGGACTTATTCCATAGCACATCGTCCCATTTTAGATCCCTTTTTAATATGCCCTGAGTAATTTAATGGTGTTTTTGTTTAAATTATCAAGCTATTACATATACACTAACTGACTTAACTGTTCAGTTTGCTTAAACACAATGCTAACAAGTCTTGATCAGTCTTTCAGGGTGTTTCAGCAATCTTCCTGGTCTGCTGTATTGCAAACCCTCTTTAGTCAAATTTTTTTATTGTAATATTTTGTTTGATTGTACTTTCCTAGTCTTTTCCTCACTATCGCAGACTCCTTAATCATACTTTGTTTTTGTCCTATATCTAGTAATTGAGCATTTCTATGTCTAAGGTAGAGGAGTTCAGGAGGTGACTTTCCACATTGCAGTCGTGTATCTCTATACTTGAGCAGTGGTAAATGTGGATCTTCTCTTGCATCTATTGCTTTTTTGAGCAAGTTCTGCACTATACGTACTCCATATTCAGCAAATCCATTGGCTCTAATATATATAGGAAGATATATAGGTCTCATGTTGTGACGAATGTCATACATGTTAGCAAAGTTCAGGAATTCCCTATTCTTGAACCGTGGTTGTTGTCAGTTATCACTGTTCTTGGAATTCCATGCCATGCAAATACAGATTTAATGTGCCTGACAACTGTTTCTGCTGTGGTATATTCAAGTGAGATTACTTCTGGGAAATTAGTAAAGTAGTCCATTATAACCACGCGATCATGTCTCCCCAAGTTGAATGTGTCAGTTCCAACTTTGTCCCATAGAACTCCAAGTTGTTTGCATGGTAACGCTGGTTCCTTCTGCTAGGAATCTCTGTACTTCTGTACACCTGCTCACCATTTACCAAAAGGTTATTATTTCCTCAGTAAGTAATTGCAGATTTCCCATCATTTATGAAAGGCCTCTCATGATAGATGATACAGAATGATAGCAGAATCTCAACAAAGCCTTGCTTTATCATCATACCACACATGGTTATTTTGAAACCCTGATAACATATGCCTAGATTAATACTAGTGCTGCTATCTGATTTATTAATAATTTGTGCTGATTTTCTTCTTTCCTGCTCCCTCTCCTGTAATACGTTGTGTCTTAGCAACCTTTCATTTGCTCTTGGACAATTATAATTTGGTAATTAGAAATAATAGAACCTTTTGACTAGTTAAAATAATGTCCCTGCTCGTTTCTTGATTCATGTACAATCCAGACTCGCTATGATTAGGTGATCCTCATTTATCTTTTTCCTTGGACACTTACATCTAAATATAAAATGAAATCTATCAAAGGCAGGCTGAAGTGAAGACATCCTCTTGTGGCAGAGGAAACCTCATCAACCAGAGAGATTTTTTTCCCCCTGCATAATACGCTGTGCCAGGTGAAAGGAAAAAGGGAAAAAAGTATATTATATAACTGTCAGTTTTTATAACATCATAGGCTTTCATGAAGATTCAGTATTCTAAGTGATGTCATAGCCGCCTCAGGAGGATGAATACTTGCATGCTGCATAAGATAGTGATTCATTACTATCTATGATGGCACAAAAATGGAAATGCATTACTTACAGCATCAAGAGCTAACTCAGACTCACTGGGATTTCAGTGATTCCTTGTCAGCTTGTCTTAGAACTGCTTTTAAGTCTTTTGTTCATGGAGGACATCAGAAAATAATGACATCATAAACAGAACCGATATTTTTAGAATGTGTGCAGTTAGAGCATCCTACTTACACAAGGAAAGACAGCTGGGTTGCTTTATGAATTAGTTTGTGTTTGGCATTTTTAAAGAAATAAGTAATGGCTACTAGAAATATTAATACCCTTACAGGGTGTATTGCTACTGTACCTGCTACTAAATTGTACTTTGAGAGCACCCTCGCTGTAAGGCTTTTTGTGATTAGGCTGTCACGCAATGAAAGGTTGCTACACTTTTGCCATCTCAATGTCCTTTGATCTCCATAATCAACTACCTCCTATGTATAATGTACACTTTACTATAATAAGTAAATTGCAGGCTCTCAAGAACAGCCACATGGAAGAAATTACTATACTTGGAGGAAATAGAGAGCCTTACAAAATAAACAGCAGGTTGACTCATAGTCATGATTTTGGATTTCTGTTAACTTAAATGGGACCAGGGCTTCGTAATTTGCTCCATAATGTAAATTTTTGGACTATGTAAACAAAATGCATATTTGTAAATGTATTTACTCTTAAGTTTTAAGCCAAAGACCAGCTCTTTACGGTATTGTCTACACTGCAATTAAAAACTCGCTGCTGGCCCATACCAGATAACTTAGGCTACGGGGTTCAGGATAGTTTAACTGTGGTGTAGACATTCAGGCTCTGACTGGAACCTGGATTCTAGCACCTTGCGAGGTGGGAGGGTCCCAGAGCTCAGGTTGCAGCCTGAGCCCAAATGCCTACAACACAATTAAACAGCCCCTGAGCATGAGCCCCAAGAGCCCAAGTCAGCTGGCACGGTCGAGCCGCGGGTGTCTAATTGCAGTGTAGACATACTCACAGTGATTCTCTCTAGTAGAAAATCATGTTGCTCCACATTGTCATACACAATATTTAATAAACTGGTTTTTACTAAAGGCTGCAAATATTTCCTAAGCAACTACAACCTACTTTAAATATGCCAATCAATTACTCCTAGAGACCATCTTCTAATATTTGTCTCTGTGGTTTCTATCTTGAAATGGGCAGATTTAAGGGGGGGATGGAAATGTAAAATATTAGTTAGCTCTTGAACCCCCTGCCCCAAGAAAAGTTTCATGTTTTGTAAAATCAAGATGTGCATTACTTAGCCCTGGGCTACACTAGGGTGGGGGGTCGATCTACGATACACAACTTCAGCTACGTGAATAACGTAGCTGAAGTCGGCGTATCGTAATTGACTTACCTGGCCGTGAGGACGGTGGCGAGTCGATCGCTGCCGCTCCCCCGTCGACTCCGCTTCTGCCTTTCACCGAGGTGGATTTCCGGAGTCGACGAGGAGCGCGTTCGGGGATCGATTAAGCGCATCTAAACGAGACGCGATAAATCGATCCCCGATAGATCGATTGCTACCCGCCGATCCGGCAGGCAGTGAAGACAAGCCCTTAGGCTTGGTCCACACTAAGCCCCCAGTTCGAACTAAGATACGCAACTTCAGCTACATTAATAACGTAGCTGAAATCGAAGTATCTTAGCTCGAACTAAAAGGTACTTACCGCGGGTCCAGACGCGGCAGGCAGGCTCCCCTGTCGACTCCACCTACTCCTCTCGCGAAGCAGGATTACCGGCGTTGACGGCGAGCAGTTCTGGGATCGATTTATCGCGTCTAGCCAAGACGCAATAAGTCGATCCCAGAAGATCGACTGCTTGCCGCCGAACCAGCCGGTAAGTATGGATGTACCCTTAGTGAAGCGAGACAAAAACACATTCTCTGCAGATGAATCGCACTGACAAAATAACAATGCCAATGCATAAAGGTACAATATCAACAATGCAAAGTCTAAAAATCAAGAAAGATGAGTTATCACCTTTATCAAGCAATGTGCTTACAATGGAGCCTTCTAATGAAAATAAAAAGAAAATCTTCAATGTGTGACACTTACACAACAATGGCTTATTTCTTAACAGGCTCTCTTTCTCTTTCCCAAGACAAACTGAGAGCTACTTCATATACTGTATAAGTATTTGGATAGGTAGAAGATAGCATATGTAGGACAAAACCTTTAAATGAACCTCAACCTGACCACTGGTTTGGCACTCACAAAAGAGAAGGAGTGCAATTGTTAGCAATTATTTTCATTTGTATTATGATAACACCCAGAGGCCTCGGCCAAATCAGGGCTGGAAAGTCTCTGCAAACACATAGTGAGACACAGTCTCTGCCCCAAAGATCTTACAGTCTAAATAGACAAGACAGACAAAGGGTAGGGAGGGGAGTCGGAACCACAGAGAAGTGAAGTGACTTGCCCAGGTCACGCAGAAGGTCAGCAGCAGGGCTGGAATTAGAATCCAGATTTCCTGACTCTCACAATCTAAACCTACCTGATTTGTGGCTGTAGACAGGTAGTTAGAGTCTTAAATGTTGACAATGTATTCTGAGTTGATTGAGACAGAACATTTAAAGGTTGTTTTAAAAGTATTTGTTTTTTAAGATGTTCAAATATGTTAGATCTTAACCTATAAGTCAAAACGGGCAGGTCCTCATGTCCTGTCCAAAACTTCCACATCCCCAGGTTTTTCCCCCCCTCACCTCCCTCCAGAAGGGGAAGAAAAAATCTTCTCAGACATAAGGACTGTTTGTATTAATTATTTTTTAAGACGTGTGTGCACAGGATTTATTCCAACATAGATTATGAGGACTGGATTTTCTTGTTCAAAAGCATACTGATGTCTAACCATCAGCTGAAATAGGATCACATAGGCACATCCCAGTTAAATTCATTACAGCTAGTAATCTAAAACCTTTGACCCTTTCCTAACTCTGTCTTGTATTTGTAGGTCCCATTTTTATTGCTACTCTCTGCACCACCCATCTTGCCCAATGAGGATTTGTTTGCCTGCTCAGTTTACTCTGCTCTCTATTTCATTCTACACAGAGACACCAGCAAAAAATGGCCAAAGGAAGTGTTAAGAGAGGAGCATGCCACCAATGGCTTCTCACCTGCTAAATGCAGCAGCCTCCAGCGATGGCAAGAAAACATTGTTTAAAAGCTGTCAACACGCAGGCTGATTTTAAAAACTGAGGACAATCCTGGCTGAAATAGGACTCCGAGCAATTATACCTAAATCTGGCACCAGTTTTAACTTTATAGTTTCTATTTATTGCAGCATTTAGGAAATATAAAATGTAAAAACAAACTGTAAATAATATAATCCTTACTGGCCTAAGAGAGAAATGGAAACAAACAACTGAGAGACTATCCTTCACCATATGCCTGGCTTGTACATTTCGTAGCCTGACTGGCAAATGGTAAATCACTGTTCACATCCTTGGGAAATCCAGGTAAGACAGGTATCATGCATTGCAGATTAAAAGCTATCTATGCACACATACAATAATTAATACTTCACTTCATTGATTTGAGTTGCTGGTTAGTTTTAACATGCTGCTGTAATCGGATATATTCTCATTAGGGACTTAATCCAATTCCTATTCAAATCAATGGAAAGAGACAGGAAAGGGAGTTGAATGAGGCCCAAAGTGTTTGATAATCAGATTTCTTCACAACTGAAATACAGAATTGTCTTTAAAAGAATCGAAGAATTTACATGTAAACTTTCAAGTAGGTGTGACATGCAGAACACATTTTTACAAGAACGTATGAAGTGTTTTGCTGGCTTACTGAATCTCACACCAAGCAGAAAAGCTATAAAGGCTCAAAAGCAACCTTTTGTTTACTTATTCTACTCATGAACTACATTTCCATTTAATTTGCATCATACCTGACAAATCCACCATGGGATTAAGACTCTTTTCCTTTATTCCAAAAAGCCTGAAAAATCTAAACTGTGATCTCATCCTTGGCCCCTCAGGACTCACTGGACAAGATTTCACTGCAAAAGCCACCACTCCAAATACCGTGCTGTTTCCCACCTACAGGAACCTTAAAAATAAGACTCTTTCCAACAACTGCTAGAGGCTGCCAAGTATGAGCCATTTTAGATTTACACCAAGAAATCCATGCCAAAAAAATAGTGATAGTTCCCTTCAGAAAAAAGTTGAACAACTGTAACCATAAACACTTTGAAATACAGCATATGTAATATCTTACTTTGGTTTCTTCAGAATCTGCTGATGTTCACCGGACTTCTCACCTAAAGAAAAAAAGACAGAATGATCAAGTTTTGGGAAATGCCTAATATATTTTCCAATATATTTCCATTATTATAGTATAGTTTCAAAAAGAAGGTCAAGATCAAGCAACAATGCATTTTTATATTTTACCTTGAATCTCAGCTGTCTGGGACATGCAGTACATGTTAGTCATTCAGTATCTAACAGCAAAGGATACTGACTGATGTTTTACAGTGTGCTTAGAAGAAAAGGTATTTTCATTCATTTGTATAAAGCAAAGAACTATTTGGGTTACAAGTAAAACAAAGTCTGACATATAAAAGAGAAAACAAAATCCTCTGTAACCATAGAGAGAAGACCTTCCAGATGTTAGTCTATGAAGAGAGACATGATACTGGCTTTATATGCATGATATTACATACTCCAGGCTAGCAGGTAAGGATAATCTGTGTGTACTCTTTGGACTCAATCAACAACAATTTTTATGATCTTTTGGGAAATACAGGTATGACTATATACATAGCCCAGAGCATTAAGGACCTGATCCAGTGCCCAGTGAAGTTAATACAAAGTCTCTTGATGACTCCAGTGGGCTTTGGATCGGGCTCTAAGAGAAGGATTAATATTAAAAAGGTGCATTTCATTCCCACTGACCAAATTTATTCATTTCTGAAGTATACTAAAGATGACAGACTCTACATTCAGATGCAAAATTCCTTCAATTTAAATTCCTCTTTTGTGAACAGCAGCTACAATCTTTAAAATTGGTCTTAAAAAAAAATTACAAAGAAAAGAAATACAGAACCATTGACCTAAACTTTTCAGCAGAGGAATGGACATGAGAAGCACCCAGACATTATTGTACTAATTATAGTGGTACTACTGAAACTGGCTGGAAATATTTCAATGACTACATTTTACTGATAGAAAAAAATTCCTGTGCTCAAACTTTTGCCAAAAATACTCATATTTTCCCAGACAGCCTTAAAATGTCCCTAGAGAGAAAGGTAAGTTGTGATCGTTAGTGGTACACTCAGAAACTTACACAGTTCCGAACCACCTTTGATTAATCAAATCCTATTTTTTTTCCTGCAAATTTTGTAAGGCACAAATTCACACTGAACTGTCAACAGTAAATAATATTTGGATAGTACCGTGAATGTCATGCTAACTAAACACATTGGGAAGGCTCTCTAAAGCTAATGCAGTGAGGTGTAACTTGTAACAACACTGCAAGGACTGAGTCCAAGGTAGGGCAGGCAGTAGCATCGCCTTCCTTCCAAGTCCCTGCCAACAAGAGCAGATTTAACTCCAGTAATGCAAACACCGAGCATTCACATATGAGTCAGACCTCCAAAAGTCTTGAGGTTGACTTTAAAGTACTGAGATTTAAAAAAATAAAATAAAAATGGATTTTAGGCTCTCCCCTTCCCTCCCACCCCCACACCCCTGTTCCCCTGAAACCTCATTTCTGGTTTCTGAGCCTTTAGGGTGCCCTTGGGTCATGTTCTCAAGTTTTTTTTCCCCTCAGAAACCACGAGGATTAGTAAGATGTGGTGGTTTGGGGGGGGGGTGGTAAATGAAAATGGTAAGAGTTGACAACAGTGTAACTCCTGCCAGGGGCTCCACAAAAACTCCAGGGAAAGAAATTACTGCAAAGAGAAGCAGAGCAATCCCTGGCAAAAAACCCCTTCTTGGTTATCCTTGGATCTGGTTGCCCTGCTCATCACCCAAAGCAAGGGAGGCTATGACTAGTTTATACAGTTACATTCTCCTCTGCAGTGCATTTTCTGCTACTGGAGCCCTGCCTAGAGCTTGGAAACATCTGGTATGCCCTAATGGCACCACTCTGAGCCTGCTACCACTTTGCGCTGCCTCTTTCGTGACCCCATCAGCAGCACTGGCCAATCAGGGGGAAGAGCAGCAGCAGCAGGAAGAGTCACTGCCACAGCCAGTCATTTCTCATTCAGGATGAGGGCTGGCAGGAGCAGGAAGAGAAACAGGAGGGGGATGCTCAGGAGGGACAGGTCCAAGAAGCTGTTTCTGCAGCAGCAGCAGAGTGCCAGGGGCCTGCTTAAAGAGATCAGGAACACCACTCCAACCCAGGAAGCCAGCAGGACTGGTAGCAGCCATCCAGGAGGAGAAGCAGCCCAGGAAGAGGAGAGTGCACCCCAGCATTGAATGTATTAAAAGATGTACATTTTGCTTGAAAAGAGACCACTTAAAAAGTGCTTGTCTTAGGGGAAATTTTTGCAAGAAAGGTTTGAGTTGTGAATTCATATAAAAATGAAGAGGCAAAAAATTAAACACCACTTCTGAGAAGTTTTGCATATTATCTGTTCAGCATATGCTAACGTGGCTTTTGATTTCACTTCTGTTTCCCCTCATTCCCCAGCTTCTTCCAGCTGTGCTACAGTAATAAGTAATAAATAATAATAATTTCTATTTAAACATAAAACAATTGGGAGTTTGTGAACATATTACTGCTCTAGCTGTTCCTTTCAACACTGTGTCTCCACACCTGCCTCACTAGTAATTCTTCAGGGAAAACGCATAGGGTCTGATCCTGAAAGGACTTACATGCCTGAGTAATTTTACTCATGTAAATAGTCCCAGTGAAGTCCTGCTCACAGGATCAGAGGCATGAAATAGCCATGAATTAGCTTTTTCCAGTAAGTGTGCTAGTGGTAGGGGAACTCAGCTTATGTGAGCTGCAGCCTAATTTGGGGTAGGTATTTCCACAACAACCCAAAAAGGGATTACACTGACAGCTATATTTTTAGAAAAATAAATTAAATATGAAAAGAAGCTGCTGTTGCTCAAATAAAATATTTAATGGTCTGGCTGTGGATACAATATTTATTATACTCAGAAGCTAAACGTTTATCACTATAAATCAAGAACGGTCTTTCTTTAGACACAATGGGTAAAAAAAATGTGTACTGCTTCCTGCACAGCTGTATCTTCTATAGTGCCTGCCACTGTAGTATCTAATTATCTAACTTCTGCTGCCCTTGGGGACCTCTGCAGCTGTAGAGAATGGGTCAAGATTTGCCCCTTTAATGCATATTTTGGCTTATGTTCTTTCAATAAAAGTAACATGATTTAATTTGTTTTCTGGATATTCAAGTATTTCTCTTCCCTTCATGCATATACATCCTCCTCTCTACTCATAACCACCCACCATTCTAAAAATCCTGGAGTCATTGTACTTATTTTACACTGTAGTCATGTCTGCTTCAGCTCCACCCCGTCTTCTCTCTTTAATGCTCCCACACCGTCTCCTTCTTCCCACTCAATCTTGCAGCTCCCCTTTTTAGGGCTTCTCTCTTCCTTAGCACCAAGTGACTTGCCTCCTCTGAACATACACTTCTTCCATGCAGCCTTTCAGTGCGTACCTCATCCCTGAGACACTCTGCTCCCATGTTTTCATTTGATGTTTCTTGCTTGTATTATAGTCATGTTTGTTATGGTCCAATCATACAGTTTACTCAGGCAAAAATTCCTATTAAAAGACAAAGGGCCAAATTCAGCCCTGGTCACAACCAGCTGCAGCTCCATTAACTTCAATATTATTGCACCTGCTTAATCTAGATCTGAATTGGGCCAACTGAAGATTCTGGCTGAAGCCCCCAGGATAGGCTTTGTGATGACTCTCTCTGCTGGGGTGAATTTTACCCTTATAATGCACTATGAATGATTAAGAATAATAATACCCTCTTCAGGAAAAAGTAACTAAAACTGAACTTAGTGTAGCTGAGGCTTGATCAGTGACATTAAACCTTAAATCCCCCCCTCTTTATTTTGCTTTCCATATCTCACTGTGTCACATTACAGCACTTAGTTGGTGGGTTTGTTTCACTGCAGCTAATAACTTTACTGGGGAGCATGACAAGACTGTTCCATTTAATATATGCTCCTTATTTCGCTTCATTTCTCCCGAACATATTATTTTCCATTTTTTCATATCAGATTGTATTTCCATTTCTTGGTCCAGTCTCCTAAGAGATCTGTATCCTCTGGATCTAGTTATAGTGTTAGCCATTCTTTGTCTTACTTCCAATGTAATGATTCTCATCCAGATCTGTACCTAATCAAGAGAGATCCCGAGAACCATCTTCTGCTTGTCCCCTTCCAGGTAGAGGGGGAAAAATGAAAAAACAAAACAAACAAACAAAAAACCACATCCCCTGTTTTTAATCCTCTTCTCTAACCAAAAGGTTATGATGATGATATTACACCTTAACCCTTCATCTTTCTTATGGAAACTCATCAAGTGCTTTTTGAAAATCTAAAACTGTAAGATCCAATATCATTTCCTCCTTCTGTGATGGCAATGATACCTTATGGCCTGTTCCAAAATCTGTTGAATTTAATGGAAGACTCTCATTAGATTCAAGAGGGCTTTGGATTGGACCCGTAATGAACAAAAATAGTTAATTAAGGAAGAGTTTACTATAATAGATCTATGGTGGAAGTCTACATTCCAAATCATATCTTTCCTTTTGTTCCCTTATTAAAGCCTAAAAACTGTACCCAGTTGTTTTCCCTCTAGTGATAAGTAATGTTTCATTTAATATTGTTTCAAATACTTTTCCCCGAAAGAAACAAAGAGACTACATTTTTAATACCATGTCTCAATTATTTTCTGTATAATAGTACTACAGTATGTTTGCCATTTCCAGTCCTTAGGAATCTGCCCATTCCTCAAAAACCAATGTAGAAATGATCTAGAACATCACTGATTTCCTTCAATATATCCCTGTTTAACTTACTTTCTCCCTCTTTCTCTTGACACTAGAATTTGCTCTAACCCCACATGGTTGTCCAGTGGGAGGAGGGGATTCAGAAATTCCCTGTCCCTTGAGTGTCGTTGCACAAGGGCTAAGCTAAAATTGCAATCTGTGTACTCAGAACCTAAGTTGAATACAATGATAGAAGACGGAGAATGCCGAAGGAGGTTGTTTATAGTCACAGGAGCAGGCCAGCAGGCTTTTAAACCTTTTTTTTTTTTTTTTAGGAAACCCTGAGGGCTGATTTCAAAGTATATTGGCTGGCTCTCCTGATTATCCAAAGTTTTTAGATGCCACCTGGACATTTTGATAATTACAGTTCTAGCACAGGAGATGTGTGTGTGTGTGTGCAACACGACTAAAGTGACATCCCTACAACCCTCTACACACACACACACACACACACACACACACACACACACACACACACACAGATGTGCTATATTATTACATATGAAATCACACTTTGGGATGAGATACATAATTTATTTTCCTAATTTAGGGTTCCTAATTTAGGCTTCTGTTATTGTGAACAGCAAAACTCACATTATCTTAATGGGAATAGGATAAGACTCATAGGATGTGGAAATATGAGAGGCTGAAGTACACAAGTACTAATAAAAGTAAGTTATGTATCTCACCCTAGGTTGTGATATATGTTCTTATTCAAACAATCATGCCACTTTTAATTAAAAAAGAATTTAGAAGATTTTAGTGCTGCTGCTTATTGTTTCTATGAGACTATATCATGATCAAGAGGACCTTGTTTTTAATAAACTGAAAATGAGTCTAGTCAAGTGGAAATGACTTTGTGGGAAATGGAGGCAATTCAAAGCACACCCATGATAGCAATAAGCAATGTCCTTTGTGTCTGGGTGATGATGCAGAAAGGATATGTATAAATGACGGTAGATACAGAAAAGAATGTGTACCCCATTTTTATTTGTAAATGCATTATAAAAGTGATAATTGTATATAGTATTTCAAAAAGAGACAAACATTAGCCTTTTAAGATGGAGGGAGAGTGTGTGTGCGCCTGTGTGTAGTGGAATAAGTCCAAATCAGAAAGTCTGGATTGGGATATGAACTTTTGTGGTTTTCAGATACTTGGTTTTGTTTCAGGTCCATCTCCAGTAGAGCTGGGTGAATTTTTCTGGGAGAATAGTCTATTCAGAAAATAATGCAGTTTTGGTCAACCCTAAACTATTCACCAATTTGACATGAATAATTTTGACCATTCACAAAATGGCCAGAGGAGGAGGTGATGGTGGTGCCACCTCCCTCACTTATAACCTTTAAGCCGATCGTTAGGGCACTCAGTTGGGATGTGACAAACCCAATTTTGAATGACTGCTCTGGAACAGACCCAAAAGGGACTTTTTCGATTCCCAGAAAATTCCCCAAACTTTCGGATTTGGGGTTCTACCCAAACGCCCAACCCTTTCCCCATTTGTAACTGCTTCTGAATCAAAAGATCGGTTATTTGCCCAGCTTTAACCTGTAGTGCACAGCCCCTCTCTAATGCGTGTGTGCACACAGACACACACACATACATCACCGGTTTCCCCTGTTAAAACAACATTAAGGGTTGCAAGGAGTGAATTAAGCACTAACAATTGAAGACATGCCAAAGTTAAAGTTCAACACACAACCTTAACTATGTCCCTTTGTGCATACACATTATCAGTGTTAAGGAAACAGATGATGACCAAGAAACAAAACAAAAAACACAAAATCAAATATGAAACTGATGAGGCAGGCATTAAATGCTCAAGCAATTCTGTGTTTGTTCTTTTCATCCCATCCTATAATTCATGTGTATATTATCTCTTTAGAGATCTTGTTTGTATATTTACCTGTAAAGCACCTTTCTCTCATACACACTTTCATACAAGACTCTTTATAAGAGTATTTTTAATAATTTTTAATTGAGATTTCTGAGGGATTTTTGTAATAGAAAAAATAAATTATACAATCTGGAGCCATTTGGCTAGATTCCAACGGAACACCAAGTTGTACCAGGTGATGACAGAGTGTGGAAAGGGCTCCAGTGTAGTCCTGACACACTGAGTACCCACCTCATCTACATGAATGCTGCTGTCATTTGTGTTGGCTGCCCACAACCCTATAGGGCTACTCTGTCAGCTTGCATCATGGAAGCATAGGGACTCCCTGGCTGTTCCCCCTTAACCTTGGCTACAACTCCTGCCACAGCAAGCAGAAGGAGTAGGGGTGAGGAGTTGAAGGTAGCAAAGGAACAGCTACAGTGGTTTTCCATGCTAAGAAATTTCCTACACAAAGGGATTCCTCCTGTGCCTGATTCAATTGATTTCAGGGCAGCTTTGCCTCACTGGAATTGCGTAACGTTGCCCCTCACAGGATCTGGCCCTAAGAGACTAATATGCAAATAAAATAAAGCAAATTCTGAAGGCTAAATTGTGCCTCTCTCAGTGAAATCAATGGGGGTTATATTTATGCATGTATTTGAGGAAACAATCTAATTCAAGTTGTCTTAACTAGCTCACATGTAAAAGAGAAAAGCTTTTGAACTTTGCAGAGCTCTTCTTCGGGTCACTTTGTCTCTCTCACCAACGGAAGTTCGTCCAATAAAAGATATTATCTCATCCACCTTGTCTCTCCCATATCATGAGACCAACACAGCCACGGCAACCCCGAAAACAACAATGTTCATAAGAGACACTGCTGCCCTAAAATATAGGATCTGACATTCTAACTTTTAAAAACTCTCTCAAGTCATGATATTCTCCCATTTATTTAAATTACTACTATGGAGTACTGAGCTCTACTGTTTGTCTTAAACTACAGCATAGAAAAAAAGATATATTGTATTAATCATAACAAGGGTATCCTCCTAGTTGTTCATGAGAGGTAATTTTGAGCTGGAAAATACAACAAAACTTGTATTGAGAGTTGCTAGAGAATGAAATGAGACAGTTGCTAAGGCAAAACACTATCTGAAAATGCCTGACACATTCTCTCCAAAGGTTTTTATAGTTTGATCTTCCATTTTGGCTTTGTGTTACCAGAAACTAAAAATTACATCAGCAGTGGGTATGCATACATACTGTTGCTAAGGATTGATGCAGTTGCCAGGTGAAAATGGCCTCCATTAACCTGCCACAAATATCTAAATATGTTGATAGCAGTGGGCTGTTAAGGAGATAGTCTTGGAAAATTGGGTGATCTGTTATTTCTCAACTGCCATCTAACAGTAAAGCAACTGGAGTATTTGTTGAGCGATCATTTTGTGCACACAAACTAGGTTCGGTGTTTTGTCTGGCCTATAACCCAACAAAGTAAAAATAAACTGAGCGTCTAACATAATGATGATACTATTAAATAAATGTTGTGCTCTAGAGAAAGTGAATGTTAACTATGCATTCAGTAGGACCTATCAGATCATTATGACCTGGACTGCTAGCTGTTCGTGTGGTTCTAACTAACAGAGGTAGAAGATTGTTGTCCCTTTACATTTGAAAATTGACTCTTTCAGTCTGTTTTTCCTTCCTTTAATACTATCTCTGACATACATTACCTTATTACTTTACATCCTTTCTATGCCAGTGTTAGCACACAGAAACAAAACTTGTCACTTACATCCCACTCTCTGACATTTGGAGCTACTTCCATCTGCTCTATGGTGTTGAGATAGACTGTTCTGCCCTTTCTGCTAAGGATTCTTCTTAAGGTTTCTCTGCGGTGCTCTTGTTGCTTCACACCACTTGGTTTCCACTCAACAGCTTCATGTGTGAGAATCTGTGTATTGACATCCAGAATACATGCTGCAAACGTGTCCATTGCTTCCGTCTGATTCTCTGGAAATGAAGTGGTGTTGGCAATTTCTCTGATCTCTTTGTTTGTGATGAAGTCTTTCTAACCAATGCATAGAATCTTTCATCAGCACTTATTTTTGAGGGCATCTAATATTTTGGTAGCTCTCCAGACATATGTTAGCACAGAGATTACAGTTTAATTGAAAATTCTCATTTTTATTCTATTGCTGTATATCTTTGATTGGTGAATTTATTAAATGCTGTGTGTGCCTTTCTATCCTTGATGTCACTTCCTTCTTGAGGTCTCTGTTGGCCAAGAGGGTGCTGCCCAGGTAAGAGAACTGTTCTACTTTCTTGATATTGTTGCCTTCTAATGTGGTTGCAAAGATGTTTCTTTTAGCATAACTAATTTTGAGCCCTGCTTGGCCTGCTGTTTTTACCTGGTTGTCTTTGTGTGTAACTTTGCAGGGGTGTTGCTCAGTAGCACAATATCATCAATGAAATTTAGGTCTTCTAGGCATTTGCCATCTACCCATGTGATATTACTGTTTGTGTTGCTAATACACGTCTTCATTATTTATTCTATGGCAATGCCAAACAACAACAAAGAGAAAAGGCAGCCCTCTTTCATGCCAGTGTCCATGTTGATGGCAGTCATTAAAGTTACCATGGAAGCAACTAAAAATGTGCTCAAAGTAAAATAATGAAATAGATACGGTCAAATCAATAGACCAGGTTCTTTAATTATTGTGTGTCACAAATATAACAGACATTCTTTCTAAGGTACTAGTTAAAATAGTAGCGCTGCTGCCTTTCTGGCAATTTGCATAGTATTACCAATAGTGCTTTGCATTGCAATTTTGCGTGTAAAACCTTGTCTGTCTTAGTCATTTCAGACAACAACTTCTTAGTTATAAATCAAATTACAGAAGAAGGGGGGACGGCAGCAGCCATTTCACCAAAACATCCATGTATAAGGACTAAAAGTACATGATTGCAGTTTCAAGCCTAACTTGCTAGACACTATTATTATGATACACTACAAATTATAAGCATATAATCTGCCAATCACACACGAGCATTGCAGAGACATTCAGTGCCTCACAAATGCCACAGATGCTTGTTGAATTAAGATGAAGCTATTAAATTGCAGGGAGACCAAAATCCAAGATTTCATAAGAAAACTATTATGGTCAAGTTAGCTGGAGGATTTGCTCCATCTTTAGGAGTCATCCTTGAAGGCATTGCACCATCTCTCATGCCTTCCAAATGGCCTGTGAAACTGCTGCTGTGTTCTTGCCTCCGCTGCAGGTTTTAAAAGACAGACTTGTAGTGAAAGTCACTTAAGAGTAAGATCTCATGAAAACATCTGCCAGCGGTTCCACCCAAACTTAGAGGTAACCGTTGAAGTTACAAGAGCCAAGACAGCACATGACTGCTCTTGTGTTATGGAAGCTTATGTCTGTAAGCTTAGCTTTGACTGACACATTATTTCCTCTCTGCACCCCAATCTATTTTCTGCCTCACTAAGCTTATAAAACTCTGCATAAATTCTCCCTCTCAGCCTGTTCTGTAATCCTGTGAACACATTGTCTTCCTGTTCATTCCTTCAGCCAGCAAGCACCAGCTGTTGGATCCTGGAAACAATTTTATTTATGTAAAAGAAAAAAAAAGATGATCAGAAAGCTGTGAAAACTGCAGAGTGTTGTGGCTGTGCAGAAGTGGTTGACTGAGAGTGTTTGACTTAGGTAAAAGAAATTATTAAGGCTTCCATCAATCAATGTACAACCCAGCTCTGGTTAAATCTGTTTATTGAGGAAAGACAAAACTCTGAATGTGCTCGTACTGTAAACTAATCCAGTTTTGATTGTTCTGTGTATGCATTAAACAGAAGTCACACTGAGAACTGAAAGAACTGGGATGAACTCAAATTAATAATCTTAACATAGTCTGCCATATTGCAACATCAATTTCCCCCTTATTTTTAATGGGAAACAAACCCCAATGCATGTGCCCTTCATATTTTTTCAAAGACATTGTCAAGTTTTCAAAAAAGAGAATGGAAACTATTTTTAAAGATTTCAGCAGGTGTTTGTGAACATGCACATATATTCTTCACATAGATATAAAAGTAACAAGTTGCATGGATTATAGCTATTCACATGGGGCAAAGCCTCAAGATAGTACTTAGGCTATGTCTATACTACAGTGGTAAGTCGACCTACGCTACGAAACTCCAGCTATGTGAATAACGTAGCTGGAGTTGACGGACCTTACGTTGAGTTACCGCGGGGGGTCGACGGGAGAAACTCGACTTACCTTACTCTTCTCATTGGGGGTAGAGTACAGGGGTCGACTGGAGAGCAATCTGCTGTCGATTTGGTGGGTCTTCACTAAACTCGCCAAATTGACCACCAGTGGCTCAATCTCAGACCATCGATCCTGGCTGTAGTGTAGACTTGCCCTCAGTCTCCATACAGGGCTGCGCTTTGCAGAGATATTACAGGGGAAGGAATGCTTACCCTCAGGCTGATCTATAACCACTACCACAACCCTGAGGTTATATAGCCCCTACCACTGAAGAGAGGATAAGATCCATATATCACCTAACCCCTGTTACACCACCACCTGCCTCTTCCCACTAGAATGCAGGGAGTTGTCACATGGCAAAACTCCTTGTCACACAAAGTGTTATGAACACTCTATCTAGCCCACTCAAATCCTGTCTCCACTTGTGTAGCAGTATTGCACCATATTCATTGTCAATGGACCCTCTGTGGTTGCAGTAACAAGGGGAGAATGGTGACCCTTATGGAATACTGCAGATCCCTGCATGGCTTAAGGGTGCACTAGAGAGGACCTTCTTCATTACAATTCACCATACAGGAGGCAAGCAGAACGCTGGTGTTAGTGCTTCCTGAGCATGAGAGAGGTTAGTTAGTGCTTTCAGCAGTGCTTTGCACTCCAAAATGGACATGTGGATGAGAGAGTGGCCCATGCATTACCCCTCAGTGCATCTGCTTGCATCTGGAGATTGGCACTGAGGGGAGAACATGTCCCATCCTTTTTCAAGTATAGTAACTGCAACTGGTGCCCACATCCACCTCACTGCTTCTACATGCAGAATCCTCAAACCACTTTCACATTACCAGTGCAGCTACAACAACTTCCCCCTCCCACAACCCCAAGTGATTATTGTGCTTATTTTGCCATTAATGAACAGTGATCTCCACCTTTTCTTGTTGGTGTTACTAGAAATATATCAGATGTAAAATGTAGTAAGAGAACCAAAAAAGTGCTACTGTGGCTAAACAACAAAGTAAAAGAAGCAGTGAGAGGCAAAAAGGCATCCTTTAAAAAGTGGAAGTTAAATCCTAGTGAGGAAAAGAGAAAGGAACATAAATTCTGGCAAATTAAGTGTGAAAATATAATCAGGAAGGCCAAAAAAGAATTTGAAGAACAGCTAGCCAAAGACTCAAAAAGTAATAGCAAACATTTTTTAAGTACATCAGAAACAGGAATCCTGCTAAACAACCAGTGGGGGCACTGGATGATCGAAATGCTAACAGATCACTCAAGGACAATAAGGCCATTGTGGAGAAACTAAATGAATTCTTTGCATCAGTCCTCAGGCTGAGGACGTGAGGGAGATTCCCAAACCTGAACTATTCTGTTTAGGTGACAAATCTGAGGATCTGTATCAGATTGAGGTGTCATTAGAGGAGGTTTTGGAACAAATTGATAAACTAAACAGTAATAAGTCACCAGGACCAAATGGTATTCACCAAAGAGATCTGTAGGAACTCAAATGTGAAATTGCAAAACTACTAATTGTAGTCTGTAACCTATCACTTAAATCAGTTTCTGTACCAAATGACTGGAGGATAACTAATGTGATGTCTATTTTTAAAAAGGGCTCCAGAGGTGATCCCAGAAATTACAGATGGGTAAGCCTGACTTTAGTTCTGGGCAAACTGGTTGAAACTATACTAAAGAACAAAATTGTCAGACACAGAGATGAATATAATTTGCTGGGGAAGAGTCAAAATGGTTTTTGTAAAGGGAAATCATGCCTCACCAATCTCCTAGAATTCTTTGAGCGGGTCAACAAACATATGGACAAGGGGGATCCAGTGGATATAGTGTACTTAGACTTTCAGAAAGACTTTTATAAGGCCCCTTACTAAAGGCTCTTAAGCAAAGTAAGCTGTCATGGGATAAGAAGAAAGGTCCCCTCATGGATTGGTAACTGGTTAAAAGATAGGAAACAAAGGGTAGGAATAAATGGTCATTTTTCAGAATGGAGAGAGGTAAATAGTGTTGTCCCCTAGGGGATCTGTACTCAGACCAATCTTATTCGACATATTCATAAATGAACTGGAAAAAGGGGTAAACAGTGAGGTGGCAAAATTTGCAAAAGATACAAAACTACTCAAGATAGTTAAGTCCTGGGCAGACTGTGACAAGCTACAAAAGGGTCTCTCAAAACTGGGTGACCGGACAACAAAATGGCAGATGAAATTCCATGTTGATAAATGAAAAGTAATACACATTGGAAAACATAATCCCAACTATACATATAAAATGATGGGGTCTGAATGATCTGTTACCACTCGAGAAAGAGATCTTGGAGTCATTCTGGATAATTCCATGAAAACATCCACTCAAAGACTCTCTGCTGAGGGGGACGGAGGCGCCCATCTGTCACCCTGACATTTCATCTCGGGAGGTATGCTGCCTGCTGGGGGCCCGTATCCGAGACGTTACGGAGGCATTGTCAAGGATTATCCAGCCCTCTGACCACTATCCCATGCTACTCATCCATGTGGGCACAAATGATACTGCAAGGTGTGACACTGAGCAGATCAAGAGTGACTACAGGGCTCTGGGCATACGGGTGAAGGAGTCTGGAGCGCAGGTGGTATTGTCTTCGATCCTTCCTGTCAAAGGTAGGGGCACGGGCAGAGACAGGTGCATCATGGAGGTGAATGCTTGTCTGCGAAGATGGTGTCACCAGGAGGGCTTTGGCTTCCTCGACCACGGAATGCTAATCCAGGAAGAACTGCTAGGCAGAGATGGCATTCACCTTTTGAGGAGGGGAAAGACCCTATTTGGATACAGACTGGCTAACCTAGTGAGGAGGGCTTTAAACTAGGTTCGACGGGGACAGGTGAGCAAAGCCCACAGATAAGTGGAGAACATGGGGACCTGGGAGATGGGTTGGAAATAGGAGGGAGCGTGGGCTCAAATGACAAAGAGAAGGAGGGTCAGGGCAAAACTGGGAGGCAAGATCAAATCAGTATCTTAGATGCCTGTATACAAATGCGAGAAGTATGGGTAATAAGCAGGAAGAACTGGAAGTGCTAATAAATAAATTCGACTATGACATTGTTGGCATCACTGAAACTTGGTGGGATAATTCACATGATTGGAATGTTGGTATGGATGGGTACAGCTTGCTCAGGAAGGACAGACAGGGGAAAAAGGGAGGAGGTGTTGCCTTATATATTAAAAATGTTCACACTTGGACTGAGGTGGAGATGGACATAGGGGACGGAAGTGTTGAGAGTCTCTGGGTTAGGCTAAAAGGGGTAAAAAACAAGGGTAATGTCATGCTAGGAGTCTACTACAGGCCACCTAACCAGGTGGAAGAGGTGGATGAGGCTTTTTTTAAACAACTAACAAAATCATCCAAAGCCCAAGATTTGGTGGTGATGGGGGACTTCAACTATCCAGATATATGTTGGGAAAATCACACAGCGGGGCACAGACTATCCAATAAGTTCTTGGACTGCATTGCAGACAACTTTTTATTTCAGAAGGTTGAGAAAGCTACTAGGGGGAAGCTGTTTAGATTTGATTTTAACAAATAGGGAGGAACTCATTGAGAACTTGAAAGTAGAAGGCAGCTTGGGTGAAAGTGATCATGAAATCATAGAGTTCACAATTCTAAGGAAGGGTAGAAGGGAGTACAGCAAAATAGAGACAATGGATTTCAGGAAAGCGGATTTTGGTAAGTTCAGAGAGCTGATAGGTAAGGTCCCATGGGAATCAAGACTGAGGGGAAAAACAACTGAGGAGAGCTGGCAGTATTTCAAAGGGACACTATTAAGGGCCCAAAAGCAAACTATTCCGCTGGGTAGGAAAGATAGAAAATGTGGCAAAAGACCACCTTGGCTTAACCACGAGATCTTGCAAGATCTAAAAAATAAAAAGGAGTCGTATAAAAAATGGAAACTAGGACAAATTACAAAGGATGAATATAGGCAACCAACACGGGAATGCAGGGGCAAGATTAGAAAGGCAAAGGCACAAAATGAGCTCAAACTAGCTACAGGAATAAAGGGAAACAAGAAAACTTTTTATCAATACATTAGAAGCAAGAGGAAGACCAAGGACAGGGTAGGCCCACTACTCAGTGAGGAGGGAGAAACAGTAACAGGAAACTTGGAAATGGCAGAGATGTTTAATGACTTCTTTGTTTCGGTCTTCACCAAGAAGTCTGAAGGAATGCCTAACATAATGAATGCTAATGGGAAGGGGGAAGGTTTAGAAGATAAAATAAAAAAAGAACAAGTTAAAAATCACTTAGATAAGTTAGATGCCTGCAAGTCACCAGGACCTGATGAAATGCATCCTAGAATACTCAAGGAGCTAATAGAGGAGGTATCTGAGCCTCTAGCTATTATCTTTGGTAAATCATGGGAGACAGGAGAGATTCCAGAAGACTGGAAAAGGGCAAATATAGTGCCCATCTATAAAAAGGGAAATAAAAACATCCCAGGAAACTTCAGACCAGTTAGTTTAACTTCTGTGCCAGGGAAAATAATGGAGCAAGTTATTAAGGAAATCATCTGCAAACACTTGGAAGGTGGTAAGGTGATAGGGAATAACCAGCATGGATTTGTAAAGAACAAATCATGTCAAACCAATCTGATAGCTTTCTTTGATAGGATAACGAGTCTTGTGGATAAGGGAGAAGCGGTGGATGTGGTATACCTAGACTTTAGTAAGGCATCTGATACGGTCTCGCATGATATTCTTATCAATAAACTAGGGAAATACAACTTAGATGGCGCTACTATAAGGTGGGTGCTCAACTGGCCGGATAACCGTACTCAGAGAGTAGTTATTAATGGTTCCCAATCCTGCTGGAAAGGTATAACGAGTGGGGTTCCGCAAGGGTCTGTTTTGGGACCGGCTCTGTTCAATATCTTCATCAACGACTTGGATATTGGCATAGAAAGTACGCTTATTAAGTTTGCAGATGATACCAAACTGGGAGGGATTGCAACTGCTTTGGAGGATAGGGTCATAATTCAAAATGATCTGGACAAATTGGAGAAATGGTCAGAGGTAAACAGGATGAAGTTTAATAAGGACAAATGCAAAGTGCTCCACTTAGGTAGGAACAATCCGTTTCACACATACAGAATGGGAGGAGACTGTCTAGGAAGGAGTACGGCAGAAAGGGATCTAGGGGTTATAGTGGACCACAAGCTAAATATGAGTCAACAGTGTGATGCTGTTGCAAAAAAAGCAAACTTGATTCTGGGCTGCATTAACAGGTGTGTTGTGAGCAAGACACAAGAAGTCATTCTTCCGCTCTACTCTGCGCTGGTTAGGCCTCAACTGGAGTATTGTGTCCAGTTCTGGGCACCGCATTTCAAGAAAGATGTGGAGAAATTGGAGAGGGTCCAGAGAAGAGCAACAAGAATGATTAAGGGTATAGAGAACATGACCTATGAAGGAAGGCTGAAGGAATTGGGTTTGTTTAGTTTGGAAAAGAGAAGACTGAGAGGGGACATGATAGCGGTCTTCAGGTATCTAAAAGGGTGTCATAAGGAGGAGGAAGAAAACTTGTTCATCTTAGCCTCTGAGGATAGAACAAGAAGCAATGGGCTTAAACTGCAGCAAGGGAGGTTTAGGTTGGACATTAGGAAAAAGTTCCTAACTGTCAGGGTGGTTAAACACTGGAATAAACTGCCCAGGGAGGTTGTGGAATCTCCATCTCTGGAGATATTTAAGAGTATTAGATAAATGTCTATCAGGGATGGTCTAGACAGTATTTGGTCCTGCCATGAGGGCAGGGGGCTGGACTCGATGACCTCTCGAGGTCCCTTCCAGCCCTAGAATCTATGAATCTATGAATGTGCAGCGGCAGTTAAAAAAAGCAAACAGAATGTTGGGAATCATTAAGAAAGGGATAGATAGTAAGACAGAAAATATCATATTGCCTCTATATAAATCTATGGTTCACCCACATCATGAATACCGAGTTCAGATGTGGTCGCCTCATCTCAAAAAAAAAAATTATTGGAATTGGAAAAGGTTCAGAAAAGGGCAACAAAAATGATTAGTGGTATGGATGGCTTCCATATGAGGAAAGATTAATAAGACTGGGACTTTTCAACTTGGAAGAGAGACGAGTAAGGGGAGATATGATTGAGGTCTCTAAAATCATGACCAGTGTGGAGAAAGTAAATAAGGAAGTGCTATTTATTCCTTCTAATAACACAAGAACTAGGGGTCACCAAATGAAATTAATAGGCAGCAGGTTTAAAACAAACAAAAGGAAGTATTTCTACATACAACGCACAGTCAACCTGGGGAACTCTTTGTCAGAGGATGTTGTGAAGGCCAAGACTATAACAGGGGTTCAAAAAAGAACTAGATAAATTCATCAATGGCTATTATCCAGGATGGGAAGGGCTGGTGTCCCAAGCCTCAGTTTTCCAGAAGCTGGGAATTGGCAACAGGGGATGGATTACTTGAAGAGTACCTTTTCTGTTCATTCTCTCTGGGGCACCTGGCATTGGCCACTGTTGGAAGACAGAATACTGGGCTAGATGGACCTCTAGTCTGACCCAGTATGGCCATTCTTATGTTTTTATGTCCATGGAGAGGATGGTAGGAGAGAAATGCAGATTGCAACTGGAGAAATATTGCAATCGTGTCAACACTTAGCAAGGAGCATCTGAAAAGCCAACTCTAAACATTTGCTTTGTGCATTGATTTTGGTGGATTCTGACTTCCCGTTTGGAGACTTAATTACAACTGTGTCTGCACAGAACTATTTTTTAGAGCCCATACAACATATTTTGGAAGAGAAATCCAATGAAGTGAAGTGGTTTAGGTAGTCTGAGCAGCTCTACTTTCTTCTTGTATTTGGAGAGAAAGGGAATATGATTGGTATTTTAATTCCGGTCCATAATATACCTGGAGTAAGTGCTGACCTGTTTTCCTTATTCCCAGATATAATGTTCCCCAGGAGAGCTACTGCTGAGAAAGAGGACATCAGAGTGCAGCAGTTGCCATGTATTATGAGCCTATTCATGAGAAAATGGGGAAATGTGAAATAGTTATTTCAACTCTGACCCACCTCTAGTGTCCCATCTGAAAATAAGTGTTTTTTTTTTTAAATAGCCCTGGTGCTCACACTGTGTTCCTTCTCTTTAGCTGTACACCTGTACACTATTATGCATTATGCTGTGCAAAAGCATAATACAATGAGCTAGCAGGAGTTATCTGAGCTGAAGTTTCTGCAATGAAAAGTGCAATAAGTAAGTGAAATAAATAAAAAAACGTAATATAATTGCAATACATTACCGTGTTATTACAAATTATACAGTCTATTATCTGCTAAGGGATGGTACCAGGGAGCTCAATGGATACTTCACTATGCAAACATCTTAAATGGTTTTCTATGTCAAGTCAGTTTAATATCTGTGAAAGGTGATGGATTGACCGTAGTAGAGGGTACCCTTCTCCATTCATCACCAAGACTGTTAAAGCAGAGGTAGCAAGTATCTGCACACTTCTGTGCGCTAGCAAGGACATGAAGCACCCACATCTAGGGTAGCTTATTCTCCATATTTACATTCATTCACTCTTTGGCCTCTGAGACTGCCTCCAAAAACTCACTCAAATAGCCAAAAACAAGATGCAGTGCTATTGGCAACAAGCTAATTAGAAGAGTTTAGATATACGCTGCTGTAGCAGTAGCTGTCAAACCCAAGTCCGGCCTGCCTTCTGAGACTTACAGTGCCTTTCTACCTATTTTGCCTCTGACCCTCACTTTGTATTTAAAAAAAACAACCCCAAAAAACCAAATAAAAAAGAGGGGAGCTGTCAGGTCATTTATAGCACAAAGAGGACTCTATTTAAAAAATCCTTTACAACAACACTAGAAGGGGTTTCGGTCCCTGAGAGTCCTACCGATCCCCCGAGAGAACCCTAGTGAGCTTCCTCGCAAATATTATGTCACAGTGGGAGACATTCCAGCTGTGAAAAGGATATTTCTTCAGCTGCTATGGGACAGCTATGGCTCAGGCCTCCCTTACTCTGCCTGTTGACTGTAAAACTGCCCGGGGACATCTCACTTCTCTGCTTGGGTGGCCCTCCCTGAACCCACTCAGGGAAAGAAGAGAGCCACCCACAGAGTCCACCTTGCTACCTGTTTTCCCATTCTGGTGATTACGGGGAAAAATCCCTTGTCCAGGAAGGGAAAGGAGATGTGATATGGGTAATGAGGCCATTCCAAATTCATGCCAATAAAACCTTCGTACTTCACTCTTGTGTTTTCCTTTTCTCAGTTTGTTCCCTTCCCACCAGTGGGATGATATCCAAATCATATGTGAATTTATTATATGGTTTCCAATTTGACATGCACCTTTGATCGCTTTGAAACCCCAATTCTGCCCTATAAATTCCATTAGCAACAGAAATTGCTCTTGCCAGATGATACAGTAATAATTTGTAAAGCAATTTCATAACACGATACAAGAAAATTTCTCCGCACCCTATTTCTATGATTTTGTACAATGAAGTGAAAACTTTGTTTAATCCTGAAGTAATTGCTCTCTCTCAGACTGGCACATGATTTTGTTAAATGTACTACAATATTTAGATGAAAATTTTGAAAAAAAAATCAAGAGAAACTTTGATTTAGTGTAGTTTTCTGTAAATAATATGATGAACATCCCCCAACCCTGTGTTCCCATAACTGGCAAAATGTCTACAAATAAAGAGAGAGCCTAAACCGGGAATCTCCCTCCTCATCTGGAAGCTCTTTCCTCTGCAGATGACAGCTGGATTTTCAAACTCGCATTGTGTGCATTAGGACTGAGGAAATGTGCATTAAAAACTTAGAATTAATTTGCACCAACGAAGCTGAAACAAATCTCCCAAGTACAGTAAGAAATTATCCTTTACATTTTGGTACCTGCACTTCTGCACACTTAAATTTCAGATTGAAGTAGGTGCTCATCATGGCAAACCACAAAGGGGCCTGATAGATCAACTTTGTATAGCAGCGCTGCACTGAATAACATACTGAAGCATTAGTGTGCTTCAACATGACTGAATCACCCATGATAAGAAACAAACAATGGTAGATGGGCACACATGAAGCTTTGTCCAAAATCTACTGATGTCAATGGAAAGATTCCCGTTGATGTTAATGAGCTTTGGATCATTTATGTCTCAGGAGTTAATGCTGAAAAAAATACATTGTACTCATGTCCTGATTGGGCTCTCCTGCTGAGTATGTACAGGTGGTAGTTCTCTATGCAGCAGACATACATGCTTTTGAAGATTTAGCCCACATTGGCATGCATCTCCCATTAAGTATATTGTTAACATTTTAGTTTTAATCATTAATTTCCCCCCTCTCACTCTTCTAGCATCTAGCACTACCACCTGCTGGGTATTTTTTAATCAACTGGGAATCAAAAGCCCTTCTTTTTTCTCTTCATTGCATACACTGCCATGAAGAACAATGTGGTTCATTTTTTAAAAAAATTAATCTTGTATTAAAATTATCTCTGGTTAGGGTTAAAAGAACAGCACCTGCCACAGACACTTTAAAGGGTTTAAAAGTGGTATCACTTGCCTGCCTTTATCTCCCTCCAGTTGGCAGGGAGTGTTCCGGAGTCAACACATCCCTACAAGGCTGCAGGTGGGTAGAGGTGCACTATAATGTAGAAGTTTTATCTTGCACTACTACTGCATTTTTAATCCTCAGACCCCTTTACGAACATTGCCTCTCCCTCTAGCACTGACTAAGGAGTACTACTGATGGGCTATGAAGTGAGGATATGGGATGCTGAATGAGGGATTCTCTAACACAATAAAAGGTTGAAGAAGCCTCCCCGCCTCCACAGAAAATCAGTGCACACACACACACACATGCTGATCTATCCTTCACTCTCTCAAACCAAAGTGTCAGTCAGTGCTGCCAAGAATAATCCATCACCTTACATATGCATATTTTAACAAAAATACTGGTATGCTTTTCATAAGATTTAACAATGGAGTTTGCAGAGACCTCGCCTTAAAAAAAAATGAAGACAAACAAAATGAGCAAACAAGCTGTTGAAGCGAGCCTAAAGTGAAAAGCCTCCAGCCCTTCCAGAAACAATTATGTACCACACATTCAGAATGAGTTAGGTACATGATGTACAAGTGGAATGGTTGCACAAGGCATGAAGTACATGTCACACCCTGGTGCTTTTTACAGTGTCAGCATAAAGTTTTCACTTCACTGGGAAAAGGGACTGCCCTACATGTGAACTATTGGATAAGAAGAGCTTGCAAATAGCAAGTAAATTGGAGTTATAAAATCCATTCACTTTTATTACTAACAACACTGTAGATTCATTAAACAGGTACAAAATTTAGCAATGTTTAGTTTGCACTATATGATTTGTAAGTTGACAGTGCTCCTTTAATCACTTATCAAAACCCATTACTCTTCATGATTACCATAAATGTCATCAAAACATACCTCTGTATGTCACCACAGTGGAAAGGGCATTCAAAGAAGCAAAATGTCCTAGTCTGGCTCATACATGGGGCACTATTTTCTAAAGGCATCTGGGGTTGCAGGAGATCTAAGATCAAATTCTAATTAATGCTTCCTCCTTGTAACAACAAATGTCAGTGTTTTTATGTTAAATTGCCAGAGCACAACTCTCTTTCCTTTAATTCCTGCCCTACCACAGGATTTTACACTCAATTTGTCAGGCAATTAAAATTCAGATCAACAGTCACATTAAAATTATGTTATAAGGGGCATATATTACAAACAAAGGCTTGATTAACTCCTCAACATGGCAGTGAATCTGTACTTGGGCTCTGTGCATCATCCTGACAACAAAACAAAATGTTTTTTCCTTGAAACTATCCTTTTGGGGGATATCAGTTGTGGGTGTAGTGCAGAGGTGAATACTAATGGAATATGGTGTCTTTCCTCTCCAGAGGGTCACCGGTTTTCCAACACAGGTCAGTAGTAACCAACAGCCATTGCTGCCTGATGGCTGTTTCATGGCTTACAGTTTCTAAAGTGAATTCATGATCTGAGTCCAGTTCCCTGCATTGTCCACATCACAATAATAAAATAAAATAATAATAATAATGATAAAAGGACACTAATTGTCACCTTTGTTGGCAATCTCTGGAGAGTGAACAAGGATGTGTGTGTGTGTCAAGGAAACTTTCTTACTCCGAGAGATCTTCCCTCTCCAAGCACAGTGCCCAGACAAAGGGAAGGGGCGGGAGTTTGTACTGTTTGTGTTCTGTCTGTTCTCTAGATGGACTGAGGACTTTGATATCCAAAGTAGTCAATCTGGCACCCCTTTGGATGACTGTGGTCACTTTAAAAAAATGCAGGCTGAGCACTACTGCGAATCAGGGACACCATGCCCTTGACCCACAGTTAATTTTATTTCTTGCACAATTTCTATCCTGAGGTTACTTTTAAGATGCTCCCTGGCTGAGTGACAATTACTTTTTGTGGACTCTGCCTCGGGCAGATCATCTGTCCGGAGGAAGTTTTAAGTAGATATAATCTTAATGCTTACCAAGCTTATCTGGATAGTGAAATTCTCTATGTGAAGAAGACCCCAATGAAGGTTGATAAATCTTGGTTTGAGTCCAGATCTCAAACAAATTATTTTAGGGCTGGTCTACACTACCATCCTACATTGTCACAGCTGCACCGATTCAGCTGTGCCACTGTAGCGTGTCTGGTGAAGACGCTCTGTGCCATTGGGAGAGCGCTCTCCCGTTGGCATAATTACTCCACCTCAATGAGAGGCGGAAGCTGTGTTGGTGGGAGATCGTCTCCCACCAACATAGCACAGTGTGCACCGCTTTAAATCAATGCATCTTACATTGCTCAGGGGGTGGCTTTTTCACACCTCTGAGCGACACAATTTACATCAATTTAAGCAGAAGTGTAGACAAGCCCTCAGTGTAAGATTCACTTTTCTTTTCATAGCTTGGATGGAACCATAGGCCTTTTAGGACACTGCAATCTCTAATTGCTTGTGTGGACGAGAGTTCAAACCTACGCAAATATCATCTATTGGTTTCTAAGGGTATGTCCACACTGCAATTAGACACCCGCGGCTGGCCTGTGACTCTGATCTACAGAGGGATATATAAAAGGCCTTGCTAGAAATCTTGCTAGAGATCATCAAAACAATTTCAAAAAATATTTTTTCCCCATCAAAAATGACATTTACCAGAGAAAGAGACCCCAGAATAGCCAATTATCTAGTGGTTAGGGCATTCACCTGGGATGTGTGACACCTAGGTTCAAGTCCATACTCTGTCTTATTCCGCCTGACACTGGACTACTAGCTATTCTCTTTTTTCGTGGAATGAAAACAAATGTGGAAAGCACAAATTCTTATATTCTGGCTAGCCCCCAAAAGATGGAAAGCCTCCAACTTGTGCAGAATGTGGCAGCCTGCCTCTTCCACAAGTTCAGTCATCACGAGTCCATCAAGCCTGTGATCGGCTCCCCCTGCTAACTCTGCTTCATGTTCAAGGTCTTGGCCCTGATCCACAAGCTATTAATGGCTCGAATGGCAGCTCTATTAGATACCACCTCACCGTCTACGAAGCACCAAGAGAAAAGGAAGGAAAGTGAGGGGACAAAAGAGATCATAATTGCCAGGATGAGAGCCAGAGATAAGGCATGTTCAGATGAGTGGGTCTGGCTGAGGAATGAACTTCTAGAAGACATTAGACAAAAATCTGAGCACTTTTAGGTCACTGTGTGAGATCTTCCTCTTTAGTAAGGCTTTGCCACCCTAACCAGAATGTCACATGAACAGTCCAACACCCTAAAAAATTCTCCCATCACCAGAGAAAGCAGAAGAGCCAAAGCACTCATGAAGTCATCTGGGCACCTCACTTTGCCAATCTTACGTGGAGGATGATCAGATGATGGGTGTTAGTATAACAACTTCTGATATATAGAGAGGTAGAAGTTTAAAGGCTAATGTAAAATATCATATCTGTGTTCTCCTGCAGCAGGACCATCTGTTGTAGAGAGATTTAAACAGAGTAGAAAGAATGAACAAACTAATTTTTGGCTTGATCTAGCAAGCACTTACTATCAAGCATAGTTCTTATTACTATGACTTCAGTGAGGTTGGGAAATTACATGTGCCCCAACAATTGTTTTATTGTTCCTATGTTGTTTCATTCAAATTATTTCTTTCACACGTGTTTTCTGGGATATGCTTTTATCTTATAAGCAAACGATTTATTTGAAAACGTTTTCCAGACTAACCACCTCATGGTAAAGTCCTGGAGGAACCATCAGCACAGTTTGGGATAGAAGCAGCACTGAATAGCTTTCAGCATGTTATTTATTCACAAGGAAATCTTGACTTAAATTAGCCAGGTTTTGCCTTGGCTTTAGTTGATTAGTCAGATTTACACAAGAGTTGGAAAAGCAATTTTTGCAATTCAGAGATGCCAACCTGACACAGACAAAATCAAGATGATTCTTTCAAAGCTCATCTTGTATCAAGGATTCTTGTGTGAATATAAAGGGCAGCATGCTGTTTATTTTCTTTCCTTTTCTCCACAGAGGCATGGTAACATACGCTCGTGATAAGTGACATAATCCCTTTCCTCTTTTGTTCTTACCCCATGTTTTATTATTTTCTATATTTTAACTGTTTTCTTTAAAAAAAACCCTCACATAGACCTGTTCTCATTACTGATACATAAGTTTCAAAGATTTCAAATTGAACCCTTTGTTTACTTCATTAAAATTGCATCCAAATTCAGAAAGGACCAAGAAGCAAGTTCAAAATATAATTTAGTCCAATTGTGGCAGAATTAAGTAATAGAAGCAAGTCTCACAGTATGTCACAGCTCTCTTCCTTTGAAATTTAGAGAGACTATCATTCACTATGTGCGTTTTTGTAATCGGTGTTTTAAGTGAAGCTTTAAGAACATGATAGTACTGGATCTAAAGTTAGATGATTAGCTGATTGAAATTTAAGTCCTATCTTCTCACATTAAGAAAAAATGATGGCAAAGCAACCTCTCTATCCTTCACTAGTCTCCCCAACCAAAATAATCCTTAGAATTAACAACTGTGCATGTAGAGCCAAATCCTATTCCTGAACAAGTTAGTGAGAAAACTGCCAGCACCTAAAACTCCCATTGACTTCAATGGAACAGGATGTGACCGTCTAAATTAATAACCATATAGAAATATGTCTTTATCCTTGTTGCACTGATACTAGAAGAATCAGACTGCATGATTAAGGAGGTATTACATGTGAGGGGTGAGATGGAATTTACTCCCATGGTCATAGCCTTGCAACTGACTAGGGGAAGAGTGAGTGTGTGTGTGTGTCCCGCCCCCATTCCAACCCCTTCCCCAAATCCCTGCCTCCTTCCTTGGGCATGCCACATTTCCCCTCCACCCCCTCCCTCCCAGGCTTGACGCTCGCAAGCCTGGGAAGGAGGGGGGGAGAAGCGGAGTGGCAGGGTGCTCATGGGAGGAGGCGGAGGTGGAGCCGAGGTGAGCTGGGGCGGGGGGGGCATGGGGAGGGCTGTAGGAAGTGGAGGTGGGCTGAGGGGGGGGTGAAGAGCACCCACAGGCAGCTCCCCGCAGGCCGCCCCATCCAGCTCACTTCACCTCTGCTCCACCTCCTCCCCTGAGTGCGCCACTGCTCTGCTTCTCCTCCCTCCCTCCCAGGCTTGCCACACGTGAAACAGCTGATTCGTGGCAAGCCTGGGGGCAGGGAGGAGCAGTGGCAGTGCTGGGAGAGGGAGTCTGAGGGATGCACATGTGAGCGCGCTGAGGGCAGCCCAGCCCAGGAACGCTGTAAAAAAAATTGGGGGCGCTTCTTTTTGGTGCCCCCAAATCTTGGTGCCCTAGGCGACCGCCTAGTTCGCCTAGTGGTTTCACCGGCCCTGGAGGCTCCCCTTCCTGAATTCAAGTTTCAGTTATTGACGCTCTGAAGGAGTCTGGATATTGGACAACTTGGAGCAATTGTCTGAGCTAATCTCCTGTGTTTTCACGGATAAGTGAATCCTATAAAGTATGTAAATAAAGAAGCAAAATTTATCTCAGAGAACTACCTGCAGAAACTAACCAACAAAACAAAACATAAAACAAAAATAAATCAAATTACTTTAAGCGCCACAGAGCTGTTAAAATAATAATAGTAGCATTATATTATTTATACAATTGCATAAAGGCACATGGTGATGTGGGAAGTTATGCAATATGGTTTTTCAATAGTGTTCCGCACTGGCCACAGTCTGCTCCCATTGACATCGCTAGGAAAACTTCCAACTCCCATGACTTTAATGGGAACTGAGATAGGCCAATGGTGAGTGCTTTTGAAAACCCAGCATAGGTGTACAATATCACATCAATGGATGACAAAGAACAAAGGGCTGGGGGAAATGATGTTGAATTACAAACTTTGTTAGTTCCTCATAGTTGTTGGGGTTTTTATATGTTGGTGGTGCAGGTTAGCAATGGAAGACTAACCAGAAGTGAGTCTTGCAGAGAAAGAGTGAGATTTCCTTGCATGTAGGATGGGGGCAGATGTTCCAGGAATAAGTGGAAATGTCAGAAGAAGGAAAGAGATAGAAGGAGAAGTGAGATGGCAGAGATCGGGGCACAACCTGGGGAGCAGCAGGAAACTAGAGAGATGTTGGCAAGGGAAGAGCTTGCTAAGAGCTCTTTGGATGTTTGAGGTCAAAGTACAGAAGCAAAGATCAGCACCCAGCACATCAATGGTGCAATAACAACAATGTTGAATAGGACTTCTTTAAACTACGGATTCTAATGAGTGATGAGACAAGCAGTGAGTGTAAAATAATCATCCATCTAAACCTTGACCCAAAATGCACAGCAGACTCAAACCGTATACTTTTAGCAGTTGCCCTCTATACCGGGTGCTGGCTGCCCAGAAAGCTTGTTTATGAGGAGGCATTCAACAGGGGGCTTCCTATTTTATGCCACAAGATTGGTGTGAATGGGCCACAGAAGCAGTGAGTGTCAGTGCAATCAGGCTTGGGTATATTAACGGGGTACTTATTTGAACCAATCTGGAGAGCCAAAGCATGTCTGTGGTTCACTCATGGCAAATTCTAATTAGACCCATTTCTGATTTATGTAAACACTCCATCTTACAGAGATATTCTTAGAAACCAAGAAAACAGAGGTGTCTCCAAATATATGTTTCAGTTTATGGGCTAAGTAACTTGTTTGTTATTAAGTGCAAACTTCAACTCAGCCTTAACTATGGAACTGCAATCACCACCTCCATAATCTCCATAAACAAATCTGCACAGCACCCATCACTATAATCCTCAAATCTCAAAAAGAGTAGTATTTGCTGTTGCTGTAGTGCTTTGCTTTATAAACATTAATTATTCCCCACAACATCTCTTCAAGGCAGGTAATGTAAGTATTGATATCCTTTTGTACAAAGCAAAAAAATGGCATACAGTAGCCTTTTATCAAAGAGAGAATTTTATGGGGAGGTGGCAGTGTAGCTGAATATTTAATAGCATTAATCATTTTAAATATTTTTCACAAACAGATCTGCGGCAATAACTCTTGCATTAGGATGTGACTGCTTCATTCAGAAGAACAGCACCATCCAGTAAAAATGATTTCTAAGCTTCATGGAGGTATGACCCTGGGTTTCAAAATGACAGCTTGTTGTTATCTCCTAGTAAGCAGATTTATTTGTAAATATATTAGATATCTTAATTATTTCCATGTATGGATTAATAAACGTTCACATTAGCACTTGCACTTCAGTGTGAGCCAAGGACATTTTTAAAATGCTGCAACTTAATGAGGTCACCAACATTTTTGACATTTAGCTTTAGCATTTTTTCTCCATAATTGCCTATTTGACTGCCTCACTGTTATACGCCAGCACTTACGGACTTTTCTCCTCTACAGAAAGGTTTACATCTTTTCAAAACTTTATGTACGTTTGGAAGGCTAGACCTTCCTACTGTACATTTAAATCCTCTCATTCCCAGTAAATGCAAAGATATCTACCGCTCAGGGCAAAGTTATCCACAGCAAGCTTCCTAGTTGCTAGATTCAGCCAACAAGCTGCTTGCTGTCTAGCAGATGTTACTGTTTTTTAAAGCCATTGGGATCGTCTTGGACCAGCTTTTACCATCCTTCAAAGAGCAAATGCTAATGTGGGCAAAATTTGGTCTCTTACTACTATATAAAGATCAGAAGACATTTTTAAGGTGATGCTTATGGAGATTAACTGACAAAGTACTGTGATAAAAATATTCTTTATACCCTCCATTCAGAAACAAAACAATACAAACAAGCAAGCTGAGGTATGACCTTTCCCCCAACTACTTGACCAGTGACCTCCATCATAAGAGAATCCCTGTATCTATGAATAAGGAATAATTCTGACTCTATGGGCCAAACACTGGTCCTCCATGCAAAGTCCGGGTAAACAGGCCTTGTGAGGGGGGTCTGAAACACAGTTGCACAGCACATGACACTCAAACTATTGTTGAAGTAGCAGTCACAACCCCTGAAGTCTTCAACTCCAGGCTTTTAACAGTGGATCCGCATAGCTCATGGACAGGTTGTAAACCCCTTCAGTCGTCTCCACCCCTGAATAACTTTCTCTACAGGGCCACAGAGCCACCATGGAGCTATGTTTTGCATTCTGCAGGGGGCATGGAATCCCCTTACATGGCTTCAATGTGGCCTGCTCCTCCCCACCCCAGCCCTTTGTTGTGGTTCCATTTGGGCTTTATATACCTGTTGGGGAGGAAGAATCAACAGTCGGCCCTTTATTAGCAAGAAGTCCCAGGAACTTCCAGAGATAGCACAATTCATACACAGGATAGTGGTTTTACATTACAGAGATTTTAAAAAGCTTTAAGGAAAACACCTGAGGACAAACTGGAACCCAAAGCTGAAACACTGGTGCTTAATCATTAAATACATGGCCTCCCATGAATACTTATCCACTAGACAAGTGCCACACACATTAACACCACAAGCCATTGGCACATCTTATCTGTGACACCTCCATAGTGGCAATTGGCAGAAGCGCTAGAACTATAGCTCCCTTAATTGAAACAGCAGAAGGCTACTAAGATGCTGTTTCCCATGAAGGTGGATAGAATACAGGAATTGGGTAGTATCCCTTTAAGTAGTTTGAGTCTCCTCCCTATCTTATATTTTTTCAGAACCCACCATTATTCTGCCAGACCAGCAGTGTATTGTATGTAGCTAGACCTTGCATGTTGCATATAGTTAGTAACATGGTTATTTGGAATCCAGTGGTGTCTGTGTTTCCTTCATATTATGTTTATTTTGTACAGAGTAAGACTCTCAACAAAAGCCGCTTGACTCTGGAACATGCTCCACCTCTGGTCTTCCAAAACCCTAGTTTATAGCCTTTTGGACACACTACAAAGTCCAATTTTTTCCCCAAGCATTTGGGGAAGAAGTGGATGGACATAGATGGTAGTAGATAACTCAGGGTCTTATGACTATAATGCTAACTCAGTAGCATTGGAGAGGAGTTGATTAGATTACTATTTAATATTGTGAATTTTAGCACACTGCGAAAGCACCCTGAGTCCTGGATGGGTGCTTATTATTGTTAAGTATCAGAAGAATACATATACATTCAAATGGCCAAAAAATCAAATCCTTCTCTCCCTACATGTGGAAGGTGGGTGTTTGGATTAGAATAATCAGCTCTGAACAGTTTTGAAGTCTAGGTCAGATCCAAAACTGGAAGGGACGAGTTGTCTGGATGGGGTTGCAGTCCAAAGTGGTGGAAACTTCAGAACAAAAGCTGGTTTTGTGAGATTTCAATTGTTTGTTTCAAAATCTCCCAGGAACCCTTCAGTTTGATGCCTACTCTGAACCTTATCTGGATCTGAATACTGACCCCTTGGCCCCTCTCTACCATTCACAGGAACAATAGATATTCAACACATGTGAAGGCTTATTATTGGATATTGCACCTGCATCTACCAATAGTAAAGCCCAAAACACTTATTCACCTGCCTAGTCACCATGCTGCCATTTCTTCTTTCATTAATTTATATACTGTTTATCACTAGAACAGCCATAATTATTATTAACTATTGTAAACACAAAAATTGCATACAGTAAGCCAACTAGTGGTGTGACACAAACTGTTCCTGTTATGACTGGCAACAGTAGGTTTTAATAGACCATATGCTAATTCAAAATACCTCAGATTATTGAATTTTGTTGATCTTTTGTTTGTTAAACAAAGATAAACAACCAACCAAAAAACCTGGTAAGCAAAAAGGAATGTTTTTTTCATCATACCCTGACGCTTGCCAAATTCTGCTCCAGCAGGCACCACTGGAAGCAAATTCCAAATGTAGGCCATATATTGAGAAAGCTCTGTTATTTACCATGGAGAGTTTTATTTGAGGGAAAAGGTATGGGAAATGAGGTGATGAGGTCTCAAATCATTCAAGATTAATTTGCACCCAGAGATGAATGGGACAGCAGTTTAGAGATCTGAGCATAGCTGTTAATTGCTTTTAGGGATTTGCCATCACTAGAAAACTACGTTACGAGTGGTGCTTTCACAAGTGTCTAAGTGATTAAGACCCATTAACTTTCAAAATCATATTCAAAATGTTCATCATGATGAACATTTTGTTCATGAACGTCATAAACATGTGAGATGAACATCATGTTAGATGGTTGTGAGTAAACCGCTATTGGGTCCCATTAGTAACTGGCAAGGTTTCTAATATCCAAATATTATTTCTTGGGCAAGAGTCTATGCACCACCTGTTAAAGGGTGGCTGGCACCTTGCCATCTTCTATAAAATTGTTACCACCTCTGTCAGCAAAGAAAGGTATTAAAGTAAAGGCCTTTGACCTTATCCAGCCCCATGAAGGATATCATGTCCATCTTATGTGTGCTTGATTGCCGCTTAGGAAGCAAAACTTGGTGAAAAACCACCAGAAAAACTGGGCAAAAATCAATTTTAAAAATAGCATGTGTCTTATCCCCTACACCCCCGCCCAGCACAGCTCATTGTTAGGTCAATATTTAATTAGTAAATCTTAACAGTCACCAGAAAATAATGTTGATAGCTTATTTTTCCCTGTTTTACCAAAAATCCAATCGTTTGTTGTTTTATACTAGTGTGCTCATTCCACAAATATTTAGTTAAGTTTCTCCAAGTTACATTGAGTCTCACACAAGCAGCAGAGTATTTACTTCAAATTTCCTGTCCCACCCCTTGCTGATCAATACATTGCACACATCAGGTGATTCAATAAATAGTTTTTCAATCATACTCGAATGGCAAAGGCAAAAATACAAGGTGGATTTTACCCCGAGCTCTCCTATAGCCTGTTCTTCTGCCAGCTAATGTAGGATTCCTGGTACACAGCTAAAGTCACTAATTTTATCATGACTGCAACAATAATCCATGTATAGTTTTAGGCCCTGATCCTGCAATGTGTAAGTGGACTGGTTCATCCAGATAGAGCCCCACAGTGACATCAACGGGATGCTGTGTAGGTGCAATAGTCTGCCCAAGCATTGTAAAAGCAGGATCGGAGACTTTTTCTTCAACAAATGCTTACAGAAATGGATTATGTGGCTGGGCAAGTCTTTATGGGAAGAGGGTTCTAGATTAACCTGAAAGTACAAATATTAAGTAAATTTTCCCCTTAACCAACTCTTCTCTGTCAAAATTATATATTGGCATAGGCTTCCGTCCTCCATTGAGGGATTCCCATTGTGGTTAATGACTGCAGCCTTTCAAGTGAAAGTCTTGTTTATAGGGTTGTCGGAGCTTGCAAGATTTAGGCAGTTTTAGTATTTGTAGTAGAATCAAAAATGGCCTTTCATGCTGGGACACACTGTCAGCCTAAATTTGGGATGGACAAAATTTAAATTTTGGAAAACAATAAACTTTTGCAAAAAAGGTCAGCAGAAACATTCCCACAATGATAAGTAAATTCCAATGGCAACAGTTTCTTTTAAACAAATAAACATTCCCCCGCATTGTTTGAAACCTAGATATTGCAGAGTAAGAAAAGAAAACAGACTGCATTGATTTTCATTTTAAGATATATTAAATAAATGCAAATGTAAACAGAGTCCATGAGTAATGACAGGTAATTTAGATTTTTTTAAAAAAATAAGTCGATATAATTAATGCATTACAAAATGTATTTGTTACAGGAGAGTTAAGTTGGCTGTGTCTCTAACTTCAGTCCCTCAACTGCATTGGGATTTACACGCTAGCACTCATAAATTTGTTAGTCTCTAAGGTGCCACAAGTACTCCTCGTTCTTTTTACATTCACCCACTTCTCCAAGGTAATATTTTGTCTTCAGTCTCCAAGTATTGTGGTGAAAAAGTCTGCTCAGCACACACAACTGAGAATCTAAAGCAAAAGCAGACAGTAGTTAGCCTGGTGATGCTTCATATTCATGGCAGTACATGTTAGTCAATTCACCTACTGATTTTTATGTCAAGAGGTTTATAAATGTGATCCTTATTCTGTTCCTTCTCCCTATATTTTGACTGACTCATATATTATTATTAGGTGGCAGATTGTAGTATGCTACAATCTTCTAAATGATTAATATCCATTGATTGCTTGTTAAATTCACCACCTCCACTCTGAACACTTGACCCCAGGAGCACGGGAAATATATCAGCTATATAAATTAAGGGCCTAATTTAACAACAATTATATATCTAATTTCTGCCTGATTCATTCATATCTTGCCTACAAAATAGCAGAAAATATTTCATGAATTTCAATAATTTGAGATTCATTTTTCTTTAAGCTCAAGTGGCCAATTTCTTCAGGGTAAAGTAATTGGTACATTGAACAGAGGAGGGCTGAAGAGAAGGGAAAAAATGGGTGTTCCTTACTGAAATGTGGAAACAGATTCAGTGTATGGGGCACACAAGCTGCTGTAGTTTTGGAACAATTCTAATGTGTAGTCTCATGGACTGGGATTTTCAAAGGGATCTAATGGAGTTAGGTGCTTAATTCCCACTGAAATTCAAAGGGAGTCGATTGCCTTAACTCCAGTATATTCCTTTGAAAGTCCCTGCCATATATTTTGACAAACATAATGAAATGATGGAGAGTTTACACAGCATACACAGAGAGAAAGAAATATTCTATATAATACCGTTAGCATGTACTAATCATACTTTATACACAATATAGAGGAAACATGTTACATCAGATGTCTTCAATTGATCATTTAGCTTAAAATATGACTTTTCTAATGCCACTAGATAATGCAGCTCATGATCTGTTATCTTGGGATGTATGAGTTAATTTAATTTCTCTACTAGGACTTTTTGATTGAAGCTCTGAGTATCCAATTAATTTCTTGTGTTCAGATGATTGAAGCCCTATATGCACAGATCTGAGTTGCGTGGAGGTATAATTTTAATTACCGTATATATTCTGTATGTAACTTCTTCCCAGAACAATTTTGTAAAGTCACATTTCCCATATAACAGCCAAATAGTAACCTTTATATCTGAGTGTCTGAAAGTACATTTTAAATATTAAGCCTCACAATATTGCCATGTGTTTCTCTATCCATACACTGCTGGGTAAACTGAGGCACAGAAATATTGAGAGAGTTAGCAAGAGTCAAAAACAAATTTGGTTATAGAGTTGGTAACAGAACCCAGAAGTCCTCGCTCTCAGTACCTGTGAGTCCATACTCCCCTTTATGTACAAAAAATGCATTTTTTGGAGAAGGTTATTCTAGCAGCTGGCACTCTCATTAGTCTAATAGCCGCAAAATCTGGTTATGGTGGATTAGCTGCAATCTTTGGTCCACAGCTCTAACTGATATTAATAAATTACACAGGGTTTTCTTAAGTGCTGTTTGTGAAATCTATACAATTGCAACACTAGCCAATGCCATAGTCCATAAACATCTATGATGTAGAATATTAATGTGGCCTCTTTAGAGAAGCATATTGTACTAAGGTAAACATATTGGGTGAAAGGTAAACATATCAGGTGAAATACTGGCCCCAATGAAGTTAATAGCAAGACTTTAATTGACTTCAATAGGACCAGGATTTCATCCACTGTCTACTGTGAACTAAGACTCCTTTGAACACACATTTTTTCCAGTATGACATTTTCTTTTAAACTTGTTTACATTTTTACTTTTGTTTGTTCTGATCTTCTTACTACAAAACCCCATCTAAACTTAATGGACTGGATAACATTGGTAATAGGATATAGAGCCTTCCACTGCTTGGTCAGCAACTGAAGTATAACCAAGTTGGCAGTTACCAAAAAACTGTTACTATCTCAAAGCTATTTAAATGACCTATAGTCTGATTTCAGTCCAATACCCTGAAGATATCTGGCCATCTCCTAAAAAGCAGCTGATACTAAACCTTTCTGGTGTATGTACAAAGAGTGTATGTACACAGACACAATTCCACTGCCACATTTTAGTCATGGGTCCCCACAGATCCAACAAACCACTTGAAAACAATTTAAACACCAAAATTCTCATCCTGTTTTAAGCATATGAGATAAACCTCCAGCAAATGCAGGAAATTCCCAAGTAAGCATTATTATTTAAGTTAGGCCTTTAAAATCTTTAATGAGCTATGATTAACTGACTTCTTAAACTAATCATAATTCTTTTGTCTAATTCCAATTAACATTATTAATCAATTAATCTTCCCATGCACTATGGATAAAATGCTTAAATTGTAGCTGAAATCCACTAAAGTGATTCTACAGTAGCCAGCGGTGACTTGATCTTATCCTTAAATAAGTAATGTCCCCAATTCCTGGAGAAAGGTATTCATTTAAATCAGACCTATTTCATTGTTGAGGGATAATACTCATGGAAATAAACCTTTCTCAAAATTTAGTTATGAGAGTTAAGGGTTATAGGAGTTTAGCTATAGCATCTTACCCTATGTGAATTGCACTTTTGAGTCAGATTGAGTTGAAATGGTAATATCCTCACAACATATATACTTACAGGTTAGTTGTTTTTAAACATACCAGATTCATTTCTGCAATTGTATGTTATGTCTCCAGGGATAAAAATAAACAAGCCCATAGAACAGCTTAGGTACAACTGAAGCTGCATACTGTGTAGTGGAAGTGAGGATTACTTTTTTTTATGGCCCATGGTTTCTATGAATAGAATTAACCAGACACCAATTATCACCTCATTGAAAGGATAAGTCACTGTGACATCTACAGCTGAGATCAAACTCCGTGCTTTTGCAGTCTGAATTAATTAGACTTGGAGACAGAAACATTAAAGAGAAGAGAAAGCATTGCATAATAAATCAGTAAATAAAAATCTACCTTTTAGAAAGTGAGATTTTACTTTGGCCCTTTGCTGGACTGAATTTAGGAGTACCCACCTGGATGGGTTCATCAGGAGGTCACACCGTCAGTGGTAATTCCACCACTCCCATGACCTACCTGAGAATTAAATGGGTCACCTAGCCTAACAAGCTGATATCTGATTACCCTGTGGACCTGGGGTCACAAGGTTTTCCCTTACTGCACACATTGTAACATATTTAAAGCAGTCAATGGTGTTGATATAAAGCCTACTTATTTATACTCAACAGCTTTTTAGGAAAGCAGTTTAAAAAGTAACAGTGAAAATGGGGCTATAAAACAGTATTATTTCTAGGGACAAATACAATTCAGCAAACATTCAGCAAATGTCTTTAAAGCTGGCAAGCAGTCTACTCAGAGGGGAATCTCTTTTTACTTGAGTGTGTGTCCCTAGGCGGTGAGTAAAGAGAGATGCTTGGCTTGCTACCATAGATCCAAACACAACAGATAACTACGCCCACCAGCCTACTTGGACACAGCGGTGGGTTTGACCATCTGCTCCCAAATATGACTACAACCCTTTTGCTCTTCCATTTTGGCACTGGAGCAAATGAAAAAAGCAAGGGGTTCTAAGAAGTACTAGATTCAGACAGGTGCCTTGGAAATTTACCCTTGGTAACATGTGTTGTTGTAATAGTGATACACATTCTTTTCCCCAGTACTATGAAAAAGTCTAATTTGTGTTGCAATGGGAGAGTGGAAGGTTGTCACTTCTGGTTACTATTGTTTTGTGTAGGAACAATAGCTCCATCATAGCGAACTCTAGTCCTCAAAGATGATTCCCCCAAAGGACCCATAATGCTGTAGTTAAATGCACCTCGAGGTATGAGTTCAGATCTCCTAGAAAGCTGTGACTTTTGGGAGTCACTCTTCCCTTCTCCACTCATTCAGAACTAGGAGGGTATAAATACAGGCATGCTCCCACCACTTAGTTCCTTCCATTAAATCAGGAAATCCTTTATAAGAGATGAAAAGGGGTGGTGGTGTGTAAACCCTTATGGACAATCATATTAAATTCCTGCAATTACTATTATACGCAATCATTTTTTTCTCCTTTGACAACTGCCCACATAGATCCCCCACTCTTAGGCAATGAGTCTGAGGAGTGTTAAAATTTACTACATGAGTAGACTAATGCTGCATATAAAAGCAAACCACAATTACAACTTCACGCAGGACTCTAGCGTATTTCAAAAATGTATACAGAATAAAAGACGTGCTATGGAAGCTGTCTCAGATCTTAAATTTTGAAATCCCAAGCTCCTTAACATCTATCTGGTCGTAATGATCATGTATATATAGTGTGATCCTGTTAGACAGCCTTTCAGATAAGATGGACTGACCTCTGGTCTTCTCAGGATATGCCACCCCCACAACAACAAAAAATCTAGGTAACTTACTGATAGGTTTTACCCTATACAGATAATAAACTAAGCCCCCCTGGATTTCTAAGATCTGGAGCCTGACCTCCCTGGATGTGAATGAGGCTTGGGGACCTAACTCAGACTCCTAAGCTAACTTACTTATGCTTAATAATCGCATGTCTTCACTAGCAACGTTAAAGCGCTGCTGTGGCAGCACTTTACCGTGGCTGTGTAGTCATGGCACCAGTACCGGGAGAGAGCTCTCCCAGCGCTATAAAAAAACCCCACCTCCATGAGGGGAGTAGCTACCAGCGCTGGGAGTGTGGCTCCCAGTGCTGGTGCACTGTCTACACTGCCACTTTCCAGTGCTGAAACTTGCATCCGTGTGTGGGGGGGTGTTCACACCCCTGAGTGTGAAAGTTGAAACGCTGTAAAGTGGCAGTATAGACAAGGCTTAACACTCAATTGCCCACTTCACTTTAAGTAGTCTCCTTAACACCTTATGCTTAAGGATCTCTCCCAAGCTGTATTCTGCTCAGACTCTATTGTTTCCTTCCCCCAGACCTAAAAAAACAACTCTGTGTAGCTCAAAAGCATATACTTACCACCAACAGAAGTTGGTCTGATATAACATATCACCTCACACACCTTTTCTCTCATATATCCTAGGACCCACATGGTAACAATGACACTGAAAATAAATGTAGGCATGCATTTTTGAAAATCTTGGTTTGACCTCTTTATCCCCAGGCATGAATCTAGCAGCTCCATCTTGGCAATTTCTTATTGGCTGCTGCAAATATTAGAGAGTGAAAACATCCCAAACTCTTCTGAGATATTTGATGCAGATCATCTATCCCTTTCAAGAGAGCAGTAGTTAAAATGAGGGTGTTAACCCATTTCCCTTGCTGGATCCAAGTTGTCCTGGTTTAAGGATGGCCACACAGCCTGGACTGATGGCCTGTAGGATATTGAAAAGTCTGTGACCTCTCTCCAAAGATACAATGAGTTCCCAGGCCTAAGACCTCAAGAGGAAATCCTAACAACTCATTCTCAGGAAAGGAAACAGCTAAAGAAGAGCACACAGGTGCATCTGCAGAAGGTGAGAATGGAGAAGGTATTTCGGGATCATCAAACTCCTCTGTTACCGGCCTCTACAACTCAAATGATACCCGAGGGCAGAGAAAGACAGTAGTATTGGGAGGATGACAAGATTTGATCTCTCCTAGGGTATGAAAATTTACGTGGAGGAGAGCTCTTATTAACCCATAGCTATTGGCCTCCAGACTCTGACTCCCAAGACCAAGGAAGTCATAGAGGTACCAAGGTCTCCACAATGATGATGTCTAAAATGTCTCCGTGAGCTCAAACAACCTCAAAGGATTGATTATTTGTTTCTGGATCTGGAAGGCTGTGAGATAGCCTTAAAATAGGCATATGTATAGAAAACCTATTTTAGGTAACTTTCAGATGCTTCTTAAATTTAATTATAATTTCTCTCATTTGTTTAAAGATTCAGAGTAACTAAGAAAAAATGAAAAAAAACAAAAAACATTTTGCAAAATGTTTCAATTTTGAATAAAGACCAACACTCTCCAATATATACTTAGTCCTGCCATGACTGCAGGGAACTGGACTAGATGACCTACAATTCTATGATTCTACAATTCTATGTATATTCTCTATATTAATCCTATCTTTTTAGGGAGAAATTTATCAAGAGAGCAAGAACCAAGGAATATCTAGAAAAACTCACTGAGGGACAGACTATATTTTTTGAGTGAAAGTAAAGAGCCAGCCTCAAACAAAAAAGTACAGGAGACAAAGAGGTGAGGTAAGGAAAGCCACAGAAGAAATGGCAGATGATTTGGAGACTGAGCAAAATTTCTTGATATATATATATATCTATATATATAGATATATATATATAGTGGAAAGAGTGATGTGACAGAGATGGGGAAATGAAAAAAGCTGTTGAATATAATGAGCTGTACAAGGGCTAGCGGTAAAGTATCAGAGAAGAAATAATAAAATACACAGTAGGTTCAATTTAAATAGAAACTTTTGGAAAACTGGAGATTTGAACAAGATTCCGGCTGCTGAGATGACACAAGCTTTTCTCTCTCAGGGAGATTGATGGAAGAATTATTACAGATAGATGATATTCTTCAGAGAGCAGAAGGGTTTGTCAGGGAGTTGTGCAAGACTGCACCAGCAAAGATATGATTAACATCATCACCATCCATGAAATCAAAGAATGGGGATTTAAGGAGACACTGAAGATTTCCTTGATGCATTAATGAAGAGCCAGAACAAGAAGTGAAGATGACAAAGACCAAAAAGGCCTGCAGAAGACAGAATCATGACTGACATTAAAAGCGAAATGCAGAGCCCAAATAGAGAACTTTTGTATTTAGAACATTGTGGCAGGGTGCAGAGGCCTCATTTTGTTATCAGCAGGCAGGGAATTCACTTAATCTCCTATGCGTGCACAGAGTGGAACAGTGAATCAATGCTGCAGACTTAAGGTCCAGCAAAGCAATCCAAGCAACACAGTAAATGCAGCTCCCTCTTTGTCGGGGAAGAGGTCTCTGAGAAAAGCAGCATACTGGGCACTGTTAGTTGCTGGAGAGCTGGGTTGTAGGCAATTCTGGAATTTGTGTGTTTGCATTTTTGCTTATATAAAATTATTTTGATTCTTTAGTTATAAAATGTGCGCCTTACACCTAGCTTGCTCCAATTTGTTGCAGAGCTTGTCATTTCACTGCACCAACTTACATACACATATCTGATACAACAGAATCCAAAGGGTTAGACAAATGCCATTATCACGCTATAAAGAGACCAGATGAACTTACGACATAATTCCTCCTGGCTAAAATAGATGTCTTTTCATCCACAGATTCTAAGTGAGCCATTTATTACAATGTTGGATTTCAAATGACTCAGGGTAGGTCTACACTGCAACTCGATACCTGTGGCTGGCCACTGCCAGCTGACTCAGGGTTTGGGCTAAAGGGCTCCTTAATTGTGCTGTAGACGCTTGGGCTTGCAGGGTCCTAGACCCCGGACCCAAATGTCTGCACCATAGTTAAACAGTCTCTTTGCCCACAAACCTGAGCCAGCTGGCATGGGCCAGTCACGGATTTGTAATGGCAGTGTAGCCACACCCTCAGAGAATATGCAGGTTTTATAAAGAGGATAAGATACTGTATGCATCCAAAAGGTGCAGCATAGACCTTGCAGCCCATGGGGTAGAAGAGCTAAGATGGTTTTAAGTCACCTTTGTGCCCTCCAGACCCTGCGCCGCTCCAGAGACTTAGCCTGCTGGAGTAGTTTAGGCTATGTCTCCACTAGGGGCACTATACTGGCCTAGCTACCGGGCTGTAGCTATGCCAGCATGATCCTGCTGTACAGACAGATTACAGTGACAGAAGGGGTTTTTTCCATCAGAGCAGGAGCACCACCTACCCAACTGCGATGTAAGCATTGTTTGACCAACTTAGCTGTGTCTACACAGATGGTTCAGTTAGCGCAACTACATTGGTCAGGGGTGCAGATTTTTTACACCCCAGAATGACGTAGCTGTGCTGACCTAAATTTTAAATGTAGATCAGGTTTGAGACAGCCTTGAGGATGCTAAGTTATAGCAGCCTCATTGGGCTGCAATGTTGTCTGGAAATGTTGGAGTTCGGTGCCATGTAGCCCCATCCGCAACATGCCCCTTCTGCCTCCAGCATATGTCCTATGTGAGGATTTGTCAAGGGACACTCAAAGGGAGCGTTATAGCTGTCTTCTGCAATGCCTATGCTAGGGGGAATCCTTCCCTTGCTGGAAATGGGGCTTTTTGCTGCTCACTCACTGAAAGCAGCAAATATTTGATACTTTCCTCTGCATACTTCCCATTAAAACTTTTGGAACGGTATATTTCTTTTTCATGTCCAATTTTCTCTGTAATACCGATAAGCAGTATCAATTTTGCTTTTCACAATGGCGTCATTGTCCACTATGAACTCTCTCACAGTCAGATAGCTTCCTCCATCCACAAGAACCATACAGATAACCTAAACTTCCCACTCCCAGATTTCCACAACAATTCCAGGCACCACCATTAAAGTCCATTAAGCAACACACTTTTCAAGGTACATGTATGCTACACGTGCCTATCACAACATGTGGTATACCTCATCCAGCACCCTCAATGCTAATAACAACTATGTGGGTGAAACCAGACAATCACTACAATCTCGAATGAACTCACACAGGAAAATGATGAAAAACAAAACCACTATTACCTGAAGCTGAACATTTTTTCAGAAAGAGATCACTCTCTATCTGACATATAAGTCCTCATCCTCAAAGGAAACCTGCTCAACACTTTCAAAAGACAAGCCTGGAAGCTTAAATTCATAACTTTGCTAGACACTAAAACTCATGGACTGAACAGACACTGGATTTATCGCTTATTACAACAATCTATAGTTAAGGCTAAGATTTTGTCATGGATATTTTTAGTAAAAGTCACGGCTTCCATAAATTTTTATTTTTTGCTTTTGACCTGTCTGTGACTTTTACTAAAAATATCCACGTCAAAATGGGGATCTGTGGGTCCCCACACCCCTGAAGCCAGCAGCTGCACAGGGGCTGGGCGCTGTGGGGTACCCCTGTCACTTGCAGCTTTGGAGGTCCCCTGCTGCCTGCGGGGGCCGGGAGGTGGGAGCTCAGGGATTCTCCCACCATGGCTGGCAGGTCGGAGATTCCTCTGCTGCGATGGGGAGCTGTGGGGTTCCCGGCCACCGACACCCGCAGTGACCAGGAGCTTGGGGTTTCCCCGCTGCTTGTGGCAGCTTGGAGCTCTGGGGGCCACCAGAGGCGGTGAGGGTACCCTGTAGCTCCCTGCTCCCGCAGATGACAGGGGACCTGCAGCTCCCGACCACCGCAGGCTGAAATCACAGAGGTCGCTGGAAGTCACGGTTTCCGTGATTAAATCGTAGCCTTATCTATAACCCACTAACAACCTCCCCCCCACACATTTTCCTGCCCCCTTTCCTCCCTATAACTGGAAGGATGTTAACAAACCACTTCACCTTGAATGGTTCCTTGAAATATGTGTTAACTACTTATGCTAAACAATTTGTTCTATCTCATATTTAGCTGTGAGACTGAGTAATTTTCCAAGCCCGAAGAAGAGCTTTGTATAAGCTCAAAACTTATCTCTCTCACCAACAGAAGTTGTTGCAATAAAATATATTACCTCACCCACAAGGACCATAAAGCATTCAACTCTCCTGATGAATTTGTATGAAGAGCCATTTGGCATTGCAAATCCTTGAATACAAAATGGAGCACACTGTATCTTTCTGGAATGCCATTTTCTTTGCCCCCTGTGTCCTCCAGAACCATTCTGAAGGCCCAAATTTGCCTTTGAATATGCAGGCACGTCTTGTAATATTAGCTACTTTTCAGGATATGTGTAGCTAAGATAGGATCTGTCTCCCCCGAAGCCAACACCTTCAGTTAAATGAAATATTTTTAGTTAAATGCATTTTAGTGTCTTTTGCCCCATACTAAAATGGAAAGTGTTGTTGGTTTGAAGGGGAGAGGCCAATTCTAGGTATTTTGTCTCCTCTGACTCTTTGAGTGCTGACTTAAGAATCATAGATTGAGTGGGACCTGTCTGGACCATCTACTCTAGCCCATGCTCCCTACTACACAGCAAGGAGTTGAGAATACTAGTGACCAAAACATGAAGAAGTGATTTTCCTCAAAACTATACCTTTTGTGGAAATTGAGGAGCAGGGGTCCCATACTCCACTGCCTTGCTCTTTTGTTTTGTCATATACACCTGCACAGAGTGGGTGTGCAATATTGTTATTACTATTTATATTCAAGTAGCACCCAGAGACCCTCACTGATAGCTGGCCTCATTGTGCAAGGTGCTGTACATATTTAGTAAAAGACAGTCCCTGCCCCCAAAGAGTTTACAGCTAAATAGACAACACATCTGAGAATAGCTGTATATGACTACACAGCGGAGAATCGGACTCCAGCAAGCTACAAAAGAAATTCATGATATAGTGGTCTAAGCACAAGACTGGGAGCCAAGAACATCAACAGTTCTAATCTTGACTCTGACTGCTTGTGTGGCCTTCAATGAATCACTTACCCTCTCTGCCTTAGTTTCACCAGCTGTAAAATGGGCATGATGTTATTTTACACGATGTTGTGAGCATTAATGATTGCAAAGCTCTTTGATGTCACTGTAAAAGAGCTAAATATTATAATAAATCTGGTAACACAAATCAAACTAGATAAGCTTCATGGTGGTGCATGCTTCATGCTGATGTGCTGCCTATGCTGACAATGACTGTAGAGTATATTTTTTCCTGAAGTGTCCTCTCCTAAAGATATATTTTGTGAACATTCATTGTTAAATCAGAATGAGAGCTGGCTAAAGTATTTTTGCTCTGAAACCTGCGCCCCAGCAATATGATTCTGCTTATGATAAAAGAAAGCTATGTACTAAGTTTCCTTATTGTAAAGCCAACAGGAGCGACTATATCAAAACTCTGAAGCCAAAAACCTTTTATTCGAGGCTTACACCCCTTCTTTTTGACTGGTTTCACACTGCTTATCCTCTCTCAGGAAGAATCCTATTCAAGGCAGACTCTGTTAGCAAAGTGAAAATGCCTTTCCTTTCTGTAGTGATCTTTTAATGCCTACAGCACATTAAAAATAGAGAAAATGTGACTGAAAAAAACAATAAAAATATATAAAATATTCCCCTTAGCATTTTCCAGTCTTGAAGCAAAACCACAATTATCATATTGAGTGCTTTCCTCCAGGTTACTCTATAAATTGCAATTAGAGTCATTTGTAGCTCTCACAAGATTATAGGTGACTGAGGACATCATCAGGCAAAATCAGAATTTCCCATGACATGAAACAAAACACTTTCCATAATGATCTGGGAGAGTGGATTAAATGTACAGAATGGGATAGATACATACTGACAATGTCCAGGGGATTAGCTGTTCAGCTTTTCAAGTCCATTCAACTAAAGTGAAATTGATGTTGCAATGGCTTCCATAGCTAGCGTACCTGTCTCAAATTCTGCTTAGCACCTTTCAGTTATAATTTACCATAATTCATTATTATTCTTGAAACTAATAAAATAAACATACCTAAATGCAGCATAATTCCAGGAAATTGAAGGGACTGAGTCACTTGTGCATTACAGCCTCTTTAACTGGCTGTGTTGGTACAAAGGGGCTGTAAAAACAGCAAGTCCAGCCCCTTGGGATATACTTCTGTCAGGAGGGAGTGCCAGCATGACTCTATTTCATTTCCTTACTAGCCCCCAACATAGAAATTTGTAAGGGGGTGGCCAGAGAAAAGAGGGGCTTCCAGAACATCCTTTCAGGGACATACGCTGTTGACTCCATGGTAGGGCAGCACTTAGGTTGTCCTACCTGTGACATAGGCCACCCTACCCAGCCCCTGAATGGAGCAAGTGTGATGTAAAATTTCTTTCTTCAGCGAACAACTCAGTTTTATACAACTTCTTCAGTTTAGCAGCAGCAGAAAGCATTTAGATTATTTCTGGTGGGATTTTTTTCTCCCTTCCCCAGGAATAAGAGGTGGGTATTCTTGGAAATGCAACTGTAAATACAAATATAGGCTCAATCATGCAAGGATTTACTATTTTAAGGAGACCTGCTGAAGTCACCAGGACTTATTCATGGTGGCAACCACTATGCTCCAGAGTAAATGTGTGTAGGACAGGGCCCTAAAGCAAATGGAAAATTGTTTCTTGACATTCAAGGGGTATAGATACCAATGAACATTTACAGTGGGCATGACCCTGGGTGGTATTGAGTACCTTTAATTCTCATTGTATGAAAGGGTAATTGAGGGCACTTATCACCTGGCAGGATAGTCCTAGAGGGAGGAAACACTCCTAGAACTCTGGTTTATGATGTTCTTGACTCATGCATGCCACAGCTAAATCTCTTTACGCAGATAATCCGCTCCCTCACAATATTCATTCAAGATAAACTAAAAAGCTTTTGAAACAAATAATAAATATAGTAGACATTTAGGTTACCCAGAATCTGTAACAGAATATGAGCCTGCTCCTGAAAGATGCTGAGCATCGCCTGAGTAACTTGAGATCTCCTAAGTCTTGTGGAAGGCAACAGGAGTTAAAAGTACCCACTGAGCACCTTACTGAATCCACTCCTATATGTATAGACTTAAAAATGAACATTCTTCTTTAGGTGACTGCAAGTCCAAAGATCAGGTTTCTATGTTCCCAGTATAAAAGAGGTGACACTGGCAATTATAGCACAGAACTGCTGTCATAGTGATGCCCTATGTTTTTATAGAGGAAACAAGGAACTGTGAATTCAATAGAGCACAAACTTGAACGCATGGCTAGCATCCAGCAGAGGATCCATGAGCCTCCTAGGCCATGCCACCATCATCACAGCCCATGCTACCATGGCTATGCTACTATTTTTAGCACAAGAGCACAAAGAAAGCTAGCATAAGTACGTCTATGCAAGCTGTGAATCACACCCCGAGCTCCAAGTGTAGCTGTACCATAGAGCTGGGGCAGGAAATATTTTTCTGCCCTGTGAAAATTTAAGAGATTTCAAAATTTTTCCATTGCTCATTGGGATGGAACTGAGACTTTTCCAAAAGTTTCAAAAACTTACAAAACAACATACCACACCGAGACAGACAGACAGCCCTACTCAAGAATAGCTTATAGCCTGGTAATTAGGGCCCTTACCTGTGATGAGGGAGACTTAGGTTCAATTCCCTGCTAAAAATCTCTCCTGGTGGGGGTGTTCCAATTTGTATAAATAATTAAATATGAATCTGGGTCTCCCACATTGTGGGTGAGTGCCCTAACCACTGAGTTATTGGCAATTCTGGAGAGAGTGTCTCTCTTACCAGAAATTCTACCCTGGGCCTGAGAAACCTTCCCGACAAATACTTTTGTTGAAACTGGTATGTGCCCATGAAAAAGTTTTGGCATCAATAAATCAGCATTTTCTGATGAAAAAACATCAAGTTGAAAAATTCCAGACTAGCTCTAGTCATATATTTGTTTTGAACAGAATCCAGGATTTAGCAATTATGTAGAAGAAGAATGGATTTTCAATATTCTGTTTTAAAATGTAAATGGACCTAACTGGAAACAAGAGTTAATAGGCTGTCTTAAACTACTACACCTTACACAGACCCTAAGGGGACAACTGAATACATTTTATGGAATATGGTTCAATTATGATGATTACCTGCACTCAGAAGAATAAACTTAAAATTTAGCCTGGGGCCTCATAAAGCAGCTAGTGAAGAGGCAGTATGTCATAGTGCTACACATCTTAAAGGACTTCCTACAATCTCAGAACAAAGAACTCCTTTTAATTTATTAACAAAATTACATGATAAAACCGCCAACTATCCTGAGCCTTGAACCAACAAAATGCGCTTAGACTTAGTTGCCAACAGACCTATAAAACCATGTGTGATCTGTGAGTCACAAGTCCTTTTAATATTTGAGTTTTTCTTTTTTTTCCTCTCTGTTGTATATTGGTTCTGCACATTTATCCTCAACAGAGGATTAATTAAAATTTTAAATGGCTACTCAAAGTATTTAAAAAGTAAATGTATTGGAATTGTACATGTACATTAATTCAAGATCTTAAATAGATTTTAATTTGTTTATAAAGATTTTCAGCTTGTCTTGAAATGTTCTATATATTCGCTGAAACAATGCACTTTGGAAAACATTTCTTAGTGATTATTAAAGCACAATCCTGGGAGTTAAGAGACCTGAGTTCTGTTCCTCTTGTGCTACTGACTCACCTTGGGAAAGACATTTTACTTTTCATGGTTTACTTTCCTTATCAATGGGTGTGAACAACATGTTTGACAATACAATTGATAACATGTGCATGGTAGTACTTCATGATGCAGTACAGCCTCTAAAACAGAGTCTGCCTGAGTCATGTCTGCTTTTCAGTTTCTACTGGCACAGCTGCACTGATTGGAAATTATATTTCCAAAAAATCATCCTGTAGAAAAGATCTAAACTTCTGAGCCACAAATTCACTGCAAGTTGTACTGGAGGCAATCCTTGGGGCCCATTTATTTACATTCACTCTATTGTAGATACTATACCCCCAACTCAATTCTAACTTCCATTGAAGTGAATGGAAAGATGTGCATAGATTTAAATGGGAGTTCGGTTGGAAACAATGAAGTATTGTCAACTCCAAACTTTCAAAAATCATGAGCTAGGTCTCAAAATATTAGATTGACTAAAAATAAAATCACAAGTTTTGAAAAAATAATAGTTTTTAGGTTCCCTGTATTAGCCTTCTGGTATTGGCTCATTTACAATTCAACTTTTTAAGTTTTCCTTCACACCCATGAGGGTTAGAAATTGTTGGTTTTTTTAAATGAAAACTGAGATTTTCACATAATAAATGTGATCCCAGCAGCCTGGGGTTTAAGAAAAAAACCAAGCATCATGAGAGTCCTAATACAATCATGAAATTTGGCAACACAGGCAGTGTCTCTGCATTTATAAAGCTTCTCTAAGGACCAGATTCTGATACACTTATTCTCTTCGAGTAATACCTTATTCCACTTACAGTTCCATTAAATTCAAAGTGACTATTGGCTGAGACGGGTACTATTTAGGATGGGTAAGAGTATAAGACATCAGTCCTAAATAGGCAAAGTAGGTGTATCATAAAAAAGCAGCATGAGTATATACACAGTAATTTTTATAGTACAATAAAAGACCACCCTGGGCATGAAAAGAAAATCAGAATTCACTGTTTCTAATCACTCCTGTAACAAAATGTATGTTGAAGCGCCGTTTGTGTGTTGGACATACTGTTTTATTGACTGGGAGAAAAGTCCTGATCAATGACTTTCTGCAGCCCTGAGCTTGGTCACTGTATTCACAGCAAAAACCAAGCAAATGCAAAGCTATGATCACAAAAGCTGCAATGTTAAAAGACTGTCTAACATAGTAAAAAAAAAATGCAGGTGTTTACCGTAGAGAAAAAAAAAAGGATATAATTTGATAAACCAATAAAAACTTCAACGTGCGTGCTTTTAAAAATAAATTATATACATTTATTAAATTATCTACCAATATTGGATGTATATGAGAAAACAAACATAAGGATCATACAGACAATGTGAATGAGGTAATATCTTTTATTGGACCAACTTCTGCTGGTGAGAGAGACTAGCTTTCGAGCTACACAGAGCTCTCTTCAGGTCTGGGAAAGGTACTGCTAGTGTCACAGCAAAATGCAAGGTGTTGTCTGTTCAGTCACTGCCCTAAATGCCCCAATAACAACTATGGGGGTGAAATCAGACAATCACTACACTCTCAAATGAATTCACAAAGGAAAATGATAAAAGACCAAAACACCATATAATTTGTGGTTGAACACTTTCCACAAAGCGATGACCCTGTATCCGACCTATCACTCCTCATCCTCAAAGGAAACCTGTACAACACTTTCAAAGGATGAACCTGGGAACTTAAATTCATTACTTTCCTAGACACTAAAAATCATGGATTGACCAGACACACTGGATTTGTGTCTTATTACAACAATCTGTAACCCACTAATACCCTGTTTTTACCCAGTGACTGCAGAGGTGTTAAAGGGCCACTCTACCTTGAATGGTCCCTTACAATATGTGCTAACTACTTACAGTAAATAATCTGTTCCATAAGAACATAAGATTGGCCATACTCCATCAGACCAAAGGTCCACCTAGCCCAGTATCCAATGTCCGGTGCTCCAGAGGGAATGAACAGAACAGGTAATCACCAAGTGATCCATCCCGTGTCACCCTTTCCCAGCTTCTGGCAAACAGGCTAGGGACACCATCACTGCCCATCCTGGCCAATAGCCATTGAGGGACCTATCCTCCATGAATTTATCTAGTTCTTTTTTGAATCATGTTATAATCTTGGCTTTCACAACATCCTCTGGCAAAGAATTCCACAGGTTGACTGTGCATTGTGTGACATTTAGCTGTGACACTTACTACCTCTCCCAGACCTACAGCAGAGCTCTGTGTAGCTCCAAAGCCTGCCTCTCTCACCAACAGAAGTTGGTTCAATAAAAGATACTACTCAGCCCCACCTTGTCTCTCTAATATCCTGGGACTGACAGGGCTACAACAATGCTGCATATAAGGACCACAGGTGAAAACTGAACAAAAATCCTCCTTTTAGCCTCTACTTAATTGACTGTTTCCTACAATAGTTAAAGCAGGAGGAGGTGAAAATGTGTCCAATTTCACACTTAATGCACACTGAATTAGCCCCTAGTGACCTTTTAGTCATACCCTAGCTACCTATTTACATACCAGGGGGTCTTTACTTGTGCTGATGCACAGAGAATTTAAGCAGGTAATTCCCTGTTAACGTTAATGGGAATTACCCATGTACATAGACTGAGTTCTGATGAGAATTGACTCCAAGTGTTTCAGTTCTCCCTCATTCCATTTTATTGTCAAAAATCATGATGTATGCAAGATGCAGTCTTGCTCTGTTAACATCAAAGGGACTCCCGGCTGACTGAAATGTTACAAAGCATTGACAGCTCTATCGGGGATACAAACAAAACTAAGAATAATCTATACATGCTCAAAAGATAATTGTCAGCATTTCAGGTTGTTTAAATTATTTTATTTTAGATAAAGACATTTAATGGTTTTTGGTTATAGCCAAATTTTGGCTAGAGGTGTTAGGGGGGTTGTTCTCCTCTTAAAGCACATATCATTCAACATAACAATATCAAGAAAAATCCTGTATGTGGGACAAAACTTTACCAGACTTCATGGGGCGCAGTTTTGCCTGTGAAATTTTGGTGCATTGTTGCTTATGCGTGCAGGAGACAGATGTTCCACATGCAAAACCAAATTTGCAATTGCAACCCCCCCCCCACATTATGATTTTGTGTAGAAATTTGATCTTTTATACGTGCACAATAGTCTTCCAATTGCACATAAGTGTATGCAAAGGCTGTACATACACAGAGGCAGAGGTGTGGCTGCTTTGAACGTTTGGCCTTGTGAGTCTGAAGGACATGGTATGAAAAATGTGGTTTGTCTACACTATTCCACTGCAAAGATATTAAAGTTCAAATATTCCAATTTAACATAGAAAGCCCTAGGCACCCAAACCAATGGAGAATTCTATAATATCTTTTCTTCAACACTACAAAATTCATGTAAAAGTTTTACTATCTAGAACAGCTTCATAAACACTATGCAGTAGCTTCTTTGGGGGTTTATTATTATGTTGTTTTTAAACTAAAGCACATGAAATATCTGCACTGATTTTATTTGCTTATCTGTTGATGTTCCCAATAGCTCACCCATCTCAAAATTGCAGGTTGTGGTCTCTTCTCCACATGCTTAGTTAGCTTTCATCAACTTTATACAATCTCTAACATCCTTTTTATTAAAGGCATTTTTTCTCTTATAGCAATGCCCTTAGTTCTGAATTTGGGCCCTGTCATTTCAAGTGAGAAGTGATTAGATCCCTGTAAATGTAATAACTAGTGTTACCAAAAATAATGACCATTGACAGGCCAGTTTATACTATTCCCGCATTTGGGGAAATAAAAGTTAATTTACCTTTATCTAAGTGATGAAAAGAGGATTTTAAAACTTGTATTTGAAGAGATGGGAAGCAGATGTGGTGATCTGTTGGGGTCATTAAAAATCCCATGACATTTTTCACAGGAATAAGCTTGTAACTTGGGTTTTCTGACTGCTTAAATTACCATAATCCCTGATGTTTCAATTGCATCATGCACTTATCTGAAGCAGTTATGAAGCATTGCTAAACAACTGAAGTATTTCATCTCAGATATGTAAGCTAAAGAAATTCTTGGGCTCAATTTACTTATGAGTCAGTAAAGTTCATAAAGAATTTTGGAGATCCTTGTGAATAAAAGAAACTAACACTTTTTTTATTGGCATCATGTGAGAGGGGGAGAAAAAAGGGCCTGTGTACCTTCACAGACCAAAGGTGTTTATCAAGGGGGCACTAAAACCTATCCAGGAAGGTCTTGCTTACACACTCTTAAAGGGGTAGGGGGCTTCCAAATAGGGTGACCAGATGTCCCGATTTTATAGGGACAGTCCCGATTTTTGGGTCTTTTTTCTCATATAGGCTCCTATTACCCCCCACCCCCATTCTGATTTTTCACACATGCTGTCTGGTCACCGTACTTCCAGAGTGCCAATCTCTGTCCCACCATTATGGTTACATTTTCTCCATTGAAGAGGCAGGCTATATGTAGCTCCCTCCAGATCACATTAACACTGACTACTCATGATAGCTAGGGAGCAATAAGCGCGATGGAGTTCCCTGTCTCTGCAATGCACAGAGCCCCTTCCAGCCAAGTAATAAGCAACAGGGCTCAAATACAACCTTTTTGCCACCTGTGAGGTTGCACAAATTCTTGCGCACGTAACTGCATGTGTACGCATTAACCCATGTAAAGTGGGCAACAGGCCAGATACAGGTACTTGCATAGTGGGTAACCATCTTTATGGGTCATTATCCACTTTGAATATACATGATCTGTATGTATTCACATAAAATTACATTTTATTTTATGGGCTCAGACTGGATCCGAGTTTTGACATTTTTGCCCTTTAATCAATATCATAAGAAAGTTTATACATCCAGGCAAATTTTGTATGAACAAACTATATTCTTGATTCTATTTCTAATGTACATAATGAGACACATGCACATAAAATAATTTGTGAACGTCAGGTACGATTAGGTGAAAACTAGCTTAATCGAAGCATTAAAGAAAGGCTAATTAAACCGAAGCAAACAGTGGAAGCTCTGTTCACTTTAGTGCTATAGTACAATTCACGAGACATATACCTTGAGAAGACCAACAATTTTTCTACTGTAGATACTGAATAAATTAAAGTATAATTTAAAACCATAAATATTTTAAAAGTTTCCTTAGTTAAAATGTAGTATTATTTTCCTAATTTCTATTGACTTTGTAGGACTCACACCCAATTAATATTTAACAAATGTACAACTAAAAAACCTGGGAATTTTCACAGCAGCTTTATTTAATGTGTCAACACATGCACTCATCAGCTATCATTTGAATGTTACTGTAATAAACAATATTAACACAAGGCTTAACCAGGACTGAAATATATTGCTATTTATTGCTCAATTAAGAGTTCCTTCCTTCTTTCCTCTCTTTTAATCTTGTGGGGTTTGGTTGGTTTTTTTTAAGCTTCCCAAGCATAATGGAGCAAGGTAAATATAGGATGGCTTAATTTGTAGATGGCTGAAATTGGCATTTTTTGACAACTGGTGGCTTGCTCTATTCCCTTTTCACTCACTTTGATAGGTATCCCACCACAAATCCAAGGTCTTTAGTTACACATCATTAAAAGAATTTGAAGAGCAACTAGACAAAGACTCAAATACTAACAGCAATTTTTTAAAAGTATATCAGGAAGCAGGAAGTTTGCTAAACAATCAGTGAGGTCATTGGACAATCAAGGTGCTAAAGGAGTACACAAGGAAGATAAGGCCATTGCAGAGAAACTAAATGAATTATTTGCATCAGTCTTCAGTGTAGAGGATGTGAAGGAGATTCCAACACCTGAACCATTCTCTTTAGAGGACAAACCTGAGGAATTGTCCCAAATTGAGGTGCCATTAGAGTAGATTTTGGAACAAATTGATAAATTAAACAGTGATAAGTCACCAGGATCAGATGTATTCACCAAGAATTGTGAAGGAACTCAAATATGAAATTGTAGCACTACTAACTGTGGTATGTAACCTATCATTTTAAAGCAGCTTCTTTACCAGATGACTTGAGGATAGTTAATGTGACACACATTTTTTTAAAAGGCTCCAACGGCTATCCCAGCAATTACAGGCCGGTAAGCCTAATTTCGGTTCAGTTAACTGTTACCACACAAGAAAGAGATCTTGGAGTCATTGCGGCTAGTTCTCTGAAAACATCCACTCAATGTGCAGCACCAGTCAAAAAAGCTAACAATGTTAGGAACCATTAGGAAAGGGATAGAGAACAAGACAGAAAATATCATAATGCCTCTCTATAAATCCATGGTATGCCCACATCTTGAATAGTGTGTGCAGATCTGGTTGCCCCATCTATAAAAAGATGTATTGGAATCGGAAAAGGTACAGAGAAGGGCAACAAAAATTATTAGGAGTATGGAACAGCTTCCATATGAGGAGAACAAGAGGTCTCCACAAAACACACAGTCAACCTGTGGAACTTTTGCCAGGGAATGTTGTGAAGGCCAAAACTATAACAGGGTTCAAAAAGGAACGTGATAAGTTAATGGAAGATAGGTCCACCAATAGCTATTAACCAGGATGGGCAGGGATGCAACACCATGATCTGTTTGCCAGAAGATGGGAGTAGAGGAAAGGGAATTGACCACTTGATCATTGCCTGTTCTGTTCATTCCCTTTGAAGCACCTGGCATTGGCCACAGTTAGAAAAAAGGATACTGGGCTGGATGTACTATTGGTCTGACCTAGTATGGTCATTCTTACGTTCTTAAAAATGTTCTGATAGAACACTTTTCCACCAGAAAACGCTAATTTGATGAAATCCAAATGTTCCTTGAGTGCTCTTACTTTCTCCCCCTCCTTCCCACACCCTCTACTTGCTAACTTTCTTCCTCCCACTCACAAATCTGTGTTCACTCACTTATCCCTTCCACTCATTCCCTTTCTCTCTCATATGCTCAATGTCACTGCTGAATTAATCATAAGTGAGGCAGTTGTGCCCCTGGCTACAAGAACTCTTCAATAACATAAAGAACTCTTGCCTTCCTGAGATTATAAGCCTACACATGCATAAAGGTCGAGGTGTGGGTGGGTTTTTGGGTGCCAGCTAGGAGGCAGACCCATCCTTCTCACAGCCCTACTGACCAAAGGTTCCCTGGAAACTCAGTGCACACTCCCCAAGGTGCCCATCTGAAAAGTCTAAACATACTCATATTCTTGGCAGCCTATTTTATCACATGCAAGGGTGGAAGATGATCGTCCTACAGGGGGCGTTTGTGTCAAAATTCTCTAGTATATTGTTGCTGGGAGGGGAAATCAAAACCTAGGAACTAAGTCTGTCTTGAGTGCTTTTCAAAATCCTACCCTAAATCAAGACTATACTTGTCCTGTGCACTATTATGAATCTATTTAAAACCCTATTACTCAAACTCACCATTAAACAATTAAAACTTTTTAAAACTGAATGAATTTCTCAATTTCTCACAGAAAGTTTATCTTCTTTGTAAGGCATAAAATCCCTACTATATTAATAAAAATAAACAATATAAGAAGAGAAATAAATCCCCGATTCTTTAGTTTAATTACTGAAATGTTTGATTTTGAATGCTTCAGTTCATTTTCTTTGTACCTAACAAAATGTAGGATCACTTTCATATACTTTAGACAATATTGCAGAATTAAAATTGTTCTTTTTTCCAAGGAAGGAATATGATATTTTAATATGTTTGTTGCCTTATATTTCTTCTCTAACTTAGCATTTAAAACGTGAGCGTCTTCAGGAGCAGGTTACTTAATAGTTTCCAAGTTAAAGGGCTGATCCTACAATCCCTTATTTAAGTGACTAGTCCTTATTCATGTGTGTAAAATCTGTTGAATTCAATAGAAGAGTTTACTTAAAAAGACTCTGAATATTTAAAGTGATGCTGACATGGTGTTTGCAGATAAAATTTGATCTATGTTAAACTTATTGTAAAATGAAGGGGAGTGATAGTTCTCTAGACTTAACATCTAGCTGTAATAATGTCAATTTTTTAAATATACTTCAACATCCAGACTTTTTAGAAAGCTTAGTAACCCTTTTTTTAAGTGACCCACCAAAAACAATAGTAGGGCAATAATATTGTTACAGCAGCAGCTGACTAACAAATTTACAAAAGGACTTGTTCTGGGTCACGTAGACCATTCTATAACGATCAATCAAACTGGTGCTCAAAGATGTTTTAGCATAATAAGTCCTTCCATGTACCAGTAAGTAGAAATGGCCATTGTTGTCAAACACAAACTGCTATATCAATTTCAGTTTTGCTCAAACACACATGGAAAAGGACAAAATTGGTAGGTATGGGTGAGGTGTGTGTGTGTGCATTGGGGGAAATATGGGTCAGATTTTGTAAGCTTCTAAGTAGGGTAATAGAAACAATAGTGAATTAAAAAAAAAGAATTAAAGACTCCAAAAATGCCTAACAACATCCTTTTAAGAAAAGGTTTTGGAGTAGCAGCTGTGTTAGTCTGTGTCAGCAAAAAGAACAGGATTACTTGTGGCACCTTAGAGACTAACAAATTTATTTCAATATAAGCTTTCATGGGCTACAGCTCACTTCATCAGATGCATGGAATGGAACACACAATGGAATGGAACACACAATCATAACATTAAAAAAACAGTAGAAGAACACTTCAACCTCTCTAATCACTCAGTGACAGACTTAAAGGTGGCAATTTTGCAACAGAAAAGCTTCAAAAACAGACTCCAACGAGAAGCTGTTGAACTTGAATTAATATGCAAACTAGATACCATTAATTTAGGTTTGAACAGAGACTGGGAGTGGCTCGGTCATTACGTTAATTGAATCTATTTCCCCTAGTTAACTATCCTCACTCACACCTTTGTGTCAACTGTCCGAAATGGGCCATCTTGATTATCACTTCAAAAGTTTTTTTTCCCCTGCTGATATAGTTCCTCTTAATTAATTAGCCTCTTAAAGTTGGTATAAGTACTTCCACCTTTTTATGTTTCTCTGAATGTATAAATATCTGCTTACTGTGTGTTCCATTCCATGCGTCTGATGAAGTGAGCTGTAGGCCACGAAAACTTATGCTGAAATAAATTTGTTAGTCTCTAAGGTGCCACAAGTAATCCTGTTCTTTTAAGAAAAGTGGCCCTTACAAGCCCCGCAACGTATAACCAATCTGATTACTGATAACACAAGAACTGTGTTTATTCCCCCTGGGTGCTTTGTATAGTATATTGTATTCCGTTCTTACTAGTCTGTTGAGTCTGACAGTGGACCATGGACAATTTTTGCTGCAGAACCTAGACACAAACCGGTGAATTAAGGACAGAGCAGTATCTTTAACTGCATATTTTCTTGATCTGGTGCTTAATGTAGATCTTTAGTATTATCTTAACACAAGTTTTAAAAGTCCTATTCTGTCTGGTACCTCAGAAAACCCATTGGCCAGAGGAAACAGCATGGGCCTAAAGTGTTTTGCAACAATTCAGTCTTCCCCCTGAAACCAGCAGAGAGGTTACTTCACAGGCCTTCCATGAGTAGTGAAGTGGAGAGTTCTTACAATAGATGCCTATGGGCCTGGTCTGCATTCTAATGCTTGTGCACCCTGATACAATCTATGCATCCTAATCTTGCTGACGTTTTTCCTGCTATTGAAAGGAATATACTGTCAGGAACTAGAGCAGAATACTAGGTGACTAGTGACACTAGGGTATGGTATAAAAACCTATAAAGAGCTACAAAAGACCCCTATTCATGGCACTTGAGCAGCGCTAATGTGCACCCATTTTCTGGCAGATTCCATAGCCCCTGGTATTGAACCTGAGACATGAATATGAACGGCAATATATAAACACACAGTGTTTGACGGAATATTTTTTGTATGAATATTAATTTCTGTGGGTACTGTTTCCAGCTCTAGATGGGGGAAAAAGGTTTTTTTTTAACTTACGGAAGGAAAATAGACTTCTTTCCCCCAACCCCTATAAAGCTGAGCAACAGAACACTTCCTTTCTTGAATGCTCATGAAACACGAGTATTAATCCATTGGTGTATTAATGCATGGAGGCCTGTTTTCAGCTTCTCCACTTTGTCTAGTGCTGTATTGTAAGTAATTGACTGTGGCAAGAAGTCAATGCTCATGGTTCAGAAAGAGACAGTGGCACCACTGTTGCAAGTGCTCTGCCTTTCAGTTTCACTTTAAAAACTTGATTAAAACAACATTGTAATGAGAAAAATACATGTGGATAGTAATTTTCTTGACATTAAGAGCTATAGTCAATCCATCATTTTACATATAACATGTCAAGACATTCTATTTTTGCTGATTTATCTGTGCATTTGTTAAAGATAACAGTATTTTAGGGTGATGTCATGTCAGGCATATACTAATTATGTACTGATCGCTCTAAAACATCTTTATTTCAGTGTACCCCTTGAACAGACATTGACCCAAACTATTACTTAATAGCAAAATACAGTGTGTTTCCATTACATATAATTATATACAACAAAAGAATTTTTAGGTCAAAGGGAAATAACTTTAATTACCATGGCATGTATGACTTATGATAGTCTTACCCAACATCATAGAACGTCTCTGGCAGAGCAAGTAATAAAACCCAAGTCTCTGAGGACCAAGTCCAGAGCCTCCAAACAAACAAACAAACAAACAAACAAACAAACAAACAGAGAAAACCTCTCTTTTGTAATCTTCTGACTCAGACACCACCCATTTGTACACTGAATGAGGCCAGGGTCCTGTAAAGGTAGCAATATGTGATCCTGTATTTAAGTATTGTAGGTAGAGTTTTTAAACATGTGAGTTAGGTGTCTAACACCAATGGACTTCGAATAACAGCTGGGCTGACTGCCTAAATCCCTTAGGCTCTTCAGAGAAGCCCACAGTGTAACATAAAACATACACACAAGCGAACAAATTAGGGTTCCACAGGCAACCTTAATTCTGATATTTTCTAACTTTGGAGTGCTTGACTTTACTATCTTCATGTTCTTTTAAGAAAGTTCACTTGTATTCAACTCGTAAGGCTTTTTAGAAAGGGAAAACTGAAAAAAAGAAGAAATCCCATTATGTGGAGCTATAATGACCACTCACATGAGTTGTCGGTAAAGTTTGAATCTAGAAGCCTTCAATCCACTGCACAGACCTCTACAACTTGAATTAAAGAAATGTCCTGCAGTAGTACCGATGTGTTATCCTTTATGTGGATATTTCAGTAGACACAAACTTTGCCTGTGGTCAGCATAACTATTTGGTAGATAGATTAATAGTGGGAATCAGGAATCCTGCGTCCTGTTTCTGGCTCTGCAGCAAAGTGTGGTTTACTGGTTACAAACAGCACAGTCAAGCACATTGAGTTGATGGTTATATTCTGAAAGGTAGCGTGGCTAAGTGGGTGAAACTTGGGTCTGCTGTATCAGAAACCTGGGTCCTATTTCCAGTTGTGCCAAAAGTAACCTTGTACAAACTCTCAGTTAAAACCATCTATAAAATGAGGCAAATGATATTGGACTGTTCCCTAAGGTTAGGGATATGATGTCTTGTTCAAGAATAAGGATGAGAAGTGCACAGAATTATTAACACGAATCAATGTAAGAGTTTAGACTAGAACACATGGTGATCTCTTGAGTCCCAGCCCAGCACAACTTTCTCTGGGTTAGAGAAGGATGAGAGCCCAGCAAAAGCAGCGCCCCCTATACAAGCTCTGTGGCTACCTTGTAGGAGGCTCAGCAGGGTTTGGAAGCATCCTTTGTGCACTTGGGATGTAGGGTGCTGTGTGTGGCTGGAGCATACTCAGTGCAGATGGAACGTTCAGCAATTTTAGCAGCAAACTTGTAAAGCTATACTGAGCATGTGCAAAGGGAGATTTTCCGAAGCTTTCCAAGTGAACATTCATAGGAACAACAACAAAAAAAGCCTATATGGCCCCACACTTGTCCTCCTGCCAAATTTCAGGCTCCTGCTCCAAACTTTAGAGATGCCACAGCTCTTTAAATAACTGGTGAAACTTTTTTTTTTTAAAAAAAGAGGAAAACTACCTTTTTCCTTTAGCCTCATACATGGGAATGATGAAACCACTTTTGTTAAAACTTTTCAAAAAATTCAGCCTGAGGCAGAAAGCAAGCACAGAAAATCCCAGAGTGAATAGTTAAAATGTAACAAAGTTAATAAGTAACTTAAAATAGGGGCTTACAATGGAAAGTATTAGACAATCTTAACTATAAACCAAAGTCACAGCTCCACCTATAATTAACTCAGTACAAAATAAAGATGGACTTAAGCCACAAAACTTGCATCTGAACTTTCATACAGTTTGGAGAGCGTTTGGATCCAGATTTATTATTCAGGCCCATCTCTGATACAAAGATCTAATTAAGGTGGATGCAGTGTTGCTGTAGCCATGTTGGTCCCAGGATATTAGAGAGACAAAGTGGGTGAGGTTATATCTTTCATTGGACCAACTTCTATAAACTTGTGTAACTTCTAGAAGTTGGCCCAATAAGAGACATTACCTCACCCGCCTTGACTCTCTAATTAAGATGGACACTTTATGGAATTTCCTGTGCAATTTATGAGCTCTAAAGGGAAGGACAAAAGCTGGTAGGCAGAGCTGACAAGTATAAAAATAAGACAAAAGAACAACAGAGATTTAATTTCCTACAAAATAATTCTCCACAAGCTGTGTAAACTTTCTTTAGCTAAACAAATATTCTAACAGGCAAAGATTTTACATTTTCAGTGAGTCTCACAGTGGCAGTGCCTGTGTTCATCCTGTCTAGAAGGCTCAGCAAACATCCCCCAGATTAACAGTGCATATTCCAATGTATATTACCTTCTGCAATAGACATCCTTCTACAAGACAAACAAACAAACAAACAAACAAACCCCTTCATGTTGAACATAAATAAAACAGAATAATGACATGGGATTCCTAGATAACATTTTGGATATAATAGAAAGCTCCTGCTCTGTGAATCCAGAAGGCATGACTTTAGTTGTATAAGATGTACTAATTTATGCTCTCTCTCTTTCTCCTCTGGTTTGGGATGGGTCTGAGGTAGAGTAATATGATAAATACGATTATTTTTAATTGGAATGGATAAATAGGCTTATGTTTGGATTCAGAGATCCGCACATTAATATTACCAATTCCAAGCATTCAAAAATGATGAGCCAGGCCCCCCAAAAATCATGAGATTTGTTTACAATTATGAAATTTTAAAAAATAATATATGTTCAGTTCTTTTAGTCTTCTGGTTTCTGAACCATCAAGATTCACATTTTGAGGGCTACCAATGTAACCTTTAAGTGAAAGCTGAGAGTCTCACATAATCACATGACTCCAGGATCTAGGACTCTACGAGAAACCCCTGTGTAATCGGGCAGTTGCCCCACTCCTGGAGAAAAGGGAGTAAATGCAGCCAAGCTAGGCTGATTGGGGAAGCAGCCACAGCTATGGCCAGCTCATTCAGGGTCCAGCTGGCCCTGATAAAAGGGCTGGGGGCCAGAAGCTGAGGGAGTCTCACTCTAGCCCTGGAGTGGGAAGGGCTAGCTGCCTGGGAGCAAGGTACCTGAAGCAGAGTGGTGCTGGAGAAGGGAAAAGGTAGCTGGGGAGCTCCAGCCTGGTAAACCTTCAGGCTGCAGGCCTTGTTAAGGCCCCAAAAAGGTACTGGGGCTGCAGAGGGGCAGCCTGATGATAGGCAAAGGCAGCTGGTCCTAACCCCTTGCCAATGATGAGTGGCCTTTACAGACAGCAGTTTGTCCCAGTGAATGGGGGCTAGATGATGACTGGCAATAGCCACTGAGGCAAGGTGGGTGGAGAGGGTTGAGGGTTCCCCTGGAAGGGGAGACGCAGAGCGAGGGGATACTGCTGGGGCAGAACCCCGAGCTAAAGGGCACCGGGGTCCGGGAGGGACACGGGGCCAGCGGCAGGTGAGACAGGGATGGCCTGCAGAGGGCACGCCATATGCTGCAAAAGAGCTAATTCCCAGATGACCAGCAGGAGGCGTCGTGCCGGTGAGTGCTCGCTTCGCTACACCCAGATATATCATGAGGGTTGTGATAAAATCATGAATTGGTAATGCTGTAATTATTCAATTGATAGAGATTTACAAATCTGGATATCTGCTTGGAATGCCTTCTTTGCCAAGAGATCCCAAGATTCCCATATACACTTGCTGGAACTATTATCCGGGAGAGGAAGATCATAGAAATTATAGATAGAAATTCTTAGCAGATTATATCCCTTTTAATGAGAAGTTTTGCACTGTATATTTCTTAGTTTTCTGTCCAGCCTACTTTTAAATATCCCAAGCCATGAGGCTTCCACCATTTCTGTTGGAAGATTATTCCACAGGCTAATACATGTAACTGTCAGAAAGATCTTCCCTATAATTTCCCTTAAGTTTCCACTTCCTTAATTTCATCCCACTGCTCCTAGGTATAGTCCTATATGTCACAGAAAATAATTCCTTTCCATCCTGTTTACAAATATTTTTAGATTGCTAGTATGTCCTCTTAACATTAGTCATCAGTTAACCAAGCTATACACATTTAGCTCTTTAAATCATGCCTTAGAAGTCAATCCCTCCAGCTCTTGATAATGTTTAATGCTTTTTCATGTGGTGCCAGAAAGGAGCACAATATTCTAGGTGTAGTCAAACTAGAGGACTGTAAAAAGTAACTATTACTTCTCTGCTATGTGAATTGATGTATTTGCATCTTCAGCCCAAAATTTTACCTGTCTCTTTTGTACTCGTATTGCATTGCACACTCTTGATTACTGTGCTCTTCACTATCACCCCTAAGCCTCTTGCAGATTTCTGCTTCCCAGATTTCTCCCACAAAAAATCTGAGTTTCTGATTGTTTTTTCCCTAGACCAGTGGCTCACAACTTTTCAGACTCCTGTACCTCTTTCAGGAGTCCGATTTGTCTTGCATACCCCCAAGTTACACCTCACTTAAAAACTACTTGCTTACAAAATCAGACATAAAAATACAAAAGTGACACAGCCACGCTATTACTGAAAAAATGCTTACTTTCTCATTTTTACCATATAGTTATAAAACAAATCAATTGGAACTGTGACAAAGTTCCTCCTCTACCTTGGTGAGTCCTGCACTTATTTTGATTGCCTCAGAGATCTTCCCCTCTGGTAGAACCCACAGTCAAATTCCTCCTGTGTCTGATCAGGAGTTGAGAGGTTTGGGGGGAACCCGGGCCCACCCTCTACTCCGGGTTCCAGCCCAGGGCCCTGTGAATTGCAGTTGTCGATAGGGTTTCCTGTAACAGCTGCGTGACAGCTACAACTCCCTGGGCTACTTTCCCACGGCCTCCACCCAACACCTTCTTTATGCTTACTGCAGGACCTTCCTCCTGATGCTTGTACTCCTCGGTCCTTCAACTCTTCTCACTCTCAACTCCTTGTGTGCCTCTTGCTCCCAGCTCCTCGCACGCAACACCACAAACTGAAGGGAGCTCCTTTTTAAACCCAGGTGCCCTGATTAGCCTGCCTGTCTTAATTGATTCTAGCAGGTTCTTCTTAATTGGCTCCAGGTGTCCTAATTAGCCTGCCTGCCTTAAATTGGTTCCAGAAAGTTCCTGCTTCTTCTAGTGCAGCCCCTGCTCTGGTCACTCAGGGAACAGAAAACTATTCATCCAATGGCCAGTATATTTGCCTTCTATCAGACTTCTGTACCTTCCTTTTTCGATCCTCTGTTCGTTCACGCATCCGCGCAGAGTTCCTCTGGGCAGCGTCCACTGGCTCCCTTGACGCCTTTGAGGAGTAGTGGGCGCAGTCCGGGGTTCTCTGCTCGGTGTCCCCATCTGGTTCACTTCGTTTGACCCTTTGACCACACTCCCGTTCCTGTTTTTTCATTTTTTGTCCCCCGGAATCACTTGGTATCCAGGTCCTGTGGATCCCTCCCCTTAGGCTGGAGGGTGGGGGGGATCCTTTAGCAGTGGGCGGGCTTCGCCCGCCCACTTCCCAGATCCCAATAGGATCAGACTTCTGTACCCCACTTGTCTGGGTCTGTCACAGAACATAAATATTGTACTTACATTTCAGTGCATAGTATATAGAGCAGTATAAAAAAAAGTCATTGTATGTATGACATTTTAGTTTGTACTGACTTCGCTAGTGCTTTATGTAGCATGTTGTAACACTAGACAAAGATCTAGATGTGTTGATGTACCCCCTGGAAGACCTCTGCATATCCCCAGGGGTACATGTACTCCTGGTTGAGAACCATTGCCCTAGAACTTGGATTTTTCCAAAGCTGATTTTCAGTTTATTTTCTGCCCATGTTTCTAATCACTAAGTGCCATTTATTATTTTTTCTCTCCTGACTCATGTTTGTAGTTCTTTACAAATTAATATATCTGCAAACTTCACCAGTGTGCTCTTTACTACTCCACAAAGATAATAAATGAAGATATTAAATAAAACCAGTCCTAACACCAAGTCCTTATCTCTATCTTCCCTTCTAATATCTTTTTAAGATTTGACAAGTTAGCCTAGATACCATGCATGGTACTATCCACAGGTTTGCTGTTGCCACTGCACTACCCCTGGGGATGGAGAGGCTTCAGATGACACTGTCCATGATTACTAGAGTAACCTGCCCATTTACTGTGATTAAAGATGGGTGCCAGAATGCTACATCTGAAGTCATCAGAGGGGAATCTTGCCCAAAGTGAGTGAGAGAATGTGTGTAGAAGGAAGCTAGACTAATTTGGGAGGAGTCAGATGAGGTGGTTTCATAGTGTAGGGATGGGCAATTTCTTAATCACTTGATTATTACCCAGTGGAAATTGAATCAGACTCCTCCATGACAACATGTCTATGATGGTTGTACACAATGGATCGGAAATGAACCCCTTCCTAGTCAAGACAGGAGCTAAGCAAGGCTGTGTCATCACTCCAACCCTTTTCTCCATCTTCCTTGCTGCCATCCTCCTTCTCATCACTGACTAGCTCCCCCTCCCAACTTGACATCCAATACATAATGGATAGCAAGCTCTTCAACCTCATTTGACTTTGAGCCAAGACAAAGACTATCAATAAATTAGCAATTGAACTTCAATATGGAGACTATTGTGCTCTGTGTGCCCACTTGGAAGCAGATCTTCAGAAAAATAATCGACACTTTCTTTGAGGTCTATAACCAACTCAGCCTCACACTCAACACCAAGAAAACTAAAGTACACCACCAACGGGCTCTGAATCACCAGGATCCTGCTCCAATTATTCACCTCAATAAAAAGACTCTGGACAATGTCAAGCACTTGCTTTACCTTGCCAGCTGTCACAGAAAGCTGACATTGACGAGGAAATTCAAAACTGCCTTTAATGCACAAGTGCAGCTTTTGGGCACTTGAGAAAATGCGTCTTAAAAGACCATGACATCAAGAACCAAACAAGATTCTTATGTACCTGGCCATTGTTAACCCTGCTCTCTTGTATGATGCTGGAATCTGGGTCACATGCAGTGGACACCTTAAGGTTCTGGAATGATACTATCAACGGTGTCACTGCAAGACCTTTCCAATCAAGTGGGATGACTGACATGCCAACAGTAGTGTTCTGTCCCAAGCCAAAACCTCCAGCATTGAAGCTATGATCATCCATGACCAGACCAAGGGAATTGGTGATGTTCTTAAAATGCCAGGAAATCGACTCCCAAAGCAGGACATGTTCTTACAACTGAGCCAGGGCCAATGGACGAGGGATAGGCAAAAAAAGTGCTTCAAATACACCCCCAAAGCCAACATGAAGAAGTGCAATATTGACTTAAAACATATGGGAAACCCAAGCCTTCAACCAACCAAAATGGAAAAGAACATTGTAGCAAGGATCCCAGTATTTCAAGACTCAACGGAGACAACAGGAAACAGAGAAATGGGAAAGGAGGAAAGAATGAGCCACAGCCCGACTCAACAATCCAGATCTGCCCATTGGGAAATATCTGTTCCAATTGTGACAAGATCTGTGAATCCTGGATTGGTCTCATTAGCCACCAGCGATAACTGGCTACCATTTTATGGAAGACAATCATCCTTCAACTCTCAGGGATTGCCAACTACTACTACCACCACCCCCGAGTGGAAATTGAACCCATAAAACTAATGATTATTTAGTAAATATCTCTCTCTCATAAGGTATTCCAACTAATCACTGTGGTTTCTGTAAGAGAACACTGTAGCCTAACGCAGTGAAGAATGAATCACTTGATATAACAAACATGCAGTTGGTGACTGTAAAATAAGAAAAAAACTGATTATTTCTTTGGGACTTTTTAAAATAAAATGTATTTTAAAAAATTGCACACTGGGTTTCATTATACTGAAACCAATACTTAATGAAATTGTTGTTTCAGTACAGATGTTCAGTACTGAAAAGGCTGTGTTAGCAAAACAAACACTTTCCTTACAACGATTTGTCTATTCCTGCCATTTGTTTACTGTGATCTGTAAGATCTTTTAGTCTGAGATCACTTTCCATCTCCCTCCCCCACCATGCTTCAAGAGGAAAACTTAAAAGTAACCCTTGCTCTGAGGGCCACCCTCCTCTTGTAGAAGGTAGTTTTTCATGGTACAGATATAATGTATCATGTAGGGAGTTACTCTTCTGGTCTAACAAAATAGTATTGATGGAGGCTGAAATTCAATATATATTACTCTTTCCCTAAGTTGCATGTGTCTGGAAATGCACAATTTATTTAGGTTAGCAAGATAGTAAAGTAGTCTTGGAAGCTCTCCTGACATTCTTGGATGTTCCACTGGGTACTGAAGAAAAATTGTGAGCCTTTTTCCTTTTCCATGTTCCTTTGGGTGCCCCAATACTTACTGATAAAAGAGGCCTGAGAGACATGATATCTCTGCTATTAGTGACATAACAGTAAGCAGAATAGGGAGACACTGTATTAAAAACCAAACATTCAATTTAAGGGGCTAGATGGCACAGTGGTTCAATGCTTTTCTCCTCTGGCAACTTGTGTTCACATTTGGATTAGGTCACAAGTACAGTGAGTTTGGTTCTCAATTTAATCTTCACTGAACATTTGTCTACATCACAAAACCACTATATATTTCTGCATGAGTGGTAATCTCTGCTCAGGAGTCTTAAGACTGGGAAAGCAAGGGCTTAAAGGTCAGGAATGAAATATACTACAAGAGCTGTACAGGGAGGCTTGAATAGCATCAGCTGGCACTATACCTGGGTCAAGGCTTTAGTCCCACCATTATCTTCAGGATTAAATGCACCCTCTCCTCTCAACTTCTATACACCAGACAGTATAAAATAAAGTAACCTTTCCTAAGTTCTATTGTTCCATTTCTATTTATGGACATTATACTCAGACGTTTGAGATTCTTTAGTTATTTACTGTTGTTGTTGTTATTATTATTAAATAATTGAATACAGTTGCAACTGTTCCAAAGATAAAATTTTACACTGATAGAACAGAGCCTGATCCAAATTCCACTGACATAAATGAAAAGATTCCAATTGACTTCAGTGAGCTTTGGATCCAGTATATGGTATAATGCATTGTCTAAATGATTAACTTGGGTATTTAATTTTAGCAGATTTAAAAAAATAATAATAATTGGACATAAAAAGAAAGGGGTGTGTCATTACAATGGGTGTTGTTGCTGTACCTCATTTGTGGCAATTTGGGTGTTAATCACCATTTTTTTGAGTGAATAGTTAATAATGGAATAATTAATAATCACAAGACATTACCACATCGCTTTTACAGTACATCTCTATCTGTGATATTTCAGTTTATTGTACAAGGCTTTCCAATACACTTGGTTCTTGGGAGACATTAGTTAACTAAAAGCAATTAATTTTTAATTAACAATAACTCCATTCCCAAAGGAGTACTTTGGACCAGTGATCCTTGGAAGAGTAACATCATCGTAAGTGCCCATAGTTCAAAACATTATGAAACTTGCAGTTGAGTTATGATTACAGTGGGAAGCTGTTTAAATAATATTTCCTATTTTTAAAATTTATCATCTGCTAGTGTGTATGTGAACTGGCTGGAATACAAACAAGATGGAGTAGTTTGTGTATTCCATTCAGTGCCCTACCAAATGCTTTGTGAAGGTTTTTGTTAGTTATAAAGTTTACAAGAATGTTTTCCTCCAATTAGCAGATGTTCTGTGTATGAAGCTAGCCTGTAACCTACCTTCTAAGGTCAATTCTTCCATTATGACAGTGATACTTTGGCACTATAGCTAAGTTTCTGAAAAATGAACAGAGAAAATATCTCCACTCCTCATTACAGCCCCATAAAATGTCAACATTAGAAACTGTTAAATAAAGTGAGGTGATGGAAAAGGGAATTTTCCACTATGACAGATTTTTATTTCTGTCACTTCTGCTGTGTGACAAAAACATGAGTTGATATGCAATCTACAATGATTTACAAAGCGCCACATAATACTTTAGAATGGTAGGAATGGTGCTAGGGTGTCTCAGGATGATTTACTACAATTTGTCACATTTTGAAACTATTCCAAAATAGTCTGCTGACATGTACTAAAGAGCTTTCGATGAAATCTGAAATGGTTCATTTGTTATGTCAACTGGAAGGCAGTAAGTGATATCTAAAAATCATTTTAAGATTTATTGAAGTGATTTAAAATATCCCTTAATGGTAATTTGGCACACAGCATAAGCAATATTGTCATTAAGCAACATAAGAAAACCATTTCATCACATCTTAAAATTATTCATATCATCCTGTGGTTGTAACCGTACTGCTAGTGAAATCTATCACTTTAAAGCTACATCTGAAGTTCATCAAGCATTTTTTGTCAACAAAATTGGTGAGCAATAACTTGAAGGGAGCTAATATTGCACATGTATTTTAATAATGCAGAAACTGTACAGCACCCAGCAAATTATATTCCAGAAATTACAACTGATTGATCTCTAAAAGCTCTTTTAAAATGAACTGCTGTTGCCTTTGAGCCAAATATCTTCCACTGTTGTTAAACACATGTTATTGGCCAGCAGTGAACATTTAATAGTTTGCATGACAGCTTTCTGTTACACTGAGAAAAACAATGCTAGAGGTACTGGCTTAAGCTAAAGCAACAAACTCATTATGACAACTACCATTTCTCACCTCTTATATATGACAGTTTCCAGCCAACTCTGCTAGATCCTCTAACTAATGGATCACCTTTTATTTTGTGTTATTTCAAAATTACATCCCTTTGAGCCACTTACTTTAACCATTCTTCCCAGCGTGTTCAATTTGTTTGCTGCCTTTGTATTATGCTTTCTAAGTTCAGGAAATACACAAGTATGTGCGCACACACCAGAAAAAGAAAAAATCTTCTATAGGAAACTTGACAGTAAATGGAAATCATACAATATATTCTGAGTACATAATCCAAACCCTTCTGTTCAGAAAAGCATACATCACAAATTGAGAAAATTAATACAAAGTGAAACACATGCCACACTCAAATTAATTATGTACAGAGAGAAGCACATAATAAACCATAATCTAGACTCAGAGCCTTAAGATTCCATCTATCCTCTAGAAAGGAAGTGCTATTTTTTTTAGAGAGATACAGGAATTTTGTATTTGATGGAATAATAGACCAGGCAGGGCAACAAATCCCTTGTAGCAAAAATGCAGTGTTAAGCTTCCAGGGCTGTTTATGAATCACATATTGAAATAAATGTGTCACATTCTAAAGAGGGGGGGGGGGCAGAAAATGCCAATTTGTTGAAACTAAAACTGTGTATGAGAGAGGTTCAAAAAACTGTTTATGAGAGAGGTTCAGTTGTAATGAATTTCTCATTTAAAAAAAAATGTTGGGAAAAATTTTTGAAATTGTTGAAGCATCCTATTTTTACATTTTTTGAAACAAAAATATCCCTTTTTGGTTTATTTTTTTTTTAAATTTAAGCTAATTATTGGTTTTAAAAAAAGAGAGGCTAAAATAAAAAAAAAAATTACTTGACCTGAACCAATGTTTTTCTAAATTGTATCTATTTTCAGATGATCAGTTCATGAAAATTTGACTTTTTATCCTGATTCAGGACAGGGAACATTTCTGAAGTCTTAATTTTTTCCTAGAATGGGCAAACCATTTCCTCCTCTATTCTACACATATTCCTGCTCTTTTACTATTTAAACCTGGTTGCTAAATAAATAATAATGAAAAGCAGCAGAAGAAAATGGCTAAAAGTTTGATTTCTCTGTTTTTTAAGGTACGTGGTACCAAGAAAGATTTCTTAGTGGTAAAATCCTCCTCTCTCTTTAACTGAAAGGATATAAATAAAAAAGAACACTGAGCTGGCCTTCTCCCAGTGACAAGCCTGAAGGCAGCCAGGAGGAGGAAGATTTTACATATGCGCGCACACTTTTTTTAACGGAGCAACAGTATCCTTCTGAGCAGATTGTGGGGCTCCTTTGTGGACTTTTCTATAATCCATTAATTCTTGTACTGGTACGTAGGAACTGTGGAAATTAGTACTTTTTGAATGTCTAGATGCACAGGAATTAAATATTTTATTGTTGAGTGTTTATCACTTTCTCTAACTCTCCCTTCACAATTCCTTTCATCTTCCCACAAGGGACTGAGGTATTAGATACGTTTCCAGGGTGAGATCCTTATCTCTGGTTGAGGAACCATGCATGGTGCAGGTTGGATATGAGTGGGGTTGCAAAGATGGTGTAAAGTTGAGTTTCATGATCTCCCAATCCCAGAACCAATATGGATGAGTTTGGTCCCCAGTAAATTGTAGCCATCTTACATCAGTTGCTACTTAGACTTTAAACTCTTTGGAAAGGGACCATCTTTCTGTTCTATATTTGCACAGTGCCTAGCACAACAGAGTTCTGGTCCATGACTGGTGCTCCTAGGCACTACTGCAATACAACTAATAAATAACAGTATCAGTCTTAACAATGTCCCCAAAAGAATGAAATATCTGTTTAGAAACTGCAGGGACATAGGGAATATAGCCATGCAGAGAATGGTAATTCCATTCCATAGAAGATTTTGGAATTTTTAAAGAAGATTTCATTCCATTTGGAACAAACTCCCAAAATTTAGAAATTCTGCATGAAACAGAACTGCCCTCCCCCCCGCCCCCACACAAAAAACCATGAAAATCCCAACCAAAATGGTTCTTTTTCATGATTTTTTAATTAAATTCCATCTGGCAGGATGATGGGGCACCTGGAAGTGCTGGGAGTGCTGGTTAAACGGGGAGCCTTGGAGCTCAGCTCCCCATCAGGCAGGCAGGCAGGCTGCAAAAGAGCCAGGAGCCTGAAATCAGAAAGTCCCCAGCAGCCTGCCAGGCAGGTGGTCAAGGTGTTTGTCAGGTGAGCTGGCAGGAATCCAGACTGATTTCCATTGGAACTTGCCTCGGTTCTGTTGGATCTTTGTAGAAATTGAATCATGTCTGGAAAATGTTTTGCTATGAACGGATCTGCATTCTCGGATGGAAAACTGTTCTGTTGGAGAATTTCTGACTAGCTCTCATAGGGAATCCCCAGCCATTCTCATTTTATTCTAGCAATGGCCCCTATACCAGCAGCCACTGGGCAGAATGACGAGGAACCCCTACACCCACTCTGTCATTTTTACGTGCCTGTATTCCAGGAGCATTTTACTTAAGAATGCAACAAGCAGGGATTTCAGCATTCATTCAGTAAAGCACTTAGGCACATGCCTAACTTTAAACCCATGACCAATCTTATCCCGATACAGCATAGCACAGCACAGCAGCTTGTGCTTAGCTGAATCAGAGCCTCTCTCACTCCACTGATCCTTCCAGGCCAAGCCAATTCAGCAGCACAATAAATTCATCTGTTCAGAGTTCCTATGTATTTCATGTTCATGAGAAAAGTCCAATTAGTCACATGAACTTGGAGAATTGTTCGGTTTTCATGTCCTTTTATTGTGGAGACGAAGGCTAAAAATACCTTAGCATGCAGTACTTTATGAACTACTTTTGAAGTGATAGCTGGCAATAAATCAGTCTGGCTTTCATTGACCTAAGGCAACTGTAACTTCAAAAATAAAGAAGAGAAAAATGAGCTAGAGATGGCTGAAACACTTATCACTACTGGATATTTTAGCAAAATCGATTTGTTTGAATTTCTGCAATTTCTGCAAGATATTACCAAATTGGGAAAATTGTCACTGAAATCTCACACGGTGTATTTTTCACTGTCTGCATATTTGTGAGAGATCTAAAAGCCACTTCTGAATTCTGTAAAAACTGAAAGAGTATGCAATTAATGGGGTCTTCCAAAAGCCACCTACTCAATGGATTAAGCACAGGCCTGTGAGCCAAGAGAGCTTTACTTGTATTCCCACGTGTGGCATGACTGTGCTTCTCCAGCCATAGGCGCCAACTCCGTGGGTGCTCCGGGGCTGGAGGACCCACGGGGAAAAAATTGCCGTGCCCAGCTCCCCGCCAGCCCCGGGGCCCGCGCCCAGCTCACCTCACCACCGGGAGCCATTCCGGGGCCCCGCCCCCAACACTAGGCGACGTTGCATCGGGGGCGGGGCCCCGCCATGTTGCCCGGCGTCGGGGGTGGGGCCCGGCATCAGGGGCGGGGCCCCGCCATGTCGCCCGGCGTCGGGGGCGGGGCCCGGCGTCAGCCCCCACCGGCGCCGCCGGAAGTTGACGCCTGTGTCTCCAGCAAAACCCATGCAAGGGCCTCTCTGGTCCTGGAACATCTGTGAGGATCCCGTCACCAACAACTTTTCATGGGGAGGAGGCAGAGTGTGAGAGTGTTTCATTCTGAGCTCCTACCCCAGAGAAGGTGCACTGGGTATTGTTTGGGGAAAGTGACATGCTGGTGGGTTGACCATGGGGTGCTCTTCCTGCTCTCCCACTATTACAGGATGTATGGCACCTTCTGCTTATTTTTAACTCTCACTATTAGCTTGTCTCTCTGATATCCTGGGACTGACATGGCTACAACTACACTGCATACATTTTTAGCTTCAATCAGAATATCGCATGCATCTCCAAAGGGCAAAGTTCACCCTTTAGTCTTGTAGCAGAACTTGGCCATTTGGCTCCATTATTTAATGAACATTTGCTCTGGAGAGCACATACAGTGGGATTTTTTTTTATTTTAATGCTTTGTTGGCACTTCTATTGTTAGCTAGACTGTTCCTAATGATTTTTGTCTCTCCAAGCACAGACAAATATAATAGTTTAAAGATGGCTTCTCTTGTCTCCCCACTGCACAGTTTGTAAATACAGTCACAGAAAATATTTCAGGTAAGTCTAGATTTCACAGTTAGTACAGATACCCTAGATTCAATCACTGCACATAAGGAAGGAAATGTTAGGGTTATCTGTCTAGTGGATGCAAAATCTAGCACTGAGTCTGCAGAGTGAGTAATGGGAATTGATATTGTCTGATGCTGACATTTTTACTTGGATGTGTTTATTAAAAATGAAATTAATTTTAAAAAAATATCCTAGCATGAACTGACAATTTTGAGCAACAGGACTATCTTATGGGAACTATTTTTGAGAAAAAAATATTTTTAAAAGTTAAATTTGAAGGCTTTTTACTAAAAGAATAAGATTTGGAAGCAGCTAGGTGTTACAAAGTTGTATTTGTAAATAAAATGCGTCTCTCTTTAAGGGAACTCAGCATTTTGAAGATATGAGAGAGGAAAACAGTGAAAAGAAATAGCCCCCTTGGAAATGAATGCTTTTCAATTTTCTGTATGTCAGGTGTTGTGTGTCACAGGCTTCCATAACCATGCAAAACTCTCTCTTTATAGGGAAGTCAGCCCTGTGATGGACTTGAACAAAGGTCAGTCTTGTCCCTTGCTGAAGCTTTGCTAAGCCCAATGAGAGTCTAAAAGCGTCTGAGGTAATCTAATAAAATCCATAGCCTTGCTGATTATTTTTATATGGTAAAAGAAAGCAGTTTTATTATAGAAGTCATTTGGCTGTTGATGAATGTGGATTTTTTTTCTAGTCCATCAGAGAGAGAACACACTTTGGAAAATCACAGCTCCTTCACAGTCTAAAAATAAATGCAATTTGCAGGATGATGCACATCATATGCCCTTCCTTGCTCTGTTTTACTATGAAGGGCCAATGAGAAAGGAGCTTTCAACTCACTATCACAGAGTCTGTGGATCAAAACATGTTTTATGATGCTTCAGCATGGAAACTTCATAATAAATCATATTATGAAGTTATTTTCATGAGTTCTAGAGAGTGCTCTGAGGCTCTTTCTCAACTCCAGTCTGGGATGTCTTTTGCCCCGTTCTCACTTTCTACCCATTATCCTCACATAGCTATGACAATACAAGAAGCCCTAGACCAAATAGCAACCCAGGCAAGGAGTTCTTCGGTGCCTCCCCCCTCCATTTGTTAAACTTCAGTTTGTTCTTATATCTGACTGACTGACTGGTGACGCCCCACCCCTTATAGACCCATGAGGGCATGGCTGACAACATTCTAGGAGATTTGAGGGAAATATAGTTCTCAGAAAGTCTGGAAGGTTCCGTGAGATTCTACAAAGGTCCAGAATATTATAGGAAGTTAGTAAAAAATGAATCCACCTACAGAATACCTGAAACATTTTACTTCAAACATTCTATTTTCCTTTTCATCGCTAACAACAAAAACAGCACCCTGAATCCGGCACTCCCCGAAGCCCGGCACCCCAGGCAGTCTCCTGTGTCGCCAGTCCCTAAATCCGGCCCTGGAAAAAGCCATGCTAGCGAAATAGCCAGTAGGTTCCTTCAAAGCTGCAGCTCTACCTTAAGCTATGAACTACACCACACTTCTGGACTAAGAAGTGTACGTTTCCTTCCTGGAATGTGAGCGCATCACTTTAATTTCATTCTCAGCCCCTGCTAGCCCCAGGTTGGCCTGAAATACAGGTCCTCCTTACTGTAGAACAATGATCCCAAGCAGGCCTTTGGAATTGACCATACTTTAATAGGAGCAGCACATTATTCTATATGTTGAGAAAAAATTAGAGAATCTTGTTGTGATCTAATGTGTGAAAAATTTCAAGCCTTCAAAGTCAGCTGAACTTTCTCCTTCAGTACGGTTTTTCTCCTAGGCTTCTGAGACATAAAACCAGTATTTTCCTCAACTGTTGTTTAGATGAAAGCAAAGACATAAAACAGATTTTATAAAGCAGAAAATGCTTTTGTACCATGAATGAATAAACTGAAATTCAAGGGATGTATGAAATGGAGGAGGGGGAAGGAAAAGGGGGATGGGGAGAGAGAGAGAAGAAAAAAATCACACTACAATTTTTTTCCCTGGACCTGAAAGAGCTGCAAAACTAAGATTGTTAGAACTTTGCAAATTTATACATCCACAAACACTTTTTGTATGTTTATTTTCTAAGGTTCAGTTTAGCTAGTATAACATTAAATGCCTGCAGCTTTAATCACGCACCTGGATATCACAGTGCTGGTTTTATCACACCCATGTTCCCCATCATGTGTGACCTTTCCCGCTGGAGACATTTACAACATTTTAGAAAGTTTATACAGCCTTTTGGCCAATTTCCTAATGTATCACTTTTTGCAGATTCAGCAGTTTTTAATTTCCTTAATATCTGAGGTCTGAATAGTGAATCAGCTTCAGATCTGTGGCAAACTGATGTCTCATGTTAAGGCATCATAAAAAAAATATCATCCTTCTGATTATGGGTGCTCTGATTATGTATTAGATATTTTGATGATGTACGGCTTGCTAACTTGTCTTAGCCAGCAGAAAGAGAGTTCAGAGAATGCAGATGGTTACTCAGCAGGACTGTTTAAAAAGAGCACGGTCTGAGTTATTAAAGGTCATAGTTTCCTGTTTATGGGCAGTTGTCTACCTCTGGGGATCCTAGGAAAATGCTCTCTTGATAATCAAGATGTCTCCTGATGATTGCAATGGGGGGAGAGGGGGGGACCCACTAATTTCCCCAATCACCATCTTTTGAAGAAATCACTTTATTAAAAAAACACTACTATTGAGTGTTATCCCTTTTCAGTTTTTTTCTCTACCATAGTTATACCCCTATCATAGCTCATAAGCAAAGCAAGGTCAGGCCTGGCCAGTATGTGGACAATAAATCTCCAGGATAAACCCAGGTTATGGAAGGAAGTGAAGTTGATTATTCAGAAGTGGCATTCTGCCCTCTAAGTCAGGACTGATGAATGTTCTAGCACAGTGCTAGAGGTCACTGTGGTGTTAGAACATCTTTCAGATGAGATGCGAAAATGCAAGCTACTGACCATTTACTGGATGTCATTAAAAATCACATGGCACTTTTCACACGAAGAGGGGAGTTAAACTAGGTGTTCTGGCCAAATTCCAATTTAACTAACTACATTTGGCTTTCTTAGATTCATCCTGTACTTTCAATTAGATATGGTATTTTTAGCTTCCTTCACCAAAAATCTAACACTGTGCTATTAGGCAGTTGTGTTTCACCCTAGAGGCAATGTTTTTTATATAAATCACTTGGCAATTCTTTCAGGATAAAAGGCACTATATATAAATGATATTTATTATCCAAAAGTACTTAAAGCATGAGCACTGCATTGGATGTACAGTATGATTTATCCCACCCCAAAGTAAATTTTTATTAGTATTATCACTAACCCTGGCATTCTTATGCTCTGTATTAATAAGCAGTATAGCCTTTGGATAGGCACATGTTAGTTTCATGTTAGATGATGATTGTATCATTATGATGCTAGTTTTAACCCAAAAAAAGCGATAAAACAGGCAGGGAGCAGCAGGAGGGTGGCTCATTTTGATAAGGACATTACATATCTTGTACAGTGGATACACTGCACTATTATATACCCATTAAAATCATAGAATTGTATTGGTATATTTATTTAAAGGGGGGGGAAAGCCTCAATAGAAGAACAGTGGTTATAAATGGGACATTTTGTTAAGTTTCTTTGATATTAAAACACTAGGAGCATTCTTAATACTTACAGTAAGGTCTGAGCCTAGTTTTGAAGATTGTATAACCCTTCACTGATGTATAAAACAAGTTAACCTACTCTCTTGAGCCTTACAGCAAACACAAATATAACAAGGCTTAATCAGATTAGCTATGATCAAAATGGAGCAGATTGGCTGGTTTGGCAGCTCCGGAGAAATGCTTTCTTATGCTATTGTAAAAAGGCAGAACAGATTGCTCTGATATGTAGTTTCCTCATGGTGCTATACATTTCCAACATAATAGATCAGAGACCAGATTTTCTGAACATGTCAGGAGACACAAAACTTTCATAATATCAAGGAGTTGGATAATTAGGAACTCCAGCCATGCACACCTTCTAAGATCTACGAGACCAAAGCTAAACACTGTAGGAGTAATTTAGCTTCAGACTTGCAGAACTTAAGAACTCTGTAGGACTGAACTTCTATGCCTGCACAACTTAGGAGCTCCATAGGCATGGGGCTTCAGCAAGGGCAACCCTAGATATTCAATTAATGACTTAACTAACAGGAACTGTAAAAATTGGGGGTTGCTCTATGTTACTCTTTCCCACCATTGAGACCTCCTTGTATTTGCAGAACTAACTCTGGAGTGCAAATACTGAAGGAGTATCTAAGTACTGTATTTGAAGATCATTTAAAACATTCCATTTTAACTGTAAAAAGGAGAAAAAATGATTATCCAAAACCACCTAAATCATTTTGGTCTGGAAATCTCATAAGAACAGGCTTTCTTGTGAGATTTCATATACTTCCTAGATGGCCCTGGAATTAAATTCATTGTGGGTAGTCTATGGCATTTCAGTATTTCTCTTCTGGTCTTTACCAAAGCAAACTTCTCCCCTCCCAAATTAGAAAATGATAAATATTAACTCCTTCCCCTTCTCCCCAATCTAAGAAATTTAGGATTCTTGTGTGCAAAAGCTGAGTCAGTGATGCCCCCATTCTGAAAATTTCTGATGTATTATAGGCAGAGGGAGAATTGCCATAAGTAGAAAGAAGTCCATCCATATGGTGAACAATCCCCCCATTTACATAAATAAAAGAAAAGCAATTGCCTCTTGCATTCGTTTTAACAAAGGAAACATAAGTACATAACAGCAGCTTGCAGTCTGTTTCTCCCCAGGAGACTGAACATTTACTGTAGATACATATTTGCATATTTTCTTCCAATCTTCTGATCAAGTTGTCTGCCCTAGATCTTTGTTCCATTTATTCACATTTGTATTCTTTTAATGAGAAAAAAATTCCTAGGGCTTTTATAAATTTTGGTCATTAAGCACTTAAACACTCCCCACCCCCAAAAAAACCCTATACAAGTTTAAGATTCTAGGTATGAAGGAACTTTTTTTAAAAAATGCATGTTTTGCTCTGGTCTGCATCCAAAATATCTGAGCTAGAAATCCTGGGAAAATCAAAGCTTCACAATTCTATGAGAAACTAATTCTGGTATCTGGTGTATTTAAAAAACATACACCCACCTCAAAACCTTGAAATAAATTCAGTGGTCTTTTTGTCCAGTAACACAGTCTGAGAACTCTCTTTGTAAAAGTCAACTGCTTTCTCCTCACTCTTTTCTAAATCTGACCAGTAATGCTGGTGCCTCAATAGACCCTCAAACTATCTCTCTAGCTTGTTGTGACTGGAGAATTAATTACATTAAGAACACAGGGTCCCATACTTATCCCTGATGTTACTAAATGGGTTGAACTAGAGTCACAGCTGGCATGAACTGGGATTACCGAGTCTAAGAATTCCTGTATGCCCACCAAAATTTTCAAAATCTCTCTATACAGCATAAAGTCAGAGAATGACTGACGCTTATTCATAACCCACTTGCAAATTTTGGGGACAGGATGCTATGGAATGTGAAGTTACAAACTTTGAACACTCCTTCAGTAAACATGGTATATTCTCCCAGGTTCTTTATAGTCCCTTTTATAGGAATTTAGCTCATGCTATGTGTGTGATCTAATTCCCTGAGCCTATTTCGTTACTGAAATTTATTATATAAGATTCATATTACAGTAGCACCTAAAAACCACTGGCCAGGTTAGACCCCAATTATGCAAGGTGCTGTACAGACATATAAATGGCAGTCCCAGCCCTAAAAAGCTTTACATTTAAAAGATAACATGTAACCAATAAATGAATGGGTGGGGTAGCATAAATATAAGAGGGTGTGCAATGTTCTTGGCATTGCAGTAACAATGATCACTAGCCTGACTAGCCATTACTAGTATTTTACTACATGAATTACAGAGGAGGTGAATTCTGAGGAGAGATTTGATGGAGGATTAGATAGCAGTTTTATGGATTTTGACTGGGATCCTTCCCCACTTATAAGGGTTGGCATGGGAGAAAGGGTGAAAATGAAATACTGTTATTGGTCTACCATCTTGCCTTTGGCAGTGGTCAGAACCTGATACTTCAAGAAAGAAGCAAAACATCGACATAACACTTATTGTGAATTGAACAGTGTGGAAGATACAGGAAAAGAAAATCCTTCTTTCAGCCCTGCACATGACCAGCTCACTCACAGAAGCATGCAATTTGATTGCCATTATTTTAGCATGCATATTGTATTTACAAATATTATTAAACATCCAGATATACATATTGGTTAAAATGTAATAAATACAAATGTTAGCATCTAAACAACTTGCAGAAAATTCACATTTTGACAAGTTACTCTATGCAGCTTGTCATTAGCTCTTTCCAGCTGCCAGTGTCACATGTAATTTATTTTAACAGACATTTTAGCCATAAAGATCATGCTGGAACAGAGAACTCTTGAGGGTTTATCAACTTAGGGCCAGATTATGATACCATGGCTCACACTGAGTAGTATCTTACTCCACAAATAGTCCCACTGCAGTGAGATCAGGCAGCTGCGGTCCTTCCGATAGGAAGGAGAATGTATTCTTTTTCAACTTTGGGACAGGGCACTCATGCCTTTCACAACAACCTTAATAAATATTTTTTTTCCATGTCCAGTTTGCTACATTTCCTTTCATTTGCATGACTCCATCTAGCAACCCAGAAGTACCCTGCTTTATCTCATCTACATTGTGATTAAGATAGGCTCTTAACTTCCATAAGGAAGGTTCTCAGCTGCCACCGACAGGAGGTGGTAGCTGTTCATTTCCCATTTAATCACCATCTTAACATTATCTTACAAATTGACATTGGTTTCAAGATCATCATTGCTTATAAAAAAGCAATCAAGCAATGAAAGAGGACAACCACAACCCTGAGATGTACTGTAACAGCATTCTCAACATGGTTTCAAATCTTTCGGTGAAGCAAAGAAGTAGAAAATATTTGCCAGTGCTCTGGTCCTCAGAAACTAAGATAATTTATAACTTAACATTTTCATTTTAATGGTATGCCAATTTTTCTCTTTATAATTAGGTTTCTTATATGTCCACTAAATGGGCATCTAGCCAGACAGAAGAGGGTTTATTTATTATTATTATTGGAAACATGATAAAGATATACCAAAATGCTATATATTTTCTGGAATAGATAGCTTCTAGTTCGGCAATGAAAGCCACTGAGTCTCACATTATTCTTTTTCTCATAACATGTCTGTCACAGATTGGATGCATAGTGACATCTGCACCAAGATCATGTTTTATATTATTCTGAAAATATTATCCATATAAAAAAGACACAGCTTGATACTAATGGACATGCAAGAGCCAATGTGTTGAAATAAGGTATTATGCTATTGAGAGTGCAGTTTAATAAAAGAAATACTTGAAAATATAGGCACTTGAGATAAGAATACACAGCATTTGTTGGACCTGCTGTAGCAAGCACTACTTTCTCTAGGCCCTGCAGAAGTCTAACTGTGTAGTCATAATTCCAGTGTAACTCTTGATTTGATAGAACTGGTCTGGGGACCCAACTATGGCAGCTTAAGTTTCTCATCAGTTGCAATGAGCGCTATTTCAAAGTATGGTTGTATTTTGAACAGCATCTGTGACGCTAATGCAATAATGACATCTTATTCAACAGAACAGCTTCCCTGGGTTTATTTAGACTTCCGAGGTGGTTGTACATTATTATTATTTAAAATTCCTGTTTGCTCTGCAGAGCCAGTGCAGCTAAGAGTGAATGACTGGATTCTATTCCTTCTAGTGGGTCATCAACAGAGTTGTTAAATGAATTCCAATGACAAAAATCAGTCAGTTACACCTATCTAATCCCCCTACTAGGAATGGAAGTTGCACAGGCATCATCGTAAACTTAATGTGAAGACAATTCCACAGGCATCATTAAAGGAATACCTGGTATGCAGATCCTTTTTACTGGCAGTAATGTGTGGGAAAGTATCCAAGATAATTTTTGGATTCAGAATTGAGTTTTGGAGGCCAAGAGTTAGGGAAAATATCATCTTTTTACTTGTAAACAGAACACATTGATAAGGAAATTACTGAGACACAATAACCAGAAAATACCGAAAGGACATTTTTACAGTCAATATTCAAAAGAACTGGAAGTCAGCAGGAAAACGGAACATTGCTGAATGTGGCATACAATGGACTGTGTGGTTTTGTGAAGATAATCTGCGGATTTTGAGGAGAGCTGGACTTTGTTATATGACTGATTAACCATTAGACGGTTAGAATGTCTGCTCCTAGTAACTCTATTACTAGTATCTCTTACTACTGGGGATTCCAACTAGGTTACCATGTAAAGAGCTATTTGTTGTACATCGCTCCTCCGCCTCGCCTTCATTTTTTCTTCACTCTGATCATTTTTTTCAAGAATGATAATCTACCCAACCACCTCCAAAAGCCTACACTTGACAAGGGAAGGGTAATTAAGTTTGGATGATAATTAGCTGTATCAATCAATGTTACACTCCCAGACCAGGGGAAATTTTAAAATTGGAGTTTTATTAAACTTAATATCCAAAAATAATCACAGCTTGCACAAGCTCCATTGCTGCTGACTACTTTTCAAGCCCAGCAAATTTTGCTTCTGCAACCACACCCTTTGACTTCTCAGCAGACCTTCAATCCCTAAGTGGACAGGGCCGCATTCCCTCATGCGTGCTCATCAGCAGGACATATAAAAAAAAATCGGGAGGTTTCCAAGGGCATAGAGGACCCATTGTCAGTGCCCTATGTTGCCTGGTTTGCCTTCCTCCAGAAGACACAGTTGTTGGATTTAAGGTTCAAAATCCTATATGGTTGCTACGGTACCAGCAGAGCCAGGTAGAAAGGATTTGTATGTGTGTGCAGAGAAAAACGTTGCCATTGGGCTGGCTGACTGACTTTATTGTCTCTGAAAAATAAATGAGGTAGTCTGTAAATTAGGCCTTCTGAGCTACTTGCAGCAATCCATTTTCCAATGAAAGCTTTAGCCATGTGTACCTAAGTGTATCCAAGGGACTGGTCAATGGTCATCATACACAGCTTCAGTTTCCCATTCTAATGGAAGTTTCTCTTTACAAGGAACAATAGGAAGGGCATACTGGCTATTTACAATAAGATGATGAATTAAGGAATACTGTGCCACAGTTCTATCCGCTAATCACATTCAAAGTAATTACAGTCATTTACTGTAATGCCACTTTCCCCTCCTATGGTTTATCATCAGCAAGTTCAGAAAAGTCAGTGCCATTCTGGACCACCACGATTAAAGAAAATATGCAATCTGGATTTTAAAAGAGATAATGTATTCAGCGAAGTCCTATGGCCTGTGTTATATGAGAGGTCAGGCTAGATTATCACAGTGGGGCCCTACTTCCCTTTTATAATTATGACTCTATGAATGCTTAGAATAACAGCACTTTTTTTGGTTGATCTCCTTATTTAGTCATCAAAAACTTGTATTTAACATACATGCTTTTTATTCAAGAATTACAGAACTCTAAAACAGCAGCAACCAGAGCTTGGTGGTACGACTGCAGCCCACAGCTTCCTGCAGCACAAATACCTGCCTTCCAGAATGGCGGAAATGGGCTGTGGGTAGAAGAGGCCGGGATGGATCATCCTCCCCAAATAGGATGTGAAGCACCTCCCTCTGGAGGTGCGCCGGCCCGCCATCTTTGAAGTGCTGCCACCAAATGGGTGTCCAAGCCATAGCCGCACCCTCGCTCTGCCCCGAGGCCCCCCCCCCACTGCTGCTTGGGGTGGAGAGGTGCAGGCGGGGGGTCTCAGGGCTGGGGGCAAAGAGGCTCAAGCTGTGGGGGGGGGCATCGGGGAAGGGGCCTGGCCTGGGGTGGAGTGGGCAGGGCCTCCGGGGAAGGAGGCCAAGTGGGGGAGGGCCTTGGGGAAGATCAGGGGGTGGGGCCACAGTCCAGGCGTTGGTGACCCCCCCACACTTCTAGGGACCTTCTAGTGCTCACACCTAGCCTCCTGAAATGCAGGAGTCACAGGCCGCCCATGATGGAGGATGATCTTTGCTCTCTATAACTATACCCACAGTGTTGCCAACTCTTGGGGCTTTATCGTGAGTTTTGTGATATTTGATTTACCTAACGTCTCAGCTCCTGGCAAGAAGTAAAGTATATGAAAATCTTATCTTTCATTTAAAAGGTTTCTAGCCTACATAGTTGGGGAGAAAAGCTTTACAAAGGGTTCCAAGGCAGAAGGAAAACAAAAAGAACCCTAAATTTATAATAAAAATATTTTTTAAACTGATATGATTTTGTGGGGTCCTGACTCATAATTTTTTTAATATTTGAGGTTGGCAATACTGCACCCATATCCTTACATAAAAATCACAGCTATCACATGCACTTTTCATGCTGATGCCTCTCTACGTGCATGGTCCTAGTAGACAGTGTGTGTATATCTACCTATCTATCTATATGCATGCTTGAGGGCTATGTAAGTATGGACAGGATTAAATTGCTACAGTTTAGACAATGATGCAATTTAGTTTAAATGTTGGCAACTTGTTAGTTATTTCCTACAATTCTTTCTGAATTCTAATTAGATAGGCGTCAAGAGGAGGCAGGCCTTGGGCAGCTAAAATCTTTAATAGAAAGATCACCAAGATAACTATTTGAGTGTTGCTTTGCTTAATTTGTCTGGAGGACTGAACAGAATTTTAAGTGTTTAGGATCAGACTTCATCTTGGACAACCCACAATTAATTTTGCTTAAAAGTATCAACTGCTCTTTGTAGAATTTTCTTCATTGAAATAAGGACAATTGGTCCTTTTGCAAGAAACAGGGGGCTCATTGTCTTTCAAGTCCAATACTGCCAGGGGCCTGCACAACTATAAAAATATGACCGCTTTTGAAGGGGCATGTACTGCTCTCCCTGCCGTGGCCCAGTGCCAGAGAAGTTCTCTGCCCCTGCCGATTATTGAGTGGGCCGGTGCCCCTACTTGCCTCCCTTTGTGCATGCCCTTGAATACTCTAACAGTTCTTGCTCTATCATATCAGTGTTCTGAAACTAAAGGTAAGCTTTTCCAATTCCTTAAAAAGTAGCAGCTTTTTGCAGGCCGGGCACTGTTTTACCTTAGTTACCTTTGTCAACAACCACCATTCTGTAAATCAAAGCATTAGAAAGTAAAATGTAAATGTAATCTCATGTTTCAGTCTCCTGGAAAGACAATGCTGTTCACTATGGCAATGCTTTCCAGGCTCCTGTCCAGTTCTTCTGAGAAGTCATCATCCTCTGCTGCAGAGCTCAGAGCAGAGACATGAACAACTACAAATGCAACTGCACACACAGTGTAATGGGAGTTACTGATAAGCTAACTAATTTCTATTGAACAAGAAATCCTGATAACCAGCCAGGGGCTTGCAAGTAGCCATGTCAATGTGAACTCATATGGGCTTGATTACACTGTCAGCAAGGACTGAAATGCTTTGACTCCCGTCACATGTAAAGTACTATAGAGCCTAGAATAATATTGGAATAAACTACAAGATTCACATGAGGAATTAGAAACTTTCACTGTTTAAATTGCTTTGCTTACTTGTCCTTATGTTATTCTTCAGCCAAAGAATATACATTTTTGTGGCAGATGTCTAAATTAAGGAGTGCCAAAATAACACTACAAAGAAGTGAGAGTTTCAAGATAGGGTTTATATTTTACTGTGCAGTATCATGTAGACTCTAGTGTTGAAATCATTGAATTAGCTTATTCCAAAACAAAAAGCTGATCTATGAAAGAGTTGGCTCCTAATCCATCGCTGATAAGTAATTTGCACTTTTCAATAGTTTGTATTTACATTAGTATTTCACAGTGACATATCCAACTTAAAAAATGACAAAATAAAACAGGCAGCTTGATCTTAGAACAAAAAAGACTTTAAACAAATCTTTAGTTTGTATGCTCTTGCTACCTCATTAATCCTAAATGGTGTCAGTCAGTGAATCTAATAGCTATGAGTGTTAGTACTGTGGTCAGTTCCAAATTATAGTATTGATTAATTGATTGTCTTCTTCCAGTTGTGAATTATATTAGTGCTGGCTCAGACTGACTGGCAGAAGGCCAAAACCTAATCTCTTGTGAAAGACAGCGAACAACTCCACAGTTTCATTGCCGTGGTTAAGTGACTGATTGGGAAACAAAAACTTTTTGAATGTCAGTTTGATAAAAGGAATAGGCTAAATGTCATTGTGACAAGGTTGTGTGCCTCACTCCCACGACTTCCACAGATGCTGGCTACTCTGAGATCTTCATGCTTATAAACACTACATTGCAGTTTATTTAGTGTTTTAATCCTTCCACCAGTACATAGCAATCTCCACACCTTTACACTGACTCTCAGTTTTCTAACCCCTTCTCTAGCAGGGGTTGTGGTAAGGTGCCAAAGGACCCCCTTTAATAGGCTTTCCAGTTTTCTGTCTCTCTGTTGCTCTCCTCCTCTTCAGAACTATTTATACAGCTTCCCTGTTAATGGGCTAATTGTTTCATTGACTTGCTAGCCCCAATCTGGCCTGGTACTCCAGTTCAGTTCTGTCCAATTAGGCCTTCTCTAGGGGAACCTAATTAACACTAATAGTAATCAAAGTGCTGGCTCAAGTGCTAACTCTCAGGATACTGTCACAGTCATGAATATGTAGTTATTGAGTTCCAGATCCACAAATGTATTTAGGTGCCTAAACCCCAGATTTAGGGTTTGTCTACACAAACATGTAGTTTGAAGCAAGCTGGGGTCGGAATCTACCCGTACTAGCCTGCTGCAGACTAATTGTCCATGTGGAACCTGCTGACATTCACTAATAGTTTGTTAATGTGCTTTGATGTAGTCCAATTTGAAATGGCAGAGTGGGGTAGATCCACATCCAAACTTGCTGCAAACTAAATGTTCATGTAGACCGGTGGTTCTCAACTGTGGTCCAATGCTTCTTCAGGGAAATCCCCTGGCATGCCAGGACGGTTTGTTTACCTGCCGCGGCGGCAGGTTCGGCCGGTTGCGGCTCCCACTGGCCGCAGTTCACCGCTCCAGGCCAATGGGAGCTGCGGGACGTAGCGGACAGCACATCCCTTGGCCCACGCCGCATCCCACAGCCCCCATTGGCCTGGAGCGGCGAACCACGGCCAGTGGGAGCCGCGACCAGCTGAACCTGCCACCACGGCAGGTAAACAAACCGGCCCAGTGCGCCAGGGACTTTCCCTGAAGAAGCGGTGGACCACAGTTGAGAACCACCGATGTAGACAGTCCCTTGGTCTCCTAAATCATGGGTTTAGGTGCTTAAATTCCAGTTTTGACTCCATTAATAGCCATAAAACCACTGCCAAACTCCTTAGGCACCTATACTGCTGTAGATACCCAAGTTTTCAGAGTAAAAGTTCTCTAGGCAGCAATGTTTTTGCCTCTGGGTATATGAACTACTGCCTCTCTCTAGGGATCTGGAAGCCTATTTTTCCTGCCCAAAGTCCTGAGTGATTCACAAACTGGGGAAAGATAGGAATCCATCCAACTAAGTCGCATCTGGGGCCCAATCTGGTAGGCATGCTCAGAGGCCATCTACCAGATCGGGTCCCATTCAAAACCTAGCTACCAGAGAGGAGGTGCGGGAGGTGGCAGTGGTGCCACTGCCCACCTTATAACTTTTAGCCCAGTATTTGCCTAGGAGGTTGGAGACCCAAGGCACCAGTCCCTCTGCTCCAACCAGTCTCATTATTTATCCACAATGGAACAGCTTCAATAGGAGATATTCAGAGAGCCCGACATTAGAACATCCTATAGCTCAGTGGTTAGAGCACTCTCCTGAGAGGTGGGAAACCCCTGTTCAAATTCTTTCTCCTGAATCTGTGTCTCCACATCCCAGGCAAGTACTCTAACCACTGGGCTAAAAGTTATAAGGTGGGTACCACCACCTCCTCCTCCAGCCATTTTGAGTGGAACGAGACAGGTACCTAACTCATTCCCACAAGACAAGGATTTCAATTCATGGATCGCTAAGCAGAGAGATGCTTCTCCCCACAGCCTGGGAACTTAGATGCCTCTCTCTGTGAGGGGGCGGGGCTTAGGACCCTCCTCATCAACATGTCACCCATACCTTGAATATTATGTGTAGTTCTCGTTGCTCCATCTCAAAAATTATGTATTTGGATTGGAAAATGTACAGAGAAGGGCAACAAAAATGATTAGGGAGGGGATGTGGAACAGCTTCAAATGGAGAGAAATCTAAAAGATTGGGACTGTTCAACTTAGAAAAGAGACTAAGGTGGGTTATTACAGAGGACTAGAAAATCATGAATGGTGTGGAGAAAGTGAACAGGGATATGTTATTTGCCCCTTCACATAACACAAGACTCAGAGATCACCCAATTAAATTAACAGGCAGCAGGTTTAATATGAACATAAGGAAGTATTTCTTCACACTACACACAATCAACCTGTGGAACTTGTTGCCATGGAATGTTGGGAAGGCCAAAAATATAACAGGGTTCAAAACAGAATTAGGTAAGTTCATGGAAGATAAGTCTAGCAATGGCTATTAGCCAAGATGGTCAGGTATGCAACCCCTTTCTTTGCATATCCCTAAACCTTCAATTTCCAGAAGCTGGGACTGGAAGACAAGGATGGATCACTGGAGATTGCCCTGTGCTGTTCATTCCCTCTCAAGTATCTGGTACTGACCACTGTCAGAAGAAAGGATATTTGGCTAGATGGACCATTGATCTGACCCAAATATGACCACTCATATATTCTTACGCCTACCTTAGGAGCCTCTCCACCTAACATGCTGGCTTTTGTGGTCACATTTCTAAGACACCTATCTTCCCCATTCATTGTATAGGGAACCTAGGCAACTAATTGGGCTTTGTGGCTTGCAGTGTTGCTCCTGTGACTTTCTAGGTACCTAAAAGTTGGGTGTTGCAATGCTGGGCATCCAGGTACCCATGTTCCTTAGTGGATTCCACCCTGATAGCTTAATTCCAGCCCACCAGGACTAGAGAAACAGATAAGCAGCTGATGAGGCAAGAAGCTGGTTTTCTCAACTTCAGACATTCAAAATCCAGAAGCAATGTTACAACAACTGAATGTTTTAGTGTGTGTATGTTAAATTAGAGCTTATGTTCATTTTAAGGTAGAAATATAATGCGGTTGGTGGTTTCAAACTAACTGAAAATTGGAGAAAGAGATCCAGGTCATGACTTAGTTATATTATTGGTACTACTGCCTGGAGAAATTTGCACACCACTTTCCATCCTATGGGCACCTTATTTTCAAGTGCCTTAAGGACTGACAAGATTAACCTAATCACTATTGTTTTGTTCAGCTCTTTAATTTAATAAGAATGTAAAGTAATTGAGATGTTCATTAGCTTACCTCTGTATCTTTTTAGTAATTTAGGGGAGAAAAATGGATGGGGGTTTTCTTTTCTTTTTATCCACAACATAGAAAGAAAATATTACTGTTTGCTTCTAACAACTTATTTTTCCTATTCCCATTTTCCTTAGTTACAATAATTGGACCTGAGATTTTGTTGAACTGCAACAAACCATAGTATAAGCTAATAGTGCTTTTCCCAGATAAACTGAAAATGTACATGTGAGAAGATGCCTTCTCCATCCTGTTCTACAAACACAATCACCACAATACGTACACTCCAAAATGATCCCTTTGCTGAGGTTTGGCTTTATAAATAAAGCAAACAATAAGAAGATAGGAGAGATCAGTTCAATCTTCCTCCTCAAGCTAAGATGCTCCTAGGGTTCCTCTCTCAAGATTGTTCAGTCCATACTCCAGATCATCTTTCCCCTCATGACCACTCCCATCTACCAAATATTCAGGTGGGGCAATGAGTCACCTGGAGCCCACAGGACAGGAGACCTCATAATTATGCTTAACAAGGTCAACCTTTGCAAGCAGGCTGAATTGTTTTAAGCAGATACTGCCAGCCTATTTCAGAGCAACAATTAAATATAATTAAATTTAAGTTTGGATGTGAATGACTCAAAACTATCAACCTGCAAAGCTAATACATTTCACAGATGATGGGATCATGAAAAGTAAAGCTCCTTAGGAAACCATAATATAGAGCTAAGGGGGAAGTGTGAAATCCAAAACCCAAGCTAGAGTAATCAGGATGCTTGTCACAAGGTAATTCTTCAATATATTTAAATCCTAAGGAAATTCCAGCCAAAACACTTGAAGTTCAAGTTAAGAATAGTATATACCAATAAATAAGGGTAAAAATAAAATTAAGATGAATATTGGAGCAATAAACAGACAAACTTTTGAAAGTCAAGAAATTCAGTTAAAGTTAAACTTAAAAGAAACTCAAACTTCTGATAGCATAAGCCACTAAACAATTTTAACTCTTTCCCTCTCTATCACAGAAACTTTTTCTAAGTGCTTTATGAAGTTGACATCTATAGATTACTAACATCTTAAGCCATGAGAAGCAATTGTATTGGCTTATTGACCATCCTTCTGTAACTTTGTCTTTTCAGACATCTTAAGTTTGGATATAACATTGTGTTTGTACAATTTTGGAGTTGCATTTTGAAATCGTTAAACACAGATCATTGGTTTCATATATACACACGTCTCAACTATGAAGTGTGATGTTTTGTCACCATATGTTTGATTTGATATACTTTTGCCTTAATTTTCAGTATCTGGTTTTAAGAGATTTGTTAGATATTGGCAAAAACACTAGCTCTATTAATACTTGTCAAATTAGTAGCACATGATTAATAAAAAATGGTGAACTACCACCTTAATTATGGGATGGTGTCTACTCAGGAATTGGTAAATTACATCTTATTCTGCAGATTGTATATGGTTGTAGAGAGCACTGTATTTGGTGCTGCCAGAGTATGATTAAAAGTAAGATGTTACAGTTATTGGTCATCTGTGAGATTAAACTGTTTGCTTGTTTTCACCACACAGAAGCCAAGTTAAGATTCCTTGTGTGATTAACTATTGCCATAGTTTCAAAGGTTTAAGTTTAACCTTAACTCTGAATGTCATAGTATTTGTTTGTGTGTGGTGATTTAATCAAGAATTTCCCTCCTGAATTAGTAATACACAACTCAATCTTAATTACTTTTTTTTTCTGGGAGCAGTTTACAGAAGACCTTTACTAAACCGTAAAAGTTTTCTTTAAAAACTGATTGCATTTACCATTTATGTGCACAAGATGAACTGTTGTATCATGAGCGAAAAGCTCAACAACTATAGCCAGTTTTAAAAAAACAGTATTGTAAATGATGAAATATTATTTTGGTGTCGATTACATCTAAGGGGATAAAACAGTATTAACTTAAAATTCAGGTCAAGGGACAAAGAAATGATTCATGCATTATATAAATAACTTATTGTGAGTTAAGGGAGTTTACATTTGCAAAATCCTTTAATTTGTGCTTTGATTTCTTCTCTTGCTTTATTTCATTCATTATTAACAGCGTTGTTGCTTCCAGAAGCACAAAATAAAGGATATAGTTGAGACTGCTGCCCAGGGCTAATAAATTTCATAACATGAGCAGCTAAATTCAATCAACCTCAAGATCTATAGGCATCTGCTGCTTCACTGCAAAGCTTTAACTTTTTAGTTCTTTCCTTTGCTTTCAGGTGGTCTAATTCCAAAGGATGTCTTTCTTCAGAGATAAGAACTTCGCTTTTTCATTGTGTGGGTGTCCGATAATAGAATTTTATTTATTAGAGGAGAAATAATTGCCAACACTTGGGAAAAGAAAGGAAACTACTTCAAGTCCTTTCACCGACCATATGATATAATGGGAGAAGTATTAGGAGACTAAAATCAAAGACTTGAGTTATCCCAAGGTGAAGATCTATTTCAATTACAAATCCTAAAAGCTTTTCATAGATCCTTCTTGAATCTTTTTATGTTACAGAGTGTATGTACTTTTCACCACATTTTCTACCAGTGTTGTGCTGTTGAAAACAAAGAGACTGACGATGTTCTAAGGTAAAACTATAATGTATTCCTGTCACAGGTGAGGCAACCCCAAAGCCCTTCCACTGAGATCATCCTGACAGCTCTGAGATGCTGGATAAACTGTGAGACCACCAGCATCTCGACACTGGGAGTCTCTGAATGTTTCTTTGCCGTCTGCACTGAACTGCACGGTTCCACGCATAAAGGTAGAATTAAAAAAAAAAGCACACAATAAATGTCATTCACACAATGCAGAAGAAATAGTAAACATTGATGAATTTAAACAACTCATTTGAAGGCATGAATCCTTTCTGCAAAGTCCAAATATAGTAATATTTTCCATAATGCGTGGAAAACACACAAAACTACATTTAGAGTACAGAGTAGAGACTGTTAGATACACTCAAACTGTATTTTATAAGCATAACACTATCTACTCTGCTAAATATCTAATGGCACACATTTACAGTAGTACATTAATCATAAGGGACTTCACAAGGAAAATGCATTTTTCATTGAGAAGGTCTGAAGCTCAATATAGGACTTACAAGCTTTAATATTTCTCTCAAAGAAGGCCAGATCATTTTTCAGTAGACAACTTCTGCTTTAGGAAGGTATTCCTAGGGGTGGTTAAATTTATAATAGTATGCCCTTGGGTGCATACGAAGTTTCAGAGGCAGACACTTAGTGTAATCTAAATAAATTTGGCACTTGTTTAGGAATCAAAGTGGCAAATTTGATAAGTTATCAGAAAATATCTTACCCACAGATGCAAACTGGGACATCAGAATCATCTGATTTTGTTTGGGATCTCAAACGTGATCACAAAAACTCTTCAGTTTGGTTCATTTGGCGATGAAATTTCTTCTCCACTGTCCACAGGTTTGAAAGGCTATCGTACATGTATTTCTTGTGGTTTTCAAAGGTGCATTGGATTGACAACATTTGAGTTTATCAGTAATAATACAAATATCTATACAAAAAAGTCATGTGAATAATCAACATAATCTGCCTAAGTAGTGATATGGCCCCGATCACCATAAAATCTGAGAGCCTGCATGAATCTTTTCTATACTAATCTAGAGCTACATTATGATCTGTGCAGAAAAGTTAATGTTTTACCTGTTTGCTATGGAAATCTACAAGATAATTTAAGTCCTGAAATAGAAACAAGAAAGGATATTATAGCCAAGTTTTTTTCCCTAAAACATGGCCAGTTCTTGCTTTAGCTGCGGCAGACAAGACCAAAGTATAGAGATATCGGAGGTGGTTTTTATTTTATTTTTAAACAAACATTTTTGATGATCTTACAAGATGGAATAATTCCTCAGAACCAGAGAAGTGGGAAGGTGGATTTGTTGAGTCATCTTTGCCAAGGAATGCCATGCCAGCAAATGGCCCAGGCCAAATGCAGGTAATGGAAAGAAACAAACAAGAAAGAGGACAGGGCCGGCCCACAACATTTTGGCACCTGAGGCAGGGAGCTCAAATGATGCCCTCATATCCCTCGCTTTGGCCAAAACTTTGAAAGCTCTTAATTCTGCCTTCCTCCTCTTCTACTCCTCTCATGATACTGCTCTGCTACCTACACAAATAAAGGAGAACTAACAACTTAAAATGCCATGTTCAAAAATTTTAAGTAACACTTAACTTCCAAACACTTGAACAGCAAATGTAACTTTTCTTCTCCGCATATTAAACACTGGCATTTTTATCCGTCTGAATAATCAAAGTATTCAGACATGGGGAGGGATAGCTCAGTGGTTTGAGCATTGGCCTGCTAAACCCAGGGTTGTGAGCTCAATCCTTGAGGGGGCCATTTAGGGATCTGGGGCAAAAATTGGAGATTGGTCCTGCTTTGAGCAGGGGGTTGGACTGGATGACCTCCTAAGGTCCCTTCCAACCATGATAGTCTGTGATTCCTAGTGCTTTCCATGCCTTCTTGGTTGCAAAGATCTGAACTACTTCCTGAAGGTCCACAGTCTGGGTCAGCTCATGCTCTGTTGAGATGGTTGCAAGGCCGACCAGCCTCTCCTGTGTCATTGTGGAGCGCAGATTTGTTTTTATTAACTTCAGCTTGGAGTTATGGCAACTGTTACAGGAAGTGTTAGAGAAGTACACACAGAGAAACAAAAGTATTTGGAAAGAGGGTGGTCATCGTATTTGTGCACATATCTTCCAGAACAGCCTTTGGAGTTGATCCTACTGAAATGTATCTTGAAAGGACTTTCAGTTCATCACCTAAATCACTCGCATCAATATCGCACATGTCATCATGTGTCAACACTGTCTCTAGCGCCCTTCATTGCTGGTTTAGGTCTTCTTCAAGTATAGTGAGGAGTTTTGGAATATTATACAACATTCCAAATATACTGCTTTGTTCCTTGAGCTGCATGAAACGTTCTTCAATTGACTTCATTGCACAATCTAACACCCGGTTAAAGAATTCAACTTTGAATTGTTGTGTGTGGTCTCTTATAGGATTATACCGTGCCTCGTAATCAAAATGTCATCTTCTTCAGTGACTCTTGTATTCTTGAATGGGTGGGAAAATAGCTTCAGTGTGAAGTTCCTCTGCCAACTTCTGTGCACTCTTCAGAACATTTTGAAATCCCTCATCTGACTGGTAAGACTGTAGGTATGACTTTGCTTTGTCCAGTTGTTCCATTGCTCCAGATATATCAAGGTCTTGGAGTTTCTTGCTTACAACATTTATTTCAAACAGTATGTCATGACACAACACTAAGCCACACAGAAATTTGAAGTTCTGTATGTTTCTAGTGATTCCATTTCGCTCTGCCACTGTTCTCCCATGAACAGTTCCTGTCATAGCATTATCCTCCATAATGGTAACTATGGCATCATCTATCTTCCCAATTTGTTGTTTGATAGGCTTTATCGCCTCCACTCGACTTTCCCATCATGTGGCACACAGTGGTTTCAGTGTCAGAGAGGATGTTTCCAGATGTTGCTCCAAATTTTGCCATCGATGAGTTGATGCAAGAAAAATACATAGATGCTTTGAATTACATTAAAAAATTCAGTAGCCTCACTAGAAGCTGATGCTGCATCACTGACCACCAAGTTCAATGAATGAGAACTGCCTGGGACAAAAGAAGCTTGAGGGTTTAACTCTCGGATCTGTGTCTGCACTCCTCTGTTCTTTCCTCTCATGTTGGCACCATTATCGTAGCCCTGACCTCTCATGTCAGCTAGCGCAATTCCCATATCTTCCAGCTTTTAAAGAAGCACGTTTGTCATATCAGCTCCTGTAGTATCATCAATGTCAATAAATTCTAGAAAATGCTCTCTGACAGTCACCATTGCAGAGACATTTTCACTAGGTTCTGTTGTTGTTACAAAATGCACCATTAACATAATTTGTTCCGTATGGCTGATGTCAGGTGTGCAGTCCAGAATAACAGAGTAATATCTTGCTGACTTCAGATCTGCCACAATCTTCTGTTTGACGTTTGCTGCCAGTAACCGTATGATCTCATTTTGAATTGTTTTTCCAAAGTAGTGGTGTGTGTATATTTATTGGGTGGTGATTCTTCTTAGATGTTCCTGGAGTACAGTATCAAACTCAGCCATCAGCGCCACAATTTTAAGAAAGTTTCCATTGTTTGGCACATACAGCTGATCTGAAGTTCCACACAGTGCTAGGTTTTGGGTAGCAAGCATTCACACAATGGCAATGAGCCTTTTCAGAACATTTTGCCAGTAAAGAGACTCTGATGCAATCTTCTCTTGATGTTGATCATCTATGGTGGTCTTTAACTTTAGTCTCATATCAAGCTCTTTCCACCTATGGAATGCTCTCTGGTGATTTGCTGCCTTCTCATGGCATGCCAGATTTCTAGCCAGATTTTTCCAGTTCTTTGTTCCTGTAGAGCCCAATGTGGCTGGAACATTAGACTGGAAGAGTTTGCAACAAAAACAGTATGCAGCATTCTGGCTTTTTGAGTACATAAGCCATGGCCTCTCCATGTTGTCACCATTGGGGATTTCACACTAGTAATGTGTTGGATGGAAACTTCTATTTTCATTGTCTTTGGGGAACATGAAGTTTTTCACTTGTTGTGGCCCAGGCAGTACAAGGAAGTCCCTCAAGCTACTGCTCAAGAGGGTTCACAGTCCTGGATCATCTAGACTTAAGGAACTAAACCCAACAGCAGCTGTCTCTTATGCCTCTACCACACTCTTCTCTGATCTACACTTTTCTTCAGGAATGTGCATGGTTACATCCATTTGAGATGGAGATATGGATGCTACAGTAGCTGCCAGATCACCTGCACTCTGACTAACTGGAAGATCTGGCATCTCCTCACCACTCACATCCCCACTGGGCCGGAAGGCTCGCCGTGAACATTTGTGTCTATGTATCTCAGGAGAGCTCCTTCCTGCTTAGATATAAAAGCTTCCTTTGCTTTCTTTCTTGTTCTGAATGTTGCCCCAGAAAGGCGTTTTCTTCTTTCATTCGTGACTGCTGTTCTGTGCCAGCTATAGCGGCTCTCAACACTCAATTGAATGGGACAAATAAGCAGGCTGGTAGCAAGGCCTGCGTGAGGGAAGATATCAGCGTCTTAAGGGCCTAACTGGCTCTTACTACTTCAGTTGACTGCCTGATCTCCTCAAGTGGGTTCAGGGAAGCAGCAGGAAACAGGAAGCTCTCTGAGAAGCTGGTGTTAATCAGTCCAGGCTCCTGGGGGTACATAAGAGGCTCCTCCTCCTCTCTCTCCCTGCAGCTCCTGCTGCTTCCTGTTATTCCCTCTCACCTGTTCTCCTGCCTGCCTATGTCATGTCTCTTGTGCCCTCCTTCCTGCAGCATAGCAATCCACCATCTCTGTTCATCTAGAGCAGAGAGAATACATATGCACCAACAGCAGACACAATTTTCTACACTCTGGGTCCTAGTGGCAACTGAGGCAGCCGCCTCAGTTCGCCTCATGGTAAGGCCAGCCCTGAAAGAGGAGGATTTTGTGGTATGAATTATTTAATTTCTTTGTTTTCTGCCAAGAATCAGCATAACAGTTGTGGGTGAGAAAAATGAAATGCTACAGAACAGTGATATAGTTCCAACATAGAACTGCCATAGTCTGTGTGGTATTTCTAAGGGGAAAAGCCTGGAAACTTTGAAGGTTTCGATTTAATCCAGTTACAAACCAGCAAAATTTATGTTACTTTTCTTGATGGAGAGCTGGAGAGGGGTGAATAGAAACTTGAAATATCAAATGATTTCCCTTTTTAGTAATCTATAGCAGGAGAAAATGTTTTTATTTTAAAAGGTTGGTCAATAATTCTTCACCCAGTTCACTTCAGTTAGAATATGGTGAACTAAACCTAACTATGTTGTATTCCTGCATTTACGCAAGGAACTAGTATCTGAAAGACCTGTGTTCATATGAATAACCGTCTTGCTAGCGCTTTGGTGATTTAGCCACGTGCATTCAATGGTTATGTTTTGGCAGCATGGTGGCACAACAGCAGGACTTCATCCTTCCCTTGCTTGTCTCCATGCCACAATACTTTTACTGAACAATGGTGTTTTAGAGATTTTCCTGCCTGAAGGAACAAGATTTGATACTCTGCTGGTGTTTTTCCCGATCCTGAGAACACATAAGCGTATTCTTAACTTTAAACATGGGAGTAGTTTAACTGATTCCTATTGCACTACTCCTGAGAAAAATTAAGAATGGGAGTGTCTCTGCACTAAGAATTAGAGTCAGAGAGTATGTGTGCTGCAATATGAGGTGTGATTGCTGCTCACATTGGCATACCCACATTAACGTATATCTAGTAGTGCTGTTAAAATAGCAGTGAAGATGCGATGCCATGGGCTTCTGCACAGGCTTCACAAGCCTGCCCAAAACCCTGGGTATGTACTCATGCTCCTAGCCTGTGCTAGGGTCTGTGCCATTTCTTCACTGCTATTGGTAACCAAGCTAGCTCAATTAAGTTTAGTGCAGGTATGCCTACCCAAGCTGTAGTCACACCTCTGATGACAGTGCAAACATAGCTTCTAATAGTCTGTCGTGCAGCAGTGCATTCCATTAAGATCTGCCAACTTTGATCTCCACTTTGGGGGAATTTTCTTTTGAAGAATGTTCCTAAAAAAATCTTTGTGAAAAAGAATAGTTTGGCCATCACATTTCTTGGTTTCAGATACAATGCCAACATTTCCAAAGTACCAGGGTGGCAAATACACTGCAATGATACTTTTCACCTATGGTAAGGAGAGAGGAAATTCTACAAGTAGCAACAGGGAGTTTTTCATTTCACTATACAAATTAGGTAATTGAGGATAGCCATATTAGATAAGCACCTTCTTTCAGGACCTCACAAATCAGTAGAAATGTATAACACCAGGGTGGTTCATATTTGTATGGATCATTGACTTCTCTCTAGAGACCTTTCTGAACTGGTGTTGGGGCAGTAGATATTCATAACCATTGAATTGCCTGCAAAGTTTTCACCATAGCAATTTTCTAAAAGCCAAATTGTAATAAACAGGCTAGGGTCTATTATGGAAACACATTACTAATTAAAAGACCTATTTAAGAAAATGCAAGTGAACTACAAAATATTTATGTGATGCATGTTTTAAAATCAAAATCTTGATTAGAAAATTGTGAATGTTTATCACTGAGTTCCAGATATTTTAGTAAAGATGGACTATTGGACTGTGGTAAGTATGAAAATTATCACATGAGAAAGTGTTAAGACTCATGTCAGTATTTTTTTCAGCCTAATTACTATGATAAAATGTCAATACTGTATATGTGGCATAATATTAATAGGTTGCTTTATAAGAGTTAAACATTTGAACTTCATGTATGCAGATGTGTAGGTGAAACTTGTTACTTGATCCAGTTCTGCAACTCTTGTTGATGATGAGTAGCACTTACACAAGTTCTCCCACTGACCTCATTGGAACTACTCATGTAAGTGCATACTACCATCTTTGCCTGCTCCCCTGACCACTCCTGTACTGCACAAAAACAGATCACCTAGGCCAGAGAATCTGGCTCCAAAATACTGTTTGAGGAGTTGCAAGGCAAAATGCTGTGTGATTGCCTCAGGAGGGGAAGCAAGGTTCCAGCACATGTGTTATGGGTTAGTGTGTGTGTGTGCATACTCGGGTACATATGTATTTGCATGCCAAATGCAAAAGCAGCAAGGGAAGGGCAGGCATGCCACATGAAAACAAGAAGGGGAAGAAGAAGCTGCTAATTTCTGGCTCTGGCAACTGCTATAAAGAGGTAGAGTTGAGGGTTTAGGGAAGAGGACAGGGAGGAACTAAAACCTACAGAAGAACAAGAAAGAACACTCTGACTCCTGAATAGCACCAGCTCCTTCCTCTGCTACCTGGCAGCTCCTGCAGCATTTACTTTCAATTTCTACTGTTGCTGATTCTCCAGGGCACTTTTCCCTACTGGAGAGAAGAGAGGCCCATTTCCCTGGTTCTTTACAGAACCAGCAGCCTGAGCTGGCTGTCAGTGGCTCCTCCTCAAGTTAGGACCTAACTAGAGCTAAACAAAGCACAGATTTTTCGGTTCACTGGCAATTCCAAAAAAATCATCATCGTATGTTAAACCCAAAATGAATATTTTCAAAATATTCTGCATATCAAAAAAAAAACTTTTAAAAATTGTTTCTGGGGAAATGAAATGTTTAATTCAACCCAAAATGAAATGCCTCATTTCAATGTTGAGTATTTTAATGTTGTTTAATTTTAAAAATAAAAGTAAAAGAAATATCTAAACAAAAGATTGTTTGAACTGAAAAAAAATTCAAACGTTTGGTTATGAAAATGCTGAAACAAAATAAGATTTTTTCAGATTTTTTTTAAAACTCCCTCCTCCGCCCCCAAATCTGTGGCCAAAATGTGCTAAGTATTTCAGTGTTGCAGAATCTACATTTTTCACCAAAAAATATTTCTGTGGAAAAGTTTCACCCAGCTCTAATCCTCACAGCGGAGCTTTGGAATTCTGCAAAGCACCTTTGGTTCTCAGGCCTCTCTGTACTATCTGTCTCCTGTTCAAGAGTCCTACACACCAGCAGTCACCTCAGACTCTGCTGGTCATGTCCTTGGAAGTTGCTCTGATTTCCTGGAACAAGGCCCATTAAAGCTTTACTCATATCTACCCTCACGTGGTCCTGCTTAAATCAGGAAGTGAGACAGGGACTGGGAACACCCAAACTCAGTCACAGCGGGTTCACTTCATAGTGGGTTGTTTTTTTTTGGTGAACCCATGATTTAAGCCCATTTAATATCAAATCATAACCTAGCTATGTGTTTGCCATTTACATCAATAAATTTAACATTTTTCCATGCTGCATGGCTATATGGGTGCAATTTAACAGAGAGTGAAAGGTTCCGGTGCAATTTAACAGAGAGTGAAAGGTTCCCACAGCCTTGCAAGAATTGAATTTACATTCTTTCATGGGTTACTAATTGTTTCACAGATGTACTGACATAAGCAAGAATTTCACAACAGGATTATTATGCAGCGACACAGCAGCAATTTAACAGTAGGGTGGATGCTTGAAAATTTGTAGAGCTCAGGTAAACAAGAGTATTTTCATCCAATCAATTCTCATAGCATCAGATAATCTGAAATCTAGTGCAATCTGCAGGAAATGGAGAAACACAGGGTTTTATATAATACCATTTTTGTCTTTCCTGGGTGTAAGCTGATATCTGTTTAAATAGCTCACCAAGTCTTTGTGAAGCTTTATCAAATTGTGATCAAAGCAGAACAGGCACATTGTGTCACTGAAGCTTTTCTGCTATTTAAAATTGTCTTAATTCAAAAATGGGGATACAATACCAGCCATACCCTCTAATTCTCTGAGACAGGCATCAAGGACAATGATCGATACAAAACAACAAAATATCAGATACTAGGATTAAGTAGAAAAAAGATGTGAGGGATTGAGAAAGCTACAAGTGGAAGTAGCTGAAAGGGAAAAAAAATATTTTAAAATTATTAAAAGCTCAACTATTGAGATGTATGGCATGAAAAAAACAACCTACAGGACTGCCTTGATAGTGCCAAAGTCTTTACAGGGGTATATGCTGCTAAGATATTAAGCCAATGTACTGCTCACCCACAGAGCTCTAGCTTTGTAAAAGATGTCTTGTAGATGTACACAATTGTCCACGTCTTTGAAGTCAGCCCTGCCTCCATTTCATGTGAACCTCTAATGAATACCAAATCTTCTGTTGAAGACATCATTCATAATTTCTGTATTTTCTTCCAGTGACTACAAAAGTTCAATCTCACAGGCTTTGATAAAATGATTAAGGAGGGAGGGGGAAGCCTCAAACACTGACTCTTGTAATTGTGCGTGGAACCAGGGCTGCACCACTCATTACCAATGCCTCTTCAAAACCAATCATGAAATAATAATCTTCTTTAAGGAAATGATAATGAAAAGAAGGACAGATGTAGTTTTCAGGGAAATAATTGATTGGTGGGGTGGGAGGAGAAAAACAGGAAAGAACAGCATCTACAGGAAATCAACTGTTAATAAATATCAGAGACTGCAGTCAAGTGACAAGATAAGCTGAAGCATATGTTCCTCCATCTACAAAATGGGAATCATTTTCTATAGAAGAGATGCTGATAAGCTTCCCTCCTCCCCAACAGGCAATCATTTTACATTTTATATTATTTGAAAAGAGCTTGATTATTTTCCTTTGAATGATACAAGATGATTCACATTTACCTGTCAACAGCATTTTCAATTCCTCTGTTTTGCTTGCATGCTTAAAGGCATATGACCCAACCGGAGAATATTAGGGAGAAACCTTTAGTGAGATGTAAACGGATAATAATTTATGACCACAAATGTTGCTTTGCCTTTGCCCTGTTTCAAATTACACCAAATTAAAACCAGACTATTAAATGTGTGTGCTTGTGTGTTGTGGCAGGGGGTTCCAATAATGGATAAAGCTGGGGTATACTGCTCTTGGCAAGGTCAGATAAAATACCTTAAAAATCACACCCAGAGGGGAAGGCAGCATGTGAAGACCATATGCTATTTGAAGCCTAGATTTAAAAGGAAAATAAACAGTCCACATATGTTCTGTGCTCATCTACACAAAGTTAGTATAGACCGGCCTGTAGATAATCTGTGCTGGGGGAGAGTGAGTGTGGAAAGATAGAGAGTAAAGCATTAATTGGGCATCCAGATTTCATTACCAACAGATTAGCATTCTAACCTCCTTTTTATTAAGCAGGAAGCTTGGAACAGGAATCTGATTAGCAGTTTATAGGTTTGTGGAATGTTGATGTTCTGAAAATATTTCCTAGAGCATCTTTAAAGAGGCATGATGCTCTGATATCACTGCCTCTGACCATGACCTGAAACAAACAGGGACAGAGAGACTGCAAAACAAATAAAGTGGTTTGGGTTCAATTTATTGATATGTGGGAGAGAAGATTGATATGGATCAGACTGATGAGCTATACGAACGAGACATGGAAAAACATTTTCTCTTTTAAAATGGGGTATGATGGGATGCTTTCAGTGAAAAGAAAGCAGCAGGTATCAGATGAAGCAGTCTTACAAAGGGCCAAATCCTCGAGCCCTGTGCAAAAACTAAGTGAATGGGTTTTACATAGGAGTTTTCCAGAGGGAACTCCTCTCCCCTCAGCTGTGGAGCACTAGTGAAGGCTGCAGTATCAGCCATGACTCCCTGTGCTGTCTTGTCCACAAGAGGCAGTGAATCTGTACAGCTGCAGAGCCAGTGGTAGCCTGCATAGTGTCACAACCATTTTCCATCTCCCATACCGATGTAACCTCAGAGAGCTGTTGCAGAGCATTGCAGAGTTCCCCCTACAAAAGCTCTCCACAACCTACCACACCACACAGCAGCAGAGGCAGGATTTTATCTTGAAAAATATTCAGCAATGGTGCAATTTCTGTCGTATACACAAGCTGATGCCAATCTTTCCTGCTATGAGCCAGGAGTTGAGTTTGCAAGATGTTCAGAAAAGTCACGATCGGCATCAAAGATTAAATAAGAACATAAGAACAGCCCTACTGGGTCAGACCAAAGGTCCATCTAGCCCAGTATCCTGTCGTCCGACAGTGGCCAGTGCCAGGTGCCTCAGGGGAAAGAACAGAACAGGTAATCATCAAAAGATCCATCCCCTGTTGCTCATTTCCAGCTTCTGGCAAACAGAGGCTAGGGACACCATTCCTGCCCATCCTGGATAATAGCAATTGATGAACCTATCCTCCATGAATTTAACTAGTTCTTCTTCAAACCCAGTTATGGTCTTAGCCTTCACAACATCCTCTGGCAAGGAGTTCCACAGGTTGACTGTGCATTGTATGAAGAAATACTTCCTTTTATTTGTTTTAAACCGTCTGCCTATTCATTTCATTTGATGACCCCTAGTTCTTGCATTATGAGAAGTAGTAAACAACACTTCCTTATCTACTTTTTCTATACCAGTCATGATTTTATAGACCGCTATCACATCTCCCCTTAGCCATCTCTTTTCCAAGCTGAAAAGTCCCAGTCTTATTAATCTCTCCTCATCCTGAAGCCGTTCCATAACCCTAATAATTTTTGTTGCCCTTTTCTGAACCTTTTCCAATTCCAATATATTTTTTTGAGATGGGGCAACCACATCTGCACATAGTATTCAAGATGTGGGCATACCATGGATTTACATAGAGGCAACATGATATTTTCTGTCCTATTTTCTATCCCCTTCTTAATTATTCCCACCATTCTGTTCGCTTTTTTTCACTGCCGCTATACATTGAGTGGATGTTTTCAGAGAACTATCCACAATGACTATCCACAGTGGCTTTTTTTTTTGGTTCTCTTACTATGTTTTTTAATTTGGGGTGTACATTTAAGTTGAGCCTCTATTATGGTGTCTTTAAAAAGTTTCCATGCAGCTGGCAGAGATTTCACTTTTGGCGTTGTATCTTTTAATTTCTGTTTAATTAACGTCTCATTTTTGTGTAGTTCCCCTTTCTGAAATTAAATGCTACAGTGTTGGGCCGCTATGCTGTTTTTCCTGCCACAGGGATATTAAATTTAATTATATTATGGTCACTACTACCAAGCGGTTCAGCTATAAGCACCTCTTGGACCAGATCCTGTGCTCTACTTAGGACTAAATCAAGAATTGCATCTCCTCTGGTAGGTTCCAGGACCAGCTGCTCCAAGAAGCATTTAAGGTGTCAAGAAACTTTATCTCTGCATCCCGTCCTGAGGTGACATGTACCCAGTCAATATGGGGATAACTGAAATACCCTATCATTATTAAGTTTTTTATTTTAATAGCCTCTCTAATCTCCCCAAGCATTTTAAAAAAATATAAAAAGCAAATAACTCTTATGAATCCGTATCATGATGGGTCTGAGGTCACTAGTCTCTTTCAAATATATGATTCATTTCCCCTAAGGGTCGGAATGAAACAGGGAGTCTAAAATATTCACATTAAAGCCAGAGCTGAATAGGACGGTAGCAACTGTAGGAGTGAACTCTCAGTTGTTTCCAGACAACGGGGTGGGAAAATCCTGAGATAAACTGAATGTTTGGGGGATGGGGAGAAGAAAGCACACAACAGTTTTATTATGTGGAAATTAAAGCCATCAAAAATGACCTGTTGAACTCTGAAATAACATACTTGTTGGGTAGTTACATGACATCTACGTCTCTGTGCGGAGTCCTGAACAGGAAGGCTACATGAAATAAGAATTACCAACCATTCTGTGGTCAAATTTACTGGCACAGGGCACAATTTTCACAGCTGCTGCCAATTCTTTCACTGACACTGACTCTAGGGCACTATAAGGAAGGTACTCAGAAAAGCAAAAGCCCTTTGCTCAACTGTAAAAGCTCTCTTTAAAAACTGACTGCATTTGCCATTTATATATTAGATAAACATGGAGATTGATAATGCTTCGCCATCCTTGCACAGTACTATGAGATCTTTAGATAAAAGGTGTTACATAAGTGTCATTAATGCTAAGTATATTTAAATGTTAACATACCAGGGTGCCAGTCGGGAGTTAAAGCTAAGAAGATAAACATATGCTTTGGTAGGGCATGAATTTATGGAATATTAATTGTCAAAAAATTCCTGGACAGTTATCTGGTTGTGATCACCAAAGGGCTTACCCCACTGGGCAGAGCAGGAGAGACACAGTACTCTTAGGATCAGCCATTTGATTCTTTAAAGTTGGTTAAAATTCCACAGAAGTCAGTAATATGACTATTCTGTAAGTCACTCCCATCATTACTAGTCTGTGAGTTTCACATCTTGAAGTAAAATTCATAATTATGCTAATGGCTTACTTCTTTCTTGACACAGAGACTTTGAAGTACTTTTATCAGTGATTTTCTGATTGAATTTGCAACTTGTGCCGTTTTGACTTCATATCTTCCCTCTGCTCTGCATGTGCCAATTTCATCCTCATTGAGATGACCCACAATCACTAATACAATACTTTAAAAGAGGTTAATTGAATAGGGAAGTCATTATTATAATTCTTCTGGAAGACACAAGCACTAAAGGGGATTTCAAGGGAATTTCATCTCACTAATATAGACTTGTATTAGTGCTCTATTCTCCAGGCTCCTTATGCTATGGTCAGAAAGATTTTAACCCTGCCTTTCCCCACATCTAACTAACCAACTCCGACATAATTAAGGGAGCTTAGTCAGTTGATTCACATCCTCTATTAAATGACACTAGTTCTATTATAGATCATCCTGAAAAGAGCCTAAAGATGAAATGGACAAGTCAATGATCAACACCTTCATCAAATAAAGCAAGAAGCTCCATCCAGCATGACAGCAGGCCCAAGGAACACTAAAACAGCCAGCTGACAATCACAAGGAGAGACATTTTATGTAAATTTGCTTCTATTCTTCCACTATTACATAAATTTTAAGTGTACACATTTTCAAATGTGGGAGCCTAAAGTTGGGTACCTTAATCCATAGTTAGATACCAAATTTTCAGAGGGGCTCAACACCTGCCGCTCTTACAGACTTCTTTAGGAACTGTGGGTGCTCAGCATTTTTAGGAAGCCATATTTGAAATTCTTGCCCTCTGAACTACTCGGAACTAATGAAGAGCTGAACGTCAGGTGAGGAGTGAGGTAGAGGGAAGGTACAGACAAGATGCTCTGAGAGCAGATACACCTTTTCCATCCTCTTTGAAAACACTATCCAGATCGGGTAACAAAAATAAGATTCTTTCTGGGCTTCGGTTTATTTACAAAGAAAACAACAACAATATAATATGCTCCGGATCAAAGTTTTCTCCTTTACCTTGACTACCTCACGGAGGGCTGTCCAGTGTAGACCCTATGCATCCAGAGCCCAGGACACTTTCTTTATATACAGGGTGGAGTTAACAAGTCCCACCAATTACATTGAGTCAGGAGGAATCCATCAGCAGTTACCTGCAGGATTCCAACACTGCTGACAGAGTGGGTTACCAAAAGAACCCTGCTACCTATTAGCTGTCTGTGCCTCTCAGCCTATTTATGACTAGATTCCCTGGCCCTTCCACATGTGCAGGAGTGGAAAGAATGGTACAAAAAAGGGTTTTTTCCCTACATCTCACACACAAGGGCTAAGGAGATTCACAATCCCTGCACTCTGGTTAGCCTAGGGACTGCTGTCTTTGTCTATTCTGGTCATGCAAATTTCTCCCAAGGAGGGAAAGAGGTGGTAGGACTACAGCTTTCTCCCACACAGCTGCCTGTCAAAGAGAAGGAAGTAAGCTGAATCGTTCACACTGGGACGGGGGATCGATCTAGGAAACGCAACTTCAGCTACGAGACTAGCGTAGCTAAAGTCGACGTTTCCTAGACCGAAGTAAGTATACTTACTGCGGGTCCACGCAGGCAGGCTCCCCCGTCAACAGTGCTTCCTCCTCTCGGCGAGCAGGAGTTCTGCAGTCAACGGGGGAGGGCTTGTGGGAGCGATCTCTATCTGCCAAATCGGGCGGATAGTGTGGACTAGCCCTAAGGGCTTGTCTTCACTACCCGCTGGATCGGCGGGTAGCAATCGATCTTTCGGGGATTGATTTTTCGCGTCTCGTTTAGATGCGATTAATCGATCCCCGAAAGCGCTCCCCGTTGGCTCCGGAAATCCACCTCATCGAAAGGTGGAAGCGGAGTCGACGGGGGAGTGGCAGCGATCGACTCGCCGCCGTCCTCATGGCCAGGTAAGTCGACTACGATATGCCGACTTCAGCTACGCTATTCACGTAGCTGAATCTGCGTATCGTAGATCGACCCCACCCTCAGTGTAGCCCTGGGCTAAGTGACAGTGCTGTAGGGTGCCATTGACTGAACTCAGAGTTTTGAATTAGCTCTACCCATCTTGTTCAGCTGCAAAAGGATGCCTCTAGCTCAAACTGCTTCTATAGCATCAGAAAATAAATTTTGCAGATTCAAAGCAATATGGCATATGAACTAATTATGTATTCACCTTGAAAAATTGGAAGTGAACCTAATCATAGGTCTAAAAACCATAGTCTTAACACCTAACAAAACCTTGCAAGTGTTCCAGGCCAACGAGCCTAGTTTAACTCCCTGTATTGTGTTGCTGGAGAACCTGCTTCGTTTCCCAGTGCTCTTGTACCTCAAGACACTAGAGGCTGGGAGAAATGTGGATGCAGTAAGAGTACCTTGGGAGTACTCAACTCTTTAAGACACCTGAGGAATTTATTGACTGGTTTTAAATGAGGAAAGTTAATCGGGGCAGGGGCCTTTGAGACCAGACTCTCTCTCTCTCTCTCTCTCTCTCTGTGCGTGTGTAAAAATAACAGGACTGAGGGCTTTGTTTTTACAAGAGATCACATGAAATAATGGTCTAATTGAAAGTGGTAAATATATTTGCTTATACACTTTTTAATTAAGAATAAATTGACAACAGGTGAAGAAATATTGTCTGAGGAAATTAAATGTTTCAGGGCTTTATTCCTTTCTTTAGCTTGATGCTTAGACTCAGTGATCCAGTGGACTTGTCCTATTTCTATTTATCTCCTGATCAATAGGAAGTGACAGGGTGCATACTTTCCCCAAATAAGCTGTATTGCAGAGCACAGATGTGTATACAATCTGATTAAACATGCACAATGCTAGTCTTCAGTCTTTTAAGGTACAACATGGTTGAGTAGTTTTTCCAAATCTGAGGGCATTTTCTAGGCTGTGAGGTCCCAGCTGCCGAGTGACAAAACTAATGACACAAACCACCCCCAAATATAAATGAGCAGCAGTGAACAACTACTGTATGTGTTTTTATTAACCTCACTCAAAGCTTTTAGCATTCCTATTGGAACTTGCAGGATTTCGATTAATATCTCTTGTCCCTTACACCACTTAGGGGACAGTATTAACACAGAGGGATTGTGTTTTTGTTCTGTGTTTGCATTTAGTATAATGGGTTCCTCGGACTAGCTTTTGAGAGGTATTTAGGTGCCTAAACACTCAGATAGGCACTGAGTAGGAACTGCAGAAGTCCCTTAGCAGTCTAGGTGCCTAACCTGCTTAGACACTTCTGTAAATCCCACTAAGCACCGATCTGCATGTTTAGATGCCTAAATACCTCAGTAAATCTGCCCTCTGGTCCATAGCTGGGGCTTCTAGATGCTACTGAAATACAAATAATAAATTTCCAAACTGGCAGAACAGTCATGACCACATTATCTGTTTGTAGTGAGTGCTACTATCAAGGGTGCTGGAACAATTTGTACAGTGGGGGTGCTGAGATCCATTGAACCAAATTGTAAACCCTGTATACGATAGAAACCACTTCAAGCCATGGGGTGTGGCAGCAACCCCAGTTCCAGCCCCTATGGTTACTATGCATTTACTGTAGCATTCCTACAAATATTACCTTAGAAATTATATATCCCAGAATAACTCTCAGTTCCAGATACTGGGTTGACTTGGGTATTGTTACTGTTTCCTAAAATATCTTCTCCTCTCTGAGACAGTATTTCTTAAATGACAACAGTCAAAGCCCAGGGGGTCTGCACATACATTCCCCATTGCACTCCCTACTGGTACACAGATTCTCTGAAAGCACCTCCCATGTACTGTACAACAGGATAATAGATATTTGTATATCTGTTCATCTTTCATTTTCAGTGCTTGTATCACTACAAGAGATAAATTGTTATGGTGTACAGAATGGAGTAAGTTCAGACCTCAATTTATCTCATTCACACATGGTAGCTTAACAGATTATACAGTGATTAAAAGGTTCCATAGTTCAATAGCATACAATTTTTCAGTAAGGAATATTCTATATCACAAATCTTATACCATATGCAAATTCATGCAAGACATTTGAAAGAGTAGAACTCTCTGAAGTGGCAACAGTTCATTATGTATTTTCCCTCCCCTCCTCTAATGAATGGAGGATGATATTATCATTGAAATGGCTTATCCTGTTAAGACCACTGCCAGCATTAAAGGATCATTCTTGTACGAAAATGTGCCATGCTGTCACAGTCTGCCATGCATTTAGCAATAGCAGAAAGATTGGGGCGAGGAGGGGGAGGAAGAGAAGAAATGATTGCAGAAACAAGCAATAGTGTAGACCAAATGTGGTTCAAGAAAGATAGGAAATAGAAATGATTTCATAAAGAACCTGGTGGCTGTATATAAGATTGGTTTTACCCTTAAATACTTCAAAATAAACTCCAAAATAAAAAACATTTGTTAACTAAGGTTTGCTTGATACCGCCAAGATAAAAAAAATCAATATCAACAATTAACACCTTCTATTGGACCAACTTCTGTTGGGGAGAGAGAGAGACTACACAAACAGAAGTAGGTCCAATAAAAGATATTACCTCACCCACTTAATCTCTCTAATATTCTGGAACCAACACAGCTACACCACCATTGTATACAATAGCAACAATGCTTTTTATAATTTTCTGTTTACCTCTTTCTTAGTGGAAATGAGCTACAGAAGATGAATATATATGAAATCATCATCTGTAGCTCATTTCTATTCAGAAGGTAAACAGATTTGAGAATATGTATTTTGGTGACAGAGAAAGGGGTGAGCTTGGCATACTGAGTCATCATTTATGCATCCCCATGGTGGGGTGGCTTCTGAGACCTTTTCAACTCAATAGCTTCTGACACCTTATCCATTTGGCTCCCAAGAACTCAGCTTGACTTTGAACTCATCACTGGGGTTTCTTCATTGGCATACCATCAACTACACTGGAGTTGATTAGGCTCAAGTGTAGGGGGGTGTCTACAGGGCACAACACACATCCGAAGTTTGACAACATACCTCATCCTTTATAAACATTACATTGCATTACACATTTCGGGATTGGCTTGCTTTCTTTGTAGAACCAATCTCTGCCCAGCATGCTCTGTCCACACACTTTCCATGTACAAACTCAGGCTACGTCTACACTATGGACCTTGCAACGGCGCAGCTGTACTGCTGCAGCTGTGCCAATGTAAGGTCTCGTGTGTAGCTGCTGTATACTGACAGGAGAGAGCTCGCCCATTGAAATAATTAAACCACCTCCAATGAGCGGCAGTAGCTATGTCTCCCTCTGCCATAGAACTGTCCACACCAGTGCTTTTGTTGGAGAAACTTCTGTCAGTCAGGAGTGGGGGGTTTTTTCAAACCCCTGACCGACAAAAGTTCTGCCGACAAAAGTGCTAGTGTCAATAAATCTTACTCTTTACCTCATCTTTACATTCCTGACTTATCTTATCCATTGTTATCCTGTCCATTGTAAATTGTTTTCTGAGTGTTCTCACTTATCTGAGCTAGTGCAGACATTCTGTTTCCAGCCTGCTGGTCCATTTACCTCCCTAATCCTGTCTCCCAAAAAATGAGCCCTCATCCACGCCTAATTACTCATGTCAAGCCAGGCCTACACCAAGAAGATAGGAAGTTACTATTCAAAGAGAGAGTGAGTCACCTACGTGGAGAAACTTGCCTAAAATGCATATTCCCCTCAGTATATACACTGCACAAAGAACCTGTTTCAGCAAAGCACTTAAGTTTGTGCTCAACTTTAAGCAGCTGCCTGAGTCCATATATGCAGTTTTCAGAACACAGTAAATGGGCCAAACATATGCAATTAACCATGCTGCTATTGTATAGGGGGCAATCAATCTGGTGCTGTGGAGAGTACAGAGAATAAGAAAAATTTGGTCACTGATTTTGGGGTTTGCTATGCTATCCATCCTGAAGGTGTTTTAGACTATGTTTTATTTTTAGGTTACAAAACAGTCCTTATGACATTAACAGTGCTGAAAGCAATATGGTTCTAGATAATGTTCGTGGGGTTCTATAGAAATTAGTCTAAAAAGTAATAGAATTTAAAATGCTGTTATATCCATTCTAGAGGTTATTTTGAACAAACCTATGTAATTCTACAGCAGAGATATAATTTTCTACTAAGCTTTATAGGACAGCAACTTTAGAAAAGTCTAATTTTCCATTAAATGTTCTAGGACTTTTCCACCAAGATGCCTGATATCCAGTCTAATAGCTGTCCTAATGCAACAAAGAACAGGATAATACAGCTAACTTTCTGCATATCCTTTTCCCCTTTGCTTTCTAAAAAAGGCAATTAAAATATTAACACATACAAGGCCCCCCACAAGCTACCAACATATTATCAGGTTTCACAAATAAAAGGAAACTAGTTCAGACTAAGACTAGACTTTGTATTGATTTTGATATTCCATTTTATTCCAAGAATCCTATGGTGTTTATAGCTAACATATGCAGGTTAGCTCCTCTGCAGAAAAGAACAAAGTGTCCCAAGTATAATTCCCAAAGAGAAGACACACACAACCACAATAGGGCAGTTGTAAGTTTTGACTGTATTGAATATGTATTAGTGTAAAAATAAAATCATAATAGGAGTTACCAAAAAGTATCTTGTAATAGCTCCCCGGGAAACAATTGTTACTAGACAGTAACTTGTTGTAAACCTAACAGTGCTCTTTGTGGCTTTGTGTCACCATGCTACACTCCTCCTAGCTTGGAAGATGGTATTTACAAAAAAGATTCAAGTATATAGGACTTCAGAGATCTCTCAATATGGAATGAGAAATGAAAGGACAAGGCAGACCAAGGTCGCTCCCAAACAGTTAGTAACCATCACTGAGAGCCAGTGCAGCAACGACACATCCCTGTTAGGGATAGGCAAACCTGTCACAACTACTGACAAGAACCATTGCTCAAAACTCAAATCAAACTCTCTGATCTAAGGTGCAGAGAGAAGTTTGGTTTACTTTATATTATATATCAGTTCTGCACTTGGGCAGGCCCAGGAATAGAACTACTGAAATATGGCAAGAAAGGGTGTTCCTGGAGCATTTCTGGACATGTTGGAATTAGGAAACTGTGGAAATCTCTTTTTTAAAAAGTATCTGGTTCCTTGAGACTTTAAGCATGATATCAAGTCTAACAGTGTTCAAAATAAAACAGAACTCAATCTCTCAACCTTTTGATGTTCACCCATCACTAATCATACGGAATCTACTTAATACTGTAATGCAACATGAGAGAGACACTTAAAGGGAAAACAATTTTTGTGAAAGCATATTGATCCATATGGTAAACCATGTGGTGTAATCTGACGTAAACTTCTGGGAGAAAACGGCTGTAGTGCAAATTTTAAAAGTATCAATGGTATTTAAGAACAGGTGATGTACATAGTTATTGAAATATACAAATTAATTCAGAGTAGTTGTGTAGATCTCTAAGGGTGGTAATTTAGTCTAATGAGAACTTAATAACTCATATTAAACACATAAGTAATCTGATGTTTTGCTTACAGTAAATTGGAACCACTGAGATTATAAATCATTTATTTAAAAAGGAAGAGAACAAAAATCTTCTTGAATTATACTGAATAGCCCTCTTAACTTACTAACAGCAGGTAGGAAGAGGTCTTGTTGCTTCCAAATGAGCTTCAATCAATTTTTGTTTTCATGGCTATACCCAAGTAAACACATTTAATTAAGACATCTTGCCCTACTGTCTCTTGTGTAGCAGCTGTAAAAGCTAAAGGCTAGATTATTAGAGAGACAAGGTGGGTGAAGTAATATTTGTTATATGATCAACTTCTGTTGGTGAGAGACAAAACATTCCAGTGACACAAAGCTCTGCTTCAGGTATGGGAGTGGTACTAAGACACAGATAAATACAAGATGGAACAGATCATTGTAGCAGTGGAAATATGTTTGCAGGTTTTCCATCTGTTCTGGCAGGGTCTGGTGCTGCTTTGAGTTGGTGTGTCCTGGTCTGTGGGAAGCTTGCTTCTGATGATGAGCTTGGAGAGGTTGGGAGTTGTGTTAAGCCTATAAGAGGGGGTTCAGGAAAGATTTATTTCAGGATGTGGTCCCCACTGAGTATGGGTTGCTGTAGTTTGATAATACCCCATATGGGGTCTAGTGTGGGGTGGTAGGTGACAACTAGGGGTATGTAGTCTGAGAGAGTTTTATTTCTGAATTGAAGCAGGCTCTGGTGGGTATTTGGGTAGCCCCCTTTCTTGCATTTTTCCCCTGAGGGAAAATCAACTTGCTAGGAGATATTCCTCTCCTGAGTTGCTTCCTCTGGATGGCATGCCATCCAGCAGCAGGGTCAGGGAGAGGCTCCATACTACCGCCCACCACAGAGTGCTCACATAAGGTGGTGAAGAGGGACACTGCCTACCTCTAGATGAACACAAAAGAGATTACTCTTAACACAAAGGTGTATTCACCCCATTTGTGCAAGGGAGTTGGGTGTGGTGAGAAATTATATAATATTAAATCTGTATCTTTCTTAATTTTACATTGTCTATAAATAGAACAAATCCTATACAATGTAACATTAAGACAGATAACATAGTGTGCTAGATGCTTTACAGACATTTTATATATGTCATGAAGATTCAAAAATAAAGGTAAGTTCTTCCCTGACTTAATGCCCTATGCGACCCCATTGGCCTTCTGTCCTTAACTCGCCAGACTGTGCCTATAGACTTCAGCCTAAAGTATGCATAATATGATCCCATGCACTAAATCAATATCCCTCTAATAACTAAATACATTAGAACAAGGTAAGGGCACAATAGTAGGGAGAAGTGTAAAATAGTGAATCATGTTCGTATAGGTACTTAAATATGGACTACTAGCATCCAAGAGACTTGTATACTTTAAGATAGGACCCATAAGAGAAAATGCTATTACAAAGAAGTACCTTCATCTGTGCACCTGAACTCTAACAGAGTTGCAAACAATTTCAGGTATCATTATCCACGGAAAGGTAAGCAAGTGAAATGTCCATTGGGGAGGCTGGCAATCTGAGGGCAATGCATGAGGTCTGTCTTTGATACTAATATACTGATGCAGAAGAATACAGTCATGATCCAAACAATATAAATTACTTCAAAATAATATATGAACTATTTAGATCAGTATACGGCTGGAGCCAGCATAATTATAGATTGGCAGATATGGACTAGTGTCTAAGGTTATTTACACCATTGCAAATTTGAACTAACTCTGCCCAAGTCCAATGAGTCACTCCAGATTTATAAGCACTGTAACTGACAGAATTCAGCCCATGGTATCAGTGCCTCAAGGAATGTGGTATATTTAACTGCATTACTTCTTTCTTTGAAAAATTCTTCACTTCATTTTGTCTCTCTGCAGGGGGCAATCAAACAGACCAAAACAAGATTCTGCAATTCAGATAACTTTCAGCTGAACAGCATAAGGAATGCTGGGCCAATGCATTCTGGGCAAAGAGAACCCAAATTTAGTTACATGTTAATCTCTGTGAATTGATACGAGTCCAGTGAAAGTCAAACATAACATGAATATAAGGTAAGTGACAGATAAAGAAGACAAAAACTGTCTCAGAACATGGGAGTCAGTATTAGGGAGGATCAAGAAAATTACACTGAGAAAGACAGGATTCGAGAGGACAACATGTGTTCTTACTACACTTCCTTACTAACTGACTCTTATGCCTAAAAACAAAAGAGAAACTGAGACATTTCTTTTCACTATGAAATTATTCATGTGCTTGCACAGTGAACCGGTGTACCCATATAGGAGGATTCTTGGGAGTCTAGCTTTCCTGAAACAGCTTATCCTCTTATAATTCTTACCTAGAGCTACTTTGTGGGTGATGAATGACAGCATGGCAAATGAATATATGAATGTAAAAAAAATGTTTATCATTTACTGGAAAAATAATGGTTGGAACTGGCAATCAGTGAGAAATCTCATTTACAATTTAACAGGTTTTTTGGGGGGCACCCTACTAAGGTGAACAGTTTTAGATATCCCCGATATTAGTTGATGGACGTCATGCCTACTCCAGTTGTCAGGAACACAGCTGTTCTATTTCCTTCTGAGTGATCAGTGCTGCAGATGCCCTCCAGCTAGCATGTTCTTTGATAAGGTCCAGTGGAGAGCTGCAGAAGAGCTGAACACTTGGCTTCTAATAGCAAATGCAAAACCAAATTTCACAACAAATTGCATTTTCACTGCTGCCTGATGTCATACGATTAAATGGCTGAATTTGTTCTAGTACACTAACTGGGAAGAAATCACAATGGAACAGTTTCTCTTGATGACCATTAAAGCAGTTTTGGGGAGAGTTTGTTCTCTGTTAGAAAGAAAGTGTATGACAGGCAGATATTACTCTCTGTAATTCATTAACACTGCCTAAAATGAGAGAATGAGCTCTTAAGTGCCACATTTTTGGCTCAGAAGCTCTATTTTAAAAGACATATGGTCTGGATCTGATTGCACCAGTAGCGAAGAAAAAGATGGTTGATAAAAAATTCTTTACAATGTGATTCCTATGCTTTCTTCCTTAACTCTGAATACTCCTGTCCTTTTCCCCAGTCCTCCTGTAAAATATATTGTATTTATATATATATATATATATATATATATATATATATATATATATAAAATACATACACACACACACATACATACACACATACACACACATTTTATACATGCACATACACATATATCTACTTCGTTAGATAGCTGTAGACAAACAGATTAATTTGCGAAATTCCTAGAGGGAGAAAGCCTTGCAACAGTCTTGGAGTCTGAACCTCAGGAAATAGCTAGCTAGCTTGTCATAGTACATTAAGAATAATGCAAACCACACAACAAACAAAAACCCAACACAAAACCACCACGGCAGGGAATTATATATTCCCTGCCTGGACAGTTACTGAATATTTAGTGCAAACAAATATATACAACTTGAGGGAAGGTTACCCTGGCTTCTCCAGTAGAAATATATTCTAGACACACAAATTTTAATTTAAATGAAAAATATTTATATTTACGGGGAATACGTAGGGGCAAGCCAGGGACATTCTCACTTCCTCAAACTACTGTTCCCTGACTTAGTTATAGACTGGATTTGAGCTGTTCTAACTCTACAGGACCAGATCCTTGGATGGCGTAAATCAATGTATGTCATTGACTCCACTACAGTCAGTGGAGCCACATAAATGTATTCTGGGATTTGACCCAGTGACTTAATGCAAGTACTCCTGCATGCTAGCATTGGTGAATTCAAAATCAGACCCTCAGAGTTTAAAATGACTGTTCAGAAGTCAGCACAATCCCCTCACTCCTAAAAGCATTTTTTTTACCGAAATTGAACTACTACAATGAAATCATTCTTCAGAAGAAAGAAAATAAAGATTAGTTTATCATTTCTGAGCATTCAGAGCTTAATTTGGTATGATTCTTCACCTTAAAATGAGCTCTTAACAACAACAAAATATCCAATACATTATACAGTGTATTCCTACTTTATTCTTCCCTTTTTAAAAATACTCACTGATGGCTTACAAATCTGATTACACCAATGCTGATTGGATGTAATCATTTCTTCTTCTGAAAGATTCTCATTTAACCCAGTAAAAGAAAACTAACTGCAACAATTATTGTTTCTTTAAAAGAGAATCCTTTTATCGGGCTAATAGAAACATGTCTTTTGAGGCTTCAAAATACCCTTTTCAGATAAGGGTAACACCCACCTGATAAAAGGGCCTTTGAGGTTTTCAAAAGTCTCCTTTTTTAATGCTATTTCTGTTCATGGGATATCATCATGGACTTGGATTTAGTTCTCAAAAATTCAAGATTAAAGTTGGCTTCTGGCTGTGACACTAGAGGCTTCTGAGAGTTGTATCATCCCTGGAAACAGCTGACTATATACCACTGATGTCCAAATGAACTGAAGGGTCAGTTTGTACATGGGACAAAAGGCTGTGCAGCATGTAAGATAGCTGGCCTATAAGGGGCCCCAGTTCAGGAATACATTTAAGATTCCAAGGCCCAAGAGATGGCACAGTGGGTCTCCAAAGGTCAATCTTCCTTTCTTTTTAAGAGTAGACTGCAATGTTAACTGTATGAACAACTACATGGATTTCCTGACTAGAATAAAGGAAAAGCTCAAAGGGTATCTGGGAGGAGGCAGCAACAGAAAAAAAAGGGATAAAGTCATTCAGAAAACTGTAAGAGTTGAAATTCACTTTATTTCACATGTACAAGGAAATGAAAAGTTTTATTTGATGCTCTTTCACACCGGTGAGGATGGGATTCTAAACATACATCTGTGTTATTTTATTTGATAAATGTGTGCATTGATACTCTGCCTGCATAGAGACTGATTTTCTAAAACTAAGTACAACTGTACATGTAAAAATCCTGTGCAAATTTTTACCATATTTTCTCATGTCCTGACCGCCTCGCCCCCCACTGACACACAGTGCCCTCTGTTGGGGTAGCAAGGCAGTGCTGAACAGGAAGTACTGGGTGGGATGGAAGCCCACCAGCAGGTTAGCCACAACCCCAAAAAGGTGGTTCTTATGTGGATGGCTCCTACTACCACTAACTCCAATAGGAGATGAGGCCCATTTCACAGTGTGAAATGGATCCCTGGGGACCTTGTGTGTGGGTGTGTCTAGGCCCCTTATCAGCTATGCATCTAACTGGTAAGACAACTCAGCTAGGATTTACATTAAGGGCTTGTCTACACTGGCAATTTACAGTGTTGCAACTTTCGTGCTCAGGGGAGTGAAAAAACAGCCCCCTGAGCGCAGCAGGTTTCAGCGCTGTAAAGCGCCAGTGTAAACAGTGCACCAGCGCTGGGAGCCACGCTCCCAGTGCTAGTAGCTATGCCCCTCGTGGAGGTGGTTTTTTTAGAGTGCTGGGAGAGCTTTCTTCCAGCGCTGTGCCGCGACCACACAAGCCATGTTAAAGCGCTGCCATGGCAATGCTTTAGTGATGCCAGTGTAGACTAACCCTATATTTAATACCTGCTGGATCAGAACTTTGGGAGTTGAGACACTTTTCTTAATCTGTGTATTATATAATTTTTAACATTAAACTTTAATAACATTTTTATATCTTTTTTGAGATGGGGAGACCAAAACTGTATATGTCATTCAAGGTGTGGCATCCCAAGGATTTATATCTCAGCATTATGATATTTTCTGTCTTTTTGTCCATCCTTTTCCTAATGGTTCCTAACATGTTGTTAGTTGTTTTGACTGCCACTGCCCAGCGAGCAGATGTTTTCAGAGAACTATCCACAATGACTCCAAGATCTCTTTCTTGAGGGCTAACAGCTAATTTAGCTCCAAACATTTTGTTCGTATAATTGGGATTAGGTTTTCCAACATACATTACTTTACACTTATCAACACTGAATTTCATCTACCATTTTGTTTCCCAGTCTCCCAATTTTAGGGTGACCAGATGTCCTGATTTTATAGGGACAGTCCTGATTTTGGGGTGTTTTTCTTATATTGGCTCCTATTACCCCCCTACCCCCATCCCGATTTTTCACACTTGCTGTCTGGGCACCCTCCCCAGTTTAGTGAGATCATTTTGTAACTCTTTGCAGTCCGTTTTGGACTTGACTATCTTGACTAATTTTGTACCATCTGCACATTTTGCCACTTCACTGTTCACCCCTTTTTGCAGATCATTTACAAATCTGTTGAACAGCATAGGTCACAGTACAGATCCATGAGGGACCCTGCCAATTACCCCTCTCCATTATGAAAACTGACCATTTATTCCTACCCCTTGTTTCCTATTTTTAACTAGTTTCTGATCCATGAGAGGACCTTCTCTTTTATCCCATGGTCTTTCTCAAGAGCCTCTGATATGGAACCTTGTAAAGACTTTCTGAACATCCAGGTACACTACATCGACTAGATCATCCTTGTCGACACCCTAAAAAATGATTGCCCATTACAAAAGCTATGTTGACTCTTCCCCACCATATCGTGTTCCTCAATGTGTCTGACAATTCTGTTTTTTACAATAGTTTCAACCAATTGGCCTGGCACCAGCCTGAATTGCCAGGATCACCTGTAAAGTCATTTTTGAGGGGGTCGGGGTGAGAAAATCAGAGTGGCATTAGCTATCCTGCAGTCATCAGGTACATAGGCTGATTTAAGTGATAAGTTACATACCACATTCTACAATTTCATATCTGAGTTCCTTCAGAACTCCTGGGTAAATACCATCTGGTCTTGGTGACTTATTATTGTTTAATTTACCAATTTGTTCCCAAACTTCTTTTACTGACACCTCAATCTGGGACAGTTCCTCAGCTTTGTCACCTAAAAAGAATGGCTCAGGTGTCGGAAACTCCCTCACATCCTCTGCAGGGAAGATTGACGCAAAGAATTCAGTTAGCTTCTCTGCAATGGTTTTGTCTTTGAGTGCTCCTTTAGCATGTTGCCCTTCCAGTGGCTCCACTATTTGTTTGGCAGACTTTCTGCTTCAGATGTACTTAAGATTTTTGCTCTTAGTTTTTGTGTCCGTCACTAGTTACTCTTCAAATTCTTGTTTGGCCTAATTATGTTTTTACACTTGACTTACCAGAGTTTATGCTCCTTTCTATTTTCCTCAGTAGGATCTGACATCCAATTTGTAAACGTTTTTACTTCGAACTGCCTCTTTCACTCTGTTTAGCCATGCTGGCATTTTTTGATTCTCTTAGGTTTTATTTTTTTTCATTTGGGGTATATGTTTAGTTTGAGCCTCTATGATGGTATTTTAAAATAGTTTCCATGCAGCTTCAAGACATTTCAATCTTGTGACAGTTGCTGTTAATTACCATTTAACTAGCATCCTCATATTTGTGTATTTCCTCTTTTTGAAATTAAACGCTACTGTGGTCGGTTTCTTTGGTATTTCCCTCCTTTCAGGGATGTTAAATTTAATTACATTACGGTTGCTACTTCTGAGCAGTTCAGATATAGTCACCTCTTGGACCAGATCCTGTGTTCCACTTAGGACCAAATCAAGACTGCCTCTGCCCCTCTGGGTTCCAGGACTAGCTGTTTTAAGATTCAGATCCTTAGACTCAAAATTTGACTTAAGAGATGAGCAAAAATGAATTTGGTGCCCGAATCTTACTTCCCATATTTACACATTACTACAGAGAGCTGGCTAGTGGACACAGTTAAAGCTGAAGCCAGCTTTCCAAAATTCCACCATCCTCTCACCAAAACTATACCAAAGAAACTGAAATTGCAGGTGCCACATGTCTTCTTAGCACAGAATTTTCTGGAAAGTTTAGGCTAAATTCTACATGGATGTTTTTGCAGATACGGAGTTATAACTGTTTCCCTGTTGTTTGCTTTTTAGTGCTTTCCTAACACTTTTCTGACTCATCGCACAATATCCCCTAATCAGACTCAAACACAATTCTCTATATAATTTATCCAAAAGTCTTCAAGAAGACATAGTGCATTGAATAGTTTGGGGGAAGGGAGGATGAGGGTTATAGGCATGATGAAGATATTTATAATCACAAGAATACAAACATTCATAATCACTTTAAAACAAGTGTATTGTATGTGTGTGTATAGTCTGAAGTTTAAATGCATGTATCTTTTGAAGAGTATACTCCATACACATTTCTTTGTAAGTGTATATAATATAGATATCAGTTTGGTGCACGTGGTATTCAGACATCTAGGTGGCGCAAGCTTTGTAAAATATACGTGTCTCCACAGGCATTTTTCAAAGTGTGCACAGGCATGAGGAGGGGAATGGCTGAAAGCCACATGAAGAGGCAATAAGATGTCTAGAGAAAAATAAGATCCATTAATAGGTAGCTTGCAAGATCTGCTGTGATTGTCAGCATTCAATGAAACCTTTTTGGCTAAGGTTAGCTAAATTAGCCATGTAACTTGGTACATGTGAAGTAAAAAGATGCTCCAAGCACGTGGTGTGTCTTGAAATACAAAACCACAAACACATGAGAAGACAAAGCAAAGAGTTATTAGAATGCTTTGGAAATAACATAATATGCAAATTGGGGAGGAGGAGCTATAAATGCAGGTGGAGTCATAACAACACTACTATGCAACATGACGGTTCAGTGCCACCTTCATCTTTACTCGGGTGAAGTCCAGAGGTCGATCAGCAAGGGTACTGCATATCAGGGTGAAGGTGCTTCCAATCAGAATGTGGAGTAGCTTGCATGCAACCTGTCTGCAGCATTAAATACTCTTTTGTTTTAATATGGTCTAACTCCACTAAGATTGCGTAGCTTTTTGTGATCAGTGGCATACATTTTGTACTACGTAGGAGTGTGTTATTATTTAATTGCAAAACAACTTGATTTCATAATGTCAAAAATGTAGCTTCATGAATATAAGACTTCTATCCATCTACTAATATTTTTGGACAGCTGTGAAAATATATTTTTTAAATGAATCAAGCTCTTTCTTGTTAGCAACATTTATAGATACCTGCCTCGTGTTTCCTAAATATGCTGTATAAACATCACATGAAATATTTATGGGATATACAAATTTCAGCATAATGCTACCAAAGGCAAAAGAGATAAGAGACCAAAAACTTGAATTTCAAACATAAACCATGATAAGGTTTTTTTTTAAAAAATAAAGAAGTAAAATTTGTTCTCAAAGTGTGAAATAAATTGCAAAAGCAGGAAGATATTTTTCTTTCTGCCATGCTAGAAGCATTTGGGGGCATTTATTTTTAGAACAGCATGCATACATGATTCATTTCACAGTGCAATATTCAAATATATGCCTGTATGCTTAATGAACAGTTCACGAATAAAGCTATGCAGATTAAGAACAGTACGGTTAGCACTGATATAGGGGAAATTCCATCGAGACCTAGAGGTCAGGGCATTTAAATAGAGATTATCCTCCATTTAGCTGTGTTTACCCTTCATCTAAGCCATATACAATTATGTGCTACTTACAATACCGGAGCCTCAAAATTCCATTTATCCTGGAGGAAGGAAATGTCTGGTTCACAGGAACACAAAGTGTTATTATTGAGATGCCATGGTTAAGGTCATGATACCATAGTTAAGGTTGTGTTCCACGTCAACGGAATTCACCTAGAAGGGCAGGCAATCCCCTGTAGGAGAGGTGGAATATTAAGGGCTCAAGACTGCATATACCGTAGGATAACTCAGAGACTAAGCAAAGAGAAAAAACTGTCCTGTGATTAAAGCATAGCACTAGCATTTAGGAGATGGGAGTTCTTTTCCAATCTATGCAACAGACTTCCTTGCACAACTCATTCCGACATCTTGATGCTTCCGTTTCTCTATCTATATGTTTTGTACCTTTTACAAATGTTGTAACCCTTAGCTGATTTTTATATTCTTTGACAGACAGTGCAAAATGTTATAGAGAACGTGTGGCAGATTATGAAGTTCAAGAAATACCTTTCATATATAAACTCAGACAAATATATAGCTAGAATGTCCTATATAATAATTAAGCAATAAAGTTGAATGGGGGATATTGGATATCACCATGTATTCTTGCCTTTAGGGAGTTGTGTGACACAAGACAAAATGCCTAATCCTTCAAAGTGTGATTACTTCATGATAACCACACCCCACTGAGCTGCCTTATTGCTGTTATAAAAAGTCTTTATTATAGTAAGTCCTTTTATGCTGGGAGAAGATGAATTTGGCACTTTAGAATGTTAAACAGCAGTTTTCATCAGAGCTGTGGGGTTCACAAAAGATTAATCTACCCCTTTGGAATATTCATGAATCAATAAGAATGTTCCTTAAATCCAAGAAATTTTACCATTCAAATAACCTAGGTACCATATATTCTGATGAAAGGCAGTCTAACTTATCCCTTACAAAAGCTTTTATTTTTAATTTATCTATTTTTAAGAGGGAGAGGTGAACAGGGGTTCAATGTTTCATTCAAATTATTCTGGATCCTGTTATACAAAGAACATACTTCTGTTGAAACAGTCTAGTATAAACTTTGCCTCTATTAGAAATGCCAAAATATTAATCAAGTACCAGTTTCCAGAGAAGACCATTGCTAGTGCAAATCAAATGAACATTCTTTAATTATAATTGTGTGCTGAAAAAATGGGGATTATAAACTCTGGCTCTCTGGTGTAGAGTTAGGCTGAGTAGTTTTGTAAATTACTTATTCATTAGTTCTCTACTTTTGTTCTCAAAGTCCAGTTCCCTAAAATTGGCTTTATGCCTGCATGACTGAAAGTAATGTATCATATTAATATTACCATGTTAACACAATAAAAAGCTAATTAGAAATCCAGCAAATACATGCTAATCCAGATAGCTGCTGCTCATTAACTGAGCAAGATACCTCTGTTGCTCTGCATTCATTTTGACAGACAATTTTGAAAAAAGTATTTTTCAGTATTCATTATGCTCCCTTTTCTGCCCACATCATCCAGTTTGGGTTCTTATTTCTTTCTCCCTAAACCCAAATATGTGAACAATGTAAACAGAGGAAATATATCCAAGGACACCCTTTCCTCATATTCATATTAAATGGTGATTGTTGCACTACACTGTTTGGAAACTCCTATCTAAGCTTTACTTTAATGGCAGTGATTCTCCAACTGTAGTCCATACCACCCCCCGCCCCCAGTGATCTGAGAGCACTTGCTGATGGTCTGCAAAATGAAAGATTTTGAGAATCAAGAAGTGAGGAATCAAGGTTCCATAGAACAGAATAGCTGGAGAACCATTGCTTTAAGGAAAGGAATCTTGACTACAGTGTGTTCTAAAAATGTGTATCAGCCAATCTCACAGAGATGCCACAAAAGGAAGTCCGAAGGGCCAAGAGACTCATGATGTTTCCAGGAAATTACCACCTTGAATGACAAAGATTTTAGGCATGGGGCAGGGACAGTTTCCCAATCATGTGAATCACCAGGATCCATCGAAAGAATCAGGAGATGGCTGATGGAAGGGCTGCTTTTCTCTGCTGCGTCTTCCTCTTTGGCAGCATGGAGCACCAGAGGGACAACTGGAGCACCATGGGAACTGGGTTGTGTGGGGAATTATAGGCTAAATTTCAAAAGGCTCTGCAGGAGCAACATCATCCACCTCCAGTCATGGAAGGGACTCCAAAGGAATGAATGATGAATGTGATATCAACACAGTAATCCTACGGGGCTGCCTAGGGACGATACGAAAGGCAGCTATTGCCAGACTTCATCCACTCCCACCCTACTGAACAGAGCACATTCCCCATAGTTCTCCTGTAGGAGGGCTTCCACTTTATAGAGACGGAAAGGGCAAAAACTACAGAGCTGGAAAAAACTCTCCCTTCTAGATCCTTTAAGGACATCCTTCCCAAGCTGGTTACCCTCTGCTCACGCAAGTGGAGAGGATAATCTGGATCCACCTGTCTGGTTCTGTTATGTCTGAACTTCCTTTCTTGTTATTCCTTCAGAGAGAAAGGAAAGCTAAGCAGGAGATGGAGCTGTTCTGAAGGCTTTCATCTGGTTTCCAGGGAAACAAATTCTTCAGTTATGTTCATGTTCAGCACATCTGGATCATTTGGAATCTGGATGTCAGAGTGATGAATGAGTCATCGGAAAAATGAATGGGAAAACAATTTAAAGGATTAATAGGAAAGACTACAGAAATCTTTTTTAAAAATTACAGTTATGTCTTTTGTTTGTTTTGTTCTAATTCCTTTGGGTGATTTTTGTGTCCTGTGTGTTCATGGGCCTCACAACAGTCATGTGAGTCAAATGCACTAAGAGAAGGTAAACATTATAGCTGTAGAAAACTTACTAGATTTATTCTTTCCCATTAATGTACAGGATTTAGGATTTCCAGGAACTAAAGGTTGCTGACTTACAGCACCACTATCCAAGCTCCAGGAGAAAATACAGCATGAAGAGAAACACAAACTGTACATGAGTGTAAGAGTATAGGGATTTATATGCATTAACTACCATGCTTTAAAGAGAAACAATTTGCTGTTCATGAGGATGGAAGCCCTGGTTGCATAAAAGGATAGAGCTGTGGTTCTAGGTGTAAATGAGTCAGGGGGGGAGATTGCTGCATAGTCAGTTGGTCTAATATAAGGATAACTCACATGAGTAAGCTATACATTATGGTGATTTTAGGAGTAGCAAGCTAATTATGTTTAATGTCACTTGACTCCCTTTTCATTCTGGACCTCATCCAAAGCCCATTGAAGATTAAATGGAATCTGAGGTCATGTTATTCTTCTGCTCAGGAAATTGGTAAGATAATGTGTGACTTCTGAGAGGGGGTGCTAAATGCTCCTACTAATTGTTGGCACTAAAGCTGAATGCCTAGAGAGAGATTTTCATAAAAAAGGAGACCCAAGAGTCAGGCTCCTAAATCAATATTAGGCACCACCTAATGTCTGGTGCTCAGAACTATTGAAAATCAGGTAGGTGTCTAAAAATGGATTTAGGGAGCTAACTTTATGTCCCTATTTTTGAAAATCTTGACCCGGCTGTAGGTGACAGAACATTTCCATGCTCCATCTCTACAGCACTGCAAAGGGAGTTCAGATCTAAAGTGTGTGAATAATGGTTATGCTTAGTATTTTAGAATTTGTCATCCTGACCACTTGAACCCAAATTATTATCTATTATTTGTTAGGACCCAAATACTGCTACGTACAGCATGCTAAAAAGACACAGCCCCCCGTACACTGAAAAGCTCTGAGTCTACAGCAGATGCATCAAAATCATTGCTTTCGCCTGCAACATAGTTATGTCACATCTATGCAAAGTTATGCTGATATACCCTGTTGCATGAACAGTGTTGGGAATTGCTTTCTCCAGTGGGACAAATCAGTGAACAAATGTCACACTGAAGTGAAGGATCTTAAAAAAATGTTACTTGTGTGCTCACATACTATATATTTCTTTTATTAAAGGCAGGAGTAGTATGTACCACTTTAAGTCATACCAATATATCATGGTAATGCTGGTTGAAGAGATAAAATACAGCACAAGAGACCAATCCCAAGGACATGGTAAGCTTGAAATACAACAGGAAAAGCGGTGAAAGCAAATAAGGGAATAAGTGATCATGTGTTCTATCCAAAACTCTTCATGTCTGCACAACTAGGTGGATACCTTACAAGAATATATCACAGTATTTTGATCAAAAAAATGGAAATGAGAAAAATGATTCATAACATACAAGAACCGTAAACAAAATTTGAGTACTGTTTGCTTCTAGAATTAGATAAAACTATGGAAAAGAAAGGGTGTTTTTTTTCTGAACAAGTTTGCCCATTGATATTAACGTTGTATAGCATAATTATCGATTCACGCATATTATTGTATTAATATTATTGTCACATGTTAGGGATGGATTGAGCTCCCATGGAAATCAGTGGGAATCTTTCCTTAGACTTCAGTAAATCCTGTTTTGGACCATAGTGAATATCTGATTTTAGTAGTAACAGGTGTGTCTTGAATGAGTTAGCAGATTGGATAATAGGATTGGAAAGTTCTTAATATATTCCTTATGAAAAAAAATTACCAAGGCTCTTGATACCAAGTCTTGCTGAGACATATCCCATTGGAAGGTATAGATCAGTAGGCACAAAAAGAGTTAGATTTTTTTCTGACTTATTTTCACAAAAAAATGTATGGAGCCTTTATATTAGTTATATTTAGTCATGCTTTATTATTAATCATTTTCTAAGTCACAACAAATAAAAGCATGTCCCCAACACTATGTTGTAATAATTGGGCCAAGAAATTTACCTTAACTGAGCTCAACTGTGGGAAAGTGGATAGAAGTTTATGAAATGTTTTAACTACATAACAATAAATGGTGCAAAAGGGAGACAAAGATTGAATTGGTCTAAACAAAAAGGCTTTCTGACATAATTCAAGAACTGTGTTAAGATTATGCCTTGTAAACAAGAGAATGTGAGATCAGAACTCAGTGGACCATAATTGGTATGTCAGAAATCAGGCCTTATTGGTAAATAAGGTAATGAGAAAATGGGCTATGTCACCCATCACTCTCTTTTTGGGCTTCTCAAAAACAAGAGACTTTGGAGTGAAAATTCAGATGGATGAATGTGAATACTGGCTGACCGAAAGATGAGAAAACAGGAACGGGTGAGTTTCCCCATCATGACTGCCACCCTCACCATCTCCTGGGACTGGGGGATCCACCATAACAACGCTGGGCCTTTGCCATCCTAATCCTGAGAAATATCCTGGCCAGACCAGCAGGAGACAGGGTCCCAGCTGGCACCTTCACCTTCTCCAGCTAGATCCCAACCACCATCCAGGATGCGTGACTTTGTCACCCCACTGACTTTGTGTCTCCCTTTCCTACCCCACCTTATTTATTCTCTTATCTATATGACTCCTTTTGCCTTTTCTCTAATAAGAGTCTGGCTTGTCCAGCCAAGACTACATGTTTTGCAACACTTCCGTAAGCCTGCTACAAGAGAGGCAGATAAAAACAATGCCCTAAACCAGTGGTTTCAAAACTGCAGGTCGTGACCCCGTCCTGGTTGTGGAATGTAAGGCACTGGGTTGTGGCAGCTCTGGTCAGCACTGCCTACAAGGCCGTTAACAGTCCCATCGGCAGTGCTGCCCGGCGAAGGCAGGATAGATCCTACCCAGGGCCCAGGATCCTGCCCTAGGTGAAACTTCCTTGCACCAGAACTGCGCCCCACTTCCCCCCCGCCCAGCTAATGCTGCCCCCCCCCCGAGGCAGCCAGCTCCCCATCCCCCCGGCGGCGGCTAAACCGCCGGCCCGCGGGCCGCGTTGGCTAACCCCCCCTGCCCGCGGCAGCCAGCTCCCCATCCCCCAAAGGCAGCCCCCCACCCATGGGCCGCGGAGGCTCCCCCGCCAGCAGCGGCGAGCCCCCTGGCCATGGGCAGTGGCAGCCTCCCCACCAAGCGGTGGCCGGCCCCTGCTTCACCCGTGGGTTAGCTAACCCATGGGCGGCGGCCGGCTCCCCGCTCCCCCTCCCCCGCAGCAGCTAACCCGTGGGCTGGGGCAGCCTCCCGTCCACAGCGGCCGGCTCCCCGCTCCCCACTCCCCGCAGCAGCTAACCCGCAGGCCGAGGCAGCCTCCCACCCGCAGCGGCCAGCTCCCCGCTCCCCCCTCCCTGCGGCAGCTAACCCGCAGGCTGGAGCAGCCTCCCGCCCGCAGCGGCCGGCTCCCCGCTCCCCCTGCTGCGGCAGCTAACCTGGGGGCCAGAACAGTCTCCCGCCCCCCCGCCCGCGGCAGCTAACCCACAAGCTGGGGCAGCCTCCTTCCCTGTCCGTGGCAGCTTACCTCCGCCGGCGCCAGCAGCTGCTGCCAGGAGTCGCCGCCCCACAAATGCCGGCCCCTAGGCGACTGCCTAGGGTCGCCTAATGGAAGCGCCGGCCCTGATCCTACCTGTTCTGACACCGCGCTGCACCCCAGAAGCAGTCAGCAGTAGGTCCAGCTCCTAGGTGGGTGGGGCCACGCAACTCTATGCGCTGCCTCACCCCAAGCACTGGCACCGCACTCCTATTGGCCGGGAACCGACCAATGGAAACTCGGGGGCGTGGAGCCTGTGGGCCAGAGCCGCATGGAGCCGCTTGCATGCCTCTGCCTAGGAGCCGGACCTGCTGCTGGCTGCTTCCAGGGCCCAATGTGGTCTGCGATGCCAGGACAGACAGGAAGTCTGCCTTAGCACCCCCGCTGCGCCGCTGACCGGGAGCCGCCTGAGGTAACCCCATGCCCCAATCCTCTGCCCCAGCCCTGAGCCCCCCCAAACCTGGCCCCAGCCCGGAGCCATGACCCTCTCCAACACACCAGCCCTGAGCCCCCCCAAACCCAGAGTCCCCTCCTGCACTCCAAACTCCTCATCCCCAGCACCACCTCAGAGCCTGCAGCCCAGCCCAGAGCCCTGACCCCCTCCCAAACCCAACCCTCTGCCCCAGCCCAGGGCCCCCTACCACACTCTGAAGCCCTCATTCCTTGTCCCACCTCGCAGCCCTCAGCCCCGCACCCCCACCCTCTGCCCCAGCCCGGAACCCCTCATCCCCAGCTCTGTTGGGTCACTGGCATCAACAGTTTTCTTCAACTGAGTCACCAGAAAAAAAGTTTGAAAACCACTGCCCTAAACAGCTCAACGTTGGTACAACTTTGCCAGGTCTCTGAGTATTTGCCATGCCTGTGTTTTTCCAGCAGTGAGGTTGTGAGTGAGAGTCACACTCACTCAGTGAGGTTGTGAGTGAGAGGTTGTGAGTAAGAGTCAACCGATTGAAAATGCAGTTCTGTCTTCACTCTGTGTGTGTGTGTGTGTGTGTGTGTGTGTGTGTGTGTGTGTGTGTGTGTGTGTGTGTGTGTGTGTGTGTGTGTGTGTGTGTGTGTGTGTGTGTGTGTGTGTGTGTGTGATATTAAGGAAACAGGATCAGACTTCAACAACTGCTTCAACCCCTTTTAACCAACTTCTCTTTTCCCATAAAAGGACAGTTACTACACAAGAGACTGTCAAAGAAGGAGGGCTTTCCTTTTAAAGATTCCTTACAGCCAAAGGGAACAGGAACAAGGTATGCTAAAATAAAAAAAACTTATTTAATGCTTTACATTTCAAGCAGTTTAACTGTTTTTCCTTCCTTTTCTCTTTCTTTAGTAAAAAGATTAAAAAGATTGTTAATGGTGTGATTGCCATGGTACTAAGCAGGCTGAGGTCTCTGTATACCAAACCCTGTTTAAAATTGGTTAATATTGGGTAGTGAGAGGACCAAGTTGACACCTTTGACTCTTTAGGTCCATATATTCCACTGAAATTAATACAATTGTGGAGGGGCCACACTGGGGAGGGAACTACAGGAAAAAAATCAGCCATAATTTCTACTATAGCTCTGGTGAAATACAAAATGCAGTGATGCTTCCACCACTGTTGGAAAGGTTTCAGGTCATACTCTTCCTCCAACCATCCACCTGCCCTGTCCTGGCCAGTGCAGAAGTGGGTGGGACCATAGCTCTGCTTACCATGACTCCACCTTTCCTTGCCTGGGAACAATTCTGGTACTTGAAGGAAACGGAGCCATTCTGGCTAGCTCCCTTTGCAAGACCTCAAGAAAAGTAGACGATTCTGTGTATGCTCTCTCAGTGCCCTTGTTCAGCCATGCAAGGCCAGGATTTGGATCATTTTGTATATGGCATTATGCTAGAAATTTCATGCATGTATGTAGAGCACCTAGCTTTATTGGGTCTTACTGTCATTTGGCCACATGTGCAATTGAAAATGACAGCAATCATACTTCTCAGTTCTTTTGGTCTCAACACAAATCCCCAACTCAAGGCACTATTCTAAATTCTCAGAAAGTCCAGCTGAGTCATAATTTTCATTTTTCTTTAAATTTGCTTAATGTGTTAGTGATTCACATTAGGCATCTGACATGAACATTTAAAACTCTAGCCATCTAATTTGCAGTTGCATAGTGAGATGGATTCTGACAATCCCTGCCCGCCCTGCCCTTTTCAGTAACTATCTCCAAAACACTCACCAGATGATTTAGAGACATATAAACAGCTATCATCATATAGCGTATACATTCCTAGAACACAGAACTACTTTTTAATCCTTTTCAATTTTCTTACTGATGTCACTCCCTTAATTTTTTTGCTGATGCATTAGAGACCACGGGTGGTCGGAGGGGGCATCTACTTAATCTCTCAAGCACGAGACCAACACTCAGCTTTGAGCTGTGAGATAAACTAGGGTTAAAACTGGGAACTAAATATTACTTGTTCATTGAGGTGATTGAGTTTCTCAGCTTTAATACAAACCTCATGCGAAAATGCTACTCTAGCTCCATGCAATTTCTGTGGCTCTTTTATATAAGTGTAGGAATGAAGAAAGAGTTTAATTTTCATTCAAAAAGGGAAAAAGTGATGCTCTAACCAGAAGCATGTGGAGTTTTGGTACAGTCTGCATGAATCTGGTTTAGCAATTCGTGAGCATGTTTTAAGAGTGTGCTAATGTGGCTTAGTGGTTTATACTTTCATCACTACTCACCTTTGAGATTTTTCTGTCCTTTTACAAAATCTGTCAGACCATAAACAAAGAAAGCTGCACCAGATTTGTATTTAAAAAACAAATTGTAAAATCATCAAAAAAGTGGAAAAATATGCATGTTTATCATGCATCAGTATTTACTTTAAAACTTTGATCTATAAAAAGGACTAGTGCTTCATAGCATTCATGTGACTGAGCTGCTTTATAAGGAATCTCAGGAGCGCCGAAGCTCTGTGTTTATGTGCAACAGAAGCTGCAATGATTCATATCCATTTTTCTGAAATAGTGAAATAAAAATGTGCATATGTGTACTGTTCAGTGTACTTCTCTCCAGGAAAGGCATTATTTAGCCAGTGCCTTTACAAAGTAGGAAGAGAAGATTTTTGCATAAATCCTGTTAGTTGAGGTGAGGATTTTCTGGATTGCACGTTTCTTTGGATATAAAACAATCAGAACGGAGTCATACTTCTCACCATTTTGGTGCCCTGATTATCAAAAGCATGCAATTTATAAAATAACCTTTTCTAAATAAGCTCTGCAATAAGATGGGAAAAATCCTGCCCCCTCCATTGCTGTGAGCACCCTCTTGACTCAGAAGAGGTATGATTCCACTGTGCAGGTTTTGGAGGGGGTACTCACTATCCTTAGCAGGAAAGCCAGCATTATGGAGGCTATTTCCACTCTCCCTGCACAGGAGTAGTTTCAACGTGCTTTTTTGGGTCAGAAACTGGCATTTATTACATGTTTACCCAATGTTTAGCACAACGTGTTGCAAACTAATTGTGGCCTTCACTTATCACAACATAAAGGTTAAAAAGGGTGGGTGTAAATGTAGGATCAGGTTGTCTGTCACTACATGGATACTCTGGTTCTCCGTCTGTCTCCTCCATGAAGAGAGGAAGGGTGTACAGGTCAGATTTCTACTGTGTTATTGCTCTGCATCCTGAGAGGTGTATTCCGTCAGCTTTTCCCTGTGGAGGTTCCCAGTGCCTGGCTGAGTTACTTGCGCCAGGAGCTGTGGAAATGATTTTGGCCATAGCACTTTTATAAGTTGTACCCACAGTGGAGGACTTTATGGCTGAAACTATTTCTAATCCTTACTATTTCCTTCATTAGCTATTTTACATGCACATTTAATCTCTTTTGTACATTTGATATTGCATCTCACTTCTTCCGGGTCCAAATTTCCATTGATAAATCTTAAAAAGTCAGCCTAGGATGCTGACATTATCACTGGAAAAGAGGTGGTTGCTGAGAAGAAGTTGAGGAAAGGCAAAAAAGATCACAATAAAATAATTTGAAAAGAGAGCTGTAAATGCTCAGGATTCCTACCTAAACAAAACACCCATAAACTTTACATTTCCTGAGAGCTGCAAGAACAAGAATCTAAAATGGCAGTAGCCAATACTATGCAATATTGAACTATGTAATTTACTTCCTAGAGAAATTAAACATTGTATAGTGTCTTAGCTGTCAGGCAACGATACTATTACATTTTCTGTAGCAGATTATTACATCATCTGACACCCCAGGATACAAACCATAATAGCTGGCTTGAAAGTGTAATATATACTGCTGTTCTGGTTAGTTTTCCATTTAATTCATTGCAGGGATTGTGTTTTCTTTCCAGTGACCGCACTTGCCATCAGTCACTGTGGTTGTGGATCACGGATCCAAAATGATGTCATGAAAGCAGGAAGAGAAATGATGTATTGTGGTTTAATGATTCAATATCATAATAGGTTAGGCCACTATGTGTTACATATGTAATAGACTCTACACTGGCTTTTCTTAACCAAAATATCCTTTTTCTTTACTAACATTAACTGGTTTGCCAACATGTGGTTTCGAAGTTGCTTTGATGTTTAATCAAACCCAAATGTATTTAAAAGGTGCAAACACAAACGAGATTGGAATAGTTTACAGAGGTATAAGGGGATACAAAATGGAGTAAGGGGGATGAAACTAAACAAATAAAAATGTAGGACACAGTTCAAGAAAAAAACTGATTGATGGTGAGATTTGTATGAAGATATCCTAAGGGAAGCTCTGGAACTTGAGTAATTTAAAAACAGGTTGGACATAACACTAGATATGTGACAGTCCTGCAGTGACAGGGAAATTGATTCAGACCTCAAACCTGCAGACGCTTACACACATGCTTAACTTCAAACATTTAAACAGTCCTGTTGATTTCAGGGGAACTGCCCATGTGAGTAAATTTGAGCCTGCAAGTAAGAATTTGCAGAATTGGTTTCTAGAGGACCTAACAGGCCTTTTCCATCTTTAATTTGTAAGGGTGGAGTTTTCAAAAGTATCTAAGACAGCGAGTGACCAACTCATTGAAATTCAGTGGATGTGGGGTGCCTAACTCCCACAGGTGTTTTTGGAAATTCCATCCTAAGATATTTTACTTGTTAATGTCCATCACAGTTCAGAAATTGAATACCAAGGAAAATACACACACAGGACCTTCCAGTGCAAATCACTTAAGGTTATCTCAACAGTGCAGACTAACACTGGCTGCACAAATTTTCTGTGGTTCCTTCTTTGCAACCATTATATGTCTTTCTTACTTAAGCAACACTTCTTCATGTCTTTTTTGCCCAAGAGATTGGACAGAGCTTCCCATCAAACCCAATCTAGCATTGCTCTCTGTCCATTAGGGTGGTTCCTGTAACCACAGGTCAGTCTGCCCCCCATCCTGCATAAAACTTCAGGGGAGAACAACTGTGGGTTGTTGTTGGTTTTCTTTTTGGCAATCACTGAAACCACCTCAAAAGGTATGTCCATTCTCTGATGGCCTAATGTGTATGATGAAGTAAGGCCAGATGTTTCTGTCCTCCCAAAGAGGAGCATCAGGTCAGATAGCTGTGCATCAGATTTCACCAGCTATTTCTGCAAAAAAAATTGATCATAGCCTGAATCTATCATCCCATGAACCTCAACCCTATTAGCTATGACAGCAATCACATACTCTTCAGGTACAGGAGTGAAAGTCTGCACCCATATGAAAGGGTACCACATAGTCATACTCCAAGGAGGGACAGCAGCAACAGGTGTGGCCTTCCTTCCACAAGAAAAAAAATCGATGCAATGCTAATCTCTTCCTAGTTTCTAGGTCTCTGCCATATGGACACCATCACCACACCCAGACTTCCCTGGAGAATTCAATCCAGTCCTTGGCCTATCCCCCAGTGGGATCCCATGAGCTCTCAACACAGGGTTTGTGTGGAGTCTCAATCTGGGGACTTGCCTGGTGTACTAATCATCTATGACATGGAAGCCTTTAGGCTCTCATTGCCCCTTCCCCATCTGGCTTGAATGCCCTGACCCTCAGTTTCCCAGACAGGATTAAAGTCCTGCACATATGGAACTTTTTAAGTTCTCCACCAGTATTAATGGCCACTAGCTACCTCCACAAAGGAAAATACCCACTCTTTACGTCCAGCCAAAAGGATTAAAGAAAATCTGCTTTCGACTACTTGTGCATATATCCTAGAGCTACAGTGCCCTACTTGAGGTAGATAGTTTGGAATGAACCTGTCTGCTCTGAACCACAGGTGATGGCCCACCTCAGAGAACCCCAAACATCCAAAGTGGCTGCTTTGAGAAGTGAGTGGAAGACATTCAGTCCTGCCTGGTAGGCCACGTAAGGCTCCTCTGTCAGGCATGACACAATCCTAAGGGTCACTGACCTTGTATCTACTGGTGTGCTCTTGTCTCAAGAATTGCATCAGTCATCTTCTGGCCCCCTTTGGCCCCTGTATATGATGGAAACAACTTCAAGCCAGCGGGTGCGGCTTCACCCTCAGCACTCCTAGTTCCAGCATCTATACCTTTGTCCACTTCCTTGCTGTCCCCTTACCTCCCACCCCCAGCATGGGGCATCTTCCTCAAGCACAGGAACAGTTTGTCTTATCCTGTCCTCCAGTGCTCTACTGTTACTGATGTTGCTGCTGGCATCATTGTATAAATCATTGTAGCACATTTCTTCTGCTGTTTCATCACTCATTTCACCAGCTTATTTGGTTTCTACATAGGTATGAAATCCCACAACTCCTTGACATTTTATGTAAACTGCCAGGATGACTCAGAAGCAACAAACACTACAGGGATCAGAAAGAGCAAATCTTTAATCAGCCAAAAAACAAAATCCAAGTGAACCAGAAGCAAAACAAATAAGGAAAAGATTCCCAAAACGGTGATTCGCCCAGCCCTCTACACCTGCCTATTATTTCTGCCCCTTCTCTATCTTCAGCAACCCAAGGCATTAAATCCAGTTGCATTGCCCCACCCGAACAAACCAAACACCGTTCAAGAAAAGGGGAAAGCGTAACTGGATTAGCCTTATGTACTGTGGACTACGGTAGTGCCCCCACAGCCCGTCACATAGATGCAGAAATTGTCACCAAAAATTTGATTAAAAAAATTTAGAAGCTGTTTGACTGGCAGTTGGCTTTTTAGATCATTGTCCCATAAAGGGATTTTTAATGCATTCCCTTCAGTTACCAGACCCCAAAAATGATGAATGGTGGGAAACAATAGCCATAAGCGTGGCCCAAAGGAGTCCATCAGTGAACACAATGCTGCACTTACTGCAAGCGGCACACTGCACACTTGAATCACGGTACTAATGCTCTGATTTTTTTTTTTTTTTTGCTCTTATTCCATTTATTCTTTAATAGCCATCGGTACTGAAACTGATGTTTGCAAAAGCGAGTGAGTTGATTAATAGGTATTTTATACATCTGGTATTTTCTCATAAAAGACTGGCAAACTTATTTCAATTATCATACCACCAACAAGGATGCAATCTGTTCACAATGGCTGTTTACGAATGGCTGCTTTGGGTAATGGCTGTTGTCTTACCATGGGAAATGAAATATAATATTATTAAACAGAGATATGCAGAATGATATGTCAACTTATCCATCTCCCTGATGTTTATAGGCTTCATTTTTTATAATGTTTATTTTATTTTATGAGACCAAACGTTAAAGTATTTCTTATTTGAAAGGATCTCATTTCTTTTATTTCTGTTTTAATGCCCTTGAATATTAACATCCACAAATTCACATGCAATCAGTGCAGGAAATCTGCAGTAGGTACTTTATTAATTCCATTTAGATAAACATGCTATAATGAAAGAGATATTGAAGTAAAACGTTTATCTTCATACTAGGAGGTAAGCTGCTCCTGGCCAGAAGGCTATGCATTTTCTGCTTTAACACCCCACATGTGAAAATTTCATGAAAGGAGTGGTTTTTGTAAATAAACTCATAACTAGTCTGATAATTTTTGTGTATGTTATGGTTGTGAGAGGTTTATGTGTATGGATGTGGAGGATGGAATAGGTATGGGGGAAAAGATGAACTGTCTAACAATTTTATACAGCTTTGATAATTGCAAAGAACATTTGGGTCATATATAATAGAGATAAAGAAATTTCATATTACATTATATTCTTACCAGTTGATTTTAAAAAATGCTAAATTTCTTTTTTGGAAACAGAAATATGAACCATCCTCCTCTCCAATCTATCACACCATGCCACACCATAATATCCCATTATGCAAAACAATTTTCAAGGCTAAAATTGTCAGGCCACTGCAATATGCCCTTTGTATGTTGCTTTGTTCCAATTACCATACACTTAATACAGTAAGAATATACATTTGAGATGCTCTTCAAGTTCAAAATTGGTAAAAATGGATGGGAGGAAAAATCCCTTAAATATATCCTGTATTGCCCCAAATGACGCCTACACATTGAAAATGTAAGGGACTGAGACACATTTTGTAAGACTTACAAAACTGAAGAGCAGTGAGCAGAGTAAACGCGCACAGAGAACTCAGCAAACATACTTTCCAACAAACACAAAATGGGTGATCCTGCTGGGGAAAAACCACTCACTGCCTGGCAACAGAAACGTCAATATTACTAAACAGCTGACACTAGTTTATGTTTACAAGCTATTAAGAGAACAAGATTCCTTTCATTCCTCCTCAAATTTTAGGGGATTGGTGGTGGGTTTTTTGTTTTGGTGCTCATTTTTCCCACCTAGTAAGTACATTCCAGACTAAGTAATTACATTTTGCCTACCTTCTGCAATTTTGCCCTTTCTTGCACCCTAAAACTATAAGTAGCTTTGCACTGTACTCTGAAACAACAGCTTCATTTCACCCCAGACACGGTGTCATTTCCTCAGCCATTTAAGTAATCCCTGTTCATGGTCTTTATATCACCTGGTTATATTTGTGAAATGCTTTTGGAGATCCTTCATGATTTCACTGAATATTTAATTTCTTGTTAGGTCAGGTTCTCACTAACAGCTTGATGCATAAGAAGTAGCAGAGGCAGTAGCGTAGCCGGAGGGGAGTGGAGGTACCGGCCGCTCTCCCTATGAGCAGAAGCGATGCCTTAAAAAGGAAGTGGCGCCTTTTTTTAAAGCGGGAGCGGAGCTGAAAAAAAGGCGCTGCTTCTTTTTAAGGCGCCACTTCTTGCACTCACCCAGCGGTGCTCCAGCTGTTCGGCAGCACTTCGGTGGCGGGTCTTTCACTCGCTCCGGGTCTTCGGCGGTGGGTACACCGAAGACCCGGAGTGAGTGAAGGACCCGCTGCCAAAGTGCCGCTGAACAGCTGGAGCACTGCCAGAGCGCCGCCGGGTGAGTACGGGGGGAGGCGCCTTTTTTAGCTCTGCTCCCCCTGTACTCAGGAGCAGAGGGCCAATATTTTTCAAAAGTCTGTGCTGACTTTGGGTAGCTATGATGAGAGAACCCTAAGAGGGCCCTGTTTTGGAGACACCGGTCAACACCCAGACTCTGAAATCAGGCCTCTTAAAAATGTATTAAGCACCCAAAATTACTGATACTTCTGAAAATTCTGGCGTCAATCCCACTTTTGCAAACTCCTCCTTGTAGTTGGATCCTTGAGGTTGCATGAAGATCCGTTGACTTTACTGGCACTCCATGCAACTACAAGAAGTAACTTGCAAAGTTGGGGCCTAGAAATGTAAAGTCATCCATTCTCTAGGCAATGCTAAATCTTTATCGCTTCTGTTTTTGATAAGAGATGAATGTGAGTGTAATACTGAAACGGGGGTGGGACGGTGAGGAACAACTTCTAAACTTTAAAACAGGCAAAGAATTGAATTAAATCTATTGGATATAACAATTTAGTGGAAGGGAAAAATACTAATTAAATTATTAAAATCTAGATTGCACATAGTAATTAAAAAGACAGTTGCTATGCAACGAAAAAAAGATTTCTATGAACACTGTGCAAAAATATATTTAAGTATGCTGGTATTTTGCCTTGACCTTTTTCAGGCATACACCTGCCCAGACTGTCTACAAATGTGTTTTGGAGAATGATAATATTAAATAAACTTGGTGAATAAAAACAAAAATCAGCTATTTGATTGGGGGTAATGATTTTCGTTATATTAAAAAGGTGAGGAATAAGGAGTTCATATTAATTCCTTGTTAGGTCTTAGGTTCTCACTAAAAATGCAATTGATATGGTGCTGTCTTGTCAGTTGTAAAGGATTCATTACCATCACAAATAAAGGTCCTGATCCTGCAGGCCCTCCATGCATAAGGCCATGAGCTAAATATGGTAAGTTGTAAAGGTCTTGAGCAACAGTAATTGGCTCTCTTAGATCTTAGACACGAGGCTGTTTGTTCAATATACCTGGCGTCATTAAGCAGCTTTCACTTTTTCATGGACACCAACCCAGATGATGCCTTGCCTATATGCATGCTAGAATTTGTATGGTAGAGTTTTTTCTGCAATCAGCTTACACTGCGTATGGCAGAGAGTGGGCTGTCAGGGAACTGGTTACCATACCCAGATTCTCTGCTTCAGCCCCAATGCAGTTTAAAGCCATCTGAGGGCTGTTCTCAGTCAGTGGTTCTCAAACAGGGGTACGTGTACCCCTGGGGGTATGCAGACATCTTCCACGGGGTACAGCAACTCATCTAGATATTTGCCTAGTTCTACAACAGGCTACATAAAATGCACTAGTGAAGTCAGTTCAAACTAAAATTTCATACAATGATTTGTTTATAGTGCTCTATAGACTATACACTGAAATGTATGCACAATATTTATATTCTAATTTATTTATTTTATAATTGTATAGTAAAAAGGAGAAAGTAAGCACTTTTTCAATAATACTGTGCTGTGACACTTTTGTATTTTTATGTCTGATTTTATAAGCAAGTAGTTTTTAAGTGAGGTGAAACTTGGGGGTACACAAGACAAATTAGACTCCTGAAAGGGGCACAGTAGTCTGGAAAAGTTGCGAACCGTTGTTCTTAGTGTTGCCAGCCGGCTACGGTCCTGTAAGGATCATACCTAGGTGGGCATTGCTGGAATGCTTTTCACTAGAGCTGGTGAGGAATTTTCGGTCAGAATGATTACCCAAAATTTTCAGTTTTCCATTGGGATAAATTAAATGATAGCTCCCCAGATGCCAACATGAAAAGCTATTGTAAATTTCACTTTAAAAAATAACATTTACAAGAGGCAGCAGCCAGCTAGAAAATTCAATTTTGCTTCTCCCAAAACCATTTTTTTTTTTTTTTTTGGAAATCCCTTTGGGAGGGGTGGGGGGGAAATCACCATTTTGCTTGTCTCTCAATTCAGGATGATTTTTTATTCTACAAATTTGATTTATTTATTTTTTTTTTGCTGGAAGAGATTTCTATTGTCCAGCCAGTTCTACTATACACTTCCACTTTCATTGTCCATGACATAACCCTCTCCTCCAGGGACTGCAGGAAAGGAAGCATAAAAACCATGGTGCTCTGTGATCACTCAATGATCACCACAAACTCCACTAGCCCTACACACACCGGGGACTTCACCATGCTGGAGGCATGTCCATCAGGAACTTTGGTGAGGTTTCTGCACCTGTGAATATGCAAATGTGCATAAGCTACACATGCACAGGTGGAGCCTAGTTTAAGCTTCACTGAAGCCTACTTTTGTCCTCCATTAGATATACATTATTCACGGTGGACATTCTTATCCTTTTACAGGTGTGTGTTTACACACAGAGATATGATGAAATGTTTGATTGGAAATGAGATTTATTTAAATTCCTATTTACAAAATAAAATGCAAAAATTGCAATTGATTAATTGGGTGGAATACATTTCTACTACTCATATATAATGGACTGCAAGGTCTTCAAGGCACAGGCCATGGCTTGTCAATGTCCTTAATGCACCACAGGTTTTAATGAATGTATCATCATTGACTTTTTTAAAAAGAGGTAGCAGAATGATGCCAAGGATGTTGGGTATGGAGAAATGAAAGAAGGAGACACTTTCCTGTAATTCACCAGAGACAGCACATTCTCCCCCTTGAGAAGAGGGGTAAAGGAGTTTAGGCCTTAAGAACAGAACTCTACATTGCATAAATCTTCCTGCGTTTGTGCATCTCTTGGTCCTTGCAACTGAATCTTTGTTCCATATTGAAACAAAGGAATGGAAGCTTTGATAAGTTGAGCAGTGTGGCCTCACTTTATGATTAAATTTATTTACTCAAATTTATCTACTCAAATAACCTGTCCTACCATAACAGAAAACATATGTGGTGTTTCCTTCCTGATTCTATCACCATTTGTTTCTTCACCTGGGGCCTTGGCCTAAATATCATCATTATAATTGTTGGTCACAATATCTGTGGCTCAGGATTTTCTCACATGGTGTGTGTGTGGAAGCGGCTGCAGAACTGGCATATACAACTCAGGCATTCACGTTTTCTCTGATGTATTTGTAAAGATTCTGGATGGATTTTTTTTGGGAATCACTGTGATGAGGACGTATTGATTATCCTACTTTTTGATCCATGGTATAAGAGGATACCAAATGGCAATTTTAATTAGTTAGCTCCTTTAAAAAAATACTATAGGTTCTATATTTCTTTGGTAAATATAAGGATATATCAAAATAGAGTTAGAAAGTATTTTAGGGGCTCATTTCTCTCATCTAGAGGGACTCAGTCCTGTCAACATCAATCAAAGTGGCAGTACACACTGGGTTTCTGCAAGAGAAAGATTCATCTAGTAGACAAGGATATCCCCAGGCTGTGAGTAGATAGGGCTGCGTAAACTGCACAAGCCTTATGTTCCAATAAAAAGAAAGGTTGGGAGAACTGTGAGAAGAAAGAGACCCAAATTATATTTAATACAAAAAAATTCCCTGGGACAGTCAAAGAAGTTATCTTTGCCCACCAAGGGCACTGAATTATGGATTCTCTAGCTGTTCTCTGCTAATTTGGTTATACCCTGCTTAATGTTTACATCTAAAAGGAGTCTTTTCAGTGGATTAGGTCTATCTTAAACATTAATCTTATTATAGGAGGTAATTTAAATTGCATTTTGATAGAAGAGCTATGCACCCACACAAACACATCCTAAAGGCTGCTTAATGCCACCAGTAGCCAAATATCAGAGGGGTAGCCGTGTTAGTCTGGATCTGCAGAAGCAACAAAGAGTCCTGTGGCACCTTATAGACTAACAGATGTATTGGAGCATAAGCTTTCGTGGGTGAATACCCACTTTGTCAGATGCATGCAGTGGAAATATCAGCCAAATGTTATTAACATATAAGCAATTCTCTACTATTTTATTAGATGATGTTTTGATAGGATAATGTTTATTGCATTCAGCTACACGACATAGCATGACCACAAGGGATCCTAGTTTTCTATAATAACCCCCCCAAAATTCTCCAATAAAAAACCCATATAAATTGTTTTTTCCACGATTAAAATGAAATTATGAACTTCAGTTTCCCTAGCCACAATGTACATAGGTATCAGTTGAACACAATGTTTTATTGATATATAACCATCGTTAAGCAAGTTTGAAGCCTACCAATGCCATGAATCATAATACAATTAATATCACTGCAATTTGTATTTCTTACATATCCAAATACTTCTGTCTATATTCTATATTTTCCTTTTTGTTTTGAATGCACATAAAATAAAGCGAAAATTTCTTTTATATTAACACTACTTACTTTCAAAGTTAGCCGTGGTTGTTAAAATAGAGATGCAGTATTGTGACGGAGTAGGGAGCGAGATGGATTTGACCTGAGAGGCTTGCAGGGGAGGTTTCCTGGGAACGGTTACATTGGGAATGCGAGACTTTACCTGGGGCTGTAACATGAGCCAGGACGGGGGTTGGGAGGTGACACCTTTGGCTGGGAGAATGGTCAAAGGCGAGAGGAGGGGCCCCGGGGGAGGGGAACAGCCTGCTGGAGGTTTGGCTGGTGGTTTTTCAGTTTGGAGCTGGGTGGTGAAACGCAGGGAGCCCCAGAGCTAGGGTCTAAGCTCCCTGCCCCCCCCCCCCAGAAGGGCCCAGCTGAGGGGTCCTGGTCATACTTACAAGCTCTGTTTGGACTCTTTCCTGGCAACCCTAATAAATCTTCTGTTCTACTGGCTGGCTGAGAGTCACATTGAATCCCGGGAAGAGGGGTGCAGGACCTGACTCCCCTACACTCCGTGACAAGTATGCCAGCTACATTTTCATCTTTCAGACATTGGCGCTGATCACAGAAAAGAATCCCAAATTTGTTGAAACGTCTTTCGTTGTCAGCACCGGGCAGCTTCAGCTGAAGTCTGAGCCCCACCGCTCAGGGCTATCAAGGGGAACCTCACTGCTCAAGGCTCAGGCTGTCAACCCTGGTTTGGCTAATACGGATAGCCAGATAATGGAGGCTGGGATGAATGGGGCTCTCCTGTATATATTTTTTTCACAAAATGTAAAAACTGAAGATCCTCTGTAAAAACGCAAATCCCGTGTTTTTCCACATTTTTTGTGGCAAACATATTTCCAGGAACCCTGATGATTACCAAAAACCTGAGTGTGAAGGTTACCCTTAGAAGGATACATTGCAATGCTACCCCCTTCTGCACTCCATTTCATACTAACAATTGGGCCTCTAGCCATTGAATATGGTAGAACAAGTTGCTGTAAGTTTCCAGTATGGAAGATGAGGTACAAAAATACCACTCTAACTCACAAAATGTTAATATTACTTCATAGGCCCTGATAATTCAGGTATAATTACCATGAATCAGAATATTAATTGTACTGCTGTGAGGCCCCTTATTTCCTTATACATAAACTGCCTCTCTAAGCTTCACTTATAGTTTTTCTTTTTCTTTTTCTCCACTTGGGCCTACATAGTCTCACTTAATTTTTCTTACTGAAGACAAAGAGCTGGGTCCAAAGCCCAGTGAAGTCAGAGACCCCCCACTGACTTCAGAGGGCTTTGGATTAGGCCCAAGTTTACTATAAAAGGCAAATAAACATTATAATATGGCAATATATTTTACAATTAACTGCATACTTAAAATGCTATTGTTTATCCTTTAAGAAAGTTTTGTTCAATTAAACGATTAATAACGTGAGTCTGAAAGAAATTAGTTCTTGCCATCGTGGAAGGAGGGGCTATGTCAGCTATGCATATTGATAACTGGGCAGCCTTATTCAGAGAGACTACACACTGATCTGAATGACAGCTGGTCACATATTGAACTACTTTGTGCACCTCATATTTTCCCATTCTGTACACTTACACATAAAGACAGTGATAGGAAAGAACTGCTATTGTAAGCTCTGTCGGGCAGAAAACATCTCTGTTATGTGTCTGAACAGCACCTAGTACAGTGGGGCTCTGTGACAGGATCACAGTCTCTAGAGGCTACAACAATACTACCACCACCACTAATAATAAGGTTATACTTTCTGCTAGCACAGTCAATCTTTTATGGGCTTTAGAATTTACAAAGACACCTGAAGTTGCAACTAAATGTGGAACCCCTGGTTAAGTACATTGTACATTCCTCACTTCTTCTGGTAGAACGGAGTCAATTGTACAAATATAAAATGGGCATAATAATATTTCCCTACCTCACAGAGGTGTTGTGAGGATTGGCAAAATCAAATTTGTAAAACTCTGTGAGATACTTGAATGATAGGCAAAATAGCGCATAATATTACTAGCGCTATTATTAAACCCAGCGTGATACCATAAATTAGATTAATACTTTGTATTTATAACAGCACCTTCCATTCAAAGATCTTGAAGCAATTTAAAAGCATTAAATTTATTAATCCACATAACACATTTGTGAGGTAGGGAAAGTGTTATTATCTGCAGTGAACAAGATACAAAGAAGTTAATGGTCACATTTTTAAAAGTTGCCTTACAATTTTGTTCCTCTCTGTTTCCTGGTGCTACATTTTATATACCTTTGGCTTGATTTTCACAGGCACTAAGGGACGCAGAGCCCTTTGGCTTTACTTGAAGTTGTAGGTGTTCAGTACTACTAGAAAATAGGGTTCACAGTGTCTGAAGGTGGGCAATCAAAACAGAGCTATCCAAAATTGGAAACCACTTATGAAATCCTTTCCAATATCACACGCTGAGTCAGTGGCAGAGATACAATGGAGTCCTGCTAATCTTCAGACACCCCTGCTTGCAGAATTCATAAACAGATAAGGAATCAAAGTTCCTGTCCAGTTTCAAAGAAAACAATTCTCATTTTCATCAGTAACTTAACAATAAATACCATATGCCTGGAAAGACTGTGATGCTATTTTGTTTTCTTCTACTTAGTCTACTTAGTGTTGCCTCAACCTTGTGAACTGGAGCGCCTGTTAAAAGAGAGAGAGAGGTTTTCAGGACAAAGGGGAATAAAGTGGAAATCTGGGTGCATTCATTGGTAGTTCCTGGAAAGCAAACTGCTTTGATATTGCACAAAACCAACTAAGAAATAGCTCACCCTGTAATAACTGAAGAGTGTGAAGAAAACTGCAGAATTAATTCAAATGCTAAGTTACAAGATTGTTTTGGCAGTATCCAACACTAAAAGTTGTCTGGAACAGCTTATGAAGAGGGGAGAGCATTTCTGTTTTGGTACCAAGTATCAGAGGGGTAGCTGTGTTAGTCTGTATCCACAAAAACAACAAGGAGACTGGTGGCACCTTAAAGACTGACAGAATTATTTCGGCATAAGCTTTTGTGGGTAAAAAACCCACTTCTTCAGAGGTTGTTTTTTTTTTACCCACAAAAGCTTAGGCCCAAATAAATCTTTTAGTCTTTAAGGTGCCACCGGACTCTTCGTTGTTTTTCTGTTTTGGTGACTCTCCAGTACGTAAAGTTAAGTATCTTTATTTTAGCAGGAGAGAAGTGGGGAGGATCTGTGACCCAGCTTTCAAATGATGACTTGAATACAAGATTTATCCAAATGCGAATTCAAGTTAATTACTCGTTTGGAGAAAGGTTGGCTGCCTGGAATTTTATCCCTAGAGTTGAAGCAGTATAAAATTATAAATTAAACTTTTTCAATATTTAAATATGTAGATTTTTTTCCAGCAGCCATCCTGCTCTCAACTTCAGAGATGCTTTGAGTTCCATTATTTGTATTGCTCTTTTTGACCTGAGCAGCTATCTGAAAATTCAGAGTCTTGTTGGTTGTTCCAATTAGGAGGAAAAACTTAGAGTAAGGTATTTTTGATGCAATCTTCTTTCTTTACAAAGATTTTACATAAAAGTCCTGTTTCCCTGAACATAGTAGGACTCAAACAGCAAAAGACAGTTTCTTTGCTCACTGTGCCAAAACCTGCCTTTCCAGCCAGCTTTCTCTCAGGGCCACAGCACTATCACTTCTGTTACTGTCTGCCTGGCTTTCTAGCTGCCTCCCACTCACTACTCCTGGGGGAATTCTGTGCTACTGTGTGCATGCATAATTAATGAGCCATGCATATTTTTAGTTTTTTTCACAGAAAAAGCTCCTGCCGAAATGTTGCTGCAGTTCCACATTTTCCCCACCGGCGGGTGATGTGGCAAGAGAACACAGCAGCAGCTCCCAGCCAACTAGGAAGAGAAAGAGCCTGACTTCTTGCAGAGCCTGTCAGATCATGTCAGGAGACAGGGGCTATGGGGAGACAGACAGCATGGGATGCTGGAGGGAGGGGTCAGACAGGGGCTCATAAGGGCTAGTCCGGGAAGGACAGACTGGGGCAGAGGATGAATGAGATTGGAGGCACAGGGACACAGGGGGAGGTAGCTGCAGGGCCACATTGTGATGGGGGAGGGGGTTCGTAGCTACATAGGGACAGGGGAAGGAGGTGCAGGGCTACATGGGGATGGGGCAGTGGAGGTCTGAGTGGGTGTGGAGGGACACGTGGTGCAAGGACACATAGGGGTGCAGGAATACATAGGGAAAGTGGTAGATGTGCCTGACTGAATGGGAGAGGCAAGGGGTCAGCCAGGGTCTGTATGGGGGAAGCTCCCTAACAATCCTCCCTGCCCCCCCCCCAAAAACCTGTTCCATACTTTTCCCACGCATACCCAACAACTCTCCAAGTTCACACCCAGGCTCCTTCCCAGAAATTTACTTCCGTCTCCCTCAGCTCCTCTATTACCCCTGACTCCCCCAAGCCTTTGTAATGCTTCTGAGGGGATGTGAGAAATACAGTTCTATATTGTAGTTTAAATGAATGATTACCCAGAGCCCTGTATTAATATGCCTAGTAAAGAATCTATTTGTTGAAAAATATTTCCCAAATCTTTTTTGTTATCTGTATTGTTACAGACATACTTGCTGACAGGTTTTTTTAAATAAATGACCAAAAATAATTGAAACTAGTATGATTATATTGTGTTATTTTGACAAGTAAAATATGCAGAATTTTAAAATATTGTACATACAATTTGTTTTGTCACAGAATTCCTGCAGGAGTAGCTTCCCCAACACACATACTCCCATCAATCCAAACCCTAGACTCTCCATTTGAAACCCCATGGGCCATATGATTCAGCTTCTACTCAGGCTTTTACATGTGCTTTTGCTTTGGGTGCTACTACTTTGCTTCAGCCTTTTCTTTACAATGGCTTCTTTACATTTCTCCTGAATTAATGATTATGGTTATGCTTGATGCATAATAGCAAGGTTTAACTGATTCCTTAACATTGTTCTGTATTTGAAGTAGCATCCACTAGGTACTAGTCACTTTCCAAAAACTTCAAAATGGTCCCTATTCTGAGAAGCTCGCAATGTATGACAAACAAGTAGAACTCAGAGAAAGAGGAATAACAACAGTCCATTTATATACAAGTGAACTTGATTCACTGCAGGCAGCATGGCAGAAGTGGGACAAATGTGGACAGTGTGGGGGCCTTCTGGATGAGTTCAGGAGAAGGGGGTCTACCACACATAGGGACTAGATATGCCAGTAAGGGCTGGTCTACACTGGGGGGGTGGGATGTCGATCTAAGATACGCAACTTCAGCTACATGAATAACGTAGCTGAAGTCGAATATCTTAGATCGATTTTTTAAAGTACTTACCCCGGTCCACACGGCAGCAGGCAGGCTCCCCCGTCGACAGCGCTTCCTCCGCTCGCGGAGCTGGAGCTCCGGTGTCGACGGGGAGCGGCTCTGGGATTGATTTATCACGTCTAGACGAGACGTGATAAATTGATCCCAGAACATCGATAGCTACCCGCCGAATAGGGCGGGTAGTGTAGACGTAGCTTAAGACCCTGTCCACTTTGATTTTACTGCAGTCACATGCTAATCCCCCCTTCCTTGCAATTTTCTGGGCAGAGGGAGGAGGCAAAGCTGGGAGCATGGGTAGTGGCTCATTGTAAGATAGTCTGACCAATTTTAGGACAGCAAGATGAGGCTCACTGGAGGAAAGAGTTCCAACCCAGCTCTTCTTCCCTGTGTCCGCAGACACCACCCTCTTGCACAGCACCAGTGCCCTGTGGTACTTTCAAAACCTTGTAAATGAGCTAGTCCATAAGATTATGTCCCCCTGCGATGTGGGCAGTTTCCTAGTGCTTGAACACCGTTAATTTTCCTACATATAAAATGTGAATTTCTACAGGATGAAACCTCAACATGTGGAACATTTAATTTGGAACATTTAAAGAGAGATTTGGGAGTGTAGTGAAAGTGAATTGCCTAATATATGTTTGCAGCTGTTAGTAAATAGCTAGCTAAAATCCCTAAGCAGGCAAATAACACGGCATCTGGGTTAAAATTTTTGTTTTGTAATTCTATCATGAATCTGTCTGGACCTGTTGATCTGTTTTCTTATTTCCTCATGTGGGTAGCGTAGTTTTGAGAATGCTTGGTGAAGATCTTGTAGGTGTTGGTCTCTGTCAGAGGGGTTGGAGCAAATACGGCTGTACCTCAGTGCTTGGCTGTAGACAATGGATTGTGTGGTGTGTCCGGGATGGAAGCTGGAGCCATGTAGGTAGGCATAGCGGTCAGTGGGTTTTCGGTATAGGGTGGTGTTAATGTGACCATCGCTTATTTGCAGCATGGTGTCTAGGAAGTGGACTTCCTGTGTAGACTGGTCCGGGTCTGACTACCAAAAGGAGGCTGCCAGACAACTCTCCAACACCAAATTCTACAGTCCACTCTCCTCAGATCCCACTGAGGAATACACTAAGAAACTGCACCACCTACTCAGAACATTCCCTACACTAACACAGGAACAAATCAACATACCCTTAGAGCTCCGACCGGGGTTATTCTATCTACTACCCAAGAGCCACAAACCTGGAAATCCTGGACGCCCCATCATCTCGGGCATTGGCACTCTCACTGAAGAACTGTCCAGATATGTGGACTCTCTACTTAGACCCTATGCCACCAGCACTCCCAGCTATCTCCGTGACACCACTGATTTTCTGAGAAAACTACAATGCATTGGTAATCTTCCAGAACACACCATCCTAGCCACCATGGATGTAGAGGCTCTCTACACAAACATCCCACACACAGATGGAATACAAGCTGTCAGGAACAGTATCCCTGATGATGCCACAGCACAACTGGTTGCTGAACTCTGTGATTTTATCCTCACGCACAATTATTTCAAATTTGGTGACAATATATACCTCCAGACCAGTGGCACCGCTATGGGCACCCGCATGGCCCCACAATATGCCAACATTTTTATGGCTAACCTGGAACAATGCTTCCTCAGTTCTTGTCCACTCACGCCCCTTCTCTATCTACGCTACATTGATGACATCTTCATCATCTGGACACATGGGAAAGAAACTCTGGAAGAATTCCACCACGATTTCAACAGCTTCCACCCCACCATCAACCTCAGCCTGGACCACTCTACACGGGAATTCCACTTCCTAGACACCACGGTGCAAATAAGCGATGGTCACATTAACACCACCCTATACCAAAAACCCACTGACCGCTATGCCTACCTACATGGCTCCAGCTTCCATCCCGGACACACCACACAATCCATTGTCTACAGCCAAGCACTGAGGTACAGCCGTATTTGCTCCAACCCCTCTGACAGAGACCAACACCTACAAGATCTTCACCAAGCATTCTCAAAACTACGCCACCCACATGAGGAAATAAGAAAACAGATCAACAGGTCCAGACGTGTACCCAGAAGCCTCCTGCTGCAAGACAAACTGAAGAAAGAAACCAACAGAACTCCTCTGGCCATCACTTAGTCCTCATCTAAAACCTCTCCAACGGATCATCAGTGATCTACAACCCATCCTGAACAACGATCCCTCACTTTCACAGGCCTTGGGAGGCAGGCCAGTCCTCGCCCACAGACAACCCACCAACCTGAAGCATATTCTCACCAGCAACTACACACCGTGCCATAATAACTCTAACTCAGGAACCAATCCATGCAACAAACCTCGATGCCAACTTTGCCCACATATCTACACCAGAAACACCATCACAGGACCTAACCAGATCAGCCACACCATCACCGGTTCATTCACCTGCACATCCACCAATGTAATATATGCCATAATATGCCAGCAATGCCCCTCTGCTATGTACATCGGTCAAACTGGACAGTCCTTACGCAAAAGGATAAATGGACACAAATCAGATATAAGGAATGGCAATATACAAAAGCCTGTAGGAGACCACTTCAACCTCCCTGGACACACAATTGCAGACTTAAAGGTAGCCATCCTGCAGCAAAAAAACTTCAGGACCAGACTCCAAAGAGAAACTGTAGAGCTTCAGTTCATTTGCAAATTTGACACCATCAGCTCAGGACTAAACAAAGACTATGAATGGCTAGCCAACTACAAAAGCAGTTTCTCCTCCCTTGGTGTTCACACCTCAACTGCTAGAAGAGGGCCTCACCCTCCCTGATTAAGCTTACCTCGTTATCTCTAGCCTGAATCTTCCCTGCATATTTATATCTGCCCCTGGACATTTCCACTGCTTGCATCCGAAGAAGTGGGTATTCACCCACGAAAGCTTATGCTTCAATACCTCTGTTAGTCTATAAGGTGCCACAGGACCCTTTGTCGCTTCTACAGATCCAGACTAACACGGCTACCCCTCTGATAACTGTCTTCTGTAACTCTTGTTCTCCGAGATGCGTTGCACATGCCCATTCCACTCTGGGAATGTGAGCACCTTGTGCAGACGTGTCGTGGATTTTTCCCTCAGCAGTACCTGCCAGGGCAGGGAGAGAACTCTTTGGTGCCTCCCACAGCTGCACCCAGGTATAAAGGGTGGAGCTGTCCCCAAATCCCTTCAGTTCCTTCCTACCAGAAAGACTCCAAACAGAAGGGAAGAAGGGAGGATTAGTAATGGTTTCTTCTTCAAGTGGTTGCACATGTCCACAAGCAGTTCAAACTGGAGAAGGGGTTGGAGTTTACTTAAACAGGGATTGTAGGACCACCCATCCAAATCTGGCATCATCTCTAGATTGATGAGAGGCAGCATAGTGAGAGGGAAGATTATGGATCAAAGACCAGGGTGCTCCTTACTAATGCCCAGGCTGGGCATATGAGTCAGAAAGGTTGTGGAAGCTGCCTGTCATCTGGTTGAATGAGCCAACACTCTATTTGGGGAGAATTACCAGCCAAGTCCTAACATAGAAACACAGCTAGAAATCCAAGAACTGATCATTTGGGTGGAGATTGGATGACCCTTTATTCTGTCTGAAACCACAATGAACAGTTGTGAGAAAGACTTAAATGACCTAGGCCAATCCAGGTAAAAAGCTTAAAGCTCTTCTAACATCAAGAGAGTGAAACTTTTACTTTACTTTTAATCGAATGAGGCTTTAGAAAGAAAGTCAGTAAGTAAATTGCTTAGTTAATGTGGACATGGAAACCATTTTAGTCAGAAACTTTGGGTGAGGCTGAAGTTAAACCTTATCTCTGAAGGAGATCATACAAGGAGGTTTTGATATTAAGACTAGCAATTCCCATGCTCATCTGGCCTAAGCAATAGCAACCAAAAAACACGCCTTCATAAAAAGGTATTACAGAGAACAGGCTCAAATGAGGAACTCATCAACTATGCTAGAACTAAATGTAAGTTTAATGGGGGAAGTGGGCTGTGTACCTCTAGATAGCTGTCCAAAGCCTTCAGAAACCTTATGGACATAGGATTTGGAAAAAAAATAGCACTTATCCATGGCCATGTGGAAAGATGAAATAGCTACCAGGTGGACTCTAATGGAACTAATAGCTAATGCTTGTTGTTTTATAAACATCATATATTGGACTAGGAGCTCAAGACGGTTAAATGCTTTTCTGTATGGACCAAATGGAATCTCTTCCACTTATCATGGTAAGCAGTCCTAGTTAAAGGCTTTCTACTCTGCAGAAGAACTTCCTGCATTCCCTTAGAACAACAAAGATCTGGCTCTTGACTCATTCAGGTCAGGGGGTGCACTCCTAACAAATGTGCACATACTTGGTACCCACTCTGAGTGGGAAGGGTCCAATGGGCAAGACAGACTCCATGAGCAGATATTTGAGTCTGGCTGCCCTTTCTTTCTTTGGGTGGGGTTTGAACCCCCTACAAATGGGAGTTATCACTAACATGTTCCTCCCCCAGACACTTAAGGCAGTTGGGGTGATGGTCATTCACTGGCATAGACTTGTTACATGAGTGATAGAACTTGAAGTTAGGAGAACAAAGCAGGATTCTGCTACTGGTACCAGCACCCCAAATAGGAACCAGGGAATCCACACTACCAAATACTAATCTAAAGTGACTCATATCTAAACTATGTACAAAATCTCTAAACTAGCCTCAAACTAACACAACAGGTACTCAAGTATCAGAGGGGTAGCCATGTTAGTCTGGATCTGTAGAAGTAGATACAAAGAAAGAGTACCTTTTGTAGCGACAAAGAGTCCGGTGGCACCTTATAGACTAACAGACGTATTGGAGCATAAGCTTTCGTGGGTGAATACCCACTTCGTCAGATGCATCATGCATCATGCATCTGACGAAGTGGGTATTCACCCACGAAAGCTTATGCTCCAATACGTCTGTTAGTCTATAAGGTGCCACCGGACTCTTTGTCGCTACAAAAGGTACTCTTTACACTAAAGAGTGTAGGACTCGCAAACACAAGGATAGCAGCTCCAACAACCATCAGAGGTGGTAGGAAGGAACTGAGGGGGCTCAGGATGGCTCTGCCTTTTATACTTGCGTGCACTGGCATGAAGCAAAAGAGGGCCTTCACACCACCTCAATGGGTATTGCTGAGGGAAAAATCTCTGACAACTGTGCATGAGGCGTGCATACACCTACAGTGGAATGAACATGTGAAATCACTTGAAGAAATTATGCTTATCACTTCTTCAGATCCAACCTTTGCACTGTAATTTACAATGAAAGTTTCTGTTTTAATAAGGCCTGTGTCCCTTACAGAAATGCTCTACCTAAGGTTGAGCTTTCTGCAGAAATCTCGCTTTATATTTACATATATATAAATCAAGTGAAAATTGTCTTCTTTCCTATTAGCACCTCTGCAGGAGACAAATAAAAATATCTCTTCTTTGTATCTACTCACTGACTCAATTAAACTTGAGGGAAAATCATGTCAGAAAAATTGTCTGCAGCTTGAGAAAAATAAATTAAGAGAAACCAGAAGTGTGCAGAAGTGGGTTTCCATGCAACTAATATCACTTGTACAAAGAGCTAATCTTGCTGTCCTTAAAATTTCATCTTGCTGTCTTTACTCAGACAAAACATTGCCTTGATTCAACAAGTTTTGCCTGAACAAGGGCTGCTCAGAATATTTAACTGAGTGCTATGAACCCTTGAAGGACACTATATATTATATTCTATGGCTTCAGTCGTATCCAGAAAATGTCACCCCGCACTCTCAGCAGCCTCAGAAGTGGGGAGGCATTGTCTGAGCCAGCCAGAAGGGGAAGAAAACCTGTGGCCCCTTTAAGGAATTTACTTTTTCCAACCCTTGTGGCCCAGAGCAGCAGAGAGTTGATGACTGCTTGGTTGGGTAGAAAGGTCCAGTATAAGACTATTGGCTCCTGTGTACCCAAGGGGAAGATTTGTAAGTCCTTTCCCTGGCCCAAAGGGTGCCATTCTGTTCTGAGAAGAAAATCCTCCTGGGATTAGAATAGGACCAAGCCTTTGGGCCATGTTGTGAGCATCATGCTAGTCACCTTTTGGGGGGGCTGGGAAGGAATTTTTCCGTCACTACCATATTGTCCTAGGCATGCAGGTTTTTTCCACCTTCTTTTCCCAAAGACACGGTGGGTAGATTAAGATTCATTTTTGTTGCAACTTGACAGGTGTCCAGTGCAGGTCAATACGGGCTCCAGGTGACTAATAAATTGGGATTGGAAAGAGATTAGGAGATGGAACGGAATGGGGTTGGTGTTCCTAGAAGAGGTGAGGAATGGGGTTAGAGCTCCTAACATCTGGTACAGTGAGGTGACAACACCCTCTTTCACACACCCCCAACCCTCACAACCAGGGGAGGGTGGTTAAGTCCCAGCTACAGTTCTGGGAACAGGTGGAATAGATGGGTGGGGAGCTAACAGCAGCCCTCCCCATGTTGAACTGTTTACAAAGGAAAGATGGCCTGCACTGGATGAGTTATTGCTCGATACTTCCCAGATGTGTTAAGTAAAAAAAAGTTGCAGCCTAGTTAAACTACATGGCTCACATCCTGTCTGTCTTACTCTGGTGGTCCAGGGCAACTATCTATATAACCTTGTGTGTGTATTATGATTACAGTTGCAATGACACAGCAATTAGAAACATTTTCTAGCCATAGGCACCTCTGCGGGGTCGGTAGGGGGGTGGGTGGAGGGGAGGAGAGAATATCTTCCTATTGAGCCACAGTTGGCTCTTTTATATGTGTTTTACCCCCATGTGATTTCAACGGAATTACTCTTGATTTACCCTGATGCAAACAACAGTAGAATCAGGCCCACTGTGTTCTCTCGTGTATCATCAGACCAGCCATGATAATAGAGCTGGAAAAGCACAAAAGTCATGCTTTGTTTCAAATGAACTTATTTCTTGACATTTCCCCCACAGCATGCGAGTTTCCAATTTTCAACTCCTATATCATTCTAGATATTCACAACAACTTTTGTTCTGCTTCATTAGGACACTGCAGTAACTTTAGAGGAAAAGTTGCTTTTCTAGGCATTCCCTGGCACAATTTTAATACGGTATACTGTTTGTCTCTGTTATTAGCATATTGACTACCACAGCTTCATTACCTGTAAGATTGGATTAAGATTTTGGAAATGGAATAAAAAACATTTAAAATTATAAGGAGCTTCAGTTTTTTTAGATAATGAGGACTCAGATGATCTCATCGTGCATGTTTCCTGACTTCAGTTCAATACCTAGATTAGGAAACCACCAATCTTGGCTGGTTAATGGAGTTTAGAGTTATGAAACAGAGTAAGTCCTGTGATTAAAACAGGGGCTATAAAAATCATAGAACTGCTGGTTCTGCACCATGAACTTGTATTTCTATCAGACTCCAGGTTTATATTATCAGTTTACCACCTCGACTTTATACCTCCGTGGGACAAATGTTCTCTCATGACCTTTAATTATTATAATCATGATGAAATTTCAGAAATGGACATCAGTAGCCATCTTATTAAAATAAATTCTCTTGGGTAATTGCTCCATTATTATTTCTCTTCATCTCAGTTATAGGAAAAATAGTGATAACCATATATTCGAATTCTATGCAGCTAATGTGACTTTTCCCCATTAAAAATAAAACACCCTACATTACATAGGGATTTTCCTGCTTATTCAGGCCAATTCTATAGTCTTCGTAATTGAGCTATTTAGAATTCAACTCCTGGTGTTTGTGCATGTCAGTAACAAGGGAATGGAGTGGACTACAGGTTTTCAAATATAGTTCTGATTACCTGACATTAAATAATGAAGAGGTTTTCTGTGTTATCCAACTGCTCCCCAGTGTTCATGGCGATGAATCAAGATGATACTGCACAGTGGATTTAAATAACGTTTTATATTGTCTTTTATTGTCCAAGTGGGAGTCATAAAGCAGCTGATGGAATGAAGGATGTGGGATGCATTGGAAGACTTTAGGATATAGTGAAAAAATCAATGATACAGTGATTTGTTTTAGCAGCTAGGATACAGTAGGTGTACGTTGAGATTTTTAATTAAGCATTTCACATTTCACCTTTCACTTCAACTTTGATTGCATCTCTTTTTTGCTCTTGGCCTCTCAGCACCAGCTCCTCATAGAAGAAGTGCAGTACAGCAGGTGTCCACACATGACCTCCTCCTCGATCATAATGTTGATGGTATATATGCTAACCTGCACAACGCTGCCTAAATTGCCAGTCTATTGTTCCTCTACCTCAGGAAGCTGATAGTCTCTCCCCCGAGACTGTTAATTACAAACTGCTGCCCTATCTTAAAAACAGTTATTGCTGGGCATAGTGCTTACTGCCTTGATTAGTCTCAATGATTTCAATGGGACTGTTCAGAGGAGAAGGTACTGCACCCCTGGGGGTAGGTGGTTGCAGGTGAAAACTCTGCATATGGCTGGCATGACAGCTCATCCTTTAAATGTAATTGAATACTCTGTCATGTATTTTACAAGCCTTTCTTGCTATTCAGTTTTTTAAACAATGTAATAGAAAGGGTTTCTTGGGGAAAAAAAACAGTTGATGTTTTTGTTTTACCTCATTCTGATAAAAAATAATTGTTTAATATCATCTCCTGTTTAGAACTTGGCCACTGCTTACAAGTTTTACCTTCCAAGCACAAAAAAGAACCTATTAACATAAGCAAATAAAAGAGAGTTGAACAAAAATGCTGACCAAGCGGATCAGCACTAGTGGTGACAGAATGAACATATACTGTATGGTTAATAGGGTTGGAAATCAAAGAGAATGTATTAGGGAATTTTCAGAAATGGATGATTTTATTTTTTGTATCTAAACCAGAATAAAAATAACTTCAGTTCATTTTAGCTGATACTTTGCTTGCACATATTAGAGATTTAAAAAAAAAACAACCACTCCCTTTCAGACTAAGAACCTCAGACCAAGAAGCTCAAAAGGTAAACTATACACTGATTGAAGATAAATTAGACTATTTAGAAGCTGTGTTTACATTGTTTCATGTTTCCACTTATACAGTATGTGCTCACTTTAGCTGTGATAAAAAGATCATGATCATTTTTATTATATGTGAATAATGTAATCATAAAGAAACAAACAAGGCCATTTAGACTTCTGATTATTGAAATGCACATTATGTGTAACAATATTGCATTTAAAGAACTAATGGCAATTTAATTAGTTATATCAATAAGAAATAAAGTAGTATAATAGAGTGCTGGCTGTAGTGAGAGCCATCTATATAGGGAAAATAAACAAAATATGTTATAACATAGTAATTAAAAAAAAATAAGAAAGGAATACTTGTGGCACCTTAGAGACTAACAAATTTATTTCGGCATAAGCATTCGTGGACTACAGTCCACTTCGTCGGATGCATAGACCTTTCATTATTACATGGTAACTGTGTCAATTGTTTAAAAAGAGCACACACTGTAATTTATGGCTGTTATAATATAGATCATCAGCATGTATGGTAATATAGTCTAATTGACATAGCATAATTGTGAATGGGCTTCACACACAACTGCAGTCAGCAACTGCGTTTCATTTACCAAAAAATGCTGCATATAGTGAGAAACATCTGCTAGGGCAACCTTGCAAGAAGCTGGAACATCAGGTTTGAGGATGCCCTATTTTTTCCACTTTGATTACTACAAAAAATACTTATTGTACCTGAGTGTGTTCCCAGAGCCCACATCTGGTTTTTAAATACCAATTTGTGCTGAGTTACAAGTGTTAACACATGAACAGGATAACAAAGTAACAGATGGATTAATATTAATTGGAACTGTAAGTATCAGAGAAGGTGTCTAGAGATCATAAATAAGATTCAGCAAGTGCTCTAAGTGGGACTATTTCTCGGATCTGGCACCTAACAAAAGATTAGCAAAGCTAATGAACTGTATTTCTAAAGGTCTGAAACATTGCTCCTCAGAGTGCATTTGTTTTTATGAGCTAGTGTCATAATTGTCTTCATAAGTAAATGCAGTAACTAAGGAGTTTTGATCCCTCACCAAAAAAAATGTTGCATTCCTTTGAACAAAAATAGACATTCATATGAATTTTATGAAAATAATGTGTGTCAAGTTAATATCTCAGCAGTTTTGTAGCATCAGCCTTTCAATATTTTAAATATCAGGTATTAGCATCATTACTTAAAAAATTGGTGGAATTTCCAGCACTTACTGAGTACTGTATCTAGGCCAGCTCCTACTTAATTACAAAGAAGGAAGTTTTTTTAAAAAACTGATGTGAGGTTTGAAATAGACCCTTTAACTACCAGAGCAACTAAGACAGTGGTCAGAAATTCCTGGAGCACGGAACAATTCAGACAGAGAAGACTGGACAAGATAACCCATAGCTTGGTTAGTCTGACTACAGGAAAAAAAACACTTCAGGAAAAGACTATAGATATTTTCCTAATGGAATATGAATGAAATAAAGCTGCTTGTGAAGAGTAATTTTATTAATTATCTTTGAAACATGGATCCTTCTTCAAAAGCTTTGTCCCACTGCTGCAAAATTCAAGTAGTAAGCTGCTCGCTAGACTTTTTTTTTTTTAATGGCATATAACTTTTTCCTCAAACATAACTAGTTATGGGCTTAATCCTGCAAGGCACACTAAGCACTCCGACCCTGATCCAGAAAGCATGTAAGCATCTGCTCAACTTTAAGCATGATAGTCCCAGTGAAGTCTATTATCTACTCAAAGTTAAAAACTTCAGTATTTTTCTGGATAGGGGCCTGAGTGCACAGCACCTTGCAGCAGCGAGATCAGTGAGAAACCAGTTTGCATTTATTATTTATAACACAGAAATCATCAGTGGCCCCAGCAATGGACATCTGATATGGTAGGCCCCCTTTATCGAGCAGACTGAGGGCCCAATCCATCAGAGCACTTAAGCATATGCATAACTATGAGCAGGTGAGCAGCTTAACATTTCAAATGCACTTAAGTTCTTTGCTGAACAGAGGCACAAATGTTGATGCTCCTTTCAACACATTTCTCTTGATCCCATCAGGATCAGATACATCAGTCTAGAGTAATACTCACTTCCAGGAATAAACCTGGATTTCTAGATAGATGTTTCAGCAAGAGAAGTTAAGAGAATACACTGGTTTTGCAAACCCTCGCTACCATCAGCCCAAAGACCAGCATTTTCACTAGCATCAGAAGAGTTCCCTGATCTTCATATGTTTGGTGAGAGTCAAAGGTAGGAACCCCCCGTGAGATGTTCAGTATGAAATTAAACAATGTATTCAAAAATGAGTAATCCCCAAGTTAAGAAAATATGGGAAAGGTCTAACAGACATTGACATTTGAAAACCTAATTGTCTGCCTGAATATTGAAACATTTGCATTAATGTCCACTGGCAAAACACTAACAGGATTGATCTTTTTCCTCCCATAGTAACAGTAGCTGTATTGCATCTTACATATGGAACTGCATTGTGTTTGATACTTATTTGTTTTATCACTGAAAAGGGTATAGCTAATGGACTCTGAATAGCATTATCTTGTATTTACCTCTGAGTGATGAAAATAATCATCTAATTAAAAGTTTATTTCTACAGATTAAAGCGTTATTAAAGTGGATTTTTAATGTAAATTTGAACATAATATATTCTACAGATGAAAGAATTGTTTTTTATCCTGAATCTTTTATCAGTTGAATTTATTTGAACTACAACATTTTTGTAGGCTATGAAACATGCTGTGTTAATGAACATTACTTAGGGAGCAAAAAAGAGAGCAATTTATACTGTTTAATGTATAATTCTTTAAAACTGTATTTTTGGTGGGATTTATCTACTACCAGAGGTTATATGAAACATTCTACAATATTTCATGCCATAAGAATATATAAAAATAAATGTATCCTGAATGTAATCTTAATCTTTAAACAGAAGACACAGTGCAATAAACATTAATCTACAAAAAGGGTGAGGATAATTCCGAAGACAGCTCCTAATTTTAAATAATGTCTCATACTTTCTACACAGTTGTGCTTTAAGGGCTCCATTTTTACCCTTCTTCCTAAAGCAGTAATGTAGATTTGTAATTTGCAGGATTTATATTTATATAACATTTCATTCTAAGGATATGCTTTGGAAACTATAGGCCAAATTTTGCAGTCACGTAAGCAAGTAGATTTGCACCCTGGCTGAATTTGGTCTTGTGTACATACCAATAAGATGTCAATATGCATGGCACTCTACAGAACAGCTGGGAGCAAACATGGGAAATTGTTGCCCCTACTGTTACAGAAAATGCCATTTGATCTTTCAAGCCATGCAGAGCAGGCAGGACCTTGGTTTAGAAGGTCTCATCAAATACCACATATAGTAAACTGGATTATATTTCATAGCCTCAGAAGAATGAAGGACTAGTCAACCCCATGAAATTTCAATATGTGGTTCTAGGGAATCCAGGGATTCCAAACTCTTCTGCATCAACTTTGGCTTGGGCTGCCATACAAAGCTGCATACTGGCCTCTAAGTGGGATGGTGCAAAGCAATATTAGAATATAGCAGAGAGGCAAAACTTGTCTGACTGTTGGCTTAGTTTCCTTTTATTTATTTATTTATTTTATCCATCAGTCTGGGGTTTCTACAACATTGCTCTGAGGGGGAATCCTCAAGTATCTACATGGAGCATCAAAATTCCCCATTAATAATAACTCTATTTGTGTTTGCTTACATCAGTGCAAAATTTGGACTGAGTTTCCCTATATGTGAGATGGGGATAATAGTACTGGACCTGCTCTTGCTCTCAATAAGCTCCATAAGAATTTTAACATTTACTTCAAAGGTTGCAGGATCTGACCAACTTACCATACTGTGAGGCTTAGTTAATTAATGTTTGCAAAGCATTTGGAAATAAATCCTTAGATAGGAGGTGTTATAGAAACGACATTATTTGTAAATACTGTTTTGAATTTGGAAGGTGATCATTCTTGTCATTGGTATTTTTTAAAAGTAACTTGGCTGAGAGAATGAGTAGCTGTAACGCTTTATCACAGTGTTTTAAGTATTATTCTCAAAAGACAGCTTTGTTCAGACCTAACAGCCCAAATCCAGCATGATCCTTTGACAAAGAGAGCACAGGAGAAGATGCCAGCTTCTTTGAAAATGTATTTTGAAGGTGGATGTTAGCTGTGTCTGAAGATACTGCAGTGCTTTTAAGAAACTTCAAAATATTTTAAAAATAGCAATATTATTTTTCTAAGGACTCAATATATAATACACTGCGTGGTCCATTTCTTCTTGATTGCCATGTGAGAAAAGTGTGTAGAACACTTCTTTGAGCAAACAGTATGGGCTGGTTTTTTTTTTGTTTTTGTTTTTTAAAGGGTTCACTATTATATGTTTCCCTAGTGGACTGCTTATAAATGGCTGCCTTCTGAGGATACAGACCTAATCTCAATTCCAAAAGAGATGAAATCGGCCAAAAAAAGAGAAATACCTAGATGAAAACAAATACAGAAAATCTGTAAAAATATGTAAAGAAAATAGAAAATACAGACAGGCAAGTCTCATCTTACGCTGGGGTTACGTTCCGCAGTCAGCACGTAAAGCGAAAACCGCATCTAGTCAAACGCTCATTGAGTTGAATGGCGGGCGGAATCACTCGCACTACAGATACAGTTTTTAAATGGTTATTTTTCTCTTTTTTTCTTTTTTTGCAGACTACACAAAGCTGAATTAGTGCACGTTAGATATGCGTAAAATGCAACACACCTGTATTGTCAAAAACAAAAAAGGAACAAGGATTCTATGATTATATTTAGGATCATAAAGGCCAGCAGCAAATTATGCTGTGTATTAACAAGTATTGTACATTTCATGTGTGTGTTGCTTGTCTGATAAGTATACAAGACTGTCATACAACAGGCTCAATTGAAATTATTTAATCAAAGATTATCACTCAGAGATTAATACGGCATACAGAAACAATAGATATATTACCACCTTTGGTGTAATGTAAAGAACTAGTCTCTGTTTCTCTCTCCTGTCTCTAGTGGGATGCTGGCAGTTTTCACACCCCAACCTAACTTCCAAACCTCCTGTCTTTTTATAGGGTATGAGACAAAAAACCCTTTCTGGAAGGAAAAACATTTTCCCATGGTTAAATTTACCATGTGTTCTGTTCTCCTAATTACTGATGGAATGTCTCGTATGGTGTGCAGTTGTGAAAACCAACAGTTTTTAATGAGTTAAAAAACTTATTTCAATGGATCATTATTTCGTCCATTACAGAACTCATCTGTAATAACAATTATTCCTTATTGATCACCCAGTTTTGTTTATAACATATTTCTGTAGACACTTTTAGTAGTTTGAGGGGGTCTTTTCTCTGGACACCTGGATTCCCACAGACCTGAAGATGCTGAGGACACAGTCCAATACTCAATCATATTAGATTCCTGTACACGGGTCACTCACAGATTAAGAACCAACACTCTAGACGGCATTACACACTCTTTACTAATATCACTCAAACACATTCTCTACTAATACCATAAAGATTTTGGGAGAATAATTCAGAAAAAGAGGACTAAAAGGGTTACTACTTACTATGCACATGCATTCATCCCCCTTAATTCTTGTCAGGTCTGTCTATTGCCCTTTTAACCTATCTGAGTATGGTCTGTTTCAAGTGTTTCAAGCTGATTTATAAAGCTTTGTTACAATCAACTTATCATGGCTTCTGAACAAACCCTCTGGCTAACAAGCCCAAACTGGGAGACAACTCAGCACTGCTTTTCACTTTCAGTAACACAGCTTTACTTGGTCAGATCAACTTCCATTTTGTGCTTTCTAAGCCAAAACAATAGGAATAAGAGCACACCAATTTCAACCATTTTGTATAGAAGACCTCCTACGCAGAACAAATTAAAAGACCATAAAAACTGTCATGCTTGCAATCATTAGTATTAGGAGGTGCTATTGGAGAGAAAATATAACTCATCCTAAAAGGACTTCACCTAAGATTTTGAACGTACCTATAAAAGGATTGGAAACTGCAATTATGAAACAATATTTGTATAACTTATACCTCCCCTTTTGCCTACTTTTACTTTGTTACATAGCCCCTAACTAGGTCAGACCAACTGGCAGGATGGACTCCCTCACTTTCCATCATGCCTCCAAAAATTTGAAGACAGCTCTATAAAAGATGCATCCTGGTTAAGCCTACCAGAGGTGTGTGCAAGTAAAAGCTACGTAAACTGCCTAGAACTGTTTTAACAACTCTCCTCATGTCCAGGAGTAGCCATTGGTGCACTGCAGTCCTGAAATTAGAAAACAAAGACAAAGAAACTTTGATGGACCAAAGAATTTGAGATGGTGAGATCTGTAGTAATATTTTCAAAACCATCTAAGTGACCTCGGAGCCAGAAGCCTAAATCCTATTGACTTTCAATGAGATTTAGGCTCCTCAGTACCTAAGTCACCTTTAAAAATGAGACTTTGGCCCTGCAGTTCTCAGCAGTGCAGTGCCTAAATATCTTTAAAAATCTGGGCCTAAGCAACTTGCCCAAGGTCACACAGAAAATCTGAGGTAGAGCTAAAAACAAAACCTGGTTTTCATATGTCCCTGTACAGTACCTTAAGCACAAAACCATCATAAATATGTCTCCAAATTTATCTTCCACTGTTATAAGGCCAAATGAGTACAGTATCTGCCTGAGAGAAAGGCGTAAAATTCTCTGTCTCTGAGAAGGAAAAATCTGGCAGTGAGGAACCAATTGAGCAGATCCCTATATCAGGCCACCTCACCTTTGTTTTAAGCTAACTACTTGAATTCAATGCCCCTCTAGTGTTCTGTTTGTTATGGGAAAGGATGAAAAGAGAAGATTATGAGTGTTTAGTTTAAGGGCATTTTAACAGATTCAGAACATTTGCACATTTCTTTGTGCAAGATGTAGCTCAGTGATATAAGTTACATGACGTGGACAGCATTCAAAATCGCAAATAATTTTGAAACAAACTTGGGGGGTGAAATCCTGGCTCCAATTAAGTTAATGGGAGTTTTGCCATTGACTAATAGGATCAGAATTTCACGCATGATCTCTCTAGTGTTATCACCAATGCTCACCATTTCTTTAGCATGTTAAGAATTTATCTGAAAAGACACAATATGCCTCTGACTGCTTTTGGGACTCAGTTATTGTGTGTTGTGGTCTTAAAAACACTTGCTGCCTGCCTGAGGGATACTGCCGTATATTTGCTTCAGATGTGCTTTTACCTTAAAAGTTTTCCATTTTTATGATTAGGAGTATGTCTTAAACATAATAATTGTGATAAGCTAAACATTTGTAAGTTATAGTTTTAAAGAGTGTACAGTTACTTTAAGTACTCTTTAAAAAGAGTATATTAAAGACATCTTTTCTTTGTCTTCGGGTATGTTTTCTGTTAACTCCTATTTGATTTCAACAACCCACCCTTTCATTTAGGGGTAAGGAGAGCTACTAAGCCATAGCTCTGAGCCATCCAAGAAAGACCTCCAGCAAAATGGCAGTCTTGACATTCCAAAACTTGCTAAAGTTAAAAAGTAAGCACATTTTTGGGAGGAAGGGGTTCTGAGAGAAATCCTTTAAACTCTTATTTATACATCATAAACACAATTGAGAAAATATAGTTTACATTCAAAATGTATTTCCCCTCAGGAATCAGACAAAAGTATGATTTTTGTTTTGTTTTGCCAGCAGTTCTGATTTCCTCCTATAGCATTAATGCTAATGTAATTCCCCACTTCGAGTTTTCCAGCTCCTGGCTGCTCTGTCCCGGCTCTGCCCCGAGTCTCTAAGTGGGTCCTATGCTATGGACTACAACAATAATGGCTACCAGAAGTCAGAGGTGGGGACAGAATAGACTAGAAACTTCTGTTGATGTCAATAGAGAGGTTTCTGCATGGGACAATATGGACAAGCAATTTGCTGGGTCAGTGATGAACCAGGGCTGCTCAGCCCCTCAGCGGGAAGGGACAGCCTGACACAGAGACAAAGACTAGTTTGAGCTGAAGTTTTGAGTTTGGGAGCTGAGAGGAAAGCAAAACAGCTCCGGGAGTTGATTAACTGCCCCTCTCCACAGATGGAGGGAGACACTGAATGCTGTGGATCCAGGGCACGGGACAGGTAGTTCCAGCCCTGCAGAGACCAGCGTGGCAGAGATACAACATGGCGCCGATTACACTGCTCTACAGCCAAAATGCTTCTGAAATAAATGTAGTCAAACTTTACTAATTCTGGGTCACTGAGAACAAAAATGATGCTTAAAATTGTTGATTGGCTCTAGTTTTCAAGACATGCTATTGGGTCAGTATATACGACCCTTGACTTGGGAATGGCGGAGGATAAGTGAGTTATAAAGGGAAGGGATCTCAATTTAATCCAGAAATGACTAAAATACATCTTTGACTGGCTCTATGAATAAATCTATGACTGGGTTTGGACAGTACTTGCTTTTTAGGCAAAACAATAAATGATGCAATCTGAAGCTGGTATTGAGTCATACATGATATGAATTGCATCATGTTATTCCTACAAGTCATGGATGATGCAATCATAACGAAGCTTACATCACTCTGCTGAACAAATTGCCCTATATCAGCTCTAGAAATCATACAGTGTCATGCTCTCTTATTTGTCAGTGTTTGATTTTGCAAAGGGACACATTTCTGTTTAGCCAAAGTGAGCAGAGATGCCTCGTACTTGTGTGAACAGTGCAGCTAACTTCTGCTATGTTTGTGGTGAAGTGACTTTTGCATCACAAAAGCACAGTATAACCACTATGGTTAAGAAAGCCTATCACCTTTCTTTTGGCTACAAAATTGGAGATCAGGACAAGAGGTGGGCCCCACACATATGCTGCAACACTTGTGCAACAAATCTTCAACAGCGGTTGAACAGGAAAAGGAAATCTATGCCTTTTGCAGTGCCCATGCTTTGGAGAGAGCCAACAGATCATACCAGCAATTGTTACTTCTGCATGGTGCCTCCAGTTGGGAAAGGTGTGTCAAAGAAGAAAAAGTGGACTGTGCATTATCCAAACATTCCATCAGCTATACGCCCAGTACCCCACGGAGAAGGACTGCCGGTTCCTGATGCACCAGAATCATTCTCACTTGAGTCAGACGAGGAAGAGGATGAAACTTCTGGTCCTGAACCATCAATGTCACAGGACCCACATTTTCTCCCATCCTCCTCCTCTGAACCACACCTCATAACACAAGGTGAACTGAATGACCTTGTCAGGGATTTGGAACTACCCAAGAGTAAGGCAGAGCTGTTGGGCTCCAGACTACAGCCGTGGAATCTCCTGGCAGGTGATGTTAGGGTTTCCATGTTCCGTGACCGTCAAAAGAATCTTGTCCCATTCTTCTTCATGGAAGGTGATCTTGTAGCCTGCAACAACATCGATGGTGTGATGGCAGCCCTCAACATCGTTCATGATCCAGATGAGTGGAGACTGTTCATTGATTCATCGAAGACGAGTCTTAAAGCTGTTTTACTGCAGAATGGCAATGTTTTGCCATCAATTCCAGTTGGTCATGCAGTCCATATGAAGGAAACCTATGACAACATGAAAGAACTTTTGAGGTGCATAAACTATAACCAACATCAGTGGCAGCTTTGTGGCGATTTGAAGGTTGTTGCTCTCTTGCTTGGTCTGCAGACTGGATACACAAAGTACTGCTGTTTTCTCTGCCAATGGGATAGTCGTGCAAGAGATTCCCACTACATCAAGAAAGATTGGCCACTTCGACAGTCATTGGAGCCTGGGAGGAAAAGTGTTCAGCATCCACCACTTGTTGAATCAAGGAAGATTTTGTTACCACCCTTACACATCAAGCTGGGTCTGATGAAGAACTTTGTCAAGGCCATTGACAAAACACAAGCAGCTTTCAAGTACCTCCGTGGAAAATGTCCAAGGTTAAGTGAAGCTAAGATAAAGGAAGGTGTCTTTGTTGGTCCTCAGATTCGTGAACTTCTTCGAGATGATGCATTTGACCATGCACTGCGTGGCAAGGAAAAAAAGGCATGGAAAGCCTTCCAGTTAGTGGCAATAAATTTTCTCAGAAACAACAAGGCAGACAACTACAGGTTGTTGGTGGAAAACCTCCTCAAGGCATACAAAAGCCTTGGTTGCAACATGTCACTAAAGATACATTTTTTGCACTCTCATCTAGATTTTTTCCCACCGAAGTGCGGAGCAGTGAGTGACCAGCATGGCGAGCGATTTCACCAGGACATTGCAACAATGGAGAAACGCTATCAGGGCAAATGGAGCCCATCAATGCTTGCAGACTATTGCTGGACAGTGACAAGAGATGCTCCATTTAATAAATACAAGAGACAAGCCAAGAAGCGCCAAGTAGACACTGAATAGGACTAAACTATGTACATAATAGTTTTTTGCCTTTGGTTTCATAATAAATTTTATTTATATAACCCCTTTGCTGATTTTTAAAGTGTTACATAAACAGGACAGGTGAAATAGTATCATGTAAAGCAACCATAAACACATGAAAAGACCTAGGTTTACAATTTATGATTAAAACTCTACTATCTACACAATATACATAGACATAAAATGTTAAAACTTAAATATCTTAGAAACAGTAGCCAATCAGTTGTTTTAATTGTCATATTTGAATTCAGCACATCAAAATACATACTAAATAGCACATTTTATCTCTGAAGCAGACGACGTCTCAAAAATTGTAGACCAGTGTTACCAAGAGCTAGCTGAGCCCTCCACAGCCTGGACTCCAGTCCAAGAAGCCAGGACAGGACCCTGCCCCACCCAGGGGCAAAGACAATGTTTGAACTCCCCCCACCCGCCAACCAACATTCACAGTGCTGCAACATTTGTCTCTGGATTCATCCCCAGCATACCATCTGCCTGAGAAGGTGCCAGAAAGGAAAGTAGTGCTTTAGGCATAGTTGTGAACAGGGCCGGCTTTTAGCTGATTCTACTGATTCCCCGGAATCGGGCCTCGCTGTCGTTCCTTGCATGGGGCCCCGCACCCGCTAAAGCCAGCCCTGGTTGTGAATACTGGGAGATGGAAAATGTATTCATTTCTTGATGTGCTCATGCTTATTAGTTCACCCTAACCCTTTCCTTGTTCAGATCCTGTTTTCCTGCTCCCAGTAAAGTCCATCTTTGTTATAGGATTATTTTTGCGGGAGGTGGGGTGGGTGTCATTTCTTTGTTAGGGTTTGTGTTGATGTACTTGATTATTTGTGTACTGAGTTTTATTCTCCATGGCATTCACTTTCTCCAAAGGACTGCACCTCTTGTGTCTCAGACACAGTGAGCAATCACCTTGAGTGGAGGCACCAGTCATCACAAAATCCATGGACCCAATCTACATGAGAAGAGGGCAGAAGTCACTCCAACCAGCAAGCACCAGAGAGGAAGCTTGAGACCCTCCTTGGGGAAAGGAATACTATAATGATAATAAATCATTGTATCCAGAACAATTCCCAAAGAACTTTACAATCTCTAATAACTGATGTATAGATCTCTATTTATCAGGATCATTTTATCCATCCCTGAAATGCAGCCAATTCTGTGGTGAAGTTTGACAATTGTTACACAGTGTTCAGCAGCACTACCCAATAATTTAGGACAAGGAAGTAAGACTATTTTGTCTAACTGAAACAAAAAGGTAATTTAGGTATGCAGAATGTAACTACCCTAAATAAAATTTAGCCAGAATACTAAAGCTCACCCTTTTGTTCTTTGAAAAATGGAAACTGAGATGGATGATGTAGGCCAGTTGAGAGGCAGCACCTGCAGAAGATGACCAGTCCCTAACACCAAGATGTGGGATTTGTTCAGTACTGGTTCAGAGGGATGCCTATTGAATCACCAATACCTACTGCCATGGCAACCACTGCAGATGTTTCCTGGACATCTCTTCCAAACTGACCTGGCCTGACCGTGGGATCACAGCATAGGGCAATATGGCTGTAGGCCAGCAACTTACATTTTATTCCCTCTAGTTTTGCTGTTTAAGTACTACACAATACATTTTCTTACAAAAATGAAATTATGCTAAAACATAAATGCCAATGCTACTGAGGAGGAAGCAGCAAGTAATGGGTGATACTATTTTTCTGAATAACCATTTGCTTCATAGGCAGCCAAACAACAGAAACAATTGGCATGGATTCACTTAAACTCAGTCAACAATCTACTATACAGTAAATCCTATACACATTAAATCCAAATGTTCCTTCTTGAACTGAACATAGAGTCTCAATTCTAATTCACTAGATTAAAATATCACTGCAACAACATGAACCACATAATATCATGAGTTCATTATAATGAACTATTGGATCTAAGTAAATAAGCAAATATATGTTATCAGCTCACTGTAAGCACGAAGGATGGTCTTGTTATTAGGGGCAGGGCTTTGAGTTTGGAGAACTGGGTTCTGTTTCAATTCTACTACAGACTTCCAGTGTGACCCTGAGCTGGTCATTTCATTTTTCTGTGCCTCAGTAGTCCTATTGTAAAATGAGGTTAGTAATACTGGTCAGCCTAACAGGGCTGTTGGGAGGACACATTAATTACTATTTACAGTGTGCTCAGATACTATGGTGATGAATGCTGTTAAAAGCCTACACATAAAATAAAAAACAACACAACATATTCCTATAATACCTTGTATGGTACAATACGTTTGTGCATATGCACTCCGAAATACAATATAAATCACAGTATCAAAAGAGATTGTAATGCTAACTTATAATTTGAAAATCTCGCTTTAAAAAGAGCAAATAGTTCAACACATTTGTTTTAGCATTGAGCTGAAATTTGGTTTCCAATAGGCATTCAGATGAACTCTAGGCAAAATTCTGAAGTTTGTCTTTGGAAAAATACTGTTTTAAAATGTCTTCTAGAAGACAAATAGACAGAAGCACTGCTTCTCTCCATTATACCTAAGCTATGACTACTGTTTTTTCTCCACTGCCAAAGGAGCCATCACACGTTAAGCGGATGTTTGAGGAACCTCCAGTCTCATTTGGTCCCTCCCTGTGGCATAAGCTTCTTTTACCTTCCTCTGAATGACTATTCCCGTTCCCTTCTCTAGTGGCAAACACATTCCTCTATCTCATGTTTATTCTTCTCCCCCAGCTCTTTCTCAGACTAAGACCCTTGACAGGAATAAACTGAGGAATCATGGAAAAGAGAGCCTCTGATTCTCCATTGCTCACAGTAGTCATTTATACCTGCACAAAGAGAGTATATAAAGCAGGTGTAAAGCGTTGCCATTCTGAGTTGATGTTATTTTACCCGCTCTTTGCATAGGTGCAAATGACCACAGGAGACGCAAGAAGGTGGAGAACTACACCCTAAGACTTAAGAAGTTTCAAATAATGTAAAAAACAAACACACACACACACTCCTTAGCATCACAACTGTATGCAATGTAAGTGTTTTACTTAGTCTTTGAATAACTCCAAAGAACACAGAATATGAACACTTAGAATGTGATCAAGTTGTATGTGTTCAGAAAGAAGCAGAGATCTGTGTATACTAGCTGTGTGGGGAAAAAATACCTTGCAATTCAAACAGTCTGTCCAACAGCATAAAAAGTTTGGGGTTTCATGTGTTTAAATAAATTCAAGCAGGAGAAAGTGAGAAGAATATTTTTCTTCAAAAAGAGTGAAATAATTTATTTCTTTGTACTATTTCCTGGCCGTTGTCAGTATTAGCTCCACTTTCACTATTATTTGTTGTTTGGAGGGTTGTGGAGATATTAGCATGTGCAGCATTAAGATAGTCTGAATATGGTAATTTCTATAATGAGATTTATTATATACTTCTCTCCTGAAATAAAAACAGGACTGCACTATTCCAACATATTTAAATGGCTGCAGAATAGTGAGATTCCATTATTTTTAATGGCACTGAATTGGTATTCTCAATTTGTTAGTGTTCTGAGGAACCTGGAGGAACAAGTTTGTCCTTACATCACTCATTAAATGGCTCAAAAATAAAGTTACACGGTACCAAAAATACAGATGGACTGCTTAATCTGAAAATTCATAACCAATGTGAGATTATGTTCTTCTCCTATCCTTTTTATTCAGACCATTTCATCATTCTGTAATGAGACTGATATTACATGTCACCATGACAAAAAACTTAACACTATGAAATGTGTCAACTAAAATGTAAAAGGAAAACACATTCCAGTGCAGTAGCTTTCTCTGTGGTGGATGCCTGTTGTACTTTCTGATAATAGATATATAGTAACATTCTTTGGAGACATTTATTTTTTTCCCAAGAAGCCAGGTCTCAAAAATAAATGGTAACAGCCTACACATGACTGGCCAAGGTTTTTATATTTTGTACTCAATGGTTCCTACAAAAGATCTCCAGTCCCCAGTAATTGTGTGTGTGTGCATGTCCATTTTATAAATAAAACTGACGCATTGCCATCAACTAAAAGAAAAATGAGAATCTACAACTGGTTCCCTCTTTGTGCTACTACTTTACAGGGCAGTAAAAATATTTATTCTAATAGTCCAGCTAGAAAAACTCAGCTGTATCATTTCTTTTTCTCACACATACCCTTTCAGAAAGTTACCAGTGAGGCAACTATTTACAGCTCAACTCATCCCATCTATTTCAAAAAGATTTAAGAACATTTATATTACAGGATCTTTGATTATAGTGCTAATCACCAGAGAATCTCCAAGGTGCTTACTAAATGTGCTGCTTAAACGTATATGTACAATGCTATTGATCTAATGAACAAGACACACACAAACCTATCTTTGGAATGATCAAAACTGCAGGGGGGGAAATCACATATCCAGTCCCGCAATTGAGAACTACCACTTGGCTATCAGGACAATGGAACTTCAACTCTTCTCATCAATGTCAGATCACTTGATAGAAATTCAAGCAACCACAGAGCTACTGTTGTATGCCATAGGGAGCAGCAACCTAGGGATTGTTTCAATGATCCAGGATTGCTATGTTGCAGCCTACTCCAGCAGCCATGGCCCCTTGTTCCCAGGCCTGCTCCAGAATGGCTCCAAAATGGAGTGACATGGAGTGGGTGACAAAACCACAATAGTTGGCTCTAAGTCACTGAGACAAGGAAATCTCGCAGATGGTGCTTTAGCTTTAGCAATGTGTGGCAAATTGCTGGCACTACTATGAGGGTCCCGCACTTTCTCTTCTTGTGGGGGGTTTTCAGGGCGCCATTTCTTGCCCCTGAACTGGGGTATCAGCTGTCCCACTAGTATCCAAGAGAAGGGGAATGGAGAGGGAGGGACCCAGGCCCGCCCTCTACTCTGGGTCCCAGCCCAGGGGCCCTAGGTTAGTGGGTAAACCACTCGTACTAGTGATACTTTCCCCTGGGCTCCTTTCCTCTCCTGCTTGTGGGGCTTCCTGCCTTCCCTCTGCACAAGCCAGGTGTCCCTTTACCTAGGGTCTTGGTCTTCTTAACCCGCCACAGCACTTCTCCAAACTCTCTTCTGCTTTCCTCCAAACTGCTCTCTGCTCCACCACCAAAACACTCTGCTCCAACTCCTTCCTCCTCCTCCCCTGTCTGCCTGAAGCAGGGGGTTTTATTAGGTTCCTGAGAGGCCTTAATTGACTGCAGGTGCTCCAATTAACCTGTAGCCACCCTCCCTAGTCTCCAGGGAACCAAGCCTTAATTACCATAGGGCTTATATATTTCCTCTCTCACACTCTACTACTGCTGCTCCCTGGCCCTCCTGTATCACAAATTAAACAGAGAATTAGCCTAGGCTGTCTGCCAGGGGGAAATCCCCTGCAGACCGAGTGGCATAGGTCCTCCACCAGTACCAATGAAAGGCAACTCCATTAAAGAATTTAGCAAAGTGTCAGCACTTCTACAACCACACCTCAAAATACTGTATTCAAAAAGCCTATGAATGACATCAACAATGAGAATGACAGCAATTCAGAGGGTGGACATTTCTACGAATGAGAAGCCTTTCCTGTCTGAGAATTTCTGAGATTCTGAGAACACACACTAATGACTGAGTGTAAGAGTTTAGAGATGAGAAATCAGTTAACTTTGGATTTACTTTGAGCAGATGTCTGGGATCCAGAGAACTAAAACTTTCAATTAGAAAATATTGAGGACACAAAAGCAATTATCGTATTTTTCCCAATAAAATACATTCTAGTATTCTCAGTGTTTTCTAGGGACACTTCCTCTTCCCTAAGGCCTGCATTAATCACCTTTTAAAACTCACCAGAGTATTGTTCATCTTATAACTACCAAATAAATGCAATCATCTTGGCAAAAATCTGCCAGTCTGGCTTAATTTCTAGCCAGTTCTACATGACTAGCCTTCTTAAATAGATTATTGGGGAAATAGCAGGGAGAAGGTGGTGTGTGGGGTGAAGCTAGTAATTGTTCAAACAAACCATAAGATAATACTATAAATATGATTGTACTCACTCTGGTGTAGAAAACACAGTTTTCTGATGGGCTTCCCTCACACAACTCTTCATCACAGTCTGAGGCAAACACATGAATCAAGTGTGGGTGGAGGGATGGGGGAGGGAAATAAAAAACCCAGCTCAGGTGGAGTCTCATGACAGGGGAACACACTGACTTTCAAATGCCATGAGAATCATCTTTGATAAACTCTGTACATTTCATCCCACCTGCAGCTTCTTGGATTCACATCTTGATTTGTGTCAACTGAAACACTCTGAATTTTCATCAAGATGTTCAAATCTACAGAACCTTCATTATCTACCCAAGTTTCCATCTCATTAAGTGAAATACAAGTCAACTAAACCATTCTCAAGCAGCAGTGATTACTTTTAAGCTCCTGTACATGCTGGAACAGTGTGAAAGGGAGGATTATTTTATCACTATTTTAATAGATTCTTAATCTGTGAATCAATACAAATGTTTATCTCAGCGGTGGTACAGGGCAAGTGACCCAATCTTGTGAGCAGAGTGAACTAATGCAGTTTTTTTTGCTTTTCTCTCATTCCCTATGAGACCTACCATGATTTTCGATTGCCCGACATTTGCAAAGCTTATCATTATGAAATTCATGATACTTCAGATTTTATATCAATATGAAAAAATATTAGTTTTTCATACCTTCACTACTATTTAAATGAACTCCTGTAGTATTCAATGACCAAATGAAAGCAAACAAAATATAAACGTACATTTTACGTGTATTTGTAAGTTACTGTTCTTTTTATAGTTCCCAACATGCTGCTGTAACATTAAACACATTCAATAATACTTTGCCCTTCCACGATGCCTTCCACTAAAGGATCTCAAAGTAATTTTCAAACCTTCACTAATTTAAGCCTCCCAAAGATGAAACAGTACTGTACTACATTATGGCAAACTAGGAAACTTTTAGGTCATGCCGGCAGGGTCTACATGGACCAGGTAGCATGCAACACTTTCGTGCGTTGTAGAAATCAACCCCCCATAGTGTGCATTGCTGCTTTGTATAGACAAGCCCTCAGGTGATACTTAAACAGTTCCTTTCTTCTTCTGTTCAACTGGCCAGTAAATGGCTTCACTAGCCAGGCAAACAGGATAAACTGGGTCTCCTAGAATAACTGGTACAATCTCCACACCATTAATATCCATTATGATCCTGGGGGAAAACTTTCTATTATTCATTAAGGTAAACAGGCGTGAGTTCTGAAAGATCCTAGCATCATGGAACCTTTCCAAACCACCCTATATTTATGTTTATAAATCTGCCATGATGGTCAAACAGGCCTTGGAGCACCATGAAGAAATACCCCTTTCTGTTTAAAAACTCTGAGGCCTCACATGGTGGGCAAGTCCCTTCCATTACACCAATACAGTTCGGAAACCCAAAGTGTTCAAGTCATCAATAACGTCCTGAGCATTTCCAAGCTTTATAATTCAGTTCAATGGTACCTTCCGCATGGCCGCAAGCACCTACATGACAATGTCCGCAACTGTCAATCTCCCCATGCTGAATTGGTTGGCAAGGAACTGGTAACCGATGTGGGTGGCCAGCTTCCAGATGGCAATGACAACCTGTTTCTCAATGGGTACGAGACACAGCACTTTGGTACATCACTGCTGCAGCTCCAGGGTCATTTCAGCACAGACCTCAAAGAAAGCTGCCATCTTGAAACTCTGTTGACACTGCTGGTCATACCAGGTCTGCAGGATGAGCTTCTCCTACCAATCAGTGCTTGTTTCCTGAGAGCAGAAATGACACTGCACTATGTGAAGCTGTTCCAGGAACACCTTGTGTACTAGTAGTTTCTCAGTGTCACTCCCCTCCTCACACTGCTGCTGCTGAAGGAACTGCTACTATAGCTACAATCATCCGCTTGGTGATGCGACAGTTGAAGTCCAAAACGAAGCCACCAAGTGCCAAGATCTCATGTAAAGCATATTTGCAGCTGCCAGCACAGCCACATGGAGCATTCTTTCATCCATGCTAGCCAACAGCAATTCAGAAATTGCACTATCCCACCCAGAAAGAGAGGAAGCATGGGATTTATGCATCCCACAATGCACAGCAAGAAAAATCCCAGAATGCACACAGTTCAGCATCAAAGGAAAGGATATGGGATACCTGTCTGATATGCCATATACTTGGTGTGTACCAAGCCCCCACCATGAATACACGAGGCAAATTGAAAGAGGGCACAGCTGCCCCGTCTGCATGCTGTGAAAGTAGCTTACATATTGTGCACCAACTAGTGTGCATTGAGCCCCCCGTGTAGACAAGACCTTGCAAACCAAGAAGACTGGATGTAATAAATATTGAAGGATTCTTTATTGAGGAAGTCGGACAAAGGCAGGCCCTGAATTGTCACCATAGAGGTTCTCCCTCTGACTCAGACTGTACTGTCATCTAAACTGAAGCTGTGTGTAAGAAAAAAGAAAATGATAGGCAAAGATTTAATTAGGATAACTGTGTCACAAAACTACTGAGCAAGCAGTTTTAAAAAATAACAGGGAAGAGTGTAAAATCGATGAAAGAGTGAAAAAATGGCATTCCTAAATGTGAAAAAAAGGGAAAATGAAACTTTAAAGGGGAGTCTGAAATGTTCACGAAGAGGGAAAAAATGAAGACTAGGTTTTTTAAAAAAAATATTAAATGGCAGATCTTTAGAGAACTATTCAAGTCCTGTAAGAATTCACCTATCAACTGTTGTTTGTCCTGCTCTCTCTGTCTAACAGTAATCAGACTGTCCATTTCTATTGTCTGAAATTCTAATTGCTTTTTGTCAGAGGTCTGTCACTAGATAACAGGGATTCAGTCACAGCCATCAGAATCCCAAGCCATAGGAACCAGATGTGACAGTGTTTTGTCAATGCAGAGGCAGGAGAAAGATTTTCTGTTATCATCCTGTGTGGTGGAGGCAACTGGAAAACAGGATTTAGGAGTAAACTAATGAAGACAAAACTTTGCTTGTGTTTACTTAAAACGTCAATGCATTAAAAAAAAGGTTTTACAATTTAACTGGTGATGTTTTGCACATACAATTTCAGGCAAAATAATATACAGAGTTTGCTGAATACTTGGGGAGTTACTAAACTCTTGGCAAAAAATATTCATTTGTAATGAATGGAAGTGCAAAGATACAAACAACTCAACATGTAAATAGCAAAAATGCAAATGGACTCTGCCTGCAGCAACCTTACTTTATTCTGATGCTCCTTTGGAATACATTCTATTTTTGTCCTATATAACTTTAAAAAAAAAATTAAATCAAATCGGCAAACCTCCAGACATGTTTATCTGAAGCAATTTGACACTGCATCTTTTTAGGTTTGCATTTCCCTCATTAACAGAAAGAGCAGGAAGTTTATATTCTACAGGGAATGGAAGGTATGCTGGACTGCAAAATTAGTTACTTAATAGTGTTTTAATGAAAATGCTATGAAAATCCTGTGTCCAGTGATTAGCCATAAAATAAATGTGACCAGATTATATTACAGGAACTGATGATGCAACTAGTCGTTCATTTCTGGAATCTTGGATTAAAATCTTAAAGCATAAGTGAAAGTGAGTTCTGTGATTAAATCCTAGTGCTCATCTGTTGTTGTTCCAAGCTCATAGGGGCTGCTTAAATGAACATACTGAAAACTAACATTATGCTATGGAAATCTGAACTATAATTATTATATCTTCACTACCTACTTATCTGCATTTCATTGACTAAACTCCCAAAGTCCCTGTCTCAGAAGCATAAAGTCTGGAATTGATTTGGAGTGTAGTCTCTCTTTTGGTTATTTCAAAGTCCTGACTGATATAGAGTGAATATAGCTGAGACATTACATTCATCACACATTAAAACTCTACCCAACCCAACAAACAGTATTTGCTCAGGACAGATGCAAAAATGAAGGAGGTAAGAACTGAGGTGAATTAGTGGAACTATGGCAAAAACTTGCCAATATCTGTAGGCATGATAGCTGATTCCAGTCATGTTTTGAGCCCTTCACTTCAATGTACATGAAGTTCACTCACTTTTTTAAAGCAACCCTCACAAAACATGTCCACCTCCCTTCTCGCTGGTTAATAGATTCTTTAGAAAATAATGGGGAAAATTTGTATTTGGTCTGTACATATCGCTGACATAATTATTAGACTGTACACTGAAATACAAATAAATACTAGTTAAGTGATTTATTTAATTATGACAACAATTGCTATGGCTGCACCATTGCCCAAAACAGCAAATCCTTTAATTCCTTTACAGAAACCCACTACCAAATTGCAGTTACTAGGCAAATTTGGCTCTATCATCAATGTAAAACTGTATAAATGTAAATGGAACTTACCACATTAGCGTAAAGGCAATACAATTGATCAATCCTTTTTTAAAATGTCTGACTGCTTTTTTTGTGTGGCATAACAAATATACTCAAGCAAGTAATATTATTTATAGTAAAATGTGGTACTGTTTTGAGGTCAGAGAAAAAATCATATGTCTTATATTTGGAAGGGGTGAAGAGAAAGAGCTATCTAGATTATTTAGTACAGAAAAGTATTGACTAACCATTCCCCAAGAAAAGGAGCCTGTGAATAAAGCAGTGAGAAGGAAAAGGGAAAAGAAGAAATCCAGCAACGTATTCAGGGAGTACAGTGATCCCGATCAGTAAGGTTGTCTGAACATTCCCATTCTCAATCACCACACTCAACCCACTTATAACTTTCCTAAACTTGATTTTGCCTACCTGACTGTTGGCATGAGCAAACTTCTGATTACATATATGTGCAACTTTAACATTTCCTTAATATATAAGTTTGTAATATATATAATTATATACAACTGTGACTTAAGGTGCCAGACTTTAGCTAAAAGCTGTGGACACATTTTAGACATTGTATACTAACGCAATGACTGAAAAATCAAGCAATACTTATTAGAGGAGTCACGATTGTACTTTGATTCTGGAATTAATAAAGAGCCTTGCTGAGAGCTGAAGGAGGAATCAAATAGAAATCCTGGGGACAGCTTTATCCTTCTGACTCAGGAGTTTACCCACCACCTTCTCTAGCTGAAATTGCTCCCAAACTCACTTTATTATTTATTTAAGTTGGTGCAGAGACTCAGATGGCAAGAGAATGCACAGGAGTGCCATCAATCAGATTAGACAAGCACTGTAATTAGTAAATGCGGATGTGCCTGAAAACTGGGTCATTCCTCTCGGGGAGGATGGAGAGGGGGTACAAAGAAAATTAATGCATCCTTATGTTGTTGTTCTTCCAGTATGTTACTCTCTCAGCGGCAGGACTGATCAGGATCTGCTAACCATTTGTCAGCACAGAACTGAATATGGATTGCTTTTATCCTCAAATGTATTCTGTTTCGAAAGAGCTATCATTATTTGTAACTCCTGGCATGCACTGGTCATGGTGCTGGTGGCAAAGCACAGGTACTGGATGGTAGTTACTCTACTGTAATAAAACAAAGTACAATCTAAGTGGGCTGCAGCCTAAAACCCCACTCAACAGGAAGAGGAATGCAGGCAGGGCTTTGGAGCGGAGTCCGGAGCTGGAGCACGGAGCAGTAGGTTTCTGCCCGGAGCTGGAGCGGAGCAATTCAAAAATTTGATTCCTCCAAATCTGTGAATGCAGGTCCCTTTCGAGAGAGCAGGGACAGCTACAAGCCTGAGATTTTAAGGGACACCCTGGAGCAGACCACAAGGTAGGGAGGTTAGAGGTGTAGCTGCACATTGCAGTGTGGTTGCAGTCTGCTTTTCACTGCAGCGTGTAGTTAAACGTACACTATGTGCTGCCATCTGCGCTGTGTAGTGAAGACATAGCCTTATATTCCACAACATTTATGCAGTTCCAAATGGATGCAAATTACTGTTAAATAATCACCAGATTGCCTTTTGCATAGTACTGGAAGTGGGAACTCTGAGCCAGTCAGATTACTAGCACTGCTCTGATTATTCCACTGTAACTGGACTGCTCATGAAGAATGACAACAATATAACACTTGGATTAATGTACATCAATAGGCTTCATGACTTTCTGCCTATAGGAGCTGCAGCCTAAATGGTAAGCTGCATATAAATGGCAGTCTCAAGCCTTTTACGCCCTCTCCCCTCACCACAGTGCCCAATGAAGACTTCCCCTAATGTCTCCCCTTTGGGTGGACTCTCTCCAGCTGACAGCCAGACTTGGGTTGACAATTAAATTTTAAAAAAAACAAGACGCTCAAAAAAGAGCCAAAGTGACTGATAAAATCAAGTTAAAACTCGAAAGAGATGTGGGGAAGACTCCTGGCTTCCCTATTTAGGAGACTGCTGAAGTCAATGGGAACTGAGCACTTTTGAGTTATGTGCTGACGAGAGATGGATTATTTAACACCATGCTTAAGTGCTGTCCTGAATTAAAGTGCTCATAGACCTTTCAGGCCCAATGAGAATTGGTGTCCTTAGGTTGAGGGAGCATAGGGGCTGCTCTACCTTTTCTCCCACTGACAGGGCATGGTATGCCCTAGGGGCAAGAAAAAGCTGGGTCCATGGCTCTGACCCTCTACATATCATTCAGCAGAGCTAGTGAGCTGTGCAAATGGTAGAAAGCTTCATTGGGGGGAGGGATAGCTGAGTGGTTTGAGCATTGGCCTGCTAAACCCAGGGTTGTAAGTTCAATCCTTGAGGGGGCCATTTAGGGATCTAGAGCAAAAAAAATAAAAATGGGGGATTGGTCCTGCTTTGAGCAGGGGGTTGGACTAGATGACCTCCTAAGGTCCCTTCCAGCCCTGATATTCTATGATGCATTTGATGAAGAGGTGGAGCAATATGCTTGCCTCTGTGTTCAGGAGCTTTGAGTGGCATTCTGCTTCCCTAAATCTCCTCCCCACTCCACCACAGGATAGTCCCTACAATCAAGGCCTTAATGTAAAGCACAATGCATACATATTTTTAAGTGTCATAGTAATCTGTCCTCCCTAGTAGTTAGACTGGATAGCCTGTTATAGAAGGCACAAGATAGGGTCTTTCGAGTAAGGTCACCAATAACTCAGCCAATCAAGTGATCCAGCTATGCTCCATAAGTGCTTTCTAATGAATGCTATGCACCGAAGTGGGACAACTGAAATTCAAACTGAGAATTGTTTTGCTTAAATTCATTATCATTACACAAGAGACATTCAGACTGGCTTGCCAAATTTCTCAGCTCATCTTGCATTTTCTTCATTTGAAATCACAGATAATAAAAAGGAGAAGATTAAAATAAAAACTGAAAAAAGAACAAAATGTCATTATCTGATAAGAGATGAAATATTTGGGCAATCTGCAGTTATATTTTAAGTGCACTTCTTCCATAAAACAGCTTTGAATTCTGAAAGTAATTAAGAGTACAAACATTGCTAACTGATAGACCGATTTAAAACCGGTTGTGATAGAAATCTTATATTGTAAACTATTGCCACCACAGATCTTTAATGTCTACATATTAAAGCTTTTTATTCCAAGCATCTATGTTAATTTACAGTAGAAAGAGTATTTCCTGTGCAAGGAATGAGGCAGAGGTCCTATGTAAAAATAATATGTGATAATGTACTTAAAGACTGTATGAGAACACACATGCACAAGAAGGCCAAATTAAGGTTGCACAAGCAAACTTTTAGGCACTTGACTTTGCAATCTTGACATTCTTTTAAGATAGGAAAACATGCATACACAAAATTGAAGTTCTTTAAAAGCTTAAAAATTGAAAATTTCATCCAATGGAATCATATTGCCCTCCCAACAGGGCCACCGACAGGGTTGAGATTTTTAGCTCCACAGCACAGATCTCAGCAGCTTGAGCCAACAGTCACTGACAGCAGTAGTAAGCTGTTAACTTCTCTGTAGACCAGCCACTTCCAGAGAATAGAGGCACACATTTTGCCAGTGGACCTGACAGCTAGTTAGTGGACAGCAAAGGAATTCTGATAATCAGGAATTATTGGTTCATTTCCAGATTCTGTACAAAAATGTCCTATAATGATTACAGACCCTTCTGCCTCTGTCCCCCCATCCCTCCCTTGCTCCTTTCTGCCTTCTCCCCAGCTCCTGACCCTGTCACTTCCACTACTGCTATCCCCCTGCTCCTGCCATTCCCACACCTGACTACTGTCCCTGAACCCCCAGCTCCTATCCTTCCCCAGCTGCTGTCCACATCCCCTCCATTTCTCCCCCCCCCCTATATTCTCCTATCCATGGAGCCTATCCCCACCCCTATCTTCTTGCCCCTACCCAGCTCCTAAACCCTCTTCCTACACTTTCCTATTCCCTTCCCCTTGAGATCCTGCCTGTCACCTCATCATTCATCTGTCCCCCACTCCTCTACATTCTAGCCAGGCTGTTTCCTCCTTCCCCTCCACGCTGCCTCGGCACCAGCAGTGCGGGCATTAAGAACCCAGGAGAGGGAGTCTCCCTGCTTTCTGTTCCACAGTGGACCATGGCAGTGAGGAGTAGAACCTGCAGGGAAATCCTGCTCAAGCCCTGGGATGCAGATTGCTCAATTGTTCTGTAAGGATGACACACGTTCACTCGCTCAGCACATGGAAGCAGTGAGGAGACCAAGCATGCCCAGTGCAGGTGGCAAATTCAGGTAATTTAGATGGTAAATTAACAAGCCTCTACTGAGCATGCACAAACTGAGATTTTTTAAAAGCACATCACTTGGTCATATTTTGGTGAATTTTCCTGGGGACTGCGAAGGGTACATCCCTGATACAAGGGCAACCTCCAACCCCCTTTCCATCACACATAAACACACTTACTTTGAGTCCCTGCTCCAAGCATAGAGCTGCTAGACCTTTTCAACAAAAGCATTGTAAGATTTTGGAAAATTCCATCCTGGATGGTTAAAGTTTGGCAAACTCATATGCAATGAAAACAGGATCTTATAATGCAAAGGGTTGGGCACCCATAACTACAGGCACCACTACCTGCACAGCCTATGATGCCATAAATTTAGGAACATACAGAGTCTAGTTTTGGCCTTCTTATTCACCATGTTATTTCCAGTACTGAAAAGCTAAGAGAATCTACAGTAGATACAGTAACATTAGTTACCACCCTTTGAACTGAATAGTGTATTAAATTATATTAATTCAGAAGAGTGTTTAAATTTCAATAGACATAACTCCATACAGAAGAAGAGTTACGAAATAGGATTATGCTGCTATTACACTAACAAGGGATGCATTCAGGGAAAACCCTTTCTGTTCTATTTATTAAGTGCTCAGCACTGTCTCTCAGCAGCGATGAGCAAAATACAGCCCGCCTCTAACATTTCCGTGCAGCCCACCAGGCTGTTTGGCTGCCTCCTTGCTAAAAATCCCGCAGCACAGCGGGGTGCTCAGGGAGGCTTGCTGCCTGATGTGGCCCTACGCCACTCCTGGAAGCAGCCAACTGCTGCTGGCATGTCTCTGCGCATCCCTGGCTGGGGTGGGGGGAAACCGGCCAATAGAAGCTGTGGGGGCGGTTCTTGCGGACACGGGCAGTGCACAGAGATCCGCCGTCCCTCTCTCCCCAAGAGGTGCACAGAGACATGCCATGGTGCCAGCAGCCGGCCACTTCCAGGAGTAGAGTGGGGCCATGGCATGCAAGCAGCCTGCCTGAGAGCCCCGCTGCACCACCGTCTGGGAGCCGCCTCCCAGCAAGAGCCTGCACCTTGCACCCCCTCCTGTACCCCAATCCCCTGCCCCAGCCCGGAGCCCCCTTCTGCACCTAAACTCACTTCCAGACCCTGCATCCCCTCCATTAATAAAGTAGAAATGTGCGGCCTATGACGACTTACCAACATTCATGGAGTGCCGCCCCCCTGCAGAAATTATTGCTCACCCCAGCTCTACAGCAAGCCTAAAAACGAATGTAGTGCGTATTACCATAGTGGTAAAATTGCCAATGCATCTCTTCTTTATATATGAGAATCAAGGGAGAGCTGTTTGAATGGATGGTGCCAGATTAAAATGTATGAAATTTCTTTCTTCCCTCACTAACATACTGCTACTCCAAATCATAATAGCACACATCAGTTAACTATTAAATAAACTAGAAATGGGCATACATTTGGATAAACAAAGAACAGATCTGAATTTACCCGTAGAACTCATATTCCTCTCCTAACATGAAACAGGAAATACTAGAAACCTCATGAGTAATCTTGTTCTAAATTAGTTTCCAGCTCAGTTTTCTAGGCCGAAGAGGTTTGGCTAATGTAGATAAGCATCTAAAACTCGGGGTGGTTATCAGAACCACATCACCAAGCCTTTTGAGATTCACCCCTCGTGTCTGATCTCAGATGATGTAAATTGGCATAGTTTGACTGATTTTAGTGCAGCTGTGAAGATTTACATAAATTGAGGATGTGGCCCATTATATAATTTCTAGCAAAGTAATTTAGTCAATTGCAATTTTTCCACCAAAGAATCTAAATGGTTTGCAGAATACCCCCCAGTTCTAATAAAATAATGAATTTAATGGTGTTCAATTTAGAAATTTCAACCACCAAATCCTCAGCATTCAGCACTTTATTTAAAAATGGGAAACAGGAATATTCAAGAATGAAAAGAAAAAATAGGGGTTTTTTTTGGCACAGAACTGTAAGAGGTAACAATTGCACATAATAAAGCAGAGATGAAGTGAGGGGAAAGAATGGGTCAATAATTTCCTGCTAAAGTAATTAGTGAGATATTGTGTGCTATTGTTTGGAAGTTCTGTTTCATAAAGAGCCCTTGAACCTTGCCCCTGTTTATTCCAACTTCATAGCAACCATAGTTTCAGAGTACAAAACACAATATTCATTACAGTTCATAATTTCCATCTACATCTAGAGTTGTTTCACTCACTGATTTGCAGAATTTTCCTCCTGACATTGTCATATCACTTTTACATTTTTTTGTTTAGCTAATAAAAAGAGTGTCTCAAGAATGGAAATTCAATGCATCAGTTAATTTTTCTTGGAAAGGGGGAAAATGTTTAATTGGTGTCACAGATTTCAAAATTTAAAAGATCTTCAAAAGGCTTAGAATTTAAGACCTCTTTATAGACTAAGGGCAGGTCTTCACTACCCGCCGGATCGGCGGGTAGCAATCGATCTATCGGGGATTGATTTTTCGCGTCTCGTTAAGACGCGATTAATCGATCCCTGATCGCGCTCCCCGTCGGCTCCAGCAATCCACCTCATCGAAAGGCGGAAGCGGAGTCGACGGGGGAGCGGCAGCGATCGACTTGCCGCCGTCCTCATCGCCAGGTAAGTCGATTACGATACGCCGACTTCAGCTACGCTATTCACGTAGCTGAAGTTGCGTATCGTAGATCGACCCCCTCCCCTAGTGTAGCCCTGGGCTAAGACAGGGGTTCTCCATCTTCCTTGCACTATAACCCCTTTCTGACACCAAAAATCACTACACGACCCAGGGGGTGGTTTGAGGGGGATCGAAGCCTGAGCCCACCCAAGTCTCACTGCCCCGGGTGGGGAGGTCAAAGCCTGAGTCCCACCGCCTCAGTAGCGAAGGGTTCAAAACGAAAACCCAATGGCTCCAGCCCCAGCCAGGGGGCCTGTAACCTGAGCCCTGCCGGCCAGGGCTGAATCCCTTGGGCTCTGGCTTGGGCCCGAGCCCCAGCAAGTCTAAGCCAGCCCACTTTGGGGTCCCAACCCACAGTTTGAGAACCACTGGACAAAGACAACATGGCCTGATTTTAATAGGTGATACTGAGCATCTTTAATTCTCATTGAAGGCAACATAACAATGGGGTCTCAACACTGCTGAAAGAAAAGCCAAACATTTAGTAAAGAAAATTATTATTATCCTCTCTTCCAATAGCAGGTTTTAAGTGAAGATTATTTGGACATTTATTTTTTAACTGATATAAAAGGAAAATCACATCTGCCACCCCTCCCGCCCCCAGAATGTTTTCCAGAATTAATGAGAAAACTTACTAGAATGTTACTGGAAAATGAAAGAAAGGAAAATAAATCTGCTAATACATATTGGAAGCTCTCTATCATTTTGAAAAATATTTAAATGGATATGGTTGTGTGTAAATGGTTTTCAGGAAGGGAGAATGGCTACAATTCTTTAGCAATACAGAGTCTCAGTACGAAGACAGATAAATGGCACTTCAGGATCAAGTAGAACATAATAGGTCTGATCTTAACCTAGGAACTCTAGTTTAGGTGTGCCTTTTGCCACAGGAAACACAGAGAAAAAAAAGAATAAACAACTGAATAGACTAAACTGAAACTATCAAGGGCTGTTCATAGTGCTGGAAAAGAAAAGTGCTAATAGTCAATAGCCTAAATACAAAACCTTCAAATAAGGACGTGATCATCTAAAGGGAAAAAAGACACATATACATTTAATAATAAGATGTTTCAATGAAATAACAAGATGTCATTAAAGAACATAGAGGAAAAAGGGTCTACACCACTTCATCTCCACCTGATGAAGAGAGGGAAGAACATCTTTGGAAGCAGGCTGGCTAACCTAGTGAGGAGGGCTTTAAACTAGGTTCACCGGGGGAAGGAGACCAAAGCCCCGAGGTAAGTGGGGAAGTGGGATACCGGGAGGAAGCACAAGTAGGTGAGTGCAAGAGGGGAGGGCTCCTGCCCCATACTGGGAGAGCAGGACTATCAGTGAGTTATCTTAAATGCCTATACACAAATGCAAGAAGCCTGGGGAACAAGCAGGGAGAACTGGAAGTCCCGGCACAGTCAAGGAATTACGATGTAATTGGAATAACAGAGACTTGGTGGGATAACTCACATGATTGGAGTACTGTCATGGATGGCTATAAACTGTTCAGGAAGGATAGGCAGGGCAGAAAAGGTGGGGGAGTTGTGTTGTATGTAAGAGAGGTAGAAGCCAAACTTGAACAGCTTAATGAGAGTAAATCAGGCGGCCCAGATAATCTTCATCCAAGAATATTAAAGGAACTGGCACATGAAATTGCAAGCCCATTAGCAAAAAATTTTAATGAATCTCTAAACTCAGGGGTTGTACCGTTTGACTGGAGAATAGCTAATATAGTTCCTATTTTTAAGAAAGGGAAAAAAAGTGACCCGGGTAACTACAGGCCTGTTAGTTTGACATCTGTAGTATGCAAGGTCTTGGAAAAATTTTTGAAGGAGAAAGTAGTTAAGGACCTTGAGGTCAATGGCAATTGGGACAAATTACAACATGGTTTTACAAAAGGTAGATCGTGCCAAACCAACTTGATCTCCTTCTTTGAGAAAGTAACAGATTTTTTAGATAAAGGAAACACAGTGGATCTAATCTACCTCGATTTCAGTAAGGCATTTGATACAGTACCACATGAGGAATTATCGGTTAAATTGGAAAAGATGGGGATCAATATGAAAATTGAGAGGTGGATAAGGAACTGGTTAAAGGGGAGACTACAGTGGGTCATACTGAAAGGTGAACTGTCAGATTGGAGGGAGGTTACTAGTGGAGTTCCTCAAGGTTCAGTTTTGTGACCAATTTTATTTAATTTTTTTATTACTGACCTCAGCACCAAAAGTGGGAGTGTGCTAATAAAGTCTGCAGATGACACAAAGTTGGGAGGTATTACCAATTCAGAAAAGGATCGGGATATCCTACAGGAAGATCTGGATGACCTTGTAAACTGGAGTAATAGTAATAGGATGAAATTTAATAGTAAGAAGTGTAAGGTTATGCATTTAGGGATTAATAACAAGAATTTTAGTTATAAGCTGGGGACGCATCAGTTGGAAGTAACGGAAGAGGAGAAGGACCTCGGAGTCCTGGTTGATCACAGGATGACTATGAGTCGCCAATGTGATGTGGCCGTGAAAAAAGCTAATGCGGTCTTGGGATGCATTAGGCGAGGTATTTCTAGTAGAGATAAGGAGGTGTTAGTACCGTTATACAAGGCATTGGTAAGACCTCATTTGGAATACTGTGTGCAGTTCTGGTCTCCCATGTTTAAGAAGGATGAATTCAAACTGGAACAGGTACAAAGAAGGGCCACTAGGATGATCCGAGGAATGGAAAACCTGTCGTATGAAAGGAGACTCAAGGAGCTTGGTTTGTTTACCTTAACCAAAAGAAGGCTGAGGGGAGATATGATTGCTCTCTTTAAATATATCAGAGGGATAAATACCAGGGAGGGAGAGGAATTATTTCAGCTCAGTACCAATGTGGACACAAGAACAAATGGATATAAACTGGCCATCAGGAAGTTTAGACTTGAAATTAGACGAAGGTTTCTAACCATCAGAGGACTGAAGTTCTGGAACAGCCTTCCAAGGGAAGCAGTGGGGGCAAAAGACCTAACTGGCTTTAAGATTAAGCTAGATACGTTTATGGAGGGGATGGTTTGATGGGATAACATGATCTTAGCCAAAGGTCAATTAATTGCCATCAATGGTAAATAGGACCAATGGTCAATGATGGGATGTTAGAAGTTACTACAGAGAACTTTTTCCTGGGTGTCTGGCTGGTGAGTCTTGCCCACATGCTCGGGGTTCAGCTGATCACCATATTTGGGGTCGGGAAGGAATTTTCCTCCAGGGTAGATTGGCAGAGGCCCTGGAGGTTTTTTGCCTTCCTCTGCAGCATGGGGCACGGGTCACTTACCGGAGGATTCTCTGCATCTTGAAGTCTTTAAACCATGATTTGAGGACTTCAATAGCTGAGACATAGGTGAGAGGATTATTGCAGGAGTGGGTGGGTGAGATTCTGTGGCCTCCATTGTGCAAGAGGTCAGACTAGATGATCATAATGGTCCCTTCTGACCTTAAAGTCTATGAGTCTATGAGTCTATGAGACTGCTCAGAGCTCCAGTATGAAACTGCAGAAAAACCTGAGAGTCTCTGGATTAAATTTAGAAGTGTGAGCAACAAGGGTAATGTCATGGTGGGAGTCTGCTACAGACCACCAGACCAGGGGGATGAGGTGGACGAGGCTTTCTTCCAGCAACTAACAGAAGTTACTAGATCACAGGCCCTGGTTCTCATGGGTGACTTTAATCACCCCGATATCTGCTGGGAGAGCAATACAGCAGTGCACAGACAATCCAGGAAGTTTTTGGAAAGTGTAGGGGACAATTTCCTGGTGCAAGTGCTGGAGGAACCAACTAGGGGAAAAGCACTTCTTGACCTGCTGCTCACAAACAGGGAAGAAATAGTAGAGGAAGCAATAGTGGATGGGAACCTGGGAGGCAGTGACCATGAGATGGTCGAGTTCAGGATCCTGACACAAGGAAGAAAGGAGAGCAGTAGAACAGAGACCCTGGACTTCAGAAAAGCAGACTTTGACTCACTCAGGGAACTGATGGGCAAGGTCCCCTGGGAGAATAACATGAGGGGGAAAGGAGTCGAGGAAAGCTGGCTGTATTTTAAAGAATCCTTATGGAGGTTTCAGGAACAAACCATCCTGATGTGTAGAAAGAAAAGTAAATATGGCAGGCGACCAGCTTGGCTTAACAGTGAAATCCTTGCTCATCTTAAACACAAAAAAGCAGCTTACAAGAAGTGGAAGATTGGACAAATGAACAGGGAGGAGTATAAAAATATTGTTCAGGCATGCAGGAGTGAAATTAGGAAGGCCAAATCACACTTGGAGTTGCAGCTAGCCAGAGAGGTTAGGAGTAACAAGAAGGGTTTCTTCAGGTATGTGAGCAACAAGAAGAAAGTCAAGGAAAGTGTGGGCCCCTTGCTGAATGAGGGAGGGAACCTAGTGACAGAGGATGTGGAGAAAGCTAGTGTACTCAATGCTTTTTTTGCCTCTGTCTTCACAGACAAGGTCAGCTCCCAGGCGGCTGCACTCCGCAGCACGGTATGGGGAGGAGGTGACCAGCCCTCTGTGGAGAAAGAAGTAGTTCGGGACTATTTAGAAAAGCCGGACGAGCACAAGTCCATGGGGCCGGATGCACTGCATCCGAGGGTGCTAAAGGAGTTGGCCGATGTGATTGCAGAGCCATTGGCCATTATCTTTGACAAATCATGGAAATCGGGGGAGGTCCCGGATGACCGGAAAAAAGCTAATGTAGTGCCCATCTTTAAAATAGGGAAGAAGGAAGGTCCGGGGAACTACAGGCCAGTCAGTCTCACCTCAGTCCCTGGAAAATCATGGAACAGGTCCTCAAGGAATCAATTCTGAACCACTTAAAGGAGGGGAAAGTGATCAGGAACAGTCAGCATGGATTCACCAAGGGCAAGTCATGCCTGACTAACCTAATTGCCTTCTATGACGAGATAACTGGCTCTGTGGATGAGGGGAAAGCAGTGGATGTGCTATTTCTTGACTTTAGCAAAGCTTTTGATACAGTCTCCCACAGTATTCTTGCCAGCAAGTTAAAGAAGTATGGGCTGGATGAATGGACGGTACGGTGGATAGAAAACTGGCTAGATGGTCGCGCTCAACGGGTAGTGATCAATGGTTCCATGTCTAGTTGGCAGCCGGTATCAAGTGGAGTGCCCCAAGGATCGGTGCTGGGGCTGGTTTTGTTCAATATCTTCATCAACGATCTGGAGGATGGTGTGGACTGCACCCTTAGCAAGTTTTCAGATTACACTAAACTGGGAGGAGTGGTAGATACGATGGAGGGTAGGGATAGGATACAGAGGGACCTAGACAAATTAGAGGATTGGGCCAAAAGAAATATGATGAGGTTCAACAAGGACAAGTGCAGAGTCCTGCACTTGGGACGGAAGAATCCCATGCACTGCTACAGACTAGGGACCGAATGGCTGGGCAGCAGTTCTGCAGAAAAGGACCTAGGGGTTACAGTGGACGAAAAGCTGAATATGAGTCAACAGTGTGCCCTTGTTGCCAAGAAGGCTAATGGCATTTTGGGCTGAATAAGTAGGGGCATTTCCAGCAGATCGAGGGACGTGATTATTTCCCTCTATTCGGCACTGGTGAGGCCTCATTTGGAGTACTGTGTCCAGTTTTGGGCCCCACACTACAAGAAGGATGTGGATAAATTGGGAAGAGTCCAACGGAGGGCAACAAAAATGATTAGGGGGCTGGAGCACATGACTTATGAGGAGAGGCTGAGGGAACTGGGATTGTTTAGCCTGCAGAAGAGAAGAATGAGGGGGGATTTGATCGCTGCTTTCAACTACCTGAAAGGGGGTTCCAAAGAGGATGAATCTAGACTGTTCTCAGTGGTAGAAGATGACAGAACAAGGAGTAATGGTCTCAAGTTGCAGAGGGGGATGTTTAGGTTGGATATTAGGAAAAACTTTTTCACTAGTAGGGTGGTGAAGAACTGGAATGGGTTACCTAGGGAGGTGGTGGAATCTCCTTCCTTAGAGGTTTTTAAGGTCAGGCTTGACAAAGCCCTGGCTGGGATGATTTAGTTGGGTTTGGTCCTGCTTTGAGCAGGGGGTTGGACTAGATGACCTCCTGAGGTCCCTTCCAACCCTGAGATTCTATGATTCTATGATCTAAAATAGAAGTATGGAGGGGTGAGTGTGAAGGATTAAAGGGCAGATCTATAGTCCACTGACATCAGTGGGAAGGTGCCCATTAGCTTCAATAGGCTTTAGTTCATGCCATTACAGAGCAGCACTTGGAATATCTAGGAACGGATGCATATGTGGTTTGGGGTGTATTAAACTATAGCTGTTATGTATGCTCATGCCAATTTTGTATTAGTTTTATTTGTACTTTAATTAAGAAGGAAACTCCTATACCATGTCTTCAAGAAAATGTTTATCCCTCCATTATGATTCTGAGACATTGCTAAACAATGCACAAAACCAAAAACCATAACAAACAAATGTCTAATACGTGTTATCACAAAGGATTTCAGCTGCTGTTGATTACTGAATGGCATCTAAAACATTAGGAACTAATTATACTGGATCTCACCTAATGAAGAGACTAGTTACATAAGAAAGATGGTCAAGTGCCAGTATTGCTAACCCTAAGCATTCAACAATCATAAGTCAAAATATCTTATGATTTAAGCTAATCTTAAAAGAAAATACATTTTGGCATTCTTTTTATTTGACATCTGATACTGGAATATTCAAGGGTTCATGTTTTCAAGCTTTTCTTCATAGCCATGAGGGCTAGAAACTTATGTTTAGTTTTTAAGATGAAAGCTGAGGTTCTCAAATAATAACCTGATTCCAGCAGCTAGGGCTGTACAAAAAAACAAAAAACAAACACACACAAAAAACAACCCACCAATTATTACAAGTCTCATGATAAAAGTGAGAGTTAACAAAACTGATGATGTGATTAGAGGAGTTCTAATCCTACCTCTAAAACTGACTCAATCTGTGTTTTTGAGCAAGTCTATGAATCTAAACCCATACTGAAAGTTATTAACGTATTTATGTGTTTTGCTGCATTAGGGCAATTGCATTAACCCAATTCCTCCACTTGTAAAATAGGCATACCACCACCCTCAGAAGAATATTGTCAATTTTTGTTATTATTTGTAAGATTTCTTCATATTTTCCATTGTTATTTTTTATTATACCTCATTTTAGCTTTTTCATTTCTTACTTTTAGGGTGAGTTTTGGGCGAGTTGTTTTGTTATGTTTGTTTTGTAATGTGTTTGTTTTTTGAAGCTAACTAGACAGACAAATATGTACAAAGATATCAGAACAAACACCACAATGGAAAAAATAAAAACAGATCAAAGAAACTCCTTGAAACTAAAAGGATTACAGAAAAACAAACAACATGACATATTGGAGAGAAAAAAGAAAAAAGGCAAAACAAACAAGAAAACCAAGCCAAAGGCATGTCTGGAATCTACAGCCCTTCTAAACAATAATGGGCAATGATTCATTTTTCTTTCTTGTGTAAATCAGTTTTAATTCCAAAAAATCCTCCCCCTTTCTCCTGAATCTTTGAAAAGCATCATTCAATCAGCCTAAGGCAATGTACACACTACCACTTATGTCAGTATAACTCATGTCACTCAGGAGTGAACAAGCCACGCTCCTAAACGATGTAAATTACACCAATCTAAGCGCCAGTGTGAATAGTTTCTCTCACCAACATAGCTATTGCCACGCGCGGGGGCTGGAGTAATTAAGTCTACAGGCTTAGCGCGTCTGTACTAGCAGCGCTGCAGCTGTGCTGCTGTATGCTCTGCACTTTAGCCAGAGCCTAAGTCAGCTCTTGAAAGGAAGCTAGTTCTCATGTTGGTGGAAGCCAGACTTCTAATATTAGTTAATCTGGATTTTGCCCTCTACATATTATTAATCTTTTCACATATGTAATCTGCTTATTTGCTCCTGGCAGGTTATTAACAACAATGGGAAAGCTGTTTCTCCTACATCCATGTTCTAATTTCAGCCCTCCTAGTTGGCTATGATGGATTCTCTGTCACTCTACATTAGGCCTCATCCTCCACTTTTCCTGGAACCCATTTTGAGTCTGTTCTGCTACCATTTCCAATCCACTTTTGGATTTGGACAGTTCAGTTATGGGTTTGAACCAAACCTCTGAACCTTGTTCAGATATCAACAGAAATCAGATCATGTCTAATTAAGGGCCTCTAGAAGGCCTGCTACTATGTGGCCAGTACCCTATACTGCAACTTCCTTTGTGACATATAGTAATATGTCACAGAGGGCCAGATCATCTCTGCATGTCCGTGAAGGAGATTAAAAAGTCTGAGGTCTAATTCCCCTGAACAAGCTATCCACGTCACAGGTAAGAGCATAGTGAGGGGGGCAAGCAGACTTCGCAGAGCCTCTCCCTCCCACTCTTGTACAGATGGATGGGCGTGGGGTGAGGGCAGAACTTTGGCTCTGCATGCCAGTTTGCTGGGCAGCACATCTGTAGCGACATGTCAGGGGACAATATGCTGTGCCTGGTATTTGGCTAGCACAAGGTCCGTTCGACCACACTAAGAGGAAACTAAGTTACCATCATCCTGTGCTGATCCTGAGGTAGTACATGTTTCCCCTTACATTGGGGCTTGTGGCAAAGCTGAACTATTGTACAAACAAACAAACAAAAACAAACAAAAACTAGTGTTGAGAGTTGCGAGTCCCCTTGATCATTCAGTTTGTGTTCTCACTGAGTCATTGAGAACTAGAAGAGAGGAGAAGTTCCTCCTGAATTCTGAAGGGATTAGCAAAGGAATTAGAGGGTACAATATAATGCACCATCAGGTGAAGTAACACTTGATTATGGGAAGTCACAAAGATTCATTGGAACACAGCAAGTAACAACTCCAGCAGCACAAGCAAAACTAAACTTTCTAATTAAATCCCCGATCAGATAAAATAACCGAACATAAAAGACAATAACTTAACACTAAGGTAAAGATATGTATTCATCTTGGAGGTTCTGTGTACACTGATCATTACATTATATTTAAAAACTTGAGAACATTCTGAGATGCACATTTCAAGTCAGATTTTAAGGTCAGAAGGGACCACCAGATCTCCTATTTTGATCTTTTGCATATCAGAGGCCACCAACACAACCCAGCACCATACACTAAACTCAGCAGCCAAAATAAGACCAAAGTATTACAGGCAGAGAATATAGGGACCTGAGGTGCACCAATGCCTGAGACCCCAGGCATGGCAGGGTATTGATTAAGTGAGAGATACCCAGATAATCCTGGCAAAAGACCTGCACTCCATGCTGCAGACGAAGGTGAATTCCACCTCTCTTGTTTCCCAGGGTCAGTGCCAATCTGACATGGGGAAATTCCTTCTCAACACCACAATATGGTGATTAGTTAGACCCTGAGCATTTGAGCAAGAATCAGCCAACTGAGCATGTGAGAGAGTGAATGCTTGATCCCACCTCAGACCATTGACCTATTCCATCCATTATCCGATTGTGACTCAAACTACATCAAAGTTTAGGCATGATTGGACAAAGAACATTCCATTCCAAAAGATCTTTGGAGACAAGGGGAGAGTGCAAGACACTTGAGAGAGTTTTGGTGTGTATGTTTCCATTCACATAGGATTTCATACTGCTTTACAAAGACAGATCAGGAGAATGACTTCTCGTCTACTGGAGCACACTGGCTTGTGAGATCAAAAGAATCATGGCACAAAGGTAAAGGTCAGATAGTGGAGGGAAGGAAAGAAATAAAGAAACAAAGATTATAGATTTTTATTTCTTATCAAATTAAAAAAAAATAGGAAAATATAGGTGGGACCAGAACAGGTGTCCAATATTGGAATTTTAGTTGAAACAAGACACTGAGTAGAACAATTTATATAACATCATGAAAACTTTCATTTCCAGAGTAGTCAGAAACTGGACTGTCTCATCTCCAGAATGCATAGAGCTCCAACAGCATATAGCTGTCCTAATCCCATGCTGAGACCATAGCTGCATGCTGACTCAGAGGTAAGAGCAGCTCCTAGTAAATTACTAATATCTCCCTGTGGCACTTTATGTCCCTTGGAGGTCACCGAACCAAGTAATCAGTCTGAAGCTGTTTAGCTTCTTAGATGTAATGAGATCAGAGCCCAAGGTAGTGTGACTACAGGCCATTAGTGAAGCTAATATAACACACACTGGTGACTTAAGGCTAATTTTACATTTCTCATGAGATCTCACCAAGAATATTTCAGGCATTACTGCAAATTGTTGCACAAATGGCTACAAGTGATTGTTTCAAGAAAGAAAAGAAAATGTTGTGGTGCAGTGACCCACTGCACTACCTCTGTGGGCGTGAAACCAACCCACATCACATCTATGTATCTATAGAAGAGATCTATGGAATGTATTGGAAAAAAAACCTAACTGGTGGGCGAGGGCTAAACAGAAATGGAAATGGTTGATTAGACATAAGAATCAGACTGGCAGAATATAATAGTGACTTTGACATATTTTTCTGAACTAATGTGTTGAATTTCCAAAACAGTACAAAGAAGAGAGAGTGATGGGGTCCCGCCCTGCTGCACCTATGAGGCATGCCAATTTTGGAGGAAGAATCTTGAAAGGAAGGAGGCCAGTACAGAAAGGCCCAGCCCTGGGAGGTGAACGGACCTCTCCCCACTAGCTAACAGGAAGGTGACATCAGTAAGAGGAGACTGGCTTGCTGAATCCACTGAACCAGGGGACTAACTGGGGAAACTGAGCTGGTAATGAGCAAACAGTAAGCTGAGGCCCTACAGTTTGGGGCGCCATTTGGGGACATCAGGGGTCCTCCCCCCCCCCGCCCCCCCGTGTTTCATACCACCAGTTGGGAGTGACGTTGCTCGCTCCTCTCCCATCTCCCCATACCATCTGGGAGTGATGTCATGCTATTGGCTCTGCCAAATATACCTCTGCATTTTTATTTGGTGAGCAAAGAATAAACCAGTGACGGAGAGGAGCCCTGTGTCTACTGGTGTCACAAGGGGCTTGCTCCTGCCTTGTTCGCTGTCTCGACTGAGACCCTGGGCTGGAACCCAGAACAGGTTCCTCTACCTCTTCCCCAGACTAAATGGAGAAAGGCAGGCTGAAAGAAGTCAAGAATGACAAGCCCCAGGTGGGGGCTGAAGGCCTAGCATAAGGGCTACTAGACTTTGGGTATTACCTATATTGTGGATTGGACTCTGAATTACCCTGAAAGAGGTGAATCTCGAGAGAGACCTGGCCAGAGGGCCAAGTCACAAGGCAAAGGGGACACCTAGTTGGCCTGGACAGCTGGTCAGCAGAACAGTAGCAGAGAAAACCCCTGCAATACTACACCTAGCCATGAGAGGGCACCCTGGCTGGTTAGTCATTTTGCCACAGAGGAATGGGCAGTATTTTAGTTCCGCAAACAAATACTGTCTAGGAGCCTGATTCATTAAAGGAAAATCTTCACTGGTTGTAGGATCAGGCCCTAGGTCATTTTTAATAAATATTTAATTAGTCAAATTTTATAAAAATGTAATCAATACATCTGATTAGGTGTTTGCAGAAACAAATGAGGGTTGTTGGAGGAGCTGAAAGGAAATAAAGAACACAAACACGTGATTATTTGGTTTTACTTATCTTTTCTAGATGGACAATATGGCAGATTACCAACATGTGAAGTTAATATTAATACATCTGAAGCCATTTTGTGCCTCACTAGTTCTCCTTATAAATTGCCCTCAATGATTAAAACTCACTCAATGATTTTAACTACTCAGCTGTTTTTCCATCTGGGGAGGAGAGCTCTTTTGTTTTCATTTTATGCTCAGTAATATTACATTTCTTTTAACTGCTCGAAAAATCTATTATTTTGTCTAAATGTGAATAGTTTTTTTCATATATTTCATGAAAATGACAAAATAATCTGTTTTAAATTGTACTTCTTGTATTTCCTGGAGGATTTGTTGCCTTTATTTGTATTACTTAATTGAGACACTGTATAGTACTCATTATGCCAAAGGTTATGGTTCTTTGAAAAATTATGGACCAATCTCACCATATAGTATTATTATAATATATAGTCAACAGTGTGCTACACAATTTAAGGATGTATAGAAAGACAAGATCGCTGCCCCTAAAGAGTTTACACAAAATATAAAAGTGAAGAGTGGGGCCTGGGATGTGTCATATTTTGCAATTTTATGTTGAAATTCTTTAAATTAAGTTGGTAAAGAGAAGAGTACAATAAAACTCAAATTTAGTTTTCAGGTTTGAGCCTCCAGGTTGGTTACAGAAAATTTATTTAGCAGAGGGCCACTAGGTGACACTTTGACTTATACAACCAAACTTTATTAAAAGAATCATTATTTCAGTAAACAGGCATTCAGTTACTACTGCCACAAGTGCTATTATACTCATACTTAGAAATGATATGGTATTTTAATAAGTAATCAGTCCACTGACAACAGAGCAAAGTACAGCCATATAATCCTGGAACCTAATGGCACCCTCTTGAAGTTAATTGGAGCTTTCCCAGAATTTAGCAAACTACTTTTTATAATTCATTATAATATGAATTAACATTAAACTACCTTCCCATAATTATATTTCCACCACCTTCTTCCTGGCTTTTTACATTACCCATTATTTAAATTAATATTTGTACTGATGTCCTTCTCACACTATCAATATCAATAGCATTTTAATGAATCATTTACAATTCTTAAAATCACTCAATAAAAAACTTGCTTAAACCAGTTAAAACCAAAACATAATGGTAACATTACCCAGGGTTACATCTTTGCTAATTCTTACTTTCCCGTAACACTTTATTTACAATTTATTTTTGACTTCCTTACACTACCTTACTTCAGTTTCCCATACGTCTTTATGCTTAGGCTAATTTAGGCCCCAAACCTAACTTCTACCTGTTTCTTAACTTAAACCATCCTATAGGCTACAGATGACATGAAAAAAAGTGTGACAAACCAAGAAGTTCAGCATGTCTTTCTACTTCCACAATTTTGTTTTTAATGTGTGGAGGATTAGGGTTCTAGGACTACTGGAAGAAGTATGTTCAAGGCAGGAACAAAGGGTACAGGCACAGTAGACCAGGCTAGGTCAAGGAGAGCACACGGAACAAAGTACAAAGGTGATAATGCAGAAGCAGAGGATAGTGTTAAAGAAAGAGGCAGGAATAAATTTGTAGCAAGAAAATGCATGTGGGCCCTGGGATTTTTCCTGAACCATTCAGCAGTATGAAGCTGAAGCAGAGGAAGTAGAACTGATGTGTGAGCAAAGGCTAGGTGTCAGTAGGGCAAATGGAAGAAGGGAACAAAGGAATCAAGTGTGGAGAGAGGTTGGAGTTGTAGGTGTGACACTGGCAGACCTGGTGCCAGCTCGTGCCACAGCTCCAGGCATTGCTGAACACTGACAAATGCACAGCCAGAAACCAGGCTGGCTTCCCTGTGTGTTCATATTTTTAAAATAAATATTAGTCATAAAAATGTGTTTAGACATCATGGAATGCTTGTGGGATGCTGCATGTATTAATTCTTCTTCTATCATCTGTATCCCACATTATATTGTAATGTTTAAATATTTACTCTGTAACTATAAAAAAGTTTGCTAAGATTGCAAATCCTGCCCCAGTCAGGGGAGAAGCATTACCAAGTGTGAAACGCTAGTTTACAAGAATCACTGTTATCTCCTCCCCAACAAAAGGTCTACAGACATCAGACAGGCCTTTGTGGACAAAACACTTGGTTGATTGCTTCCCCCACACCCCTGAAGAGAATATCTGCACAATCCCTCATCCCATCAATGCTCGAATGCTGGAGGAAGTGAATAAAAATGCCCGTTAAGGAGAAATGGTTATCTCTATGCTGCTTAAACTCCAAGGGTGAAAAATTTTAAGCATAAACAAGAGGTCCGCAGCCATTTAGCTTGGGTTAGCCCTAAAGGACATTCAGACTTTGCTTATTACAGAGGTTTCTGTTATTTTTCATAACCTAAAACTGTAACTCATTTGTGTGTGTATGTTTATCTGCTTTAACCTTGTAAATAACTCTTATTTCTTTTTCCTACTTAATAAAACTTTAGATGGCTCATTAGAGGAATGGCTACCAGCATTGTCTTCAGTTTGAAATCTGAAGTACAGTTGATCTGGGATAAGCGACTGGTCCTTTGTGACTGGAAGTAACCTGAATATTATTGTGATTTTGGTGTAAGGGGCCATCTATCAAAGAGGCAAGCTTACCTGCGTGGCAAGATAGACTGGATTTCACAAGAGGGCTGTCGGTGGGTATGTGTACACTGCAATCAGATACCCCTGGCAGGTCCATGCCAGCTGATTTGGGCTCCCAGAGCCCGGGCTAAGGGGCTGTTTAACGGCGTAGACATTTGGCCTCAGGCTCAAGCCTGGGCTCTAGGATCCTGTGAGGTGGGAGGGTCCCAGATCTTGGGATGCAGCCCGAGCCTGAATGGGTACACCACAATTAAACAGCTCCTTAGCCCAAGTCCCGCTGGCCTGAGTCAGCTGGCATGGGCTAGCCCCAGGTTTTTAATTGCAGTGTAGACATACTCTGTGACTCCTGTTAAGGCTGTTAAAGTGTTTTAGGATTTCACACTTTTTCCTTGGTTGATGAAATCTAATGGTAGAACATGCAGCCAGTTTGGGGTTTGTGCCATGTTCCTGACAGTCTGCCCTGACATTGGCACTCATGTTTGTGAGCCACTTCAGACTGTGTGACAGTAGGTAGTAACCACAAGAAAAGACAGAAAGAGAAATATTAGAGGGGGGAGGAGGAGTGGAGCACATGGGAGGGATCAGTAAGTGGTGGAATGCCTTGGAGTTTTCTGCAATGATGTTTTGAAGGTCTAAGAAGGAATGAAAGACATCAGAGACAGTGGCTATGTCTACACAACTGCCAGATGGATGCTCCGGTGATCAATGCATTGGAAATTGATTTAGTGGGTCTCGTGAAGACCTGTCAAATTGACCACAGATCACTCTCCGGTCCACCCTGGTTCTACAGCCCAAATGAGAAGAGTAAGGGCAGGTCTACACTACAGTCGGGATCGACACTGTGAGATCAATCCACCAACGGTTGATTTAGAGGGTCTAGAAAAGACCCGCCAGATCGACTGCAGATCGCTCTCCAGTCAACCCCTGTACTCTATCCCCAACAAGAAGACTAAGGTAAGTCGACAGGAGAGTTTCTCGCTCAACCCCTTCCCCCCCCGCCCCGCGGTAACTCGACCTAAGATACATTGACTCCAGCTACGTTATTCACATAATTGGAGTTACATAGTGTAGGTCGACTTACCATGGTAGTGTAGATCTAGCCAAGTTAAGTCGACAGGAGACACTCTCCTGCCAACCCAGCACAGTGTAGACACTGCAGTAAGTCGACCTAAGCTACGTCGACTCCAACTATGTTATTCACATAGATGGAGTAGCGTAACTTAGGTTGAATTACCGCGGTAGTGTAGACATAGCCAGTGAGACGTGAACAATACTGAAGAGATGATCAGAGAAAAGGAATTTAGTGAGAGAGCTCAAAGAGCAATACAGGTCAAAAGAAGGGTTATGAGGTGGGGAAACTGATCAAGATTTAAAAGGCAAGAGAGAGAGAGGGAACATCTATCTGAGGCAAAAGGCACAGAGAATGAGGGTGAGCAACTGTCAAAGGAGAAAGTGGAAAACTTCTCGAAATCAAAGAGGAAAGAGAAAGTTTACCGTTTAAAGATAGCACTGAAAATTTGTCTGTTTTTACAGCACCATCTCCTGTTCTCATTATATTCTAATTCACAGCACTTGCTTAGCACAAACAGATGGCCTGGAGCTATCACTGGACAGGGCCATGTGGAGGACTTGACTATGATGATACACTGGGCCAGATCTGGCACATTATGTTATTTTGGAATATGCTCATTAGCTGCAGAGAGGCAGAAGCTATGGGCAATATCTGATGCTAAAGCAATCCTCCCCACTGCCCCACAATAGAAATATCTTTTAACTAAACCCAAACAGATGTGCATTGCTTTACGCTGCATGTTGGTGGATAGAGGTTTCATTGCTAAACCTTGAAGACAGTCAGCTTATCTTCTGAAGCATTTGCTTTACTTACTATTTCAATTTTCCACCAGGTAATTAAGGTTTTAGTTTTCTGTTTAAACCTATACTTCCTGGTAAAATCCCATCAAAATAAAGTTTCAGACTTATAAGTTGATACAGGTCTTAAGAACCTCCACAGAAATTAGTTTTACACAACTTCTGATCTTTACATCTTACAGCTGTCAGGCCCAAACTTCTTGTCAATTTCATACTTAGGAACAGAGCTGGGCTGTCAGCAGAGGCAAAAGGATTAGGAGTGATGCTAGTAAATGTTCTAAAAATGCAAAGAAAATGTAGCTTCACAGCATCATATAAAAATATCTCAATATGTGGCACAAAACTAATCAAGTAAAGCTGTTGTGGATTGTGGTTTAAATATGAGTCAAAATCTATGAACTAAGAACTAATGCCTTTAATGAGAGATTCAGTTAAAGTTAGACAGGGAGCGTATTATAAATTTCTGCCTCACCATTTATAAGAAGTTGGAAAAAAAGACTTCACATAACTTCAAATCGCTGACATATGGCAGAGAATCATGTTACAGGACCTATGTGCTAGGATTCTGAAATGAACTGGCAATATGCTGGGACCAGACACAGCTGTTAGCTGTCTGATCTGGAGTGTGGGTCATAAAAATAGTCTTCAGGGACTTTTGAAAGACAACAGAAGATGTTTGACAGAGACTTACTTCATGTTAAAATGCTGCATTTATGTCAGTTACTCTAAGGGAATTTCTCTTAACGCTAGTTAAATTTTAAAATGTGAGTAATTCCTCCCCCCTCCCCTTACATACACCTGTTTTCATTTAAATAATTCACTTTTGTGAGAGTCAAGATCGATGTTCACTTCTCAGTACTTCTTTTTTGGAGAGAAACCTAGGTCCATTTGTTACTCCAGCTCTGATGAACTGAAAGTTTGGTTGATTTTCTTTAAAAAACACAGTCCTGGGAACATTACTATACAATTGTGGGTTTGTGTGCTGTTTTTTTAAATCATACCAATTTGGCAATTCCACTGCATTTCAGAGTTCAGCATTCTGTTTAGAATCATATCCACACTGGTGACATTAAGAGATGGACCTAAAGTGGAATCGGATATTTCAATACCTAAACTCTGGTGGGGTTATGTTAAGAGGGACATGAGCCCACACAACAAATCCTCGATTTAGGATTTACAATTAAAAAAAACAAAACAGAAACAAAAAACCACCACCCTTCTGGCTTTGCCCATCTTTCCTGACATTTGCACTGACTCCTCATTTGTAAGAGTCCCAAAACAATAACAGAATCAAGAGTGTTTAATTAGGATTAATGGGATGAAATTAAAGAAAGGGACATTTAGACTGAATAGTTATGAAACCATGAAAGAGTTAAAGTAACGAAAAACATTTTGGAGTGCATGCACACGCACACATTTCTATTTAGACATACCTGTCCCTTTAGTCCCAATATGGAGACTATTTCAAGACACCTTAACTGAGCCTTTGTCTACGCTACCACTTTTGTCGGTAAAACTTTTGTCAGTCAATGAAAAAACACCCTCCTGACTGAAGTAATTTTCACCCGCAAAAGTGCTGGTGTGGATAGCACTATGTCAGCAGGAGAGGCTCTCCTGCCGACATAGCTAACGTTGCTCCTTGGGGGGTGGTTGCATTAAGCCAGCAGGAGAGCTCTCTCCTGCTGGCAAAGGGCGGCTACATGGGAGCTGTGCTGCTGTTAGGTCCGTAGTGTAAACATAGCCTGAATCACAGTGGGTATTCACCTTCCTGAACAAAAAAGCAGCATGGGGAAAAAATCTCATGCAGTTAAATGGAAAAGTAGAAGAGGCTATCTGATTCAGATTCTGAAATCTTCAGACTCCTGAATTCCAATCTTAGTAAAACCAGTAGAAAGAAGCATAAACTACTGCAGATAAAATGTGAAATGGAAATAAAGGATAGGTGTAGAGTGACCAGATGTCCCGATTTTATAAGGACAGTCCTGATTTTTGGGTCTTTTTCTTATATAGGCTCCTATTACCCCCACCTCCCACCCCGTGTCCCGATTTTTCACGTTTGCTGTCTGGTCACACTAGATGGGTGAGAATGATTCTGGTGAGTTAATAGCCAAAGATTTAAAAACCAATAACCAGAAATTATTCCAGTATATAAGAATCATAGGGCTCGTGAGAGAACTGGTGAGTCCTCTGGATGACTAAGGAGTTAAAAGGGCACAATGAAAGAAGATGAATGCATTGCAGCAAAACTAAATAATTTCATTGTATTGCTCTTCACCACATAGGATGTTGGGGAGATATCTGTTGAGACCTACATTTTTCATGTAATAATGAGGAGTCAACTCTCAGAACAGTTACTCAGAGATTGAGGCATTGAAAGACGAGGGGTTGGAACTAAATGAAATACAGAGCAATACATGACCAGAACTGAATAATATTCATTCAATGATTCTGAAGGAACATGAGAATGAAGTGACTGAGTTGCTAACAAAAATATGCAATTGCTTAATAAAACCAGTTAGTATTTCAGATTACTAGAGGATACCTTTCTTTTTAAAAGAGTCGAGGATGATCCCGATAATTACATGCCAGACAGCCTTACCAGGAAAATTGGTTGAAACAAAAACAGTTATATTAAAACATACAACTGGTGAACATATGACAGATAAAGAAGAATGGCTAGAAAGAAGGTTGATGTCATTTCTTTGGACTTTCAAAAAGCTTTGATAATTTCTCTCACAAAAGGCTATTAAAGAAATGAAAGAGAGAGTGAGAGATAAAGTACTTTTGTGGATTAGAAATTGGCCAACAGATGGAAAACGTAGATCCATTTATAAGTGGTCAATTTTTAACATGGCAAAAGATTAACAGTGTTCCAATCTAACACTGGTAATTTTAGTGCATTTATCCATGATCTGGACAAGTGGGTGAACAGTTAGATTGAAAATATGCAGATAAGACACAATTACTTAGGTTAATGAAGACTGGAGAAGACAGTAAGGAAGAAAGTAAAGTTCCAGACAAACCTAATAAAGTTAGATGATTGGGCAACATCGCAGCAAACAAAATTCAATGTTCACAAATGCTGTGGATAGTTTGGAGTCAGAGAAGGTAAAATTGTTATGGGAATCCTGAGTAGAAAAGATTAAGATCCCATGGACTATTGCGGTTTTTTATTTCTTTATGTTTTCAAAAATGTGGGTTAATTCTTCAGCTGTCCCTCTTCCCTCCTTGAGAAAGTTAAATAGTCAGCTGTGTGGATAACTCTCTGTGGCACCAGTACATTCTGATTGTGTCCCGATACTATGCACAGTGATGAAAAAGATATAGCGTGATTTCAATTTTTTTAAAAACCTCAAGTCCATTTTATTTATACACATAAAGCTACTTGATTCAGAGTAAATATGTTGCACCTGTATGGAACAGATTTTCAATTTATGTATCACCTTTCATAATCAAGGCATCTCAACATACTAAAAAGATGAGCAGTTAGAGGCTGTCATTGGAAACTCAAGCTAGAGTTCACCTAGAGATTTTGGAACTGGGACTGTTTTTCTGGAAAAAGAGAATGGTAACCATTAGCCTATATTGTTTTTGAAAAGTGCTATATTTAACCTCAACTTGGCAGTTCTATTGGTTTAATATCTTATTGGAAAGAAGACACTTCAAAGTGCAACAGCCCTACAGTATTCCATTACATTATTAAGGTTGGGCCTAAATCCATAACGTGATAAAATACATCAATCCACAGATTTAGACTCCAGAGGCAAGTGCTATACTGTACTTCAGTTAAATTGAATAATTTCATAACCGTATAACCAATAAGAAAAGCAGTTACTAGTTGCTTACTAGAGCTGAGCAAAAATTTTCAATCATTTCCAAGAGGTTTGTAAGGATTTTGAATTTCTATGAAAAAGGGTCATAATTTTCATGAATTTTTTGCATAAATTGTGTGCTTATTTGAGAAGTTCTATGGATTACGTACATATAATATAACCTCATACATCATGGTGTAAATTGATAACTGCAGGAATCAGGGAAGGATTTCGCTCTGCAGGGTTACGGACTCTTAACATTTCACCTTGTTCTAAATGGGATTCCATATAGGGTAAATTCCATTGAACAACACCAAGTTCTTGTTAAAAAAAAAAGTAACTCCCCTAACATTATGACAGGTGGAAGTTTAAGTTAAAGACTGCCATGTTTCTAAGAGGTACAGCACAGAACTCGTAGCCAGGGGGGCTGAAGGGCTAAGGTAAATTAGAGGCACATTTGTGCCCTGTAATCCTAGTTTGCTCTGGGAGCTGGAAAAGCCCTAAGTATTAAAAAAAAACAAAAACCCAGAACAAAAACAAACAGTTCAGGGGCATGGGGACTGTCTAAGTTACTGCCCTGTGGATCTTAGCATTGCCTTCCCATTCTGCTAGGTTATGTGTGGCAGCCCCATTTCTGGCATGCCTCTACAGCAGAATTACAAAAAGGTCCTCAGGATGCAGCCTTATAGCTGTCATCTGCAGTGCCTGTGCTGTGCTAATCATACGCAGACTGGATAAAAGGATTTTAGAGACCCTTCTGCCCTTTCACATTATGTAAAGGGGCTGGTGCAGGGATTAGGATCTCACCCCAGGACTGTATAGCATTGCAGAACTGACTCATTGCACTATGATTTCTTATGTGTTCCTTGATTTTAAACATCAGGTATCAGCCACTGTCAGAGCCATTGTGTAGAGGGTGGACTAGGTCTGGAAACCCTCAGTTGGAGGCCTCGTGGCTCTGTCTCACCCCATCCCAGAAAAAGAACAGTGAAGTAGTCCTCTGGGCATCCTAACGTGGCTGCAGGGGAGCAGCCAATCAGAGGGACTGTTAGAGTGAGCAATCAGGTTCCAGAAGGGCCCAGGGAGGGCTGCTGAAAGGACACCAACTGAGGGTACTGAGATGAGCCCCTGTTGGGCTGTTAAAGAAGGCAGCATCTCCAGGAAGGAACCCTTGGTGCTACAGCCCCATACTAGGACTCTGAGCAAGAACGAGAGACTGTATACTGCAGAAGGGGGACAGTGTGTGTGACTCGGCTGGAGGACTGAGTCACTGAAGACCGGCCACAAGAATCACTAGCCAGGTGCTCACAAGGGATGGGTGTCGCCCCATGAAAAAGACTGAGTGATTGCGGGCATGTATTGGCCATGGTTCACAAGAGGTGGGTGCCGATGGTGTTACACGCTGTTTCTGACTAAATGGATCTGGTACTACAGTGACTCCATAACGACATATAATAATATTTTAGACTAAGTAGCATCTTAAAATATTGGTGAGTCTCAAGATCTGAGTAGGACTGCTGTAATAACAGAATAATTACTTATTTCTCTGTGTTTCAATGGAATAAATCCCAAGAACTTGGGGGCAAGCCATATCTGTGCACTCATTGGAAAAGATGAATTCCAAACCAGAAGAAAACTCATAATTAACTAAACTATGTATTAGAAGTCAATAGCTATATGACTTAGTATAATAAACTTGGGCCTTGAGAAGAAATAAATTATAGTAAAGCAATCACAAACTAATTAATAGAAGAGGACTGTGTACAAATCATAGTCAATGTATTACCATAATAATTACAAAAGCACTAATCTCATTAAACCAACCTGTAACATGATTATCAGCTCCCATGAATTAGTGATGCCTTCTTCTCATACAGTAGAAGAAAAACTCACATGAAAAACACTAATTATGGCCAATGCAATGAAGAGGGCATGGATATTACATAGGGATTTTTCAATGTTCTACAAAGAAGAATTCTCCTTTCTTCTAAAAAGAGGATGAGCAAATCAGTCTTTGGCAGCAGCTGGAGTGGTAGCATGCTAATCAGACAAACATGGCTGTCTTACATTGATTTTTTTTGTATATTTACTTCAACAATGTCTTTACATCATTTTAATCTGGTTTACTAATGGCTTGTTGTACTCATTATGTTAAGATCAGGAAGTAGAATCACAGACGAAATCACAATCAGGAAACATCCCTTAACTGGGAACAGGTGAGACAGCTGTAATGTCTGGTAGGTTTTTGTTTCACTCTAATCATTATTGACAACTGTAGAAGGGCAATCAGAAGAAAGATCTAGTAACTTGAAACATCTGTTGAAATACAGTGGAAGTGAATGTCCAAAATACTAGAAAACTTCTTACATTTCAAATGCAAGATCAAAATAATAGGAAAAAATTCAATGACAATTGCCCAGGAACATATCTCCGCAGTTTTTGAACTAATAGCTGGTTAATCTCAAAATGTACAGCTCAGATGTTTACATACAACAAAGAATTATGGCAACAATATGATAAAAGTTATGAAGTACAGGTTTTCAAACAGTACATTGTAGTTCTGGCTGTGTTTTCGCCTGTTTTCTATAATTAGGTGAAAGTAAAACAATGTCACACTTGTAGTAATGATTTCAAATTTACCTTAGTACTTATTCTGGACTACAAAATACTATGGGGAAAATTTTGGACCCATTGAAGTCAATGGCAAAACTATTGACTTCAGTGGGGAAGACTTCACTGTGTTATATATACACAGAGAGAGAGAGGTATAAATAAAGATCACACACACCATGGTTATTGACTCATTCTAAACTTCTAAATTAAAAAAAAAACACAACAAAATAATCCCTCTCCCCCTTCACAAACAGAGAGAGAGAGAGACTGACCAGTCACATTTTGAGTGACTTGTCCACGAGTATAATTCAGATCTCCTGAAACTCATGGACTTTAAGCTATGACAGCGAGCACACATGATGCTGTGCCATGGTATCCAGTTTCTATCACTATGTTTGTTTGAGATGACCATATTGCTTGTAGGTGGTGAAGCTATCAGGCAGTTATCCAAGTCATCCAGAATAACAGCCGATAAAACCTATATATATATAAATAAATAAATGGAGATATGCCAATCTCCTAGAACTGGAAGGACCTTGAAAGGTCATCGAGTCCAGTCCCCTGCCTTCACTAGCAGGACCAAGTACTGTCCCCTGACAGATTTTTGCCCCAGATTCCTAAGTGGCCCCCTCAAGGATTGAACTCACAACCCTGGGTATATATATATATATATATATATATATATATATATATATATATATATATATATATATAAAAGGTTTTATCGGCTGTTATATATATATTATTTGGTGTTTTTCTTAGTTTACTTCTGGATGATTTTTTTTTAAATAGAGTTCTAGAGGTGCACTGAACATGGATTTTGAGGAAAAAGCTGATTTTATATCTATATCTATATCTATATATCTTACCATGATTAAATTTCCCATTTCTAGTCCTGATCCGTATAAACACGTAGACAACAAAACCCAAAATATACAAATGTCTTAGCAGTCACCCAAAATCTTCAGCTAATCAGATAGTTGAAACTTGGTTTCTACACAAATATTGGAAGCCAAGCAAGAAAGGAGGGTGGTGAAGATTTTTTGAGCAGAAGCTCTGTAGTAAAGCGGGGAGCAAGTGAGATAATGTAGCTTTAGGGAACATATTATTTTCCTTATTCTAATAAACTTTCCTGTTCAGATGTAGGGGGCATGATTCTTTCTGTGATTCTTTCACATTGTCACATGACAACCCAAAATGAAGCTTCTCAATAAAAATTAAAGTGAATTAGGGATTCTAATGATCTACATGGTGGCTCGCCTTTATTTCACTTTTTAAAAATGAATTGTTTGGTATGACAGGAATAATGTGAATGGCACTGAAAGTTGTGACTGAAAAATGGCTTCCTGCTTTGAAAATAATTGTCTACGCTTCACTTCAACGTTTATTTTCTATAAATACCTTGGCATTTATCTTGCAGTAGGAGACCATTATCCAGTCACAACGTTCAATTCCTTTTGACATTATCTCTTAAGCAAAATAGTAGCAGCAAGAATAAAGGACATGCTTATTGAAAGAATGCTTCTGTATGTGAGGAACATGAACAAATAGAGGAGATTGAATTCACCTTCTTGATCATCATTTGATGTGAAAACAAAATATTTATTCTATTTCTTCGTTAAGCCTTACAGTCTTGTTTTGAAAAGTAATAATAATAATGAAAGGCATTTAAAAAAGAAACACAGCAGTAACTCTTCCAACATTTTTAAGTTCATCTGATGTGTACCCTCCTGAAGCTTCTGTCCGTCTTCAAAGAAAAGAAAGTCCTTTGTTACAAATGCTCAGTGTTCTTAAATGGAATTCACACTGTAGTGTAGGAAATCTACCCTTGAGGATAGGTGGAATTTCAAGGCTCAGACCTCCTGTACATTTTTCAATGTGTTTTATCAGCAGTATTATTATTTGGTGTTTTTCTTACTTTACTTTTGGATGATTTTTTTTTTAAATAGAGTTCTAGAGGTGCACTGAACATGGATTTTGAGGAAAAAGCTCTGATTTTATATTCCATTAATATTTTATATTTGCTGTTGGTAGCCACATTTCAGTTGTACTGTCGAAGGAAAGAAGACAGCAAGTGGACAACCAAAGCTACTGAAGGTTCACCACTATATTTTCCACAAAAAACTGACCCCATGTAGTAAAAGTAATGGGCTGCACTTTTCTATTCTCTCCGTACAAGTAAAAACAGCTGGGAAGAGCAGAGCGACGCAAGACTCAGTGAAGTAGAAATACCACACTACACGCATGAAGCAAATAGTCAACAGACAGAGTAGACACTAGAGAAGTACACTTAGAAAGTGGTCCTGTGCTTTGTGGGCTTTTCAGAGAGACTTCTTTGCAACATGGTTATGACTTGTGACCAAGAGTGCATCTCCCTGCATCTGAAGAAGTGGTTTTTTTTACCCACGAAAGCTTATGCCCAAATAAATCTGTTAGTCTTTAAGGTGCCACCAGACTCCTCGCTGATTTTGTGGATACAGACTAAGACAGCTACCCCACTGATACTTGGTACCAAGTATTTTGGGGGGGCGGGTGGTCGGGGATGGGGAACAGGGGAGATTGGATAGGCATGGGAGTCTCGAGGGGCCTGTCAGGGGGCAGGGGTGTGGATAGGGGTCGGGGTAGTCAGGGGACAGGGAGCAGGGGCGGCTGGATAGGGTTTGGGGACTCCAGGTGGTAGTTAGGGGCGGGGGGTCCCGGGAGGGGGTGGTCAGGAGACAAGGAGTAGCGGGGGTTGGATAGGTTGATGGTTCTGAGGGGGGCAGTCAAAGAGCAGGAAGTGGGAGGGGCAGATAGGGGGCGGGGCCAGGCTGCTGCGGGAGGCACAGCCTTCCCCACCTGGCCCTCCATACAGTTTGGCAACCCTGACGTGGCCCTCGGGCCAAAAAATTTGCCCATCCCTGCTTTATCTACTGTCTCCTAGTCCTGTGCTTGAGCTGCAAGACCCTCCTTCTCTCAAATATATATTCACACACAAACTCTCTCTCTAAATATGGCTAAGCTTTTCAAAAGTGACTAGTGATTCGGGATGGTTCCATTTCTGAGTGCCCAACTTGCGGTACCTTAAAGGGGCCTGGTTTTAGAAAGTGCTGAGCCTGTGAAAGCTGCCAAAAGGTGGGATTTTAACTTAACTCTGCTACCACTGAAGTCAACAGGAAAACTACTGATTTCTGTGGAAACCGATTTAGGCCAATGCTGAGCACTTTTGAAAATCTCAGCCTGCAGCTATTCTGTATGCACCCACATGCACAGAATACACAGGGCCAGATCATAAGCTGGTATAAATTGGTGTAACTTCAATGGAGCCAGGTGGATTTACACCAGCTGAAGGATCTGGCCCACAACTGGAGTTATTTATAGGAATCACTATTTGCCAAAGAAAGGTATTGATACAGGGCTTGAATAAATGAATGACAGTAGGAGAGGACTTCTCAAATCACAAGCAATTGCAAACCACTTTTTCCAGCCTCTGGGACAATACATTTTCCTATAATTTGAAAATTTCAGCATATGGTAATATATCCTTTAAAAATTTGGTTTCACCCTTAATGTTCTGCAGTCTATTTTAGGTCAAAGACCACTTTGATCCAATATCTAATAAGGCATGAATTCAGTACCATTATATTTAAGTACTCCTAATTTTGACTAAATGAAAATTTTTCTAAGTAATGATAGTTGTTAGATAAAAAAATAACAGGACTAAAGAAAACTGCGCTCTCACTTTGTTTTTTTATTAAGGTAATGTAACGGGACATATTTCTGTTTAGTAAAAGATACATTTTATAAATAGTAAGTTATAAAAGTTAACATACATAATCATCTCAACTTCACTGTAAAGTAGGTTCTTACATAATAGTGTTCCGATCTGTAAAATGGGGTAAATGAGAAAGAGAAGGGAAGTGAATAACCCAAGGCCACACAGCCAGACAGGGACAGAGCTAAGAACAGATCTCATGTCTCCTGACTCTCACTTGCCTACTCCTTCATCGAGACTACAAGACTCTGTTACATTGTTACATAGACAGAAATAATTTTAGGCCATATGAAAGACATTTCCATACTATAAGATGAATATAGGAAACTTCCTCTAGTATGAGGATCATCATAATTAAGTGTATCTATATAGGTTTGGGTCTGGCCAAAACCAGCTTTCACAAGTCTATTTACATATGTCATAAAACTAAATAATAAAAATAAGAATCAGCCTATCTGACCCTTCCCTGAACTTTTCTGGTAAGCCCACCTGAAATGTACTTGCTATAGCACCAACATTTACAAAGTAGCTGATTGGCTTCCCTGCTCTGGAAAAATGATTGATCTGAAGTCACTCTGTGCTCTAGCTAGAGAGTCACTGTAGGGTCCGTGGGAGGGAGGGAGGGAGCGGGGGAGAGGTTGAGCGGGGAGGGCATGAGAAGAACATAGTGAGAAAGGTTTGTACTTCAAATCAGATTCAGACTTTCTGATTAATCCAGCACCTTTAGGTTGAGTACCATTTGATTGAATGGCTCATTAATGTCATTAAGCTTCTTGTTTCCTAATTGCATTTTAGTATAGAGGACTCAAGGCAAAACTGAACTAACCCAGAGAAGCCCACAATCAAATTTGATTGAGTCCAGTGTTAGTGTTGCACCTCTATTAACCTACATGCAGCGTGGGCTGGACCTACACAATGCCTCTCAGGAGGGGAAAAAATCCAATCTTCTTCAGCTTTTGCTTTATTATGAATTTTCAGGAAATTATGAGTAGGTATATAATTAACCCTATCAGAAGCAGCCATTATTTCAGATGGTGAATGCTGCCTACCATTTTCTAAATCAACAGATGTTGACCTTGTAGTGGCAAATTTTCACTCAGTGACATGGAACCTAATCAACAGTACATCCTTTACCTATATAGGAAAGGCACGATCAATTTAAAAGTTTTTTTTTTTGTCAAGAAAGGTCCAGGGTTAAAATCTCATTTAGGCTGCATCCATCTAAATGTGGCTTTGGGTTATTTCTATTAGTTAGGCTGTTCATGAATTCTGGCTAAAAAAAAAAAAAGAAAGAACACTTTTAGAACTACAAAGAAATTGATTTAATGGTACGCATGACTTCAAATTCAGTCTTTGTAAAATGGCCCTTGACAAAATGATTTGAAGATTTCTGACTATCTCTCTTTTTTCATCTCAGTTCTAGTCTTCATGGAAATACTGTCTGCAAGCAGATAGTAACACTAAGATAACCATTTTCCTAAAGTAGTCATGCATTTCAGACATTATCTGGTAACCAGGCAGGCATGCCACTCTTAATCTCAGTAACCATTTCTGAAAAACATTATGTAGCCAGTTTAAGCCTTGCAAACAGCATCTTATTCTTTGCCTTTCACAGTCACTTAGAACCTGTGCAAAATGTGTATAACACATTCACTGAAATCATACTTCGAATTCACATACAACCTTTCATCTGATGGTCTCAAAGTGCTTTAACAAATTAAATCCTTCATGGTTTTCCAGACATATTCCCAAGAAGGGGAAATTAAACCAACTCTGCGCTTCAACTACCAGTTCTCCCTGGAATTACTCTGCTGAGAGGAGCAGGTTGCTGACCTTCATGGAAGATGCCAGGAACTCAACCTCCCACTTTTGGGGGATTTGGGGTCAACCACGTGGAGGCACTGTGACTCCATGCTGCTGCCCAGGACCCCCAGTTCCCATGTAGTCCCTTTACATGGCTTTCCCTTCCTGTTACCATTGGAATCATTCTACCTTCGAAAGGGGATTTCACAACACAGAAGGTCCTGTTACTGTAGATTCATTGGCAGTAACCATCTCCACTTTTCCCCTTGAGTGGAGAGGAGAAGAATGCTGAAAAAGGCAATGGTACTCCATCTGCTACACCTACCTCCTAATCTACGGACATAGTTCCAAAGGGAGAAGATGATGATCAATTTGTGAGAGATGGCATGCTCTGCTTTTTTACCTCACTCTCATTATACATGAGTGAAGAAACACCAATTTTAGTGGCAGCAACAGAAATATAGATTCTTAGACTTTAAGGTCAGAAGGGATCATTATGATCATCTAGTCTGACCTCCTGCACAATACAGGCCACAGAATCTCACCCACCCACTCCTGCAATAATCCTCTCACCTATGTCTCAGCTATTGAAGTCCTCAAATCATGGTTTAAAGACTTCAAGATGCAGAGAATCCTCCTGCAAGTGACCCATGCCCCATGCTGCAGATGAAGGCGAAAAACCTCCAGGGCCTCTGCCAATCTACCCTGGAGGAAAATTCCTTCCCGACCCCGAATATTACCCAAATCACCTTATTCCTACTCCTGTTCCTTAACTACTCGACAGCCTTCTTTCTTATGTTGTATCAGGTCTATTAATGATGTAATAAGAGGGTCAGATAATCTCATCAAAGGATTCAGTGTAGCCACTACAAAGATCCTAATTAGTAACATTTTATGAAAGAATGTAGTCACTCCAAGGATGTTGCAAAAGAGTCCCAGGGGAAAAAAAACCCTCACAGTGTCACCCCAGGGCTGAGGAGCACTATGATAAAGAACTGTTATACTGACAGGGGTTGAAAGTAGGAAACATTCCCTGGGCAGATACCTACAGAACCTATGCTTTCACTGGTGGACTCCAGTCCACCAAAACACACACATATTTCTAGCTTTTACAATGTAGAAGAACCTGCAATGGCCAACCAACAGAGTGTTCCTTAGTCTTCAAACAGCCAGCTCCAGTGCCTCTGGTACTGCTCCAAGCCCACTCAAATTGCAACAGAGTGATAGCATTGACTGTTGCTATTCTGAACCTTGCAAAACTCTTGAGAATCAATACAGTTTCACTCTCTGTGGCTTCTTGGGATGTTGAAAGAACTGTGGAGGAAAGCATTGGAGCTATTTATAGGAATCAAGACCAAAAAAATGAAGGCCGTGTGAAGTGTCAAATATTAGACGCATCCTACCTCCTTTCCAATTCAGAAGCCATAAAGCCACGGAAAGAATACAATAGCAAAATTCCATTCCCATGCCGTCAATTCCTTCCCTCTCACAGCAATCAGGAGGCTTGGAAGAGTGAGTGTATCTATGTGTTTGTGTGTGTGTATATGAGTGAATGAGAGTGAAAATACTCCTTTCTGTTTCCTGCAACTGAGTGGGGATTTTTTGCAAGGCTTCAAGTTTTTCTTATCCCATAAGCCAAAGGTAGATTCAAAAGATGAACACTTCCGAGCATAGTCCAGGGTCAACACCCTTCTATTTCCCAGCAGTTGGGGACAAAGGGTTGGCTTTTCACCTGGACATTGTATCTTAATACTCCCACTCATTTCGATCAATTACTTATATTTTCTATAAGATGCCTTACATATTTTTTGAGTCTGTCTTGTACATAGGAGCTTTTATTGGTTAGTTGCCATTGCATTGTACATCATTAACATCAAGCTAATAACTCACTCTTTGTTTACAAATGGGTGGTGCCTCACGAGGGAAAGTTATTGCTGTAACTAAGAGAAGAGAGTTATTTTTCCTATAAATAAATTCACAGTATTCTCCATTTTCCAGTCATTAACAACTATGATCAAGTTATCACTGAACTTTAGTTTATGTTTTGGAAGTACTAGAGGTCATCTTTCTATAATGAATATACATTAGCAGCAAGTTCATACAAGTCTCCTTGTACTATTTGTGATACTAATCTTGTTTCCTTTAGAACTCCAAAACATGACTCCATCAAATGGGGGGGGATGTTATTCTGTCATAAATGCAACATTTCCACAGTATTCTGATGCTTATGAACGCAAAAGATACTGTCCAGTTTGTTTTCTTAATATGATATATTTTTCAAGTGAACAGTCTGATTCATTGGGTCCCAAATATCAAGATAGCAAATGGAAGCTAAACAATGCTACCTATGCCAAAAATTTTTTTGAAAGGCATTCCATGTATTTCAGGAGACTTCTCATGCATGTTATTGGATCAAGAGAGGATGTGAATTCTGATGTCTAATGTTCAGTGATATGCCAATTCAAAACCAAAGGAGAAAAGTAATCCTTTAATCCTTTGTAAAGGATTTGCTATGAATTTACAAAGTGGTTATAGTATACTTTGAAAAGTGTCTTAATAAAAATGGCATTGGAGAATTCCAGGTTCTTCCGCACACATCATTTGGAACTGGAAGTACACAATCAGGCAGCAGCAGAGATTTTTTAAAAAGCAAATACAATACAGTACTGTGTTAAACGTAAACTATTAAAAAAGAGAAAGTTTAAAAAAGATTTGACAAGGTAAGGAAACTGTTTCTGTGCATGTTTCATTTAAATTAAGATGGTTAAACGCAGCATTTTTCTTCTGTTCAGGTCTAAAAACTTTTGAAAGAACCACTGTAACATTTTGTTCAGTTACAAACATTTCAGAGTTACAAACAACCTTCATTCCTGAGGTGTTCGTAACTGAAATTCAGCAGGCCAAATTCAGCCCTTACTTATGCTTGTTAAACCTAGCTGTATTTATTGAAGTTAAACAGACATAACAAGGCCCAGCAATTAGAACTTAGTTAAAATTTTTCTTTGTGATGTGCAAGACAGCAGAAACAGCTTACTCTGGCACAGATGTGTTGGGCTCATAACAGTAATAAGTAGAACCACTGCAGGGTTCATAACAGTAATAAGTGGTAAACCATGATTTTTGACACCAAATTAAGCAGCTTTGACTCCAAGTACACAGACAGAGATTATTGAGTAAAGGTATTATTATTACAGTCATGTTCCAGAGCAAAACTGCATTTTAAGAACTGAAAAATCTTTATCAATTCTATTAACATTTTTCCTCAAATATTTTTCTATGGGTGTTTTATGTCACACATGGTATTTTACATATAAATTCTATTTTGTTCATGTCAAATTATTTTCATTTGCTAGAAGAAGAGTTTACTGTGGAAGAAGAAAAAAATTGGGGGGAGTAAAACCATTTTATAATGCATAGAAAAAGGTTAGTAAAATAAACAGCTCTCTACAGCACTTATACTCTACCTTGGTCAGAAATAGTTGAGACCTATCTAATCTGACACAGGATTTCCTTATTAAGCAAACACTAATACATCCTTGTAGTAAAATGAGGCCCTGAAACATAAACCCTTGTATCAGAGGTCCAGGATGAGGCCTAAGGCCTGAGCTATAGTAATGGTCAAGACTTTGCTAACATTAAGCAAAGTTAATCTGTGAGCCAGAGGCAGGCCCTGCTCACAAAAGCTGGCAAGGAAAGGACTGATGTTGCAAAAGTACACAAACCTAAGAGATACCAGAACACTTTTACATGCCACACAGATAACAAATAACAGGCTGACCCATTCTAAAGACGGGCAAACGGGTAACAAGATGGATAGAGTTGTTTTGTTCGAACCATCATGTACAAGGCGGCACCCTACTGCGTAGAGGGGTTGTACCTTGTTATGTAGAAGGGTTGCACCTCAATGCGTCAGTAGCGTTATGTAACTTGTTTGCACCTGTGTATAAGAATGCAGCCCTGGGGTGGTGTCTTTGACCGGCCTAGGGGGCAGTGGAAAGTCCCGCCACTGACTGAGCTGTATCCATTGCCAGGGAGAACATAGGGACTAGCAACAAACCGTAGATATATAATCCGGGGAGCTAGAGATTGTGTTTCTCCTCGACAATAAACCTGGCCGGGTGCCTTCGTACCTTACTAGAGTCTGTGATCATTGGGGGTTCTCTCGGGGTCTGCTGTGTCAGCTATCTGCGCAGAGCCGGGGCAGCACACAGAGGGAACACACGCATGCAACCGACTGATATCAACATTGAACAGAGCAGAGCACCACACCGGTAGCCATCTGACAACAATCCTTAAGGCAAATAATAAAGGATAAATCTTCCTTGGCCACCAGCAAGGAAGGTGTGATAACCAGAAGAACTGGTGTGCTTCAGGTCACAAGGTAGGGCCAAGATATGGGAAACCTGAACAGGAAGGCTGCATCTTGTAATACCCCTAAAGCTGTGTTCTGCAGTGGCTCCCTCCACTCCTGTGATCATGTTGCCTGAGGATGTAGTCATGACTGGAGCAACTCTGGTGCTACTCAATAGCCTCTGGCAAACAAAATCATTAGCGGGCTGGGGCAAATGACTTACAAGGAGAGGCTGAGGGAGCTGGGATTATTTAGTCTGCAGAAGAGTGAGGGGGGATTTGATAGCAGCCTTCAACTACCTGAAGGGGGGTTCCAAAGAGGATGGAGCTCGGCTGTTCTCAGTGGTGGCAGATGATGGAACAAGAAGCAATGGTCTCAAATTGCAGTGGGGGAGGTCTAGGCTGGATATTAGAAAAAACTATTTCCCTAGGAGGGTGGTGAAGCACTGGAATCGGTTACCTAGGGAGGAGGTAGAATCTCCTTCCTTAGAGGTTTTTAAGGCCTGGCTTAACAAAGCCCTGGCTGGGATGATTTAGTTGGTGTTGGTCCCACCTCCTGAGGTCTCTTCCAACCCTAATCTTCTATGATTTTAGGAATTCCATTCCCACCCCAGCCACTGCCATACATCTATATATTAAGACCATTTATTCTAGCTGTGAGCAGGGACCAGTATATAAACACAAGAATGTAAGAATGGCCACAATAGTCCATTAAGCCTAGCACCCTGTCTTCAGATAGTGGCTTGTGCCAGATGCTTCAGAGGGAGTGAACAGAATAGGATATTTTAGAGTGATCCACCCTATCATCCAGTTCCAGCTTCTGGCAGCCAGAGGTTTAGGGATATGCAGAGCAGGAGGTTACATCCCTGACCATCTTGGCTAATAACCACTGATTGACTTATTCTCCATGAACTTATCTAATTCTTTTTTGAATCCAGTTATACTTTTGATCTTTCACAAGATTCCCTGGCAATAAGTTCCACGGGTTGACTATGTATTGTGTGAAGTAGTACTTCCTTGTGTTTATTTTAAACCCACTGCTTATTAATTTCGTTGGGTGGCCCCTGATTGTTGTGTTATGTGAAGAGGTAAATAACACTTCTTTATTCACTTTCTCCACACCATTCATGATTTTATAAATCGCTGTCATATCTCAACTTAGTCATCTCTTTTCCAACCTGAACAGTCCCAGACTTTTTAATCTATCCTTCTATGGAAGTTGTTCCAAACCCCTAATATTTTTTTTGCCCTTCTCTGTATATTTTCCAATTCTAATATATATTTAGTTTTATCAAGATAAGCGGTGTTGTCCTCTCGAGGACCGGTTTTACGAATGTGACACTTAGCAATTACCCCCCTAAGGTTTAGATTTATTTTTTTTATGAAAAAAATGAAAACAACACAATACCACAATGGAGAGACCACAGGGACATGCAAGATATTCATCTCTTTTAAACTGGCATAGATTCATAAAAGCTAATTCTGCCCCAATGAGTTTTAGAATTTGCAGAATATAGAGGATTTACTGAAACATTCCTCTGGATCATGCTCCACTAAGAATAAAGCTGTGCAATTCAGTAGCTTATTAGGAGGGCTGTACCTTGGGGGCTGATGGGCCCGGGACAAATCTTCCTCCCCGACCTCATCTGCCACTCCTCCGCCTCATCATCCGCCTGCCTCCTCACCCCTCTCCCACCTGTCCGTCTGCCACTCGCCTCCCCGTTCGCCTCCTCACCCTGCTTGCCTGCCCGCCTCCTCACCTGAATATCAGGACAAATGCTGTCCTGATCGTATATCGGTCAGGATGCGGGACAAATGCTAAATATTGGGACAGTCCTGATTTTATCGAAGTGCAGGGCCCGGGGCAGTCGCCCCGATTTGCGCTACCCAAGGGACAGGTCTGCTTACTAGCGCAATATTGTTGTAACAGATCTAGATTAAATTTGAGGACGAGAAGAAATAATTACTAGACAGCCTAGATGGATCATCAGTAGGTTGACAAACCTCTTACATGGACTGGCCACTACAGGGGAACCAACCTCCACATTAGGTTAATGTGAGTTATATGAACCTTGTCAGTGATCTGGCTAGCTCTAATCAGATGTTCACTTGTTGATTTCAGAGCCATTTGTTAAACAAAAGCATATTCTAAAATACAGAGTAAAATACATACCAAAAAGGAAGACAAGTAGAACTATATGAAATAATTTGTCCCCCAGTAGAGGGTAAAAGAAACACTTTTACCAATTTCATTAGAAATGAGATAGTATTGTGCTCTTGCATCAAAAAATTTTCATCAGTTGCAAAAAATATTTTTCTTTTTGCTGACAAAATGGCCAAGTAATTGTGAAAATTTTGAAATGTCCCCTGTGGAAAGTGTGTAAATACTCATGATTGGTTCCCAACTGGAACTCTGCCACAAGAAACTGTTTTCTGGTTGAACAGGTAGCATTTAATTCTTGACCAAATTTACAATACTTATAGAACAAGGTGACTATCTTAGTTTAACAACCAAAACTGCTCAAAGTAAAACTTAATAATTATATCCATCTGAACTCACAAGCACAAGTAGTAATCACTGAACAGCGAAGGCACTTAGTGGAGATGAATGTGACAAATGCTTGGGTTATGCTATTCTTCTCTAACAAGTTCACCATTTCTACAAAATGCTGGACTGAAAAATGTTCAACCTCCGAACTTCTTAAACAAATTGCAAGGGATGTTGCTATCAAAGCAGCCAAAGTAGTCTTCTAAAAGAACAGTTATAATATCCCAGGTGCATTGAATAAAAGATCACCACAGATCAGGCAAGCTAACTAATTTGCAAAGCAATCTAAGCAGCACACAATTGCAGAAATAATAAAGGATTATGTGTGTCCCATTTCACCATCTCATCATATATAGTCTCACAAGAATGAGATAACACGGGACTATTTCCCATTACTTGCACTTTGAATCAGATTAATGTTTTGAAGACTATATACACTTTGTGATGGGATGTAGTGGAGTACTCTTGACTATAGCAAAGGAAAGTCTTCTTGAAAGAGAAAAAAGTATATGCCACATACTGAAATGACTGTATAAGCTGTGAGTCCTAGAGGGAGGACTGACAGCCGGACCTCTGTAATGGCTCCATCTTGCAGTGGGCCGAGCACTTTGGCCTGCTGCAGCAAAACACTTCGGCCCCTGCAGCTCCAGGATAAGGGTATGCTCAGTTGCTTTCTGGAAATGGCTCATGTGCAGTCTGGTCAGCTTATAAGAACTATGATGGGACAGATTGTGATCCGTACAAATAATGTCTTCAGAGAATTTGGCTGCCAAGCTAAGAAGTCGCTACTGAGCATGTGTAAACTATGATTTTGTCAAAGGCTTATAATTTGGGCAGAATTTCAATGGGAGGAAAAGGCACATCGTTCACACCAGAGCGAGCCTCCTGCCAAATTTCAATCTCCCGGCCCCAAAGCATGGGGCTGCTAGAACTTCTCACCCAACAGTTGTAAGACTTTTTTTTTTTTTTAAACATGGGCAGAACAACATATTTTTCCCTAATCATATTCACAGAAATGGCTTCTTAAACCTAAATTTAAAAAAATCAAACCCACCTCTGAAAATTTCAGCTAAAATTGTGTAAATCTGGCAAAGGTATAAGCAGGTGAAAAAGAAGGCCTTATAATGCAAAGTATTGGACAACTTTAACAATAGGCTATTTACTGGAGGTGGTTCCTCCCCTCTGCACCAAGTATATAAACACAGATTGGCTGATGTGGTTGTGTATTGGAAACTGATATTTGTATTGATTTTGAATTGTGCGTGGGAAGGTGACAAGGGAAGGAATGCTCAGTCCGGAAAATACATCTTTGCATCATATTGTATTCTTAAATCTACATGTGGCTCTCATTGATGGCATTAGGATCTGTCTTCATAAATCAAGGATACAACAGGTCTTTCGTAAATGATGGTCTAAGCATCATATGCCTGTTATTGGCTCTGGTGACCTTTCAAAGTGCAACCAAGATATGTACTGCTACCGATCTTTATTTTCTCCGTCTCCTTCAGCTCATGCATTTCAGGTTCAGTATCCAAAATTTTGCCATGGCAGCTGACAGAGACCAGTCTCCTTTAAAATTTATTTTCAGTCCCTAGAATATGTCTTGAATTATATTGTGAGTGGCTTATGTAATTTTCTTGCAGACACTGAAGTCTCTCAACAAGTATTGATATTGTGGAGGCAGCACGGGCTTTGTCAATCCCCTTAAAGTCCCTGTACACAGAAGTTTTATGTCTGTTTTAACATTTTAACCAGAGGTGGTCAGTCCCCACGAAATTGCTATTTTTCCAAAGATTTCAATTTTCACTCCTGGTCATGATCCCTCCCATCTGCCATTAGCACTATTAAATGATGCTGAATAAATGTGTCAAGGCCCTTTTACAATGAGAAATAACAAAAGGTCCTTTCTTTCTTGGCATTTCTAGTTTCCATGCTGGAAATACTGCAAGTCTGATCATAATAAAGAGGAACTGATCACAGAACTAAAAAATTATGGTAGCTTGGGTATTAATGATCATGACTTGATCATATTTATAATGTGCAAACAGAATAAAGTCCAGACCAGTGAGAATATATACATATAAACACAACACACACACACACTGCTTTAAAATGGCCAGTTGCACAAAGCTGAAAACTATTATGGACCAAATCTACTAGGAGGAAGAATATAATCAGAAAAATGTGATTGATAATTGGGAATTATTTAAGAACACTTTACTAGATGCCCAAAAAGCCACAATCCCACAACAGAGGGGGAAGGCTGTATTGCTTAAAAATAAGGGGTGTAATGAAAACTATAAAATCTATTTCGATAAATGTAATATAGGAATAAACACAAAAAATGGAAGAAAGTGGAAGCTGGTAATGAATATAAAACAGAAGCTAGGAATTGTACAAAATTGATAAGGGAAGCAAAAGGACAAGAGGAGAACTTGATGACCCACAGAGTTAAGGATAAAAACAAGCAGTTTAAGTATGTTGGGAACAAAAATTTGGGAAAATACAGATGATTTAATTATATCATGAGCTAACATTCTTTGCATTCCTCTAGAAGCTGGTAATGAATATAAAACAGAAGCTAGGAATTGTACAAAATTGATAAGGGAAGCAAAAGGACAAGAGGAGAACTTGATGACCCACAGAGTTAAGGATAAAAACAAGCAGTTTAAGTATGTTGGGAACAAAAATTTGGGAAAATACAGATGATTTAATTATATCATGAGCTAACATTCTTTGCATTCCTCTAGTATTTGAGGATGATGTTAAACAACAGCTCCAAAAGCTAGACATTTTAAAATCAGCTGGCCGGGATAGATTGCACACAAGAGATTTAAAAGAGCTGGCTGAGGAGATTGCTGAACCATTAATGCTGATTTTTCAATAAGCCTTGGAACACCAGGGAAGTTCCAGAAGAATGGAAGAAAGCTAATGTTACACCAATATTTTAAAAGGGTAAACAGGGTGACTGGTTAATTATATTCCTGTCTGTCTGATATCAATCCTGGGCCAGCTAATATAGGACTTGATTAATAAAGAATTAAAGGAGGTATTGTAAAAATTAATGTAAATCAACATGGGTTTATGGAAAATACATCCTGTCAAACTAACTTGATATATTTTTGATGAGATTACAGATTAAGTTGATGAAGATAAAACTGTTAATGTAATACTTAGACTTCTGTAAGACATTTGACTTGGTAATCTCTGACATTTTGATTAAAAAATTAGATATCAAATTAACATGGCACACATTAAATGGAATAAAAGTGGGCTAACTGATGGATCTCAACATGTAATTGTGAATGGGGAATCATCATCAAATTGGTATTTTCTATTGGGGCCCCAGAATAATCGTTTTTTGGCCGTACAGAATGTAACATTTTTATTAATGACATGGAAGAAAATAAAATCACTGATAGAGTTTGCAGACGACACAAAAATTGCGGGAGTAGTAAATAATGAAGAGAACAGGTCATTGACTGAAAGTGATCTCGATTGCTCAGTAAACTAGGCACAAGCAAACAATAAGCATTAATATGGCTAAATGTAAACGTATACACCTTGGAACAAAGAACATAGGCCATACTTACAAGATGGTAGGCTCTGCCCTGGGAAGCAGTGAAAAAGAATTGGGGGTCATGCTGGATTATCAGCTGAACATGAGCTTCCAGTGTAATGCTGTGGCAAAAGGAACTAATGCAATCCTAGGATGCATAAATGGGAATCTCAAGTAGGGGAAGGTTATTTTACCTCTATTTTTGGCACTGGTGTGACCAGTGCTGGAACAGTGTGTCCTGTTCTGGTGCCAACAATGCAAGAAGGATGTTGATAGATTGAAGAGGGTTCAGAGAAGAGCCGTGAGAATGATTAAAGGATTAGACAATATGCCTTATAGTGATAGACTCAAGGAGCTTAATCTATTTAGCTTAACAAAGAGAAGGTTAAGGGATGACTTGATTACAGGCAAGAAGTATCTATATGGGGGGGGGGGGAATACTTAATATTAGGCTCTTTAATCTACCGGGGAAAGTGTATCATGATCCAATGGCTGGAAGCTGAGGCTAAACAAATTCAGACTAGAAATAAGGCCAAAATGTTTAATTAAGAGGGTAATTAACCATTGGAACAACTTCCTGGGGCCACTGTTGATTCTCCATCACTGAAAATTTTGAAATCAAGATTGGATGTTTTTCTCTGCTCGAAGAATTATGATTTGCAAATCTTTCTTGTCTTCACTACTTCTAAGGATGGAGCTAAATTTAGAATCGAGCTCAGACTAGGATGATAGAGTTTCAGTGTTACGACGTGAACTGGTATTTCCTAACAAACAAATGGGGAGGCAGATGGCTCCTCTGAATAGTGCAGAACAACAAAACTACTCCATGTATTGTTATGGCACTCTGCCATTCTGAAGATGGCTACATATTAAAAAAAGATCACCTTATCTCTCAAAGTACTAAAACAGACAACCTGGATTGTATTTGAGAAGCCATTACCAGATCTATGGAGAAGGGATGGGCCACATCCTGCTCTTAACTGTGCACATTTCTATGAATTATTAATAGAATGGGGGACATCAGGCATTTTTGTTTTCCACTAGTTTCTATTTGTCTTTATATGCCCTGTTTAGACCAACCCTACAGAAAAATGTGGATGTCCTGAGCAGAAATATAAAATCCACTTTTCCTCACTTGCAATAAACGACCATTAATTATTTTATGTAATTTACTGTTGATAAATGCAAAGTAATGCACATTGGAAAGCATAATCCCAACTATACGTATAAAATGATGGGGTCTAATTTAGCTCAAGAAAGATCTTGGAATCATTGTGGAGAGTTCGCTGAAAACATCCACTCAATGTGCAGTGGCAGTCAAAAAAGCAAACAGAATGCTGGGAATAATTAAGAAAGGGATAGATAATAGGACAGAAAATATCATGTTACCTCTATATAAGCCCATGGTACATCTACATCTTGAATACTGTGTGCAGATGTGGTCGCCCCATCTCAAAAAAGATATATTGGAATTGGGAAAAGGTTCAGAAAAGGGCAGCAAAAATGATTAGGAGTAAGGAACAGCTTCCGTATGATGAGAGATTAATAAGACTGGGACTTTCCAGCTTGGAAAAGAGATGGCTAAGGGGAGAGATGATTGAGGTCTATAAAATCATGACTGGTATAGAGAAAGTAGATAAGGAAGTGTTGTTTGCTACTTCTCATAACACAAGAACTAGGGGTCATCAAATGAAATTAATAGGCAGCAGGTTTAAAACAAATAAAAGGAAGTATTTCTTCACACAATGCACAGCCAACCTGAGGAATTCCTTGCCAGAGGATGTTGTGAAGGCCAAGACCATAAAAGGGTACAAAAAAGAAGTAGATAAATTCATGGAGGATAGGTACATCAATGGCTATTAGCCAGGATGGGCAGGAATGGTGTCCCTAGCCTCTGTTTGCCAGAAGCTGGGAATGAGTGCCAGGGGATGGATCACCTGATTTCCTGTTCTGTTCATTCCTTCTGAGGAACCTGGCACTGGCCACTGTTGAAAGATGGGATACTGGGCTAGATGGACCTTTGGTCGATCCGGTAGGGCCATTCTTATGTTAGGTTAATAAAATTCTTATTATTTTTTAAAATTAAAAGCACACAAAATAAACATTCAAAGTCCTATATAAATCTTAATCTATAACTCCCAAATGTGAAATATAAATCATATTGAATATACAAAAATAACTATTAAGCTAATAAACTTGTTCAAACAGGAACCACCTATAATTTGTTCTGATTTTGCAATAGCTGTATCCTCTTACTTAAAAATTAAAGAAAGATCTGCCCATTTCTTAAAGATTTTAATGAACCAGGATTATGTATTTGTCCTAGGCATTTGTGTGTAACTGAAAAAAATCTTGCCAGGAACAAATGACACATTTAAGTGATAGAGAAATAAATATCGCAAACAGAATTTCAAGTGCATAATCATAAGGCAAGACTGACAATTTCTTTATGATTTTATAACAAGCACATCTAGTTTCATCATTCATTTAATAATATTTAATGTTACATATCACAATCAGTGAATAAACATGTAACATGAATGCTTTTCACCATTGCAGTCTTTATAGGGTACCATATTCTGACTAAGAATGTTCCATATTTATACACTATATTAAGATGCTCTTTAAATTTACCTCATGTTATATATGTTTGAATCTACACACTTCTTTCTAGATGAAAATTTATTTCCATGCAGCATATACTAGTATTGTCCTCCGATAGACGTTCTAAAGTACCACCTTTGCATTCTCAGGCACTGATACTACTCATCTAGATGAGCACTCAAACCTATTTTTGCTACTTACTGTGCTCTCATGGACATCTTTTTAGACTGAAGAATGAGCCAGTGATGCTCTGAAGAAATAGCAAGTTGATGTCTTATCAGATATTTATGGATGCTCTGCCATCCACTTTTGTCTTCTGTGCCATCCACTTCTCTACCATTCATGGTACTTGGTATGGCACAAATAGCTCTTTATAAGATTCAAGAGAAACAGGAGGGAGAGCCCTTAGAGATATGAGAAGCAGACTACATTATATTTCATCTTGACACAAAGATTGCAATACAAAGGGCCTGAATCACTTAGTTTTACACTTTACCAGTTTAACTCCGTGGTCTTCTGTGGAAATAGTCCTGATTTACACAAGTGAGAGATCAGAATCAGGCCCAAGGATTGCACTCAGCAACATTTCATGACAAAGATTACAATAACATCAGAAATAAGAAAATTATAATAATCTTGGACCAGATCTTTGGCTGCAGCTGAAGAGGATTCTGTGCAGGTGAGGGTGTGTGTGTGTTCAGAAGATTCCCACTGTGTTCACCCAACCACAAAACTGCTCTCCACTGGGTCTGCTTGCCCAGTGCAAATCAGAAGAGTAAGAAGTCTGCTCTAACCTCTACCACCTGCCAAGAGTATCAAGGGGCTAGTACAGCAGCCAGGGATCACAAAGGTGCAGTTGGTCACAACCCTTCTACTGAACATACCCACTGTGCCAGCAGCTGCAAGAGAGGTAGTGCAGGAACCACCAGAAGATCCCTCCGTGCAGGGAAAAGCCTCTGGGGGCCAGATGTTCTAAGTGTAAGGCTGCTTTACACCAGAGGAGTGGTGTAAAAAGGCCGATATTCTGCCTAGTACTGGGATCACAGTCTTTTGTCTCTACTTGATGCTAACAACACAGGTACTCTGAGAGGTACTCAAAGCAGCTCAGTTTGGGGACTTTCTGAAATGCCAGTGCACATCCAGCTAGTCTTGAGGCCATATGCATTGCGAAATATATGAAGTCTTCTGTTTCTCACAATAATCAGAAATCACCTGCTGCACTGGAAAAACAGCTGTGAAACAGCAGCTGAAGAACTTGTTCAGAGTAAGTAACATGCTGGGATTTTTCCTTTTCAGCTTCAGCTTTACTCAACCATACTGTTTGCCTATAGGTACAGTCACCTCTAGCTGAGAGTATTTGTACTGTTACCTATTGAAATATCCTTTCTTGAATATTGTTTAGGGCTATGAACTAAATTAATCTCTGTTTGATTGCTCTAATGAAGTCAGCCTTTAAAACTGACTTTGGTACAGTGAAGTTGTATCACCTATGTTATATAGGCAGTCAGATTAGTTGATCACAATGGTCCCTTTTGATGTGTGCGTGTGTATGTATGTATATATAATGACCCACATTTTTCAGAAGCAGTCATTTGGCAAAGAGCAACATTTTAAAAAAAGTAAGCTGTATTAAATAAGGTATAAACTAAAAATGAAACTAAAAAAAAATTACACATATAAGATCAGAAAATAGTAGCAGCATGTTTAAACAAACATGACAGATCTGGAAAGTTACTTAGATATGCCATTTTACACACTAATGGAAGCAAAAAAGAAGCACACTTCTGTCCACCTAAAAAGTTGTCCATTCCTCTGCAATGCACACACAGACCACAGCACACATCAGGGGCACAGAAACTAGTTCTCGCCATCATGAGGTTATGGAGACTTGGATGCAGAAGTCAAGATGGCAGATAACGAAGGTAGTGCCTTTGTGGGTGAACTGGGGAGGACATTTTAGAAATAACGTAGAGTGAAAAGTAACAGAATTTGGCAGGAACAAAGCTGTGAAATTAGAAGCACCAAGAGAGACTGAATATGATGCTGAGGTTGCAAAATTGTGCCCCCCCCCATCTTGTGGCACCCCCCCTGCGGCAGCTCCCCGCCCAGGGAGCCCCCGCTGTGGCAGCTCCCTGACTGGGGAGTCCCCCCACAGCAGCTCCACACCCCCTTCCTCTGCCCAGGGAGCCCCCCCTCCGCCCACTCCCTGCCCCTCCCTCCGCCCGGGGAGCCCCCCCTGCAGCAGCTCCCCGCCCCAGCTCACCTCCACTCCATCTCCTCCCCTGAGCAGGCAGGCGCTGCTCCACTTCTCCCGCCTCCCAGGCTTGTGGCAACAATCAGCTATTTGGTGCGGCAAGCCTGGGAGGGGAGGAGAATTAGAGCGGGAGCAGCATGCTCAGGGGAGGAGGCGGAGTGGAGGTGAGCTGGGGCTGGGAGCAGTTCCCCTGAGCACCCTCCCGTTACTTGCTGTGGGCAGCCCTCCCCGCACCCCCCTGCCCCAGCTCACCTCCACTCCACCTCCTCCCCTGAGCGCGCTTTTTGGCGCCCCCAACCACTTGGTGCCCTAGGGCGGCCGCCTAGTTCACCTAATGGTTGCACCGGACCAGGCCAGGAGTCAGGTTCTCGGCAGACTCCCTTACGCTCTGCCTTACGGGAATAGACTCTGACTTGGCTTCCCCTCCATCTGCTCCAACAGTGGGACGGATGGATCTTATTTCAGTGGCGTTGTGACTGTAGAGTTGGAGCAATGCTCTGGACTGTTCTGACAGCAGCCGCATTGATTTAGTACGGAAAACCTGTTTAAAAGAGGTCAGGCTGTGGCCCTGCCCCCCAGTTTTGTGGAACTTGGACCAGGTACAAAATGCTTGGTGGGGGGCATTCACCCCCAACCCTCGCAATTGGCACTACTGTTCCTAACAACAAGGAACCTGGGGGTGGGGAGCTATACAATATCAGACGCCTACTACCAAGGCTGTTACGAAATATGAACAACTTCCACTATCCCTCCAACCGAGGTCCAGGGATGCCACCTACAAGGGAAACTCAGAGGGAAACACCTCCTTTGAGTAGCCCAATACCATTTGTGGAGCACTCAGGCCTTTTCATTAGGATTCTGTCCCTGGACCTAGTTTTTCCCCTCTCCCTTCAGTGGCTAGTACTTAACACATCTGATAACAATTTCACACCCTCTGAGAAGGCATTCTGTTGATCAAAGAAATTATGAATAGAATCATTAGGCAGCAGGTAGAAAGTAATATATTAATTGCCATCTCACTTCTCCAACATGCTGAATATTCTTAAAGTTCTTCTCAATGCGAGAACAAGGATAATTATATTTAAATTTTGCTATATTTACATTACATAAAAATCACTTTGCTCTCATAGGTCTAAAGTTTTCAGGAAGTGGTGATCTGGAAAATAAAGCTGATTGACTTTAATATTTTTAGGGGAGTAATTACATAAGGAATACCAAAGGAATTTACTACTTTTATCTAACAAGAAACCACAAACTATTTCCACTGACAAATAATCTCTCTTTATTAAAGATTTTGTATGGGAATATAGAACAGTTAAAATAATTTCAGGATGATGCACGCACACTTTTATTAGCATAGTTTTACCACATTTCTTATATAAACACATTTTATGCTCTAAGTAAACAACTTTCCTAGATAAAAAATTTAGCTCCAAAATTGTTGACTTTTTTTCCTTTTGGTCTGGCTGACTTCCAGCTAGAATAATTATCAAGAATAGAATAAAGGAGAAAGTCACTTGGGGAAAAGACATTGGAGAAAATAATATATGACTGGGAACTTATGGGTCTTGTTTTTAAATTAAAGGGCTAAAATTAGACAAAGACAATCTGAAACTTCACTACAACTGAAAAGACCTATCTGCTGGTTGTTGGCAGAGAATGAAACCTGAATAATCACCAGTGCAAATTATTAATTTGCTAAATATAATTAAAAATAAAAAAAATTGTTTCCTTTGCTTCAGTACTATTTCTATTAACAGGAAACTGTTTGAGTTTTTTTTTTTAAATCGCTAGACTTGTAAATTGTGCATTCCTTTTCATAGCCTGGCACATGTAAACACGTTTGGAATTAAGCCAACTCTACTGCAGATTAAATATTTCTTTCTTTTTTTATTATTATTTATATAGTATCTCCTTTATTTTCCAATAAACCACAGTTCTCCTTTTTGTTACCCATAAATCATGCAGTAGGTGTACATAGCTTTCAAATGCTAATTAATAAAATGAGGTCTTACAGTGATGGCCAAACCCATTCAGAAAAAGTAATAAAACTTTCCCCATTGAGCCCCTATCTATTTTGGGAACTCAACTTTAATTGAAACTTTTCTGAGGCTTCAGTCTGGCCAGAAAAATGCTTTACATTCAGTTTCTGGTCAAGGTGATAACTGGAAACACGAAACTGGCCACGGTTAAAGTTGTTCCAACTGGATTCCAAACCAAAATTCCCCAAAAGATATCTTGTCTTAGAGATTTCCTGATCAAACCCCGATTCTGTAATGAGCTCTGCACAGGAAGATCAGGGCCCAACAGTATAGACATAAGAAGTTCAAATAGTTTGGCTGGACATCCAAATTTTTGGATGCTTAGCTGAACCAACCCCCAACTCTCAGAAAGTAATTCTGATCTTGGTCTATATTGATTTAAAGCAGGAACAATTCCAATTAAATAACGTTTCAGTTTAAATGAGAAAATTATGTTTTACACCCTCAAACTTAAAACTAAAGCATTTTTCTGCATTCACTCACCACTAACTTTACCTCCACCCCCCATCTTTCGCCTCCCAACACTTCTACCTTCCCACCCATCCCCTGCTAAAAAAGAAAAACAAAGTTTGGGCTGAAATTCATTATGGGGAATTTCATTCCCAAAGGAGAATTTTTATAAAGTTATGAGCATATGAAAACTAAGTGTTATCATGGAAAATCTGACATGGCTAGGAAAAGACTACAATACAAATAATCCTTCTGAAACAGGCACACATTTCCTGAAATATACAGTGGTAAAATGCACAAGCAAACAAAAAAAAAAACAGCAACAAAACAATCACACACAGACTGTCTGCAGCTCTTTCCTACTGCACTGAGGTAGACTTTTCTTGTAATAAACAGCTTCTGAAGAGCCAGTCATCAATCTTGTACAGTATGTTGGATTTGTGCCAAATTGAGTTCCGGCAAAAAAAATATTGGAAAAGTCGTTTATTTTATACAAGAAATTATGAGAGTTGACTGAATTAGTGTTTATTATTTCTATTCCCTATTACATTCCTTACCTGGGAACATACATCAGAGGAGGAATTATTTTTGACGAAATTGATGCAATTTTAATTAATGCCTTATTTTACAAAGCACAAATCATGCTATAACTGTGGAAGTGCTGTGTAACGATTAACCATATAATAATACATTAAGAGTACGTGTGATGTGGGCATTCCAAAGACTATTAAAACCAAAGGAAATCTTTCTGCTTTAAAGGGCTTTGGATCTGGCCTTAGGTAGCTTATGCCTCCCATTGACCAAAGTCATTGAATGAGACCCATTTTGGGATGGAGGCAGGGAAAGGGTGTCAGCATCAGAAGAGAAGAGATGAACTTAATCAAAATGGAGAAAAATGCTGGGTGAGCCTCTGAGGAACCTATAGATAGTAACATATTACCACAATTACAGCACTGTAATACAACACATCTTCATAACCAAGGCTGGCCCCACACACTTATTTTGCATAGTCAGCCAATCTCTGCAGTGTAATGGGACAAAGGTAACTGTTCACTAGGCAGCAGCAGCACAAAAAATATTCACAGACACCCTAAGCCAGTCAAGCTCAAGGGGACAACTGATGTTGCCAAGCTACCAGCAAGCACCGTTCTCACCATTAATGCCAGGCATCTTTGTGGGGACAGCTGCTCAGCTTGGGAGCTGGGAGCTTGGAAATCTTCATTTTAAGCGCCACTTTGAAAAAGACTTATCTTGGTAGATTTTTCAAACCAGCATGGTCAGAAAAAAATAAATCGCAGGGAATGTTTGCAGCTCTGAGAGACATCCAGAACCCTCTTCACAGCTCCAAAACTTGTGAGAACGCTGCCCAGCTCCAGTAATTCTTCAGTCTCTTCTCTTATCTGAGAGCAGGCTGTTATTTTAGCGTGTGGGTGCAGGAAAATAATTTCCCAACCCTAGATTGGTAGCAGCTCTTGATAGGGATGAGAGAGGACATAGGGAAGCCTAAAAGCCCTTCCCCTCCTTCTTTAGCAGCAACAGCTGGTTGGTGGGACCCAAAAACCTTTATGCTAGACATTGCTGCTGCACGTTTTCAACTCAGCATCAGTTCTCATTTTAAAGCAATCAGTATAAGCTAATGGTCTCCTATTTTTGTCATTTTTAGGACCAAAGGAGGAGGAAGAGCAGGTGTGTGTGAGTGTGTGGGGGGGGGGAGAGAAAGCTGGGTCAGAATTTTAACTGTTTCAGTGTTCATTGAACCACACGACTGGCACTTAATTTTGCTGTGGTGGTGGTTTTTCTCTTACAAGCTGGATTATTCAGGCTCAAAACCAGTTGGGAATTCCAAAAGATACATCATAACCTATGCAAAATAACATTATTGTTCATAGTTTTGTATACTGATTAAGAAATGAAGAAAACATTAATTTTCCAGAAACAACGAGAAGCCCTTGTGGCACCTCAGAGACTAACAAATTTATTTGGGCATAAGCTTTTGTGGGCTAAAACCCACTTCATCAGATGCATGGAGTGGAAAATACAGTAGAGAGGCATAAATACACAGCATATGAAAAGATGGGAGTTGCCTTACTAAGTGGGGGGGTCAGTGCTAACGAGCCAATTCAATTAAGGTGGAAGTGGGCTATTCTCAACAGTTGACAGGAAGGGGTGGAAATCACTTTTGTAGTGCTAATAAGGCTATTGTAATTAACGTGGCCCATTTCAAACAGTTAACAAAAAGGTGAGAGTATCAGCAGGGGGAAATTAGTTTTTGTAGTGACCCATCCACTCCCAGTCCATATTCAGGCCTAATTGAATGGTATCCAGTTTGCAAATTAATTCCAGTTCTGCGGTTTCTCATTGTAGTCTGTTTTTGAAGATTTTTGTTGAAGAATTGCCACTTTTAAGTCTGTTATTGAGTGACCAGAAAATTGAAGTGTTCTCCTACTGGTTTTTGAATGTTATAATTCTTGATGTCAGATTTGTGCCCATTTATTCTTTTGCATAGAGACTGTCCGGTTTGGCCAATGTACATGGCAGAGGGGCATTGCTGGCACATTATGGCATATATCACATTGGTAGATGTACAGGTGAACAAGCCCCTGATGGTGTGGCTGACGTGGTTGGGTCCTATGATGGTGTCTCTTGAATAGATATGCAGAGTTGGCACCGGGGTTTGTCGCAGGGTTTCGTTTCTGAGTTAATGTTTTTGTTGTGTGACGTGTAGTTGCTGGTCAGTATTTGCATCAGGTGGGGGGGGGGGGGGGAGGGAGGAGCTGTCTGTAAGCAAGGACTGGCCTGTCTCCCAAGGTATGTGAGAGTAAGGGATTGTCCTTCAGGATAGGTTGTAGATCCTGGGTGATGCGCTGGAGAGGTTTTAGTTGGGGGCTGTAGGCGACACTTAGTGGCATTCTGTTACTTTCTTTGTTGGGCCTGTCCTGTAGTAGGTGACTTCTGGGTACCCTTCTGGCTCTGTCAATCTGTTTTTTCACTTCCCCAGGTGGGTATTGTAGTTTTAAGAACACTTGATAGAGATCCTGTAGTGTTCGTCTCTGTCTGAGGGATTGGAGCAAATGCAGTTGTATCTAACAGCTTGGCTGTAGACAATGGATCGTGCGATGTGGTCTGGATGAAAGCTGGAGGCATGTAGATAAGTATAGCGGTCAGTAGGTTTCTGGTATAGGGTGGTGTTTATGTGACCATCGCTTATTTGCACTGTAGTGTCTAGGAAGTTGATCTCTTGTGCGGACTGGTCCAGACTGAGGTTGATGGTGGGGTGGAAATTGCTGAAATCCTGGTGGAATTCAAAAACCAGTAGGAGAACACTTCAATCTTGTCAACTGTTGAGAATTGCCCCCCCCCCCCCCCCCCCCCCCCCCCCCCCCGGAAATGCAACTCCCATCTTTTCATATACTGTGTATTTTTACTTCTCTACTGTATTTTCCAATCCATGAATCTGATGAAGTGGGTTTTAGCCCACGAAAGCTTATGCCCAAATAAATGTGTTCGTCTCTAAGGTGCCACAAGGCCTCCTCGTTGTTTTTGCTGATACAGACTAACACGGCTATCACTCTGAATTCATTTTCCAAGTTTCCTCATGAGAAACACAGAGAGAGGGCAAAACTCTGGTGTCTGTTACCTCAGTGTAAATCTGAAGCAATTCTTCAGACGCGAAGGGGTATATTTTAGCTTTATTCAAGTATAATTGAAAGGAGATATTCGTGCAAGGTGTTTAGGAGCAACAACCCCCCCCCCCCCCTGCCCCCGAAGACCTCATATACAAAAAGGCGAACAAGAATTTCCTCTCAATCCTGAAACTCAAACAATCCTCCGGCATTAAAAAAATTGTGTGTTTAGTTATTTTGGCCTGCTGCCAAGATTTTCTTGAGACACATAAGTGAGAGAAGGGAAGTGGTGATTTTTAACAGTTTATATTTCAGCAAAAGCTAATGGAATTTTAAGAGACAAAGCACTTACGGTAACTTGAGGGTTTTTCCTGCCAAACATAAAAGGACAGCTTCTAACACTACAGGTATGAGTGATTCTCAATGAAAAGCTAGCAAAAATCTTATCATGGAAAGTAGTAGACAAAATAAATATGGGGGGAGGGGTCCCTACCAACTCCCCCTATAAGGAAACACCCCTCTTTCTGGCAAGAAACCACAGCAAACTAGTTAATGATATGTCATTTACCTTAGTGAATTAAATTTTTGTTTTTGATTAACGTACACAAAATAGGAAAATTTAATCTTACAGAAGTTTTCAAATAATGAGCAAAGGGGAGGATACCCCATTGTCAGCATATTCTATTGCATATTTTTAGCGTGAGAAAAATATGAAAAAAACACACTTTGGACAGCTATCAGGAACCTTCGCTCTTAAAACTGTCTTAGAATGGAATTTCAGAGAAAAGAATTGCTATGCAACAAGAGATTTGAAATCTTGTTTGAAAAGGCCATCTAAAACTTCACATTTACTTATAACTTCTTGAATAATAATAATAATAAATAATAATAATAATAAAACATTAGGTTGCCCCCCCCAAAAAAACCCCACACCCTGGAACCCCCCCACAAAATAAATCCAAATGTAGTTCTCTTTAGTGCTGCACGTGAGATATTATATTGATAAGCACGTCCCAGTGGTAATCTCTTTTCTAACCTCACACTCCAGGCTAATTAAAACAGCATTTATTTTAATACGCCGCCTATACATCATAGTAATACTGTCATTGCGGTGGACAAATCTTTAAAAGCAGTGAAGCCTAGCCTGGCCAAATGTGCAGCATTTGTATCAGTCAACATGTGAGAAAACCACAATGGTGCTCTTAAAGAAGTTGAATATATTAGACCATATGTTTATAGACATGGGCAGTGCTTCTCACGTAAAACAACTTCCTGCCAAGAACAGTGTCATAGCACAAAAATAATATGATTCAGAAGAATTTGTGATGGATTTAATTTACCACTTTCATTAAGGGTATCAAAAGAAGGAGGAACATAAGAATGGACATACTGGGTCAGACCAAAGGTCCATCTTGCCCAGTATCCTATCTTCTGACAGTGTCCAATGCCAGGTGCTCTAGAGGGAATGAACAGAACAGGTAATCATCAAGTGATCCATGCCCTGGTGCCCATTCCCAGCTTCTGGCAAACAGAGGCTAGGGACACCATCCCTGCCCATCCAGGCTAATAGCCATTGATGGACCTATCCTCCATGAATTTAACTCCTACTTTTATGGGATACTGAAGGGATAATGGTTTTGAAACATGTAAAAGAAACTGACTTCACACGAAGGTTTAGAACGAAGCCTGAAAATATGCATTTTCATGCACACAGGATAGCACGGCACATGCAAATATCTCTATTTATGTACAATTACTCTTTTACACACACAAATCTGACACTGCTTTTAAACACAGACCTACTCCATAAGAATCTTTCACTCATTCCTAGGATTCCATGTTCAACCAGGAGTTAATCAATGTAAAAAACGACATTGTAGGTCAAATTCTGCTGCAGATGAATGCAACCAGAGCCTCAGAGAGCTCAAGAATGGGGCAGTTGTCTCCAGTTATCAATAAGTTCCCTTGTTTGACCACATCATATATCTCACATTTTGTTGCACTTTTCATTTTAATTTTCTCATTTTACATAGAAATAATGTGCTCTTCATAGAAAGTGATCAATTCAACACCTGCCCTGAAAAGTGAAAACTAAAAATAAGCCTTACCAATGATGCTGTATTAAGAACTTCTGTGAGGCTTAATGAAGCTTATAGCCATATTTGGATCCACAGAACCACAAAAGCACAATACTGCATGCAGAATTTTACAATGCAAGATATCTGAGTACTAATACAAAATATGTCTCTGGTTTCCATGCATGGGACAAAAGGAATTACTTTCAAAATCAAAGAAAGCAGACAGGATAAAGAGGTCATCTTGACATCAGGAAGTCCTGCATAAAATTAACGTCATAGAAAAATACAAAGTTCCCTCAGAATTCTTTGAACTTTTTTTTTAAAAGACCATGTATTCTTTGAAGACACACAAGAAAGAGTGATCTTTTCCCTCACACTGTAAGTGAACTAATTCTGACCTACCAGATTTTTGTTGCCAAAAACAACCTCATGGCTAATTTGTTTAGATGATTCAGTGTTACAATCAATCTGCCAGCTTTTGATGCAGAGGAAAGGATTACTAATAATGAGTTCTCAAGAAAAATGCCCAAGGATAGTAGGTCTCGTTCAGTAGCCAACAGAGATATTTATTGGCTCCTGTGGAAAGGCTTATTTTTTGCAGACACACCTGGAATTCAACAGAGCAAGTTGAACTTTCATTGCTGAACCAACCTGCCACTGCTAGTGAGTGCTTCAAAAATTAAACATTAGAAGGAGCCTGGTATATAGCATCTTGATGGCAAAGTTACATCTACACTGTGACATCAGCCACTGACATCATAAGCGTTTACCAACACCAATGAAAGGGGAAAACTGCAATAAGCTACTTTCCACAAGAGCTTTGTGAAGGCTCTCCTCTTTTTTTTTTGTCAAATTTGATCCTATTGTCTGGCTCTAACCAATGAATGAATATCTCCTTGTTATGTGGTTTGGAAGAGACCTATGATTAGGTTTCTGAATGTATATAGGATGTGTACACAAGTATGTTCCCTAGTAACAATATTCAATCCATACGTGTTTTACTGCAAATGCTGCAAGAAAAGTTAAACCTCAACAGCGTGTGCGGTGGACTACTATTGCATATCTTGATTATATTAGGCTTTAACTTGTAGCTTTGTGCCAACTGTCACCTCAGAACTGTACCAATAGTTTAAAAACAAACGCATACCTTGGCATTGCTTACTGGTATTTGCACGCACGGTACATCCATTTTATATTGAAAAAGCAAAGATATTTGAGAAGACCAGTTTTGGAAAAAGCTAAATACACCTTTTCTCTACCTCTCTGAATTTTTAAATCAACTTTTTCTTTTAGGATTCCTGGAAATGTTAAACAGAAATGTAAGAAAAGTAATAAAAAGCTCTCACTCATTTCTTTTAAATAAATAAATAAATAAATAAATTTCTGCTTCTAAGACTATAGTGATGCATCATTAAGACATGACCAAAGGTTTCATTGGACAATATCTTTCTCTGGACTAGCAGTGCTCTCAACACCACAGTAATATCAGAGGGAAGTTACTTCAAATCTTCAAACGATTTTTGCACAAATAGTTCTAATTATATATAGAACTACACATACATACACACACACACACTATATCTATCGATCTATCTGGGTGTGTATGTATGTATGTATACAGGGCCAGATTCTCTGGTCTTCTGAGACCGATTTGTGCTACTTACATGGTGCAGTGTCCTTAAAAGTGACCAGCGATAACCAGTGAAGAATTCCCCCAGGCAGGGAACTCTCCCTTATGGTGTACAGCTGGAGGAGGGAGCTCTGCTGCCTCCTATACCTGTCATCCCATCCTTTGTAAAGAGAAACTTGGGGGTGGGGGGGAGGCACAGTGAGGAGAGGGTAGAGGAGAAAAGGAGGCATGGTGGAATGGAGCTCTACTATGCCCATTCATCCACTAATGTAAGGCCTTAAATAGCACTGGGCAACGTAGCTCTGAACCAGGGAGTCACAGCTTTCTCCCTGCAGCTGCTGTTCTCTTTCTAGGATGGTAAGAAACTTACTAACAGTAAGAGTTTTCTATTGCATTAAAAAAAACAACGAGAAAAATAAAAACAGGATGTTACCCTGGCAGTTATGGTTAATATATAATGGATATTGCAAGCCAATTTATTTTTTTTTTAAATTAATGAAACTTGTTTCCTCAGTTGAGTTATAGGGGTGTTCACGCTCAGGCAAGGAAAATGTACAACTCCCAAAAGAAAGCACTTTCAAAATACTTATGATTTGCCCTTTGGTGATGGAATTAATACAAATGTGTTTGGGTGAGTGGGTTCCCAGATGGATTGCTCTCCATGAGTGCTCACTAGTGGCAATATTTAAATCAGTGGATGTCTATTTGTTTTAGTACAAATTTTGCTAGGGCAGTTAAACTAAAAGTGTTTGGAAAAGGACAGCGAGAGTACATACGTGGCATGTGGGTGTGTGTTGGGGACATATAAGCATAAGCAAACATTTAAGAGTAGCTGCCTGTCATCTGCCAAGAATAAAATGCACCAGTACTTTTGTGAATTTTCCCTTAAAAGGAACATGCCCTGAGAACATTATACTTGCAGATTTATCATTGAGGACCAGTGATGATTTGTCGTAGCCTAGTATTTTCTTTTTAATGAATGTGGCTGTATTCTCCATGTAAATATTTGTTTAGAAATGTCTTAAAAATAACATCCATATCCATTCTATAACTGATTTCTATAAAGAAACTTTTCAAACGGGGATTATCTACAATTGCAAAGTAATACACACCGTGAATAATAATAATGACAGTTAATAAAGTAGACAGAGGACAAATTATTTATCTCCATAGTATATCATAGCTTAAAAATAACTCACCTAGAATTATATTAACTTTACTGAAATGTTTATGTTAACGAATGAAAACTGTATAATACGCATTAGCCCTGCATTTAAAAAAAATGCACTTTGGGCTTTGTAACCCTTGCTAGTTCTGATAGTTTCATTGGAACATATACATTCTTTGTAGAGCTTACTTATTGATGAATATGCTTTTGTTCTAGAAATTAATCCATTTTCCCTTTTATACAGACTCGTCAGATAATTTGTTGGATTGCAAAATCAGGATAAGAATATTTAGAGGTAGAAAATAACATCTTTTATCCTTACAAGCTGGTCAGAAGAAAGAGGCTCTGCATTTGACCAAGTCTTAGATGACAAAATATAGAACAGAAACTCTGGGACTAACTATTTCCCAAAACATCCAAATAAAATGCAATGCTAAAATAATGGAACAAGCGTGTCCATGAGAAAATCTGAAACTGACGAACAATATCTAAAAATGTCACCAGCATGAGTAACCTTAAGTATTTACAGATGATGATACATTTCTACACATTTTCACATTGCCAGCTCAAATAAGTGTATTGTTGACGCACACAGAGGCCATGTCTACACTTATCAGGGATCGATGCTGCTGTGATCGATGCAGCAGGTGTCGATTTAACGGGTCTTCAGTAGACCCACTAAATCGACCACATAGCGCTCTCCGGTCAACTCCGGTACTCCACCTGAATGAGAAGATTAAGGTAAATCGACATTATTCATGTAGCTGGAGTAGCGTAACTTAGGTTGCCTTACCGCGATAGTGTAGACAAGGCCAGAGTCACAATTCAGAACTCTGTTTGTCTGGAGAAAAAGCCACAGAGATTATCATTTTTATTGAAAAGTACCAGAATTTATATACAATTAGTGACAGAGTTGTGGGAAGTTTCATATCCTTAGGGGACAAGAATGATGACAGTATTTCTGACAGCATCTTGACTAGCAGGGAAGTCACTGGAGGATTATATGACTGTAGCTACTAATTTCTGACCCCAAGGTCATTTTATCTGTCATCACCAGTTGAGCAAACTGTGTTATGATTTGACCAACTGCTTCTGAAGTTATGTCTCTAAGTTTGGAATTTCAGGGTTAGCAGAACTGCTCCCCTGCAGCCCCAAATGCAAAGACATTTAGCTGGGAAACTTAAGTTCTACAGGTGTGATTATGACAAATGACTGGGGGAGTTCCCCAAGGAGCTCAAATAATTATTCACACATAGCACATATTACTCCACACTGTTGCGCACTAGAGCCTGAGCGTTAAACCTCACCATAGCATTTCAGTCTGTCCTCAGAGGGCTGGGGCCTTTGAGGTTGCTGGCTTGACATCGTTGTCTGAACAAGCCCTGGGAATTTTTGTTTAACATAACATTTTTTTAAAAAAGGCTACAAATGAATTTAAAGCAAGTAATTATAGTAACATAAACCTGCATGAAAACGTTCCCCAGACTGTTGGATATTTTACTTGTAAAACACTTAGGCAAGGAACAAACACACACACAACTGGAAAAGCCCCACTCCTTTCTTCAAATGTTTCATTGCTACCCCAGCATTCAGGGGAAAAGCCAATCTTGAACTAATGGGAGTTAAGGGAAAACTTTCCCTGTGGGCAGGTTATTACACAATTATCTGCTGTAGGGTTTTTTGCATCTTCTTCTGGAACACCTTCTATTGGCCACTATCACTGAACTAGATGGATGACCAGCCTGATCCAGTATGTCAGGCCCTGTGTTCTTGTAGGCAGAGTAAAATCTGATTTCAAGAGAGGGGTGGATGCCACTAGGAACATGTACATTTTCTTTAAACAACTTCACATCTTATATAGGTCAATAAGATGGCTGCCTTCCAACATAACATTTAGGGATAAAATCAACTAGTTAACACACCCTCCTTACTTAACACTGAGTTTGTAAGAGGGAACTCATTTATCCTGACACCTGACTAGATGCTTTTTGAGGTCCACTACTTTCCTGTGGTCTGACCCATCACCATGGATGTAAGACAACTTAGTGTTGGATGATTCCAGGTCAGCCTCAGTGTCTGAATGGCTGGGATGGGGAATGGGACTCACTGGAGCTTGTATTCTGGAACCTCTGGGGCTTTGGACCCAAGTCAGCAATCTTTTTTCCCCACAAGCTGAACTTGGTGACTTTCCTGAGGCAGAATACGTCAAACAGTCCTCCACGAGTGCTTTTGCCTCCCTAACCTCTGAGTGCCCAATTATTTCAGGACTGAAAGATATAAGGTAAAGTCAAGGCCATAGGTGACACCTATGAAAAGTATCCCTTGATGAAAAAGTGGGACTCAGTAAAGTATTTAGCTCCGGTAATACAAGCTCCAGTCAAAGAGGTGCCATTGAACAAGATATCACTATTCAGAATAGATGAAAAACTGTATCAGCTACAGCAGGGGAACAGTTGGCCTGCTACTGAAGGAAAGTACTGACAGATGGGGACCAGTTACTTATCAGCTGACAGATGAAACACAGTTGCCCAGAGCCCATGGATAAGGTCTTGGAGCCCTAACAGACAAGTCACAATTTAGGGAGTGGGGGAGGTTGTGCTTCCTCATTTATTTTGTTTCATAAAAACAAAAACTATCACAGGCTCTGAGCTCCCTAACATTAAGAACTCCATAAGTCAACACACCACTCACCTAAAAAGCCAGTAACTATGAAGAATATCCCAACCTGTTCCCAGAGACCCCCATCACACTAATCCGTCCTCAAAAATGCCTCACAAATAGGTGGGCTTTACAGTGCACTCTTAAGGTCAACAGATTCAGGCTACTTTGGATGAAGTGGAGAGTGAATTCCAAGGTCAAAGTGGCCTATGGGAGAACAATATCAGCAGCCCACTCTCTAGTTCACGCATCTGCACTGACTGCTATTGCAGATGTATCACACAAACACCGAGCCAGTCGCTCACTCAGGCAAATCCCAAAGACATTTAGGAGTATATAGGTCTACACTAACACTTTAAAATTCACCAGGAACCCAATGGGCATCCAGTGTAGATCTAGGAGCACTTGGGCAATGTATTTATTGTGAGATTTCCTGTTTAACTAGCGAGCAACACTGATTTCAGTGATGGTTCCACAGCTGATATTTTAATGGAATAATGAATTCACTTGACAAAAAGCTGTCTGGGGTTTATTTGGTGGGTTTTTTTAGTTTTTAGTACAAGCTGTGGCCATTATTTTCCATAATAAACACATCTCAGCTCTTCACCACGACATGCCACTCAGCCAATGGACATTAAATATTGTAGTGAAATTCAGTTACTAAAAGCTGCCAGCTGATATTTGATTATACGGTCATACATGTAATGCTTCAACCCCATTACAAGAAAGTCAACATTACTACCAGAGCTCATGTGATCCTCAAGGAAGACTGGAGATAAACAACAAAGCAAATGTTTTCCCAAGGACCCAAGGTATTCACAAAATATGCTCCATATCAGTTTGAGGGAGCACAAGCACATTCCTTTTGCAATTAATTACTTTAGAGTAATTATTCATAGCAATCATGTAAAAAATTCAACAGAAGAAATTATTTTAGGAAAATATTTTGGGCACCCTTGCAACTTATGCAAACCCTGTATGCTCTGTGGAACACTTTTAACATGCCAGAGTAAAACTACATTTTTATCATCATATCTACATGTGGTTGGGGAGATGGAGAGAATACTTTTCCATTTTCATCATTGTCTCAGCCTCTGAACATATTTCCATTAGGGACAACATTTTGAGTAGGCTTTCATAGGGGTTATTATGTTTGTCCTGTGGCTTATTAATTTCTTGATCTGATTTATAATTTGCCAGTGGAATGCAGACTGCCATTTTCCTGGTTTCTGCTTTCTACTGTGTTGATGCCAACAGAAATAACGGTCATGTTTTGTGAGGTGTTCCTCAAACTGAGCTAAATGAAAACCCAATCTGTGTGAATGTCAGTCAGCAGTGTCCAGTCCTTGTGATCTAACAGAAATACTAATTGAGTACAATTTACAAAAGTGCTACATTCCCTCTAACTTGTTACAGAATGAAATGACAACACAGGAATCCAAGTTCAGTTTCAGAATAGCTGAATTACATTTAGTTGAGTCAGAGTAGCAAGCGAAACACTCCACGTGTTCTATTTAGGAAATAAACCTAATATAAGAGGAACTAAAAAAACATTGTCACACACAGAGGACTACATTCTGAACACCTTACTCCTGTTGAGTACCACCTTACTCCTTGAGTTGTCCCTCTGATTCAAATAGAACCATTTCAAAAAGTAAGTTACTCTTAAAAGTAAACAGGTACTAGTCCCTAATCTCAGCATTCAATTTTTCCACCTACCAAAGACCTGGAATAAACTAAGCAATTGCATACAGTTATTAGAATATCTGGGGAAATGTGTGCTTAAAACTGCTGATTTTTGTGTTGAAGCTACAAAAATTATCTACAATAATCATAAAGTTCCCCAAATGCGAGAAAAGAAACTGGCCCATCTGCTTCTTAAAATTGGTCTAATATCTATTAGAGTAAATAATTTAATATAACACAACACACAAAATCACCCCATTGCGGATACAAACCAGATATCCTTACCATATTTATATCAGTCTATTGCTGATATAAAACTGATATTCTTGCTACATGGAACTCATTCTGCAGAGAACAGTCATCTAGCAAAAGTCACATGATTAAGCTGAATTGCTGAGAGTTTTGTTTTGTTAAAAAAACTACTTAATGAAAAAAATCTTATTAAATTTTCACCATGGATGATGATTGTTTACTTTTTTGAATTACACTCAGCTTGAATAGCAAGACCCAAATAATTTAAAAATTTGTTTCTTTCTACTTTCATCTTTTGGTTCTCCTTAACTATTTGATTTAGTTTAAGTTAATAAAATGATCACTAGAATTACTAGTTGATTAATTCAAGGTCATCCATATCTGCGAACAAGCTAAGTGTTCACAGCATCTAAATGAATAGGATGATTATTCATATGTAAATATAACAAAAACCAAACGAACATCAGGGCTTAAAGTGTTACTATTAATGGAAAAATATTGATAATGTATGAACATACAATAGATAAGTGTTTTCCATAACAGTTGTACAGCAGCAGTAACTGCTTTCTCCTTGTATATGTGAAAAGTAGCTTATCACATTTGGATATGGAGCATTACTGTCAGCATCATCTCACCAAGACAAAAGGTAAGTAAGTGATTGTCAATAAATATAAAGTTGCTTGGAGTGTGAAGAACAACGTATCTTTAAAAGGTCTGAATGCTTCTGGGAGCTATTCCCCTAGAGCATGTTTATCAGGTACTTAAGTTACAATCTGTCCAACAGAGATGCCATTAAGGAGGAGCAGAAATGCCCATCTTTCAGCTTCTAACTCAAATTCATGTCAGTATAAAAGGAGATTTCAATTAAACTACAAATACAGGTATGTCTTCTCCTTCCCCTCCCTCTTTACATGCACACACCAAGCAATTTTTTTTTTCATGGCTTGCTGTCAAGGAACTTCATGAAGTGAAGTGATGGTATGCTGGGGAAAAAAATAACCAGGTTCAGTAAGGTTCTTCACCCAAATTCAATAAATACTACATGTGTTGAAGAAGCAATCAGTTGCTTAGATAAATGAAGAATGCTTCTGAATCAGAGGTTACTGGCATAAATCAATAAACTGAAATATGCTTTCAGTTTATGTCAATAATACAATATTTCTAAATCAGAGAGCAGACACTTTTTTTTTTTTATAAACCATGGACAGAAAGTGCATTAAAAGCATGGTAAGGTATGATCTGAATACATAAGATCTTATTAGTAATACTCTTGTATATCCAAATAGTGGTAGAGCTTCCAGATTACAGTTTTTTTCCCAGATTATAGGTTAAAGCAATTGAAACACTTTATGGATTTTCCCTCATATATTAAAGCTAAAATAATGAATAAAGAAATAGGACTAGGTAAATAGTGAAAAAAATGATCCACAAATATTTATATGAATTTTTATGAAGATTCACTTTGGCTATGTTTGCGCTCTTATTGTGCTAACTTTACACAAACTTCAGAGCAATCAAATTTTACTTGCATGAATGCTCACAAACAGCTAAACTCCACAGTTGAATGTGCAAATGTTCATGGAAACTGAATTTTACATTCATATACCTGAGTAACCTGCCAGAAATGCTTGCATACAGGGAACTAAAACAATACCAATCAGGACTGATCAAATAGAAAACCTTATATTCTTGCAGGGATAAACCCACAGAATAAAAAAATATTCTCTCCCTCTTCCCCAAGCATGAATAAATTATCCTTTTTCTTTTGCTGATATAGTTTATATCATTTCCCCAAACAAAGTAAGCTATAGTTACAAATGGACTTTTTGGCTCCAGGAGTTTATGGCAGAGCTATGTTAGGAGTGTGATTTTTTTCACACTTCTAACCAACACAGCAATGCTGGCTAAACTTTTAAGTGCAGACCATGCACCTTGGAGAAAGCTTTGAAAAGAATGAAACCTACATTTTGGATATTTAGTTAAACCTAAATTTCTGATTTATTGAGGGACACTAGGTATAATGGTTCTTGTGGCTTAAGAACACATAAGGAAATTGATTGTTGCAATGTATTTTCCTCTGTGTTATCAACACCACTGGATTTGAAGCACTTTGAATTAATAGGACCATTAATAAAACATTGGTCTCATACAAAACTAGAAAAACAACACATTTTTGAGCGTTTCTAAAAATGCCTTCAGGGAAAAAAAAAGAAAAAGGGAAAGCTAATTTTCCCAGGTTGAAAATTCGCGTTTTGCCTTGTACAGTTATTTTTGATGGGATAATTGATAGCTTCACACAACAGTAGGGAGAATCCCCCTCTCCTTTGAAATACATGAACAGAGCTAAAAAGCTTCATGAAGTTTTCTCAAAGAACAACCTGAGCTCTTCAATTACTTTTTAAAATAGAAAAAAAAAGAAAAAAAAAAAGCTTTTACTTGTCCAAAAAGACATAATTCTTCCCAAATGTTCTGAATTCTGTCTGAAGAAGCTATCACACTTCATGGAACCTCAGTGTGCCACAGAAACAAGAGAGTAAATTAACCTCTCGTGGGGATCAGGCAGGGGTCCCCCCTTTCCCTTTTAAAAGTAAATGTTGTGCTTGCAGAATATATCAGACAGACAGCATGAACAAATTAAAACCTCTATCCACAAAGAAGATAAAAACACAGGCGGTAGAAGGTAAAGTTCCACTCATGCCCATGCTTAGGTACCATAATTTGGTTCTGAAGGGACCACCTCTAGAGATCAAAGATAGGTCCCATCCTGGGCTCTGTTTGAACAACCTGTTCATAGCTCATTGTACCACTGGGGCCAGGGAGACTAAACTGTACCCATTCAGTAGGCTGGATCCTTGCTGAAAACTACAGGCAATTAATCAGTAACAATATTATTAGAGAAAGAGAAACCCAGTGCCAAAACATCTCAAACTTTGGGGAGAGCGTGAGTTATAATATAAACCTTGATGTGAATTTCACAGTTGGCTCTTACCTCTACAGTCAGCAAAACCAACAGCCTCAATCCAAGCCAACCTGAACTTTGGAGTATTCAAAATTCAGTTCTAAGTGTGAATTTTGTAGCTCAAATTGAATGTACACCCCAAATAAAATAAAAGAGTAAGAGGGCAAAAAAAAGAAAAGAAAAAAGAAAACGACCCATAACGACTAAACAACAGAGTAAAAGAGACAATTAGAGGGAAAAAGGCATCCTTTAAAAATTGTAAGTCAAATCTTACTGAGGAAAATAGGAAGGAGCATAAACTCAGGCAAGTCAAGTGTAAAAGTATAATTAGGCAGGCCAAAAAAAACCCCAACTTTTCAACTAGCAAAAAACAACAACCCACAACAGCAAACAAATATTTAGTCCATCAGTGGCAAGAAGCCTGCCAAACGGTCAGTGGAGCCACTGGATTATCAAGGTGCTAAGGAGTACTCAGAGAAGACCAAGCAGTTGTGGAGAAGCTAAAGGAATTTTTCTATCAGTCTTCACTGCAAAGGATGTGAGTGAGATTCCCACACTTGAGCCATTCTTTTTAAGTGACAAATCTGAGGAACTGTCCCAGATTGAGATGTCAATAGTGGAGGTTTTGGAACAAATTGATAAACTAAAGAGTAATAAATCACCAGGACCAGATGGCATTCACGCAAGAGTTCTGAAGGAACTCAAATATGAAATTGCAGAATTACTAAATGTAGTATGTAACCTATCACTTAAATCAGTCTCTGTACCAGATGTGGATAGGTGGATAGCTGATGTAACACAGATTAAAATAAATAAATAAAAACCTCCATGGGCAATCCTGGCAATTACAGACCACTAAATCTAACTTCAGCACCAAGTAAATTGGTTGAAACTATAATAAAGAACAGAATTATCAGACACATAAATGAACACAATTGTTCAGGAAGAGTCGGTGTGGCTTTTGTAAAGGGAAATCATGGATGATCAATCTATTAAAATTCTCGGAGGGGGTCAACAATCACATAGACACAGGTGATCCAGTGCATATAGTGTATTTGGACTTTCAGAAAGCCTTTGACAAGGTCCATCAACAAAGGCTATTAAAGTATGCAGTCATGGGATAAAAAGGAAGGCCCTCTTATGGAGCAGTAACTGGTTAAATGATAGGAAATAAAGGATACGAATAAATGGCCAGTTTTCAGAATGGAGAGAGGAAAATAGTGGTGTCCCCCAGGGGTCTGTACTGGGACCAGTCCTATTCAACATATTCATAAATTATCTGGAAAAAGGGATAAACAGTGAGGCAAAGTTGGCAGAAGATACAAACTTACTAAAGTATCAGAGGGGTAGCCGTGTTAGTCTGGATCTGTAGAAGCGACAAAGGGTCCTGTGGCACCTTATAGACTAACAGAGGTATTGAAGCATAAGCTTTCGTGGGTGAATACCCACTTCTTCGGATGCAAGCAGTGGAAAAGTCCAGGGGCAGATATAAAAGTCCAGGGGCATTTATATCTGCCCCTGGACTTTTCCACTGCTTGCATCCGAAGAAGTGGGTATTCACCCACGAAAGCTTATGCTTCAATACCTCTGTTAAACTTACTAAAGATAGTTAAATGTGAAGCAGACTGCGAAGAGTTAAAAACGGATCTCACAAAACTGGATGATTGGGCAACAAAATTGCAGAGGAAATTCAGTGTTGATAAATGCAAAGTATTGCACACTGGAAAACAAAATCCCAACTATGCATACAAAATGATGGTGTCTAAATTAGCTGTTACCACTCAAGGAAGAGATCTTGGAGCCATTGTGACTGGCTCTCTGAAAACATCTGCTGAATGTGCAGTGGCAATCAAAAAAAGCTAACAATGCTAGGAACCATTAGAAATGGGATAGATAATAAGATAGGAAATATCATATTGCCTCTATGGAAATCCATGGTACACCCACATCTTGAATACTGCGCACAAATCTGGTCGTCCCATCTCAAGACAGATATGTTAGAATTGGAAAAGGTACAGAGCGGGTAGTAAAAATGATTAGGAGTATGGAACAGCTTCCATATGCGGAGAGATTTTAAAAGACTGGGACTATTCAGCTTGGAAAAGCGATGTCTAGGGGAGATATGATAGAGGTCTATAAAATCATTAATAGTATAAAGAAAGTGAATGAAGTGTCATTTACCCCTTCTCATAACACAAGAACCCGGGGTTACCCAATGAAATTAATAGGCAGCAATTTTAAAAACCAAAAGGAAGTACTTATTCACACAACACACAGTCAACCTGTGGGACTCATTGCCAGGGGATGTTGTGAAGGCCAAAAGCAAAACTGGGTTCAAAGACGAATCTGGTAAATTTATGGAGGATAGGCAAGATGAATAGAGATGCAGCCCCATGCTCTGGGTGTCCCTAAGCCTCTGACTGCTAGAAGCTGGAACTCAATCACTTGAAAAGTGCCCCGTTCTGTTGATTCCCTCTGAAGCATCTGGCTACTGTCAGAATATAGGATATTGGGCTAGATGGACCATTGTTCTGACCCACTTTTGTCATATCTATGTTTAGGGCTATTGATTTCCTTTAAAAAGGAAAAAGAAAAATAGAGAAGTCAAACTCATGGTGTAAAGGGAAAATGTAAAAAATATAGTTAAAAAGTGTCACATGCATTAACTTGTACCCCAAATAACCTTTTTTTCCCCATTTCAGTGCAAATAACTACAGCTATGTTCATGCTGTTATCAGAGCAGACAGATTTAAACACATAGTAATAGTTGCCATAACAGCATCAACCCTTATAACCCAATTTAAGTCATCACAGATATATATATATTTAAATTTGAATACACTTTGGGGACTGAGTATACTTCTGACCCCTGGAAGAATTGTCAGTGTGTAAGTTTAATGATCCTGTCCTTTATATCAACACGGAGTTGTTTTGAACTCTTGCTCTTTCCAAGCTTCACAAACAGGGCAGAGTTTAACCTAGGAAGCTTAGTGGTTTTCATAGAAATGTGGTTTTCAGATACACCCACACAAAAATCCCAAAGTGTCAAAAATCATATAGACAATGGGAGGTATAAGGGGCTTAGCATCTCTGAAAATCAGGCCACATATATAGGATTTCTAAATAAGAATTTAGGAGACTAACTCTGGGCACTGTACCTACTCTCTTCAGGGCAAGGGACTAATGCCTTGTCCACTAATGGACAATCCATTAATGTTCCAAATCATAGAATCATAGAATCTCAGGGTTGGAAGGGACATCAGGAGGTCATCTAGTCCAACCCCCTGCTCAAAGCAGAACCAACCTCAACTAAATCATCCCAGCCAGGGCTTCGTCAAGGCTGACCTTAAAAGCCTCTAAGGAAGGAGATTCCACCACCTCCCTAGGTAACCCATTCCAGTTCTTCACCACCCTACTAGTGAAAAAGTTTTTCCTAATATCCAACCTAAACATCCCCCTCTGCAACTTGAGACCATTACTCCTTGTTCTGTCATCTTCTACCACTGAGAACAGTCTAGATCCATCCTCTTTGGAACCCCCTTTCAGGTAGTTGAAAGCAGCTATCAAATCCCCCCTCATTCTTCTCTTCTGCAGGCTAAACAATCCCAGTTCCCTCAGCCTCTCCTCATAAGTCATGTGCTCCAGCCCCCTAATCATTTTTGTTGCCCTCCGTTGGACTCTTCCCAATTTATCCACATCCTTCTTGTAGTGTGGGGCCCAAAACTGGACACTGTACTCCAAATGAGGCCTCACCAGTGCCGAATAGAGGGAAATAATCACGTCCCTCGATCTGCTGGAAATGCCCCTACTTATACAACCCAAAATGCCATTAGCCTTCTTGGCAACAAGGGCACACTGTTGACTCATATTCAGCTTTTCGTCCACTGTAACCCCTAGGTCCTTTTCTGCAGAACTGCTGCGCAGCCATTTGGTCCCTAGTCTGTAGCAGTGCATGGGATTCTTCCGTCCCAAGTGCAGGACTCTGCACTTGTCCTTGTTGAACCTCATCATATTTCTTTTGGCCCAATCCTCTAATTTGTCTAGGTCCCTCTGTATCCTATCCCTACCCTCCAGCGTATCAACCACTCCTCCCAGTTTAGTGTAATCTGCAAACTTGCTAAGGGTGCATTCCATACCATCCTCCAGATCGTTAATGAAGATATTGAACAAAACCGACCCCAGCACCGATCCTTGGGGCACTCCACTTGATACTGGCTGCCAACTAGACATGGAACCATTGATCACTACCCGTTGAGCGCGACCATCTAGCCAGTTTTCTATCCACCTTACCGTCCATTCATCCAGCCCATACTTCTTTAACTTGCTGGCAAGAATACTGTGGGAGACTGTATCAAAAGCCTTGCTAAAGTCAAGAAATAGCACATCCACTGCTTTCCCCTCATCCACAGAGCCGGTTATCTCATCATAGAAGGCAATTAGGTTAGTCAGGCATGACTTGCCCTCGGTGAATCCATGCTGACTGTTCCTGATCACTTTCCCCTCCTTTAAGTGGTTCAGAATTGATTCCTTGAGGACCTGTTCCATGATTTTTCCAGGGACTGAGGTGAGACTGACTGGCCTGTAGTTCCCTGGATCTTCCTTAAGAACATAAGAATATAAGAAAGGCCGTACTGGGTCAGACCAAAGGTCCATCCAGCCCAGTATCCTGTCCACCGACAGTGGCCAATGCCAGGTGACCCGGAGTGAGTGGACCCAACAGGTAATGATCAAGTGATCTCTCTCCTGCCATCCATCAACCCACTCTGACAAACAGAGGCTAAGGACACCATTTCTTACCCATTCTGGCTAATAGCCATTAATGGACTTAACCTCCATGAATTTATCCAGTTCTCTTTTAAACCCTGTTATAGTCCTAGCCTTCACAGCCTCCTCAGGCAAGGAGTTCCACAGGTTGACTGTGCGCTGTGTGAAGAACTTCCTTTTATTTGTTTTAAACCTGCTGCCCACTAATTTCATTGGGTGGCCCCTAGTTCTTTTATTATGAGAACAAGTAAATAACTTTTCCTTATTCACTTCCTCCACACCACTCATAATTTTATATACCGCTATTATATCCCCCCTTAGTCTCCTCTTTTCCAAGCTGAAAAGTCCTAGCCTCTTTAATCTCTCTTCATATGGGACCCGTTCTAGACCCCTAATCATTTTAGTTGCCCTTCTCTGAACCTTTTCTAATGCCCTTCTTCCCTTTTTTAAAGATGGGCACTACATTAGTTTTTTTCCAGTCATCCGGGACCTTCCCCGATTGCCATGAGTTTTCAAAGATAATGGCCAATGGCTCTGCAATCACATCGGCCAACTCCTTTAGCACCCTCGGATGCAGTGCATCTGGCCCCATGGACTTGTGCTCGTCCGGCTTTTCTAAATAGTCCCGAACTACTTCTTTCTCCACAGAGGGCTGGTCACCTCCTCCCCATACCGTGCTGCAGAGTGCAGCCGTCTGGGAGCTGACCTTGTCTGTGAAGACAGAGGCAAAAAAAGCATTGAGTACACTAGCTTTCTCCACGTCCTCTGTCACTAGGTTCCCTCCCTCATTCAGCAAGGGGCCCACACTTTCCTTGACTTTCTTCTTGTTGCTCACATACCTGAAGAAACCCTTCTTGTTACTCCTAACATCTCCGGCTAGCTGCAACTCCAAGTGTGATTTGGCCTTCCTAATTTCACTCCTGCATGCCTGAGCAATACTTTTATACTCCTCCCTGTTCATTTGTCCAATCTTCCTCTTCTTGTAAGCTGCTTTTTGGTGTTTAAGACGAGCAAGGATTTCACTGTTAAGCCAAGCTGGTCGCCTGCCATATTTACTTTTCTTCCTACACATCGGGATGGTTTGTTCCTGCAACCTCAATAAGGATTCTTTAAAATACAGCCAGCTTTCCTCGACTCCTTTCCCCCTCATGTTATTCTCCCAGGGGACCTTGCCCATCAGTTCCCTGAGGGAGTCGAAGTCTGCTTCAGGAAATTATTTAGCTGGGTTTGAGTGTTGTACATGCAAAGTGATCTCTGTATGTTGCAATAAAAGTTAGGGTGACCAGATTCGGGAACCTAAAAATCGGGACTTGTCCGAGGGAGGGGGGAACCCCTCCTGCCAGACTTGTTGAGCAAAAAAAAAACCAACAAAAAACTGGAAGAAGCCCGATATTGGGACAAAAGGCGTCCCGACCATGCATCGGGACAAAAGATGAAAAATCGGGACAGTCCCGATTTTATCGGGACATCTGGTCACCCTAATAAAAGTATTTGTTTGAACCTCTTGTGTTGCATCTCTGTATTGGCTGCCTCCTTACCCAATACCAAACAGGAGACATTACAAGCACCAGCTTTTGAAAATCTTGGCCCTTAATTTTATTTACACCAAAACTATGAAAATCCTTGACCCCTATGTTAAATATCCAGGCTTAGACCCATCTTTCAAACAGTTAGCTTATTTCCATATATAATACCACTGATGTCAATGGGACTAGACACAGTACTGAAGATATTTTCAGAAGTAATTATTTGAATATCAGGTCCTTACCTATTATGGCGAGGTTTTTGCAATGATGTTTGTCACTGTGAACTGGACTGAAACAATGAATTCATTGTTTCATGTGTAAGAAGAGTCAGGATGAGCTTCACCCTGACATCTGGTGGCAAGTTGTGGGAAAGAACTTCAGGGGCTGACCTCATTTACATAGGCACACCCACCCCACTTACCATGAGCCCAAGCAGCCCAAATGGTCACGTTGGCTGCTGTGGGATCCCCAGTTTTTCTGTTATTGGGACAGCAAGAATAAACTGTTGTTATCCTGATTGTGTGAATCAAGGACAGTGACCTTTTGTTATGATGGAGGGACTCACCATCAACTCAGCAGCACTCGCTAGGCAAGGGACATGGGTTCCAAAACCCAGTGAATGGAGAGAGGCTGGGGACAGGTCTTTGTGCCTGGTGGCATGGGCCCCTTCTAAGGGCCCTAGATGCCAATTGCTCCACCTACCTTCTCCACTGTGGAATATCAGAGCTAATTATGATTTTATTAGGAGTCTAGTTATTGCTGAACTGGATTCACTTTGGGCCAAGGGTGCACTTGCACTGAGGCCCCCCTTACTACGAGCTGAAATCACTAAAGAGCTAACATTACTAAGAGCTGAGATTACTGAGTGCTGTGTTATGTAGTGCGGGGGCCTCAAGATATATTGCTGAGTGGCTGGTGGAGCGGAGCAGCTGGCAGAGTGGAGCAGTTCGTGGGATGGCTGAAGCGGCTCATGCGACGGCTGGCGGAGCAGGGCAGCGCAGTGCAGAGCGGCTTGCAGGACGGCTGGCGGAGCAGAGTGGAGTGGCTTGCTGTGAAGGCTGCAGTAGAACCCCACAGAGAGGCGGGGCGGTTGGCCTTGGACCACATAAGGTGCCTTTTTTACCTTCCCCCCCTCACACCATTTCCACTGGGTGGGTGGGAGGGAGCTCTGCAGATTAACTTTTAAACTCTGGGGCTGCACTACCCAGGGACAGAGACCTTTGGGTGCTGGACTTTGGGGTTGTTGGACTTTTGGGACTTTGGGTGACTTTTGGATTGCTGGACTCAAGAACCAAAGGGAGAGGACATGGCCCAATATGCTGGGGTGAGTCTTGTCACTCATGGTTTGGTTATGAATCCTGTTTGTGGTGTTTTCCCAACATAATGCCACATTGTTTCTCTCTGTCATTAAAAAGCTTTTGCTACACTCAGACTCTGTGCTTGCGAGAGGGGAAGTATTCTCTCTTAGAGGTGCCCGGGGGGGTGATGTATATTTGTCCCAGGTCACTGGGTGGGGGCTCGAGTCGGTTTTGCATTGTGTTATTGGAACGGAACCCCTAGATACTGAACCTGGCCCTTGTTGCTGCCAACTCTGACTGGCAGAAGGGTTACACATGTATCCATAAAACAGAATTAATATAAAACACTGCTCATCCTTTGACACTCTGCTATCATATTACACTGATAAATGGTACATGCAGGTTGACACACAGATGTTGGTTCTAGGTCTTGTAACAGTAGCAATGGGTTTACTTCTCTTTCTGGAGTGGGGTGATTTGGGGGTTGAAATATGCTTTTTAAAAGGATTGCTGCTTTACACTCCAGTCGCTAACCTAATGGCAGTCAAAGAAACCATGGTGTCTCTTTTCCTCAAAATAGAGTCTTGATAAGAGATTTCAATGCAATGTTAATAGTTTTGTAAAAATCACAGGCTTTAATCTTATAATCTGATTCTTTGTGAACTCAGATTGATATGGATTGATTCAGTAAACATCAATAATTTTCCATTATGTTAAAATCAATCTCAATTTTCCACGACAACAGCAAATTTGCATAAAAACTAGAGACTTTCTTATACTGTTCAGAATATTTATTTCAGCGGCTCATGAAAATTGCCACTGTGGGGAAAAAAGGGTTATGTAAGCGTAATTCTTCCATAGCCTACACATCAAATTTCTCAACAACACTTTCATTCTTGCACCATCAAAAGTTAGCTCAAACTGGGGAATGCTATTAAAACACAAAGGTGAAAAATCAAGTATATTATATTTAAAAAAATTGTTGTTAGGTCATTCTAAATGTACTTAACTTTTAATATTCATAGATTGTAATCTCTTCAGGGAGGGTCCACGTCTCCAGCACAATAGGGCCCTGATACAAATCAGGATCTCTGAATGTTGCTGGAATACGAATATTAAAAAATAATATGGATATTTGACAATTTCTTGTTTTGTTGGCTTTGTTGCATTCTTAATTCCAATTTTTTTTTTTACATTAGATGTCAAAGGATTAGCCTTTCATGGTTGCAGACAGAGGCTTGAAAGCATGATCTGAGTGCACCCCGAAGGCCTGGAAACCAGAAGGCAATTTTTTTAAAAAGCCCTTTTAAAACCCCCTCATTTTTTAACAGTAGAATCATAGAACTGGAAGGGACCTCGAGAGGTCATCTAGCCCAGTCACTTGCACTTGTGGCAGGACTAAGTATTATCTAGACCATCCCTGACAGGTTTTGTCTAACCTGCTCTTAAAAATCTCCAATGATGGAGATTCCACAACCTCCCTAGGCAATTTATTCCAGTGCTTAACCAGCCTGACAGGAAGTTGTTCCTAATATCCAATCTAAACCTCCCTTGCTTCAATTTAAGCCCATTGCTTCTTGTCCTATCCTCAGAGGTTAAAAAACACAATTTTTCTTCCTCCTCCTTGTAACAACCTTTTACATACTTGAAAACTGTTATCATGTTCCCCCCCAGTCTTCTCTTTTCCAGACTAAACAAATCCAACTTTTTCCAAATTCCCTCATAAGTCATGTTTTCTATACCGTTAATCACTTTTGTTGCTCTCCTCTGGCCTCTCTCCAATTTGTCCACATCCTTCCTGAAATGTGGTGCCCAGAACTGGACGCAATACTCCAGTTGAGGCCTAATCAGCGCAGAGTAGAGCAGAAGAATTACTTCTCATGTCTTGCTTACAACACTCCTGCTAATACATTCCAGAAGGACGTTTGCTTTTTTTTTTTTGGCAAAAGCGTTACACTGTTGACTCATATTTAGCTTGTGATCCACTATGACCTCCAGATCCCTTTCCACAATACTCCTTCCTAGATAGTCATTTCCCATTTTGTATGTGTGCAACTGATTGTTCCTTCCTAAACGGAGTACTTTGCATTTGTCCTTATTGAATTTCATCCTATTTATTTCAGACCATTTCTCCAGTTTGTCCAGATCATTTTGAAGTTTAATCCTATCCTCCAAAGCACTTGCAACCCCTCCCAGCTTGGTATTGTCCAAACTTTATAAGTGTACTCTCTATGCCATTATCTAAATAATTGCTGAAGATATTGAACAGAACCAGGCCCAGAACTGATTCCCGCTGATTGTGATTAATGCGTGTGGTTGGCAACACTGCCTGGTTAGATGGATGCTGGGGTACAGGGCTGTCTGGGAATCTGGGGTCTTTTGGAGGCAGGATTTGGTTGGTTTCTCTCTTGAGGTCAAGGGGCTATCTGGGGGTCACAACAGGGTCTGCGTGCTGAATGAGGGAACCTTACACTAGCACTTAAGCCTCCTCAGTCTCTGTCCTCTCTGCTACTGCAACCATCACTTTCCTTCTCTTGGTGCTGCCGCCAACCCTAGCTACTTCTCTGCTTGGATCCAACAGGGGAGCAGCCAGAGGGGAGGCAGACATGGGGCCAAGTTGCCTGAAGGCAAGGGGCTCCATAGCAGCTTCTACTGGCTATAGGTGAACTCTGTAACATCTAGGCACAGCGGTAATAATCTGGATAGGGCTGTCAATTGCATAACTGTCATTATGAGTAGCCCTGTTTCAGTGGTGTTACTACAGTTACTACAACCATACGTATGAGAAGAGAATTCGGTCCAATGAGAACTTCCGCATAAATACCAGTTGCAGAATATGGCTCATATATAGGATGGGGAGCCAGGAATTTGAGTTCTAATCCTGACTGACTGATTTAGGCAAATCTCTTAACCTAAACCTCTCTGCCTTTGTTTTCCCATCGGTAAAATGGGATACTAACACAGGGCTATTGTGAAGATTAATCATGTAATATTTGTAAATTGCCTTGAACATGAAAAACTGTATTTGTTGAATAGAATTATGAATAGGAGAAGCGTTAAATCTAACTCATTCATCTTGATCATATGAAAGAACTCACTGAGTCTGAGGAGAAAGCGCACTTACAACACTGTGGTAAGATTTCCCTAGTATTGTGCTTAATATATTACAACTTGAAGCCTGACACTTCACTTTGTAGAAGGCCTTATTGATCCTGAAATGAGTAGCATAATTTGAAGATTTGCTGAAGGGCTTTTTTTTATCTCCTTTGCAGCTCTTGCTAAGGAGCTTTCATTCTACTGAATGACATTAAAATAAAACCCCAGAGTACAACCCCATGGCTTTGCTGAAGGGTAAAATATTAAATATGTTTACGGGTTTGCAATGCTAGGTGTCATGTGGAATTTCTACAGTGTGCCCTAATGAATAACAAAGTTGCTTTAATACTTGGTGAAAAACAGTCTTCAAATACATTTCAAAGGATCAAAATAATTTGATCTGTTATATTTCCTGTGGCATCACAATGAAAGGATTACAACCAAAATTACACAGACCAACTTTCATTTTTGATTGACTAAATTATTACTATTCATTTTGGAATCAGAGGAGGTGGTTTGCTTTCATAACTTCATTAACAGTGTCCTTGAATACCAAAAGTCAACTAACAACTAGAGTAAAAATAGTTGGAAAAATGCTGATACAATAACTATAGGTGAAAAATACCATCAGCAAAACCAGAAAAATCATTTTGATTTTCTCTTTATGACCGAATTTCTCTTTTTACCATTTCTCTCAGAATCCCCACCTGAATTTTAGTGCCTCTAAGTTACCTCACAATGAAACTGTCATTTACTGGGAATCTGGATATCTCATAGCCATAGGCCTACCTAGTGTTCACTTCTGTTCTAAAAGTCAAACCCAAAGTCAGCAGTGTCAAAAAGACACCAAATTCTGTTTGTCTCTGACAGAAGATAAACTAGTCTCATAAGTAACATCCTACAGTCAGGGCAACTGAGATTTCAAACACATTATCAGTTTAAATCTCAAATGAAGACTTGACCTGCTGGAAGTGAGAGTAGAAGACTGAGACCACATGCTGCAATAGTCATACCCAGAAAATATCCTGTTCAAAGTATTTCAGGATTTGAAAGGCCTAGAATATTTTGGATCCTAGCAAGGAGAAAGACTGAGTTATTCAGAAGCATCTAGGCCTGGTGTGGACCTCCTCCCTCCCCTGAAAAAACCCAAAATCTGAACAAATTCCCCCTCAAAACAAGCAACTCATAGCTTTGCAGTGGTAAGTCACAAATATGTCTGGGAGTTAGAGGGCCCATGAAAAACACCTATTGCACTGGAACACAGACATCATTCCCTTTGAAAACACTACCTGCAAGGGTCAGTTCGGCAAATGCTTCTAAGCAACCATTGAGGGGAGAGGATTGTTTCATTTACTAGTCCTCGGATTTCATTTGGAAACATCCTTAAAATGTCACCAAGAACTCTTGGAGCACATTTATCTTCCTCCGAAATATTTGGGCCAGGCCTGGCTTCTTTCTTGCTCTTCTCTGGCTGAAAGCTGTGTTCCTGCAGTCAGTAATAAAAAGAGCTGTTTATGCCACTGCCCTTTTCCATGCCCTTAATAGTAAAGGAGGTGTTATTAAAGGCCTGTCATAAATGGCTGACTAACATCTGGAACAGAAGGTCAATGTCTTAGGGTCGAGGATGCCCATTGTACCGTTTTTACTGGATAACACACGCTTAGTCAGCTGAGCTAGAACCCACACCTCCATCTTAGGGTGACTCGGGGGTCTCCCCTAGAACTGTCAGTGGAACCCTTGAATGTCATTCTCAAGCATTCACAGAAATTACTATTAAACCCGTCCTCCTGGTCCCTCATTGCTCACCAGAAATAAATCTACTTTTTGAGCCTATAGGCTTCCATTCTAGAGCTGACTTAAAAATTCAAGCATACAAATTTTTTTACCAAAAAAAGACCCCGAGGAAAAAGTCTTTTTTTTTCAGTGTGCTATAGACCTGATCAAGAATTTTTAAATTTTTAAATTTGTCAACAAAAACTAGGATATAATTTTTCAATGCTTTTGTGAAAAATATGTACATTTTCTGATCGGCTCTATTCCTAAGTCCAGAGAGGCAGCTTGTTTCCAGACTCAAAGACCACAGCACATTAGCGCAGCCAGGCTCTGACAGCCCTCAACCCAACCTCAGGGTGAGTAGGAAGGCAGGCAAATACGCATGGAAGTTTGCCTCGTTGGATGGCTTAGTCAGAGTGAAATGAGGATGCCTGCCTGGGTGTGGGGAAACAATAAAGTCAGCTGGGGGGGGGGGGGAGTAAGATGGGGAGAGAGGCAGTAAAAAGGGAAACATGAGCCCTCTGATGGGAAGAGGCCTGGTTTAGCATGCAGAGGATGATGCATTAGGTACTGGTGACAGGGACACTGCTTTGCTATCTGCCCCTGAGCTCTGTAAATCCAGACTATGGCCCAATGCCTACTATTGGGAGTAGTGTGGCTGAAGACTCCTAGCAAACTGAGAAGTTACCAAGCTGAATTTGCTGCTAAGTCACATTAATAAAGACATGGTTTTAATAACCATAGCTTTAATTCATCCTTTTTTCAGAATCCAATATTAATACACTGACAACTCACATATTAGATTTGCTGAATTCTTATTCATAATTCTGCGGTAATTTTCCATCCATTTTTTAAAAAAAACCTCGAAGTTTAAAAGACTATTTTGTGAAAAGAGAAACTATCTGATAATCTGCTAACATTATGAAACCTTGTGTGTTCCAAAAGGTTGAGAAAATTTAAAAAGTCATCGGGGGATGGCAACGTTTACATCTCTGTTAATTTTTTCCTGAAGCTGACTTGATTTAGATGCAGCAGCCATGCTTATGCTGCTTTTTGCTCATTCACTTGGTATACAGCCGACGAGGGGCAGATTCACCAAAACAGAATAAGTAGGATAAGTGCTGAAATTTCTATTGCTTGGATTTGCTTCACTGGAACTGTACGCATATGTGCAATATGTAAAATTTAATGACTGTGCTAAATATTTAAATGTTAGCAAAATACTCCAGCACCTGCCTCCATCTGTAAAGTGTTTCAAGCTCTGCATTTTGCAATTCTTGTGTTTCCTAAAGAAGATTTTAACTCTTCTATTAAGCAGAAAATAAAACTGAATACTCATCATTTGAGCATGTGAAATTGTGGTTCTGCTATCACATACATCGGTATTACACAGGAGTAATTCCACTGACTTCAGTGCAATTACTCCTGATTTTCACTGTTGTGAAAGCAGACTCACATTCATTATGTTTAAAAGTTATGATTTTCAGATCCAACAAACATTTTTTTTAAAAAAAAAGATTAACAATATCGAAATATGGAACACATCAAATATATTTTTAAAAGTGACAACATATCGAATTATGGAATGCTTACTCCAAAGTGTCAACACACACACACACACCCCTTCACCAAAATATCTAAAGGTATGAATTAAAACCAACTTAATTATTTCACGTCTTGTTTTTGTGTGACAAGTCAATTTTAAGACAAATGGACTAAAGTTCAGTTTTTGGCTGACAAGTGATTCTGGGACTTCCACCAAACTCAACTGCTGTACAATTTATTCCAAATTCAAGACAACCAACATGTCCTGCACCATTCACACACATTGCAGAACAGCGGCTTTGGCAGCACATGCTTTGAATCACACAGAATTACAAGTCTTCAAACATTCTCATTCTGAGCCTTAACAGAAGAACAAGACTTGCATTAACTTCAGTGGGCTTTGGATCAGGGCAATAAGGAAGAAGGCAAACAATGACAACAATATACGGATAACCAGCCTACTTAAGGATTATTAATTAAATACTAACACATCCTCTCCATTGATAATCCACAAAAATAAAAAACATTTAAAAAAGGTTTACGATGAAAAAAATAATTAATATACAAGTAAGATGATTTATATAATGTTTTCCCTAGGTGGAAAAATATTCTCCCAGATCATTTATGGAATGCTCCAGGAAAATGTCTTCCTCTCTGAAGAACACTATTATGCACTCTGTTGCCTTTCCCCACACATTACATACAGTGTGTTATCATTTTTGTTGTTTTTTGTCTTTAATTTAGGCCCCCACCCTACACTAGGGTCCATGTCAGCAGAACCTTCAGTGAGACTTGCAATGGGATACATGCAAGATCAGGGCTTTAGACTGTACGTTAATTGGAACAGGAAACGTGGGCTTTGGTTACAGTAATTTTACACCAGTGCAATTTCATTGACAATACTAGAGATACATCTGACTTACACCGGTGTAAGTGAGCTGAGAATTGGGCCTCTTTAATTTGATGACATACCACTACTACAACTGCTTGGCATTTTACAGCGTTTTACATGTTCAAAGCATTGTACAAAGGAATTAATTAATCCTTGCAACACCGGTTTATACCTATTTACAGAAAGAGAGACAAGTTAAGAAACTTGTCAAGTGCTTCCTGACCATGTAGTTTAACTTATATTTAAGGACAAAGTTCTCGCTAACTTTACCAATTTACATACCCACCTATATGGATGTTTCTGCATAGGTAGGCACTAAGGTATAAATATGCATTTAACTTGCTCATTAAAGGCTAAATTCAAAGCCATGAACATCAAAAAAGTAGTATTTACTATGATCACATGCATGGACCATTGCTAATCTGTTAGTGAGCTAGATTAATTTTAAAAAAAATCCATTCTTGTATATGGCCAAATTTTGGCTCATGTTCAGAAGACAGATTGTTGCACAGAGAAGTGAACTGAGGCAGCTGGTTGGCAGACTGAAAAAACGATCTGTAGCTTTCTGACATAAGGAGCACATGATATTAATATGAATAGAATCAATGATTCTACTAGTACTAGGAGCGTACCTTATTGTCAATGGGCATGTTCAGCCTTAGAGAGGTTATGACAGTTCTTGTAAAATTTGCGGGGGGGGGGGGGGGGGGGAGTAGATTTGTACATGGAAGATAAGTCAAAAATAATTCAGGGTAGACATTGCTTTAATGTGTTTGTTCATATGTACTGTGAAGTATACATCTTGCATTATTGTCCTTTCTCTCCATTACTCTGGCATGGTCAGTCTAGACCATGGAAGGAGGTGGGTTGGAAGTAGTAGACCATATTCCTTTATTTCATAGGTAGTAAACATTCTAAGAGATCCAGATAAATTTGCAAGCCTAAAATTTAAACATATCACTAAAGGCCATTCGATCTTTAATAAAGGAAACAGATATTGGTCTAGCATTAGCATGTATAATTTGCAATGTTAAGAGCAAGTAGTATAGTTTTCTTTAGCTCTATAGTGGTATAGTGACATGGTTCAGAGCATTCTTTCTACTAATAAGACAGTCCTTTATCCACCAGAGCTCTTTTGAACAGTAAATAAAGTACAGACAATGGCATGTTCCCTAATATATTTAGAATTCTGCTGTGCTGCTGGTCGCCCCTAATTTTATTATAGCCACAGTTCCTGACTGCTTCAGCTCATTACAGAGACAAATATCAGTTAGTGACAGGTAACTTTTCATTCTAATGCGCCTGTGCCACTGATGTCTGTGCTTCTGAGATATTCCATTTTGCACCTGAAATTAGTTTCTGTGTTACAGCTCCAGACGTGTGATAAAAAAAAGATACTGTAATTTAGATAAACTCCACTAAATGGCTTGACGGAAATAAAGCTAAAATGAAGTTATAAATGGCTGAAGTGATTAAGACTGTCAAGTTCTCTTGGGTACTGTTAGAGAATGAAATAGTTGATGGATTATTATTTATCCCTGAATGTGAGTTTTTGGGATTTAATTAAAGATGTTCTATTATATTTTTCAAAGCCTATTTGAGGCTGTAAATCAAAAACTGCAATAACAGAGTGGGTTACAGCTAATGGAAAAATGGATAACTAGGTACTTAGGGGATGTCCCTCTTTTAAACTCTTGAATCCCGGAAGTTGGATTCCTCTCCCCCCCCAAAAAAAATATATATTCAAAGCAATAGGTAATTTTTGAATGTTAGTCTTTTTGTGAAAAAATAATCTTTTCTAGCTATTGTGATTATAACTTTGCACAGTGACCAGTATTGTTATTGCTAAAAAGGAAAAAAAAGGTATTTACATTCAAAAATGTTGAGCCCTTCAAAGAAATATGGTTCTGTAACCACTGCAAGCATATCATAATACAAAGATTAGTATTGAGAAAAGGAGATTCTTAACCTTTGCTCATGGCACCATGGTGTTTTGTATGCTTTAATACACAAATACAGTTGCATAGGATGTATCATTTCAAAGGATTGAAGCAGAATTGAGACTGTGAGGAACGTGCAGCAGAGTACAAATATGGATAAGACTTTTTGGATAAGGCTGTCGGTTAACAAATGGTCTTTTTCATGATACATACACAACGTCTCATCTGGAAAAGAAAGTGGAAAGGCTGTTGAATCCCAAGGGTAAATCCTTCTTTTCAGCTTTGCTTTTAGTTTTAACCAAAATGACATTTAGTGCAGAGTCCAATGACCTAGCCAGAGCTTGGACTGGATCAGGTGTCCTCACTAATACCCACCCCATCTCAGTACTGTAACCGAGTGGCTGGCTATCTGTGTCCGTGTCTCGCATCACTGACAGCCCCTCATGAGTATGACTCATCCCAGAGGACGAGGACCAGGATCCCCGACTCAGGAAGAAACCTTGAGCGGAATCTCAGGAATAGGAGTATGCTTCCTCCCCAGGAAAAGTGAAAGGGTTTTAGAAACAGCAAGCTGAGCTGCCCCTGTACCCGCTGCCACTGATAAAAACACATTCTTTTGTTTACTGAGCCCATGTCTGTCTCACCATTCCAGGGACTCCACCTACTTATGCAAAGCCACCACAAAGGAGACTGCATGATCACGTAACAGTACTTTAGATCTCCAAGTGCAACTCCCACTCACATTAGTGACTGATATGTGCATCACTGTAAAGACAAGTGCAAATAGGTCAATTACTTGTATTGTATTGTATTGTATTTCAGCCAGAGCCCAAACATCTACACTGAAATTCTATAGCACCGGCACCTGAACCCCACAAGGCCGAGTCAGCTGACTTGGGCCAGCAGCAGGCATTTTGTTGCAGTGTAGACATACCTAGATAGAAACTGCAGGGGGGAAATACACACACATACTCTCTCTCTATGATATATGTAGTCCTTCCATGCCCCTTTTCTTTTTACAAGTTCAGTTGAAACCAACGTAGTTGCTCTAAATTTATCCTATAGTTAGTCAACACTTTCTGAAAGACTTGCTGTTGATGGAAACAGACCTACAGCTACCAGGGACAATTATCACATCAGAAAAAGAACAAGGCCTGAGTAGTCTAAGCATATAACATAATTTAATGATCTATGTTCCTTCATCATCTTTTTAATAAATGTTTGCGCTACCGGACCATGATTTATTCTGTATTCTGAACAATTCCCTCTCCTGATCATTCCAAGGAGATTGCTTTGGTCTAAAAAGACTGAGTTATTATGCCTTGAAAGAAAAACCCTAATTAAACTTTGGTATAGTTACATGATGACTGATTTTTTCCCCTATTACTAATCAGCTATCTCTAGTGGTAACATTAGATCAGTAAGATGTTTTATAAGAAAAAGATTTTTCAACATGCAAAGTTCTTTTAGCTGCTATAAGGTGATCAAACAAATTAATCTTATTCATTTAAAACCAACATAGCTATAAAGTTATAGCAGTATAAAAATAACTAGGTTCACGTTTTAAACCATCCATTAAAGGTACATTGCATCATCATGATAGGATTTGAGAAGCACTTGGTGTTGGCTTAACTCTACTCCCATTGAAGTCAGAGTTTTACCAGAGACTTCAATGGGAACAAAGCTAGGCCATTGCTAATGGCTTTTGAAAATCCTATCATACACCTTTTTAAGAGATTTAGTTCCCTAGAGCACCCATGGCAAATCAAACACTCTGTGTAATGAAAAATGAATGGATAGATTGTAAATCCAGAATATACCATTATCATAATCTACTCTGACTTCCTATACATCATACAATTTCATGCAGAAATTCCTGCATCAGGCCCATAACTTCTCGTTCAGCTAGAGCATTTCTTTTAGAAAAACATCCAGTCTTCACTGAAAAAATTCAAGTGATGGAGAATCTATTATAGCCCATGGCTAATTGCCCCGGTGGTTAATTACATTCACTGTTCTCTTGAAAAGCTAAATAGGCTGAGCTTAAGTCACTCACTGTCCGACTGGTTAGCCAGATCTTGAATCATTCTTGTAGGTCTTTAATGAACCCTTTCCAGTTGCCAAGCAATTGCTGTAAAATAACTCTTAAGCAGCCCCAGCAATAGGTTGTTGTTTTGCAATATACTATTAATACAGCATGAAGAATATACAGAATAGTATTCTGTAATTACATTGTTTCAGATCAGGGCCATCTTTAAAATTGTTGGTGTCCTCAATGTCTATGTTGTTATACTTTATATGCTATCAGATTTAGGAGAGAGTTCAGAAGATTATCAATAATAAAGTGAATACTTTAGGATTTTACTTTACAGAAAAGATGCCAATGGAAACATCTTTTTTGTCTCACTGATAGGCAACAATATTATTAATGTCTCTGATATTTCAAGTATAACCTGGTAGCTGAGACCTCAGCCTTTGGGATTAAAAATAAACACCAAAGAGTCTGTCTTCTCTCCTTAATGTGCATGTGAAACTCACATTAATGTGAAAGGAATTTATGCACACACATGGAGACGAGTATAGAGATCTCAGGCAGTGCCAGAGGGAGGTGACTTGTTTAAATGTAATCCTTAGAACACTGGAATTTGTCACACTAGCAGCTGAATGAATGCTTAGGATGATGTATATGCCACTTCTCAGTGGTACTCTTACATTAACGGTAGTTACACCTGTGTATCAAAAGAAGAGAAGTAGACACCTGGGGTGAAATCCTGCCCCATTAAAGTAAATCCATTAGGCCAGGATAACTACCTTGCTTTTTAAAAAGTTTTTAACCACAGAAAGAGATCTGAGCCTCCAGCTACCATTATCTCTCGTTCTTTTTTATTGTATATACACATTACCAATTTTATGCATAAAAAACTACATTGAAAGAACGTTAATGTCACAAAATTAAACACTCAACAGTTTGGAAATGCCCAATTTAAGGATACCTCTGTGTATGCATTATGAAATAGTCTTCAATTACATAACCCCATAGTATTTTTTCAACAGGACCCCTGCTTCAATGCACAAGACAGACTCTGCTCACTGAATAAGCAGCTATTCAATATTTCTTTTTATCTGCATCATTCAGATGTTTACTGCACATCATCCAAACTCTGTAACAAATACAGAATTATTAATTTCCCCATGTGATTTTCTGTGATGTGCTCATGATTCTTTTTTTTTTTTACGAACAATGAATTGATCTTCAGAAAAATCCCTCTCAGGTGATGACATATTATTCCCATTTTATACATAGGCAACTGAGGCACAGACAACAAAGCCAAAATTGTTGTGCCATTTTTTGAGAAATGTAGGGTTTGATTTTTCAGACTACTTGGCATTTTACAGCACTTTATAGATTCAGAGCTGAGATCCCACTGAACTTAGTAACAGCAGGGGGTGCTCAGCATTCTGCAAATCAGACCCCAGGTGTCTCACATTGGGTACCTCACGAGAGAGGAACACACATTTAGTGACCAGCTGTGAAAAGTATGGTTTAAGCAAGTTGCCCAGCATTACATGGGAACTTTGTGACAGAGGCAGGGATAAAATCCAACTATCAAGTGTGGATTTCTTTACTATACAACCCCGATTTATTCCAAGAGCAGAGTGAGTCCTGTGCTCTGAATGAAGCAGGAGTCTGACAAAAAGTAGCATGTGATCATGTAATTAAAGACTGTATCATAATGCATAAGTACAATGGGGTTAAATTAAGGTTGCCCAGAAAATTTTAATGCAGTCATTTTCTAACTTTTGATTACTTAACTTTGCAACCCTAATAATGTTATTTTTAATTCATTTTTGAATGTCACACACACACACATATGAAGGTAGTAACTTTATGATTAATTGTTGAACCATGTGAGAAATGAAATTGTTCACACATTTGTGCCTGCCTCACCTGCCCTTTATTCAGCACGTCTCTGCCCTTTGGAAACTAAAACATTTCATCAGCTTTAAACAGCCATCATATTTTAAGCTTTAAACAGAACAAATGTAGTGTAAACAAGGCCTAAACACCTTCTCACCTTTGGAATGGTTAATCAGTAAGAAATATGTATGACCTCTTCTGATGGACATAAATAAACCCGGGGGCATATTGGCTTATTTGGAGTCCCCAAATGGCCAATTGTTCCGAGTCACTCTAAAGGTGGCCTACTTTCACTTGTGCATGGTCAGTGATTGCATGTACCCTGTTAACACGCAGAACTTATGGCTTTTTGATCTTTTACGATCTAATCAGTCTGTGTAGAAGAAATGATTAAATCACCTCAGCTGAGCTACCATATTGAGGGTTTAAGATAAAAGTAAAGAGACCAATACAAAAGAGACAAAGCAAGACCCTTTGAAAATCATGTTAAAATGTATTAAGGAAAAGAGAACAACACACATTTAAAAGAAATGAGCAAACCAAACAAATGTAGCATGTTCTGAAGGATGGCAGTGAATTCAAAGGAAACAGCGATTTTCTCAGTTATAGCAGTATTTGCAATTATAACACTACTATATTTACTAGCTCAGCGTTTTCATGAATGCAAATGCTCAAAGTCAGACTAAACAACAAAAATGTTGCTATACTATACTAAGTAGTTGACTAGACAGGGGAGGGGTATCTCAGTGGTTTGAGCATTGGCCTGCTAAACCCAGGATTGTGAGTTCAATCCTTGAGAAGGGCATTTAGGGATCTGGGGCAAAAATCTGTCAGGGGACAGTACTTGGTCCTGCTAGTGAAGGCAGGGGGCTGGACTCGATGACCTTGCAAGGTCCTTCCAGTTCTATGAGATAAGCATATCTCCATATATTATATTAGAATAAACAGATTCCGCACCAAATAGATGTAACATGTCAAATATTTTAATTGTAACTAACATTTTAATGGTATAAATTTAGCTCACTACTTTCCTGGAAGCATCTTAATTCAGTGAGGAAGTAAACTGAGTAACCTAAAGTGGATTCTTCTGAAGATTGTTAACATTGAAAAATAAGGGAAAACACTCCTTCCTTCAAAATCGGAAATGTTGCTGAATGTTTATGTTGAGTATATGCAATAATATAGAACAAATGTACAAAGCACCATATGCAATGTTTTTAAAATTAAAGATAAGCTTTTGTTTACATCTAAGGCTTCTACAGCCTTGAAATGGAACTAAAATAACAATTATGCTGGAAATTTATGAAACAGAAGCTGCCATGACAATTCTTTATGAATGCTTCATTTTCAGAATTTCATATATTTAAGAAAATGTGACCTCTTTGTTAACAAGGCTGGTTTTCCCGATGATATCTGTCATTTTTTTGGGTAAACCTCACATTCCTTAAAAAAACCCCAACCAACCAAAGGAACTCTTATTCAGTAAAATGAACAACTGTAACTCAACCTATAGCATAAATAATAAATTGCCACATGAATTTAACCTTGACTGCATTCAAATTGGCGAGCTATTTTATAGAAATCCCTAGCCACATGTAGCCGTTTTTCACTGAAACATTTAAATAATTGACAAGTTAATTTTGACCTATGTATCTGTCCCAATTAACTCAGTTCAGCAATTTAACAGAAAGTCTTGTCAACGTGTATTTTAGGCACAGCACTGACTTCTGTTTAGTTCAATATTACAATTCATTGAACTGAAAGGCTTATATTGACAGAAAGAAATAATTTTGGGGTATGGGAATAAGATACATCTCATTCTGAACCCATAAAAAATAGTAAATTAAACATTTCTGAACCTCAGGGCATTTGCTAGCTGCACACATTTCAGATGCTACCTCTTAAGCGCTGGGAGAGGCTTTTTTTTTTTTTTTAATGAACAATCTTTTTAAACTTTACTATAAGGATTTGAGTGTTTGCTGTATTTCAAAAACATTTCTTTATAAGAGGTTTCTAAAAAGCCTTTTGTACATACAGACACTCACTCTCTCTCCCACTCCTTGTATCTCACTCAGCTCCAGTGTGACAATACTGTTACTTTAACCCTGAAGACCATGTGCATGGATGTGATAGTTTTGTCCTAATTACTGCTACAGCCCTTTTGCTTTTTTTTTTTCCAAAAGGTGTTGAGTAGCCCATTTGTCCCCGCTTTTTCATTCAGATTTTTTTTAATAATTATTTTTATTTATGTTTCATTAAGGACGGTGGAGTTTATTTACATATATTTGGGGGAATCACTGTGCTAACTTTGAGGTCTTTAGAGGAATTTGATGTTCAATCACTGAAAAACACAACCAGAACAAAAACAAGTAATTGTATAAATTTAGATAAGAGTAAATATTAGGTATGTCAGCACTTAAAAAATTAATTGTGATTAATCATGTGATTAAAAAATTAATCATCCGATTAATCGCAATGTTAAACATGAATAGAATACCATATATTTAAATATTTTTTGATGTTTTCCACATTTTCAAATATGTTGATTTCAATTTCAACACAGAATACAAAGTGTACAGCACTCACTTTATCTTTATTATTATAAATATTTGCACTGTAAAAATAAAAGATAGTATTTTTCAATTCACCTAATATAAGAACTGTAGTGCAATCTCTTTATCATGAAAGTTGAACTTACAAATGTAGAATTATGCATAAAAAATAACTGCATTCAAAAATAAAAATGTCAAACTTTAGAGCCTACAAGTCCACTCAGTCCTACTTTTTGTTCAGCCAATTGCTCAGACAAACACATTTGTTTACATTTGCAGGAGATGTTGTAAACAAGCGGGCAGTATTGTCACCTGAAAGTGAGAACAAGTGTTCACATGGCACCCTCTCTAACTAGCATACTTCCAGGTAGCACTTCAGAGGAAAACTGCCACTCCCCCTTCCACCCTGGCTCTGGTTCTCAATCAACATTTCAAGAAAACCATGAGGCTTTGAGCTGCACTGGGTTCTCCATTCAACCTTTTAAACCATATTAAAAATGTAAAGTTCTCAGCCATGCACCATTGGCACTTGGGGAACAGCATATCATGTAAAAAGACCAAGCCACCAATCAGAATGTGGCTTTGGACAATTTGTGGCCCTAACACCACCTACCAACCTCACAGGGGTATAGTGAAGATTAGTGTAGTGAAGATAAGGGCTTGTCTACACTGGCAATTGACAGCGCTGCAACTTTCTCGCTCAGGGGTGTGTGAAAAAACACACCCCTGAGTGCAGCAAGTTTCAGCAGTGTAAAGCGCCAGTGTAGACAGTGCACTAGTGCTGGGAGCCACGCTCCTAGTGCTGGCAGCTATGCTCCTCGTAGAGGTGTTTTTTTAGAGTGCTGGGAAAGCTCTCTCCCAGCGCTCTGTGGTGACCACATAAGCCACGTTAAAGCGCTGCCCTAAGGCTAGTATGTGTAAAGGGCTTTAAGATTATCAAAAAGACACTCTGGTATTAAGGACTGTGCCTTCAAGGACTGAGCTTCCCAGACAGAGAGTCTTATAAAACTTGGCCAAGCGTTATCATTCTGGATGAAATTTTACATGCTGGGTTTTGGTCTCCAGTTAAAATGTTTTGGCAAGTTTCAGCCAAAACAGTTTGTCTGTTGCCAAAAGAGAGAATAGGGAAAAGTATTTTTTTGCCCAACAAATTCTGGCAACCTTTTCTTGTCTTTTGAAAAGCTCTAAGTGCCTCTATGCTTAGGAGCAGAGACTTGAAATTTGGCAGGAACATGGCTGGTGTATCACGGATGTGCCTTGTTGTTGTCTCACTCAAAATCTGCCCATATTTGGCTAAATTATTCACTTCTGAAAAACTGCCTTTTGCACATCCTGAGCAGAGACTTCTTCTATTTCAGTAGCTGAAATCTCTGAGGAGTCCAACTTCACTGAGCCTGCTTAAACCTGTCGCAGCTTCTAGTGTTGACCAGACTACATGTGAATAAACAGGAAAAACTAAATATACTAGTGAATAATCACATTTACAACGTAATTGGCATCACAGAAACTTGGTGGGATAATTCACATGACTGGAATATCGGAATAGAAGGATACAGCTTGTTCGGGAAGAACAGGTAGGAACAAAAAGGGAGGAGGTGTTGCCTGGGATATCAAAGATGTTTACACTTGCACTGAGGTTGGGATAGGGTTACCAACCCTCCTGGACTGGCCGGGAGTGTTACCAGATTCGGCATCGATCTCCCAGTGACTATTGAAAGCAATCCGGGAGATTTTAATAGGATATTTAAAGAAAACAACATTACATCATGTTGGGGGGAAAAAATCTCCTGGAATAGCTTCAGTCAGAGTTGCCAACCCTAGTTGAGATAGAAGTAGGAGGCAAACCTGCTGAAAGTCACTGAGTAAGGATAAAAGGGTAAAAAACAAGGGTGATGTTATGGGGAGGTGTCTACTATAGACCACCTAACCAGGAAGAATAGGTGGATGAGGCCTTTTTAAAAAACTAATAAAATCATCCAAAACACACATCGTGGTGATGATGGGGGACTACAACCACCCAGACATCTGTTGGGAACACCATACAGCAGTGAACAGATGACCCAACATTTTCTTGCAAGGCATTGGAGATAACTTCTTATTACAGAATCTTATACCTAGCACTTCTTAACTTTTGTGATTGACTGTGCAGCCTTCATGTTCTTTTAACCTAGTTTTGTGTTTTTAATTTAATAAAAACAAATTGTCCTCTGTTTGGAAACTGTGAGGTTCCTCCACAGAGTTTCCTTAGCAACATTCTCTCAGGAGTCAGCCGTCTAGTTCATCATTTGCTCTCACTAAAAGAAAGGAGCAAGGAGATTAGATACTTAAAAAAAAAAAAAGGACATCTCTAGAGATCCATGGAAGCTACCACTATTCAGGCTGAGCCCCCATGTCCCTCCTGCCCCGGCTCTCTTCTCCTGAAGTCCCTATCCCAGCTCTAGGACAGCATGAAAGTCTGTTTTTCTCAGTTGTCTTTCATTCCTGATGTGAGTGTATTAGAGCTTCAGTTCTCTGCCTGGATCATAATCCACAAGAATAATTACAACCATGGAATACATATTTCTGAAGAAAGGGAGGAAAAGGACTATGTGAGAGTATGAGACACAATGGAAGAGAGCGCGATTGATGTATCATTTTAGATCACACTTGTCTTGGTTTATCTCAGTAACTGTTCGGTTCCTAGCACATTTGTAAGTACTCCAACAATGTCATACTGCACAGAGCAGAGTCCAGCACAGCACATTAATTTTGAATATGAAAGTACAGCACTGATTTCATCTTACATTTGGGCATTCATATTCATGTACATGTAAGTCTTTATGCTACAATACCTAAAAGACTAAACAGGAAAAAAAAGATGTTTGATCTGGATTTATCTTTTTTATCCTACCATCCAATTTCAGTAAAAGTAAGTAGCTGTCATTTCCCTTGCCTAAATATACCTACTTACCTCTCCTGCCCGCCATGTTGGTTAAGACAACATACTGAATGACCCACAGATCAATAAGATCATATTACACATTATATATGTAACATATATGCAGGTAACAATTAATTTTACACATGCCACTCAGGGAAGCAATCTGTCTTTCTGGAAGTGTTTACATGAATCCCTAACTTCTCATTTTATATACACCATCCTCTGCATGTGTTTTTCTCAAATTCTGCATAAGCAATATGATACGATATTTCCATGGGTAGGGATTTTGATGGACTTCATTTATACAGTATTTCAGTGTTTGCCTTAAAAATTACATACTTCAAATAAGTATTTCTTTCCCTCCCCTCATCCTTAATGACTTCCATATGCAATTTTTATCTCTAGGCCTTGTTGGTTTTTTGGCTATTGTACTTATATCACCCAACAGCAATACAGTAGAGCAATATATAAATATACAGGGCCCTCTAGTAAACATTGGAGCATCTCCTTCTGGACATGTCTCGTCTTCATGGCTTAGCCCTGAGGCCAAGTCAGAACAGGCCTCCAACACTGTGGATGTGCTCTCTTCCATCCCAGACAGTTCATAGGCCACTGCCCTGGCCGATCTACACCCTCAGAGACTAGAACCAACAGTCCCGGACAGTCTTCAGGCTCACTTCTCAGAGTGTGCCACTTATTCAGTGGCTAGTAGGGGAACCCACGCCCTCCCCCTACACTGGTTTCCAGCCCAATGGCCCTATCTCCAGCAGCTAAGGTCGGTACTACCATGAACCTTCCTGCCCACTCCCCTGGACTATTTCCTACCTTGCCTATCCCAGGATTGCATCCTCCATCCTTCTAGCTAAATCCCCATCTCCTGGGTCTGCTGGACAAACCCTTCCTCTTGGGTCCAAATCCCTTTCTCTCCCTTGTCCCAGGGAGAGTCACTGCAGCCCTCCTTCTTGCTACTAGCTCCTTGGTTTTATAGATGTTGTGCCTGTTCCTGCACAGGTGAGATTCCCTTAATTAGGGCTTTCCTCTCAGCCTAAATTTCACCTGGTTTTCAGCCTAAAACTAATTGGGCCTTCTGGCCTGCTTTAATCCCTTCAGGACCAGTGTGGGGACCACACCTCATTACAGCAACCTTATTACAACTTCCCATAATGATGCCTGGGGAAAGGATTGCTTATAGCAGCATAACAGTGGCATTCAGGGTTTTGTTTGTTTTTGTTCGTGCAGAGGTTAGATTGTAAATCTTGACCTGTTACATCTAACTTAGTCTCTCTGGTTTATGTACTTCAGGCTCTGTATATTATACGCTTGGAATCAGGTAGGGGATTTGATGCAAAATGTTTAGATCACAATACTATCGAACATGCTTAATCTCATGATTACTTACAGACTAAAAGGCTGGAGTGACATTGTGTCTGATTGTTTATTTACTTATTTTTTTACAAGATGCTGTTATCCATCATATACTTTTGCTGCCCCTTGGCAGATCCTCATGCTTTCTATAGTTTTGCTTAAAGCATAGTTTCAGATTCAACTGAGCAGCAAAGAGAACTATGGGCTTTTCCAGCAGGTGGTCTTCATGGTGTCAACTAAAAGCTCTCAGTATTGATGGATACATGATTTTAGCAGATCTGCTTTAAAGAAAAGATCACCAAAGTAGGTATAAAATAAAACCATGGCACTAGGTATTCCTATGTGAGATGTTTCACAAGTTTTATACCAAAATGCAAGGTAGGGAAGATAACAGGGATGGAGTATAAAAGTGTGAATGGACAATGTCTTCTGAGTCATGGGGTGCTTTGCATATGTCCTGGCACTAAGAGGATTTAACTCCTACCTGAAGTGATGAAAAGGAATGGAAACCCATCCCAAAGAATGTATCTGAGCTGGTGCGCAAGAAGACAAGCCCTACTAGAGGGTGTCAATTATATTCTTTCTACAGAGCAGGAATGCGCTAGGGCTTCTTGTGATAATTGGGCCTAAAAACTTACCATATTTGTGAGTTCAACTGTAAAAAGCGAGTGTAAATTCATAAGATGTCACGATAATCTAACACAAATGTTGATGGGAAAAGGTACAAAAGAAAGACAAAGACTGAATTAGTCCAACCAAAAAGGCCTACTGATATAACTCAAAGATTGTGTTAAGATCATGCCTGGTAAACAAGTGGAGAGTGGAGGCAGAAAACAGTGAACCAAAATTGGTGTGCCAGAAACTAGGCCTGTTACAAAAAATAATGAGGGGATGGGCTTTTCTCCCCACCACTCTGTTTGTGGATCCTTAAAGAAGAACTTTAACGGGGGAGGGATAGCTCAGTGGTTTGAGCATTGGCCTGCTAAACCCAGGGTTGTAAGTTCAATCCTTGAGGGGGCCATTTAGGGATCTGGGGCAAAAATTGGGGATTGGTCCTGCTTTGAGCAGGGGGTTGGACTAGATGACCTCCTAAGGTCCCTTCCAACCCTGATATTCTATGATTCTATGAACTTAGGGGAGAAATATTGGCTACCACAGCAAGCTTCACCAAAACAGCTGCTACCCCTACTGTCTCCCGGTACTTGGTCTTCCTAATCCTGAGAGATATACTGACCAGAGAGGGACCCAGATAAGATCACTAGCTCCACTGGTTGAAAGCTGACCACCACAGTAAGGTAGGTCCACAATTGGTTGAAAGATCATACTCAAAGAGTAGTTAACAATGGTTCGCTGTCACACTGAGGGAATGTATCTCATGGGGTCCTACAAGGGTTTGTTGTGGGTGGTGTGGAGGTTGGTGTGGAGGTTGGTGGTAAATAAGGCTCCATTCATTGCTCTTAACTGCCATTATGACAGCTGCACTTCAACCTTAAAAATTTTGTATATTGCTAACTACCATATATTATGAAATTTTACAGTGTTAGAGATTATATACACAGTTCAAGCAAATGACTGCTGGCACAGATAAAGCATCTAAAGTTAAATCATTTACTGTTACAGTAAGATGACGTTAACATTCTTATGAAACTGAGAAATTCAGAGTCCATCGCATTTCCCCACAGTACTATTTGATATTTGTAAAAGCAAAGAGAGAGGTTAACTGGAAGAATCTAAAAAGGGCAGTCTAATAAAGGGATTGGGTGGTATCTAGAAAGGACTGGGACACGGTCATACAATACTTTGCACTCACAGAGCATCATTCTTTTAAAGAGCATCCCAAAGCACTTTACAAGTACTAATTAACCTTCACAACAGCCCTTTGAAGTAGATGAGTATTATTGTACACAAAGTAAACTGAAGCACTGAAGGCTGAACTGACTTGCCAAAGGCCAAATAGTCAATCCGTGGCAGAGCCAAGGAGAGAACCCCAAAGTTCTGATTCCCAGTCCTGTCTCTTCAATACTAAACCACACTGTCGCCAATGCTCTATAACACAGTCCTTGTGCCTTAATATTCCACCTGCCCTGAAGGAAGTGTATCTACTTATAGGAATTCTATTTTATTCAATGGAATTCACTCAGCAGGAAAAAGAAATTCTCATTTTAAGGCTACAGGACTGCATGCCTTTGAAAAAAGATTTTTTTAATTGCACATATTCCAAACCTCCCTGTCTTGGGAATTGGTGTGGGAGGAGGGAAGACATCAAATGAACCAAGGTGGAACCAATTTGAAAAATGAGGAAAAAATGCCAATCTGGCACATACAAATGAAAAAGGATTTTTTTTTTAATGTTTGATGTTTCAGATTTTCAGAGTCACTTTTTTTCTGGTGCTAACTCACCACAATTACTGGGAGGGAAAGTGTTTACATTACATGAACTTTTCAAAATTCATGGTGGAGAAGGGTTTTCTCATCATATTAAGGGATAAATGGTTGACATCAGATAGAATGTTTAGCTTTCCTCTCTCAAAATAGTAAATCTGCCTCATTTGCAATGAATGGTTTGCTATTGCGGATATGTGGAACTTGTAATGGGCTTTATAATATAGCTATAAATACAGATATTTTAAAAATCAACACATGCACTTTTTTTTTGTAAGAATCAAGAATCATACCACATATGCAATCATCCACAACTTCAGCATCTATTAAAAAAGTATGGTATTTTTATATTTTATATACATATATGGGAGCAGAAAAACTCTAAAACTAGAGTAAGCTGCATAAATGTCTCATTACCATAGAAATTGTGCACAGACCATGATAGCATAAAAAGTCAGTTGAGACAGCCCATTTTAATTTTTATTGATAATATGATCACAGGTGTGCTTTTAATCATTTCACCCCATTATGTTCCCCATCAGCTGTCACTAGTAATTTCATACGACAAGCATGTTACCCTTATGGCATTACAAACACAATCCAAGAGTTATTTAGAATGCTTGCTCACTTACAAGTAGACCTATCTATTGTAAGAGCACAACTCAGGAAAGTCAATGGATTTAGTAAATTATATGTCACTCACCTCAGTGATATACTGTAGCAGTGATGTGTTTTACGCAAAACATGACTAACGTAATGGACATAACTGAGTTTTGAGACTGTTATACTTGCATATTAGCAAAGAAACAATGCCTTCTGGGTTAATGCCATGAATTGAGAGGCAGAGTGGACCAGTGGACAAGCACTGGGCTGTAATTTATGAGATACGGGTTCTAATCCTGATTCTAACATTGACCTGATGATTGACTTTGGTTGAGTCATTTCACTTCTGTGCCTGTTTCCCCTCCCACATTTGGAGGTAGTGACTTTCTCTCATGTGTTTATACAGTACCTAGCACAAGGCCTTAGTCTTGGTTGGGACTTTTGGGCACCATTATAATACACATAAATAAAATGCTAATACAGGAGATTACAACGTGTGTGAATTCACATGCTATCTCAACCCCATGTGGGAACATATCCAACTTCATGACTACAAATAATCTGAGTTTGAACATTTAATAGACTACTTCGACACATTAGCCATGTGGGACTGTTATACATTGCTTCTGTACTATCACTCATTCTCCAAGACCTAAAGACTCACTTATCTAAACAATCATACTGATGTCTACAACTTCAACTTACAATACTTGATTATGATACTGGCTTTGTAATTTGACTGAATCCTTTGAAAGGCACAAAGTGCATTGCAACATTACACCTCTTAATACTGTGGTTTATAAGGTTTGTAAGCAGTACTACATTCATTTTATAGAGAAGTAAAATAAGGCATTGGGATGTGAAGTGACTTTCACAAGATCAACCACCAAGAGTCCAGGACCCAAGTTCCCAAGACCATTGCTGCAACCATTAGAAAATACTGCTTCCCTTCTTCTAACAGAAACCTTGTTCAATTCTGGCTCAGTTAGGAACTCCTGCAAAGGAAGACTGCTAAAAGGCAGATAGCAAATTGTTTGTGGTCATTATGAGTTGTAGTTGTATACTCAGTTGGGACTGATTTGAATCTAAAGAACTCAGATCACTGTTACCCAAGAACCCCTCAATGCCAGCCGCGCTACAAGATTATCCCCATTCTGGGATGTACATTCTGGTTTACCACAAAATGTCATGTGATGTCTGAAATGAAAGCCAGGGTCACATAGACAATTGTTATTCTTGTGAAATGAATGTAAGGAATTATGTGTATATACTGAAAACATGTTCTTAGATTTTGTATCTCAGCAGAAGTGGAGAAACCGGTTTCCTGTCAGACAAAAGATGTCTGTTTCTCTTTGTTGAAACATAAATTAAGTATTGCCACATTCAGAATGGGTCTCCTATCACCTTAATACAGATGAAATATGGTAAGAATTTAAAAAGAAACAAGCAGTTATAAAGAGAAACAAAGGGAAGATAAAGTTATCTTGAGATGAACTTCAAAAGATTTGCTGGACTATAGTTGGGGAACAAAAAAGATACCCCATCATCCTACACCTAGGAAGTATATGGAGAGAGCATTTACATTCATGAAAATGGGATCACAACCAGCCTTGGTTGAAGATGCTGCAAAAGGCTTTGGGTGAGATAAACTTCATTAGACAAGAGGTTAACCTAATAGTTAAGTCTCTAGAAAGCATGCTATGATTTTGTTTTATATGTGACCCTTTTGTTTCCACTATCCTTACTCACATCTTGAATCTTTGATAGTAAACTTATTGTTGTTTTCACTATAAATATATCTCAGTGTGGTGGTACTAAGCAAGAAGCTGATCCAGAGTTGAATCATACAAGCTGATATGTACTCTGTTCTCCTGGGGACAGCAGACCTGATATTTCTGTGAATATTGATAGGAGAAGGGATTAGACAGTACTCTTCAAAAGGGACTCAGGGACTGGGGTACACCAACTGTTAACCTGCATGGTAAAGAAAGGGCTGGCACAGCCTGGAGGAGAGTGTTTGGATGGCTAACAGGCTGGTGGTGTCAGTGAGCTGACAACCAGATAAGCACGAGCAAGTCCCCCCTCCCTTGGGTACAAGGTGATTCACAGTCCTGGGTAACCTGAGAACCATCACAATCACACAGTACCAGAGGATTAAACTGGAAATTGGAAAGAATAATCTTATCCACTACACTACCCAGCTCCCACATTCTGTATTCTTAAAACCTGAGAAAACTTGATTGAATATGTTCCATAGCCAGCGCTTAAATTTGTGCTAGGGCTTGCCAGGGATGAGCCTCAGCACCTCTAGATTTGGCAGTTCCCAGCCCTGGCACCTCTGGGCTTGTCACATCAGTCATGAAAGTAAAAAAATTGCTTCAGTCCCAGCACCTCTCATTGAAAATTGAGAACTGTCCATAGCATGCCATATATTTTTTCCAACAACCTTGAAACACTGTAGTTCAGTTAGATACAACTTTGGTATGCTGCAAGAAGAGGCATCATTGAGTACATAATAACAACTGTATTGTGAGGAGACAAAAGTTATTAGAGCCATCAAAGCAATGATAACTGAAAGCAAAAATATTAGAGTTATCAAAGCCACTGGCTCCTGAGCTTTAAATATTATTCAGCTGATGAATCATACATATGTATGTCTGTATGTATAATACTTTCATATGTAAGTATCACATTCCCTCCCTCCACCAAAAGTATATTTGGGGTGAGCATTTTATGTACACCAGCTTTCAAGAGTACAAGGAATGTTAAAGTATGTCACAGAGTTGTCATTTAGTCCTTTTTATTAACAGCACTCAGTAGCGCAGCCAGGTCCGGAGCGCAGGGGGAGCGGCGCTATAGAAAGGTGCCTCCTCCTGTACTCACCCAGCGGCGCTCCGGGTCTTCGGCAGCGGGTCTTCACTCTCTACGGGTCTTCGGTGGTACCCGCCGCCGAAATGCCGCCGAAGACCCGGAGCGCCGCCGGGTGAATGCAAGAAGCGGCGCTTAAAAAGAAGCGGCACCATTTTTAGTGCTGCTAAAAAAAGACGCCGCTTCCTTTTTAAGGTGCCGCTTCTGCTCACAGGGGGAGCGGTCGCTCCCCCTGCTCCCCCCCGGCTACGCTACTGAGAGCACTCATGCCACCATCAAGATATTTATCAATCTTTTGAAACCAAATATTATGAGTCAAGCTAAATAATGCACAAACCATGAACCCTATTGACAGAATCTGCAAATGAATGAAGCCGGTGTAACACACAATGCCTCCGTAAATGAAAAACAATTATAGACTTTCATGTGGTGCTTTCAATATGTGTGTAAGAAAAACTCAGCATCTCTACAAAAGCAGGCTAGACTTTCATATTTAAGAGCAGATTGATAGGTATTGTGACAGACCCAGACAAGTGGGGTACAGAAGTCTGATAGAAGGCAAATATACTGGCCATTGGATGAATAGTTTTCTGTTCCCTGAGTGACCAGAGCAGGAGCTGCACTAGAACAAGCAGGAACTTTCTGTAACCAATTTAAGGCAGGCAGGCTAATTAGGACACCTGGAGCCAATTAAGAAGAACCTGCTAGAATCAATTAAGACAGGCAGGCTAATCAGGGCACCTGGGTTTAAAAAGGAGCTCCCTTCAGTTTGTGGTGTTGCGTGCAAGGAGCTGGGAGCAAGAGGCACACAAGGAGTTGAGAGGGAGAAGAGCTGAAGGACTGAGGAGTACAAGCATCAGCAGACCATCAGGAGGAAGGTCCTGCAGTAAGCATAAAGAAGGTGTTGGGCGGAGGCCGTGGGGAAGTAGCCCAGGGAGTTGTAGCTGTCACGCAGCTGTTACAGGAAACCCTATCGACAACTGCAATCCACAGGGCCCTGGGCTGGAACCCGGAGTAGAGGGCGGGCCTGGGTTCCCCACAAACCTCCCAACTCCTGATCAGACACAGGAGGAATTTGACTGTGGGTTCTACCAGAGGGGAAGATCTCTGAGGCGATCAAAATCCGCCAATAAGCGCACGACTCACCAAGGTAGAGGAGGAACTTTGTCACATTATTCTAAGTAAATTAGCTTGTTTTGCACATAGTGTCTGTAATTTTGTCCTCCCATAAAGCATTTTAGCAGTAATATAAAGAACAGTATTTTTAAAGCAGCTTTGGAAGAAACTGTCATTCAAAAGGAAAGGGATCTGCCACGTAAGGGCAGCAAAAGAGAAGAGGCCAAGTAAGATTTTTCATTGTAGCATATAACCCAAATGAGCCAAGAGTTAGTGTTCACATAAATGACCAAGTGAACAAATGGAGGCATCTGTGACTATGATTTGTAAAGATCAGGGTAGATAAACTAAAGCTAGCCTGTAATTCCAAACCAGGTTATAAATCTAAACTCTACCTGGCACTTAGGTCCAATGCCTGAACTTTGTGCAAATCTCAAATAAATGAGCATTACATGGTTTTTCTCTTCAGGGGATTTAGAAGAAGATAGACAAATCCTCCCTACCAGAGTATGGATCTTGCAAGGTGCTGAGAACTCTGGTCCTAGATACAGCAATGCACTTAAGAGACAATAGGACCAGTCATATACTTAAAGTTAAGCTTGTGCCTAGTTTTGCTGGATCGGGGCAGGAGTGCTCAACATCCTGCAGAATGAAGCCACAGGTCGCATAAGATCCAGCAAAGCCACTCTGCATCACCTGCTTTGCTCTCCTATGGTGGATTTTAGCCACCAAGTCTGTGTAGTCATAGAACCACAGGCCAGAGCTCTGCCCAAGCTATCTGCTCCTGCACCCTACCTTTCACTTCTGTTACTTGAACCATCATGCAGCGAAAATGCACCAGTTTCATTGCCTATGCTGCCTTTTGCCTATCACAAGATTTGGCTCTTAGGTAAATCTCAAACAAATATGATCTTGGTTCAGGAAATTTTATCCACAACGGAGCTATTTATTCTTAATTAAATCACCTTATAAAATGGTACTTAAAAATAAGTGGAGAGGATATTCATGTCATATGCAGAAATACACATGCAATCACCAAGATTGTGCCTACAATTGCTATATCTGCATTCACAAATAAGAAATGCAAATAAATGCAATTCTCTTTGCCTGGTTCTGAAAAATCTGGCTCAGTCTTATTTACAACATAGTATAGACTAGTTTAGCATGATAAACTATCGTAAACACAGCAGAGGACTTTTGAGAGAATAATGTTTTTTGAATTGTGACACTGCAGTTTATCACTGACTTCCTGATAACTACTTGGATGTTTTAATTGTAGTGTAATTGCCAATGGAGTTGTTTTGGAATCCTTCTGCAGAGTTCTTACTGCTCTATTCTGCTTTGAACTGGAAGGCCAGTCCCCCAGAAACCACTAGAAACAGTATTCCAATAGACCTATTGCTTTTTCTCAATAATGTAATTGTCTTACTGAAACTAATAGGAATCATCTGACAAAAATCAATTTCAATTTAGCATCTATTGGTTAAAAGTGCATTGCCATAAAAATGTCTTTTCTGTGCTAAAAAGTCAGTCTTTTCAGGGTAAATGTATGACATCTTTGTACAAGCACAAGATTAAGGGCTTTGGATGGTTAAGTTTGAACTTGGAGGTACCGATTTTACAAGATCCAAGAGTACAATGGCTAATTTTCCACGTAATTATTGCCATTCTTCAGTGACATCTGTAATTACACTAGATGTAGAATATAATATTTTCCTTTCAGTAACATGCTTTAGTTTAAGATAGCAATCGTTGCAATTGGAGGAACTTGGACTTACACTAGCTCATTTCACAGCGCATTCAGATACAAATATTTTAATATACTTAAATTATTAATTGATTCATGAGGAGACTTATTAATAGGAATTATGTTCCCCATGTCACCTGTTGACTCACTGTGCAGGTGTCTCCCAAAAACGTCACCACAGTGAACGTTAGGGGTGAAACCCTGACTGTTGACATGAATAGCAAAATCCCAATTGACTTCAATACGATCAAGTTTTCAAATCGCAGTTGCCAGAGTGACAGGTACCACTGCTATCGTGAAGACTCCACCTTCTCATCTACTGTGGGATTGAGAGAGATCGGATGCACACAGCAGCCACAAAAGACCACTGCAGCTCAGGGCCAATGTTAATTTATTGCAGAACTCTTCCAACCAAAAACAATGAATATTTTGCTTCTTTCATTTGACATTGTCTCATAAATAAAAGATAAGAGGATAATGAATTATAGTTTGTAAACACTAGAGCCAAATAATAATTGTTGATTGCTAATAAACTGCAATGAAAACAGATTCATACAAACCACAAGTGATACTGTAGCAATAAATATCGAGGAGGGCACTGTACATTCATAACAATTGTTGTGCTGCTCTTTGAATATTAATTATTTGGATAGCTTTTGGCTGCAAAGCAACAAGAAAATATTTCTCTAACAGGTTACAACAAATAAGCCTGCCAACAACTCACTTTTCCTCCATTTCTTATGTTCCAATCATTCCTGATTTGTCATGATAAAGCACTTCTCTCTCAAAATGAATTCAAAGAATAAAAGTTAAAATTAAATATATTGTTATAAAATTCAAAAAGTGTACCATGACAGTATTTTTTTTAAAAAATATAGTGCATTGACATTTTGACAAACTATATTTTTCCTTCATCTGTATTGTTCTCAGAAGGTTATTTCTCCATTTAAGCAAAGTAATTCTAGTCATATTGGTATTAGACGTTCCATAAAATAGCATAATTTCTGCAGTCGTACAGGGTAGACCCTGTCTAGTGAATCCCATTATCTGAGCTGTTGAAGCACGCTTCACACACACATAATTACCAGAGATGATCCAACTTCTATGGTAATTACAGTATTAGAATAAATGGGAACATGGAAGCATGTGACCTAAGAATCCTCTGGCAGTACAAAGATAAGTATGATTGCTGTGCACAGCTTTGTCTAAGCCTTTTAAGACATTTTCCAAGGCTCCACTACATAAGTAGTAACAGATCAGCTTTCGGACTTACTCTTTTTGTTCCAGGCACAATAGCTGTATATTTGCTATCTTATTTGTATTGTCCACGGTTGCCAGTATTGGCAGGGTAGAAGGATTGGGTTGGGAGGGGGAAGGGAACCACACACATACACCATAGTTATGGAAACTAAATCGACACGATAAAATGCAGAGCCAAATGATAGATTTATTTGTCATGAATCTTTGATGGCCTTTACCTGTATCCTGCACACTAATTCAGCTTCCCAGAATTTATCCTAACATTCCAAAGCTCTGTGCAGCTTCCAACAGCTGAAACTTGTTTTAATTAACAAATATTTCCACATTCTTCCCCTACTTTGGAGCCCCCTTTTACTTCCCCTTCCTATGCATCCCCAAAATTACCTCTGTCTGAAGTCCAGAATGAGCAAACTCCAGTCCCAGGCTGTCAAGGCTGATTTCCCTACTCTGGCACTTTGAGTGCAGAAGGTGGGGGCCCGCAAGGATTTTAAAAACTAATACTTGCCACTTCAGGCTTGTATTAAACTCCCACGGTTACAGCTTTTTTTCTGACCTTGGATGGGTAGATACTGTCACCAGCCAAGTACAAAACCCCTTTGAAAACCCAGGAAGGTGCACTTGGGAATTCCTTCCTGTGGGGTACCCTCAAGCCCTTTCACCCCCACCCTGAGCTGAGAAAGAAAAACAAAGGAGATCAGCTGTTGCCACCAGCCAATTAAACAACATGTGCACAAACCTATTAGGACACAAAAATCTAATCCCGTTCTTAAAAAAGGTAAATGTTATTAAAAACAAAAAAAGAAAGAAAATACATCTGGAAACTCAGGCTATTGCTAAATTAAAAAAAAAAACACTTACATGGACTAAGCATCAAGAATAACTTTCTTGAGGTTCACCTTAAAAGTTAAAGGCAAAACAAAAGCATTTTGGGTTAGCACAGAGGAGTCCACAAGCCATAAAGAAATAAAAAGAGATAAATCTAATCGTGTCTTCCAAGGCATTTCCTGATCTACTATACATATCTCGAGTTCCAAATGAGTAGTTTCTAGGTATGATCTGATGATTTTTCATACCTCATCCAAGCTCTTACAGCATAGTTCCAGCCCTATCTCTGCTCTCTGGGAGAACAACATAGACAAAAGGGAAGTTTTTTCCCAATTTTAAAAAGTTCTAGCCTTCCCATTGGCTCTTTTGGTCAGGTGCCCACTCCCTTCCTTTTACCTGTGAATCGCAGGGAGATTATTTAACACTTTACTGGTAAAGCAAGTAGAGAACCTCTACTAAGAGGGAGTTTACAGCTAAATGGCTGGCTGGGTGTCCATAAAAGGGAGTTACACCACCCCTTTCATTTATCACATAGGCCATTAAGGTCCTTTCTACATGCATATATTTCAGCTGTAAAGAGAGTTATTTCCCATCCCTGCAGGGCTACACATGAGACCTAACAAGTCCTGCCCACATGTAATCACATGAAAGCCAATCAGGCACATATTTTCTTTTAAAATTCTCCATCTTTACAATTTTTTCCCCATTTGAAAAAGTAGAGGTTTCACTTCAATCATATAACAAAAGTAAGTTTCATGGTGGTAACTTAAAATAGCCACTCGCCCATCCAAACCCACTCCCACACCAAATAGAGCCCATGGTGAGGTACTATCTAGTGGGAAAAAATGATTACGTGATTAGCTATTGAATATACAAAAGACATCCTTTCAGAATTAACCTGCAAGTTTTCTTATGTTAAAGGATATGTAAATGCAGAAATGCAGAGTAAATGCAGAAATCAAGGATGATTGAAAAGTTGGTGATTTCTATTTTTCTGTGTATGTGCATTGAAAAAAAACCATAACTACCATAAAATATAGCAATACATCTTAATTTAAGAGAGTCTAATCATATACTGACTTTCAAGACATATTGCCAAACCCAGCTGCTTACCCAGGCTTTTTCTGAGGGTGTGGATTGACAGGGGAAACCCTCAGCTTGAGAGTCAGTGAGCATTTTAGCATTCACACTGTACCAACTTTTTATTAGTTTGTAACACATTTGAACAAAGTGTTTTCTGGTTCATGTGTCCAGAGGTGTTTTTTTTTTTAACACATTAAATTTGTTTTCTTTTAGACTAACAAGTGAAATTTGCATCCCCTTAAAAATGAACGCTAATAAGTAAATTACTTTCCCTGCACATTTTGCATATTTAATCAAAGCAGCCTAGTTCACTGTTTTTACTCTTTGGTCAAGATCAATACTAGCGTAAGTACGTTCTGTTAGCTATGCAACTTTACTTTGACCTCAAAACATTGGAAAGGGTACAATTGTTTTCTGGTTTACTAATTACCAACCTTTGTAGGAATATAGTTAGCCTACAATGTCTAAACAAAGGGTAGGAACGATTTTATTGTATCAGAAGCAGCCTGTAGAGATTAGAAATAACATGTTTTCATTCATTCAGGCTTAGCATATCCTCATTTTTAATGGTGATGCAAACATTTATATTTAAAAAACAGAAACAAAACAATAAAAAAACCCTTTCATTGCTGATGAAGATTTGTTACTCTAGAGTAAACCTCATGATGGCCTCTAAACAGCAATCACATAATTCGTAGAAGACCATATGACCCGACCAATTACTAAAAACAAGATATGTGTCCGATTTATTTCGTATTCCCTAACAGTACAGTAAATGGCTAAAGTCTCCAAGATATACAGCCAAACATAAAATTCAACAAGGCACTCAAACTATAAAACAAAATGGATGACATTCTGAGAAATGTAAGTGCTGAAGTGTCTTACCTGGTATAATAAATTTAACGTATATGCTCCTTTAACACGTTAAGGTTCATTCACAAGGCTAAGAGACACCATCTTCTAAAATATATTCCTTTATCTGGAATATATTACAATTATAAACAAAATACTAGAACTTTTTGCCCATCGCTGAGTAGAACTTTAGAAGGGAAAACAATTTTCTCGCACCTTTGTTTAATATATAAAGTAAACGCCCCCAGATTATTTCAGATCTACTGAGCAACTTTATAGAAAACAAATCTAGTTGCTGAGCAGTATCCAGAAAAATTAACACTGAATAATATAGTTACTGATATTGCCAAACTAGATAATTTCAAGTGAAGGGGCTTGAAAGACCACTTGGAGAGAAAACGGAGAGTTACCAGGCCTCTGAGCGTAGCATCTCTAAGGCAAAAAAAACCCCAAATACACACTCCCTATCTGCTTCCTCCCATGGCCTATGCTCCCAGAGCTTTCCAACCACCTCTGCTGCCAGTCTCTCACTATTCTCATGTTTGGAATGAGAAGGGGGCTCTTGGAATCAAGAAGAATAAAGCTGGAGGACAGAGTGCACAGACAAGGCCGGCTCAAGCTTTTTTGCCGCCCCAAGCAGCAAAAAAAAAAGAAAAAAAAAGCCGTTGCTGGAGTTGCCAAAGCAAAAAACAACAACAACCTCATGGCCCTTGAAATATGCTGCCCCAGGAATGGCCGGAATGCCGCCCCTTCCGATGTGCCGCCCTAAGCACCTGCTTCCTTTGCTGGTGCCTGGAGCCGGCCATGTGCACAGAGAAACTAACTGAAGCGATGTGGGGGCAGTAGCCAGAGACGGGTGGTTGAACAGCATGAGACACTTGGCCTATTGAAGTGGGTAGATGGATTGTTCCAATGCTCAGTGGGGAATAAGAGGTGTCTCATTTGGAGAGGGGGCAAGGCACAGGGGTGCATATGAAGAGATGTGGGTGCATTTAGAGGCATATACTCACCTCTGTGCCACATTGTGGAATGGTTCTAAGAACACGGATACCTCAGCGCCGTTAATCGTGTGGGTACGTACATTATATCTACATACCCTGTGGCTACTTTAAGTAATTCTAGGGCACTGCACACCGTCACTATGTAAAATGTATACACACTGACAGAGCCAGAAAGATTTTTAATCATGTGCTTAGTAACACAATATGGTTTATTTCCACTAGGGAGGGAATGATCCATAATTCTCATAAGGTATACTCATGTTAGTTATGAAGGTCATCCCTCATGCAATACTGATCAAGAACCCATAGAGCCAAACTACACACCAATGAGCACACTTTAGAGAAAAAGAAAGCTAAAGCCTCTGATGAAAGTTTGGTACATGTGACACAACATTCAAAAAAATCTGTAGGAAAAAAACAAAAACAACCATAACATTACAACAACTGTTTCAATCCCACATATAAAATTAACTTAATTTAAATAAAGTACACAAATAACTTGCAATGCACATATCAACAGAATCAATGAGCAGCAGACTCCATCTCCTAATCACAACTGCTGTGGAGATCTGTAGTCAGAGATAAGAATAAAGAGGTAATTGCAATCAGAAAAAAAAAGCTGAGAGTGGAAACAAATTGCAGTGGATTTTACCAAGCAATAAAAGAACAGAAATTTAGTGGTACAAACAATCTTCATTAACAAACAAAAGGCTTCATTAACAAACAAAAGGCTAGAGATTGGCCTGAACTAAAATCCAAAGCCAAATAACCAACCCACCACCACTAAATTTGGAAAGCATGAAACAACCCACTTCTGCAGCTCAATTTAATTGTCCATCCTATCTATGTAACAATTGGAAATGAAACTCATGACCGTCAAATCCACTCAGCCCTAATGGGTGGGATGTTCAAAATGAGAAAGCAACTGGCTAGTTGTCTGGGTACCACTGTATCCCACAATTGTCCTAGTATAAATGCTAGTTTTCCCTTCCTAAGCACTCTCTTTATAGTCAGTTTCTGGGTCTCTTTTCTTTCATCTTTGCAATCCTTTCTTTCCCCAGTATACAAACCACCTGAATTCCTCTCTTTCCTTGTTTTCTCCCCCTTTTCCTGTGTTCACTTTCTCGCTCCTCATCCTTAATGCCCCTCATTTTCTTCTCCTTTTACTCAAAAGTCCCCAGTCACTCTTCTCCATTCTTCTTCCTATCCACCCCCACACTACGTCCCCCTGTGCTCGCCATTCCTCATCTCAATCTTTCCGAATTTTAAAGGCCACCACTGGACTCCTCTTGACTAGGTCTTTCGCTTGGTCCCCCACAGGCCTCCTTCTCAGTGCTGGTCTTACAATTCTGGGGAGGATCAGCAGGATTCCGGAAGATTGCCCGGAATGTAATCAACTCTCCACACTTGAAAAAACAAAATTACTACATAAAAATATTGGGAGAAGACAAGTTACGCCTCAGAAGCAACACTTTCCTTTCTCTAAGGAAGAGGTCCCCAGCACTTGCTAAGTCCTCCTCCAGATAGCTTCCCAAAGACTGGTAGGCATGATTCTCCTACCTTTCTCCCAGCAACAGTCTTTGGTCAGTGCTTCAAGTCCCACATTTGTTGTGCTTCTCTCAGTCTCTCTTGCTCACATTTTCTTCTGTCTCCTTTAAGCTCCCCCCCCCATCTCCACCTCCCTCTATGCCACTGTGGCTCTGCTCTGTCTCTCCTCCGACCCTCATTAAATTGTGTTCCCCCAAATGTCTCCTGCCCTTTCAGATGTAGATGAAGCACTGCTGCTGCAGTCTAGTTGGATGAATTCTATCTCCTCAGCAACCTGCATGCTCACAGCTTCTTTTCTTTCCCTGAACCCTTCCATTCTGCAGTCAGACACAGAACCACAGCTTGAGTGGAAATGGCAGGGAGTGTATGACCAGTTGGCCGGCTGGGGAAAGGAAACCCAGACACCAATAACTTACTGAGCTAAAACCAGGAAGATCAAGCAAGCCTCCCAACTCCCTTTCCCTTCCCCCCTTCCAGGCTCCACCTTTGTCTCTCCTTCCTCTTTCCAGCTGTGTGTGTGAGAGGGCTCCAAGCAGGGCCGGCGTTAGCACTAGGCAACCCTAGGCGGTTGCCTAGGGTGCCAGGATTTGGGGGCGGTGGGCAGCTGCCTCCTGCCTCCTGGCTCCATGCTCAGCCGCTGAACGTGGAGCCGAGAGGCAGCCGCGGCGAGCCGCCCCCTGCCTCCCAACTCCACGCTCAGCTTCTGCGGCCCGTGGGCGGGGTGGCGGCGACGTTAGCTGGGGGAGGGGGGGGGCGCAGGGCTAGTGCAAGGAAGTTTCACCTAGGGTACGAAACTTCCTTGCACCGGCCCTGGCTCCAAGGGGACAAGGCTGGATTAATAGCCCAAGGAGCTGGCAGCTACTGTGCTGTATATGCCCCAGCCATTATTTTGTCATTTCCCTCTCAAAAACAAAACAAAACAAAAATAGATGGTCCATGGCTAGGAAACTCACAGGCTAAACTCTGGCTCCTCTAACTCAAATTGATCCACTTATCGCCAGATCACTCAAAGGGCAAAATGTCCTTTCAACCTGCATGCCTTGCACACCTTCATATCCATGAAAGTGAGTGGGAATTTGGGTGCCTGGGATAAGCAAGATAAATCACTTTAAATGTTTATGTTTCAAAGGATAGCGTTTCGTGACAAATGATTAGGGTGAAATTCTGCCCTTGGCTGCTTGTTATCCAGGGCTTCTCATGATTTCAGCGGGAGTTATGCCCGGACATCCTAGGATATAATTTGTTCCCTCTTGTTTTGTATTTACTGAAACTGAAGATTACTCTGGGGAAGATATTACATGTGCAGTAGAGAAACTAATTACAGCTAAAAATGATGTTGCTGCTATCAAGAATGACTAAAGTGAAGCATTTTGTGTGTGCGCAATTAAGATGGAAATATTGCAACTGAATACAGCATAATCACTAGTGCTCATGCCTCCCTGCTGTTCTTCTTTCTTCCTCTCTTGAAAGGCAACTATACTGTAACCATATCCAATGGTCCGCCAATCGTTAAAATCTGCTGGCTGCCATATGTTACAATACAATGTATGCATCTATATCTGTTTTTATAAAACATGTTCATTGAATCTCTGTAAACACATATATAAAAAGAAGACATTGTCACATACATGTATTAATGAAAATGGACTCAACAATCAAAACCTCTCAGGCAAAGAATCTCAGCCCCTCCAAGCACTCAGACAAAATGTTGACAAAAGAGATCAGCTGTAGCACGTGCAGAAAGCTAGTGCACTTGGGCTTTGTCTGACCAGTGGTGGGGGGGAGTGAATTCCATAGTCAAGGACTTCACTGAAAATGGTCCATTTTGAATCACCATATTTGGGGGCTGTTAGTTTGAAAGCCTCAGGTGTTCTCAACTACTGGGACAGAGTAAAAGGAGAAAGATGACCACTGAATAAAATGACACATTTAAAGGTCAAAACTATTTGCATCAAATCATTTTTGAGACAAATTTAGCCTCTTTTTCATTTTATGTCCTGGAAACAGATCATGATTTCCTTGAAGTCTTGCATTAATAACAACACAATATAGGTCTTTGCAAAAAAAAAAAAAAAAAAAAAAAAGTCTCTATGAATTGACCGTGAATAGATCTTTTCAGTATTCCAGCTTTGCTGGTTAGTTCTAATTGGTCAGATACAATCAGTCCCATGGTGTTTTTAATTCTTCTTGAACCAGACAAAAATGCAAGCACTTCCAGCACAAATACTTGCATATAGAAAGATCACATTTCCACGAGTACTCAAACATACAACTTTAACATTTGATTTCTTAAACATTTGTGCCAAAAAATTAAGTTGCACAAATTAAATGATTGACCCAAGGTGATTTTATTTTACAATTCAACCAAATATTCAATGAAAATATTTTGCTGTATTCATTTAGCTCTAGTGAAACACCTTTAATTGCCAATGGAAGCCATGAAGCACAGATGTCATATGCTACCTGAGCATGTAGCATGTACAAATGGGTTTGACTTTGGACATCCAAATACCTGTATTTAGCTTGTTCAGATCAGAGGCTGGATCTTTAGATGGGGAAATTTTAAATATTCAGATCCGGGCTTTGATCCACCATTTTTGGTTCGGGACTATATCAAGAAGCATTCTTCATACACACTGTACAAAATGACAGTCAGTCATAAGATAAAGAATGATTCAGATTAGATGTAAGGGGGGGGGAAGGCATTCTATTGCAGAAGGGAGGCAGAGAATAGAGGGAGTACTAGATATATATGATACACCAACATTAAAAGGGAAGTCTCAAGTGTGTGGAATAGAGAAGACCAAGGTTACAAAAGCTGAATGAGAGCTGGGGGAGTAAGTAACAAGGAGGTCACTGCAGAGCATTCAGTACTGATCTGTAGTTACCACATAGTGCTATCTGAGATACCACAATTACTTCCTTTTCTGAAAACAGGGATAAAGCGGCTGCACCTCACCTACCACTCTGGTCAACTGTGGGTTGGCAATGACTTCTTAGGGGTGACCTTTGTGCATAGTCAAAGTGTAGACTGAATCATGTCAACAAAGAGTTCCAAACACTGGGAGACAGGGCTAGTGCAGACAATGTCAAATCTGAAGTTGCAAGGGTCACCCGTGTTATAACAGCCCCACTCTCCAAGGACGGTTTGAAATGCTAGTTTGGTGTTTAGTGCTTTGGGCTCTGTGCCAGGTGGTATCAGGCTCTTCTGCTGACAGAGGTCAGTGGTGAAAATAAGCAAGATCCCTGAGGAATGAGAATTTTCCCTTAGAATCTCAGGGTTGGAAGGGACCTCCATACACACACACACACACACAGTTCAGCACACATTACTCTCCACCCTGTGCCTTTCATGGGAGCCAAGCATCCCAAGTGGGCATGACAGAGATTGAGGCAGGAGGGAAGAGTAGACTATTAGCCTTCGATATCAGGGGGCCCAATCAAATAACTACAGTGATGCTTAAAATGGAACTGCCAGGAGGAGACTGTAAAAACAGACTCATTTTTTAGTCTTATATCAATCCATAAAAAAATGGAATTAATCTAAAGTTATGACCACCACCAGATAAGAATATGGGATTCCAATCCACACTAAGATCATCCATCGTCTTGGATAATATTAAGGATATACACACACCTTTACTCTTTTGCTAAATACACAAGAGAGAGCATATGTTTCTTTTCTTTGATGTCTATGTTGCTAATTTGGGTCACACTATGGAAAACTGTATTCTTATTTCAAGGGGGAGGGGGGGAGAAACAGCTCTGAAACAGCCAACTTTTCCAAAGTCCTGAAATGAAAGGTTGAAAATACGCAAGTGCTTTGAAAGTGAAATATTAGAAGCTAGAGTCTGATACAAATAATCTGTTAACAGGGATGAATGAAAATAAAAAGAAATAGAAATCTCAGCAAATACTGCATAACCACAACAATAAAAAAATCCATGCGTTAGCTGAACATTGGGAATGCAGATAAGTTCAGCATCCATAGGTGCTAGTGTGAATACTGCTGATTATGTTGCTAAGCAACCATTGTCAGGCTCTGAATCTCACTATCAAGTAACAATAGATTCAGCAGAGAAAAGTATTTTGAAAACAAAAGAAACCCTGGGTTCAATGTTAGTTACTGGGGAATGAGGAAGAGTAAAAGCTAACAGAAAATGAACCCTTAGTCTTGGTGAACCATCTTCTCTGATGATACTTGCCCTCCTTTCCAGCAGGACAGTTCAGGATTCTAAAATCACTATGGCACCCAAATGTGTTGGAAATTCCCAGCATCAAAGACACTGACAATCAGGGACACAGTACAAAAGCTGTCTGGATTTTGGAGGTGTCTGGAAAGAGCTGCTGAGAGGTGCAGAAAGGAATTTTATCTTCAGGATCGCTACATTTCCTGTGAACCTCAGGCAAGTTTTCAAACAAATAATACAGTGAAGTTGAGTTTTCATCTCTCTGGGTGGGGAATTGTGTGTATAAATCTCCACCTCCAGCCTCTTCCCTCCCGCCGCTCCCCGCCCCCCTCCCCCCCCCCCCAGTGAGAAGAGAAGTTACTCTTGGGCTTGATTATTCTCATAAGAGATGAAAATGCTTTCATTTATAGCAAACAGCTGCAGACTAAAGAAAATATGAATATTATTTTCAATCAGGTAGCTCAGACATGGGTAACACCTTATCTTTTCTTGATTTGGCAGCAAAGGTAAGAATAACTTAGCAAGATTAATATTTCCCAATACTAACAGTTTTCAAGAACTGAGACGTTGCTTACAAAAATTAACTAGAATTTGGATATTTGTGATAACTGTGGCATTCAGCTTTGGCCACTTTTAAAATTACTGCTGTCCAATGATTTGAAAAGATCCGACAATCCAGAGTTTTTCTTCTAAAGCAAAAGAGTACATTTTCTTTAAGAAGGTTCCACAATAACAGTAACAAGTAGATTTCCAATGTGGGCTTATGGTTTTGTTTTTAACCATCATTTAAATTCTACTGCAGGTGTAGCCACTTTACTCTCTCCTTGTTTTCATCATCCTGTTGCTGAGGTGAGTATGTTGTTGCTGCTTGGAGAAGTACTGGATATAACTATACTGCAGGATTCATTTGTTGAATATGTAAGCGCTTCCTGTTTATGGAATGGAGAAGAATTATTTTCTTTGAGAGTTTGCAAAATATTTATCTAAATTAAATTCTACAGATAGCACTCTATTTGCTAACATCTTTACTGCAAAGACAGATAATGAGAGAACTAAAAAAAAGTGACCCTCATCCTTTTTTTGCTAATAATTTACTAACACTTTTATCAAAAAGTTTCAGTTTGTTTGAGGTTGGGAGTCCTTTAATCCTCTAACACAGCAATTCACATGGGCAAAGAGTATTACTAATTCACTGCACTAGCTCAAATCTATCATACCTATGCTTTTAGGTATTTTATTCAATGAGGGAATGGCTTTCCAGCACTGATTTCCAGTCACAGCATGGAGAAACTTTTGCTACATTTTTAGTATCAGAAATGCAGCTAATGTCTGTGGTTTTTCAGAGTATCATAATCATTTGTGGAAAACTTAATTGTGTGTTATGCTGGTATTTGGCACCGCAGAAGTGCAAGAGACACATTTACAGAAATACATGTTGCCTAATGTAAACTAACTGTGGGAATGGGAGAAAAGTAGAAATACTATCAGATGCCAGCCACACAGTTAGACAGAAGCCCAAAGAAACCAGGAATGAGAATCAGAGTCTCCCCATATATTTTTGCTCAGGTTATAGTAGCCCAACCAAATTCAGTAACAGCAGCAAATAGCTACTATTCCCTCATCTGAGCAATTTCTTTGAAAAAAATTAAAAGGTGTTTAAGGTGTGGACAAGATATGATTTTAGTGCTGTGTAATCGGATTGCAACGATATTGCTCTAATGTTTTGAAATGCTTATTTTAGGAAATAGAGCTAAGACCGCAACACTGTGCCTGCCGACTAAAGGAAATGAATTAGCAGATTTTGTAGACAATTTATTTCTGAACATTACTAGGTTTTGTAACCAAAAAAAATCTACTTTGACATCTAAAGGGACCTTGTAACTCAGATAAAGGAATATTAAAATATAAAAGCTAATCTTTTCATACATTTTCTGTAGCAGTTTTACAACGATCTAATAAGTAGTTCAGAAATTGATAGATTACCCTCAAAAATGTATTTTAAAATTCTTGGTGTATGCCAGGACATTGGGAGTGATAAATGAATGTAGATCTGATGGTATTCTCCTTGTACTATTGCTCCAAAAAAATGAAGATGTAATGGACTATTTCCAGTATTTAAAAATCTTACTGTAATTAAGTTACAATACCAATCTTGCAAAGAGGCTTATGTGTACATATATATTAAATGCATAGCAGTCTTACTTGACTAATTGTATTAAATTACTGATTTTGCTGTAAGTTTTAGAAATAAGTAGGTAACTAATGGTGCTTCAGAATCCTTTGGAATTCAACATCACCTATTTGTGAGTTTCTATGAAGCCTAGAAAAGCTTTGTCCATGTAAGCCATGAGCATCCTTGTAGCATAGTACATTCTGAGACATATGGCCTGATTTTCAGAAGGTGCTGAGTACTTCCAATTTCCATTCACTTTGGGCTTGTTCATGCAAGGTGCTGAGCTCTCTGGCCCCAATCCAGCACAATATTAAAACCGGTGCTAAAATTTGAACACGAAAGTAGCCCCTTTGACTTTAGTGGTAGCACTGAATACTCAGCACCTCTGAAATCCACTATGGTTTTGGAAATTGATTTGATAGCACCACCCTGTCCTGCTCCACACTACCATAAAATGGGAGCTAATCACCTGGCTTCCCAATAGTAGCAGGGCTGGGCAGAACAAGAGCTTGCAATATAGACGCAGTATGTAATTTTTCTACCCCTCATGCCATGCAGAATGAGGAAAGGGGAGAAGAGTAAAGTGGTAGCCACCTGTCAGTGGTAAAAGAGGTTTGGGAGGTAATGAGGAATGAAGAGGCACCTGGCCTCAGCCACTTCCAGCCAAGATCTCTCCTCCACAACCTGACAGTGTCCCCAGTGTTTCCAGCTCTGCCAAAACCTCACCTCGGTGAGCAACGCTGTTACAGTCTATACATACGCAACATTATTTGTCTTACGCTCATTGAACAAATTCTACAGCCGCTCAGAAAATAAGTTATACAAAGGTAGTTCAACTGTCCTAAGGTTTTAAAAAGATATCAATGGTTTGGTGGTCAGTGTCATAGATGCAGCATCTAACATACCTCCCTGATTTACTGAAGGACATTGTATCTTTTTTTGAGCAAATCTGGTCTGGGACTGTCTGGACAAGGAGACTGGGACTAGGAACTGGGAGAGTGGGGGGTGGCAAATTAGGGTAGGGGGAGGTGAAGCAGATCTGACAAAGAGCTGGGGTATGTGGGGAGAACACAGGCTGAAGAGAAAGAAGGGTTGAGGGGTGAATTGAGATAGGATTAGGAACACAGAGAAGTAGACTAGGACTGGGACCCAGCAAGAGGGAGGGGAACATAGCTCAGACAAGGAGCTGGGAGGAGGTAACTGGGATGGGCTGGAAAAGATGACTGGGCAAAAGGTGGAACTGGGGCTGAGTAGTTAAGGAGAACAGGACTGGGACAAGGATCCAGCTCTGGGAAAGAGACAGGACTGGGGCATAGAATCATAGAATCTCAGGGTTGGAAGGGACCTCAGGAGGTCATCTAGTCCAACCCCCTGCTCAAAGCAGGACCAAACCCAACTAAATCATCCCAGCCAGGGCTTTGTCAAGCCTGACCTTAAAAGCCTCTAAGGAAGGAGATTCCACCACCTCCCAGGTAATCCATTCCAGTTCTTCACCACCCTACTAGTGAAAAAGTTTTTCCTAATGTCCAACCTAAACCTCCCCCTCTGCAACTTGAGACCATTACTCCTTGTTCTGTCATCTTCTACCACTGAGAACAGTCTAGATCCATCCTCTTTGGAACCCCCTTTCAGGTAGTTGAAAGCAGCTATCAAATCCCCCCTCATTCTTCTCTTCTGCAGGCTAAACAATCTCAGTTCCCTCAGCCTCTCCTCATAAGTCATGTGCTCCAGCCCCCTAATCATTTTTGTTGCCCTCCGCTGGACTCTTCCCAATTTATCCACATCCTTCTTGTAGTGTGGGGCCCAAAACTGGACACAGTACTCCAAATGAGGCCTCACCAGTGCCGAATAGAGGGGAATGATCACGTCCCTCGATCTGCTGGAAATGCCCCTACTTATACAACCCAAAATGCCATTAGCCTTCTTGGCAACAAGGGCACACTGTTGACTCATATTCAGCTTTTCATCCACTGTAACCCCTAGGTCCTTTTCTGCAGAACTGCTGCCCAGCCATTCGGTTCCTAGTCTGTAGCAGTGCATGGGATTCTTCCATCCTAAGTGCAGGACTCTACTTGTCCTTGTTGAACCTCATCATATTTCTCCCTCCAGGCAGGGAGGGCCTGGAGAGGTACAGAATTTTCAATACTCACCATTCCTCTGCTATCAACAAAAAATGGTTATATCCCCTGTCAAAATGTGCATCCCATCCCTTTCTAGTGCTGGTCCACATACAGGATAATAACCTACTGTTGGTTTCAGTCACTCCATTTGCTCAAGTGGCAGTGGTTTGTGCAGTGGTTCTAAACCTGCTGATGAATCTTGTGGGTGTCTATATGTTGCCACATACTGGAATTTGACTTTTTTCCAATTTTTATGTTTTTAAAGCTTAAGACATTACACATAATAACCTAATTAAAATAATATTACAAAAGTTGCAAACTCAAGCACTCAAAAGATAGAAAATGCAAGAATCAAGTTTGTCTGAGCAGCCATAATTTGGCCCCTCATGCTTATGCACAATGATACAGTTTTTCATTACACAATCATTCAAGAGGACCCCCACCTCATTCAGCACACAGGATGGACCTGCTCTGGGGAAGAATCAGGGTTGTGTAGGAAAGGAAATTGTTGCCTGTAGCAGTCCTGCTTCTTTTGCTCCAGAAGTTAGAAGGTGTTTAATGAATAAGTCAGAGACTTGCAGGAAGCAAAAGGATGGTCTTATGATCAACACAGCTGAATGCTTCCCTGGATTCTATCCCTGCTTCTTCCAGAGTTCCTCTGTGATTCTGGGAAATTCACTTAATGTAATTTGGTGGGAGGGGGTTCATCTTCCTCATAAGCATCAGGGATAGCCATGGCTGGAGATGAGACATTGGACAGGGAGGCCAGGGCTCTGAGATGGCAATGAGCGTTCTCTTTCTCAGGTGCTTGGCGGGTTGGTGCTTGCTCACATCTGGGTCTAACTGATCACCCTACGTGGGGTCAGGAAAGAATTTTCCCCCAGATCAGATTGGCAGCGATGTTGTGTGTGTGTGTGTGGGGGGGGGGGTGTTATCCTCCTCTGTAGTGCATGTGTGAGGGCCTTTGCTGGGTATATCTCAATTAATTTCCTGACACTGTGGAGGCCACAGGCACTGGTGTTCCTCAGTCCCTCCTATTCTCTGCCTCCGGTGCATAATATGCCAGTCTCCTGCGGGTTGTAACACTTAGGTCTAATTCTGGTGGTCAGGTTTAGTGTGCAGGTGCTGGGTAGTGTCGGTGGCCTGTGACATACAGGAGGTTAGACTAGATGATCTGGTGGTTCTTTCTGGCTTTAAACCATATGACTTAACCCAAGCTTGTCGTAAGTGGTCACTAGTGTACGGCAAAGAGCCCTGTGGCACCTTATAGACTAACAGATGTATTGGAGAATAAGCTTTCATGGGTGAATACCCACTTCTTCAGATGCATGCAGTGGAAATGTCCAGGGGCAGGTATGAATATGCAGGGAAGAGTCAGGCTAGAGATAACCAGGTTAGTTCAATCAGGGAGGATGAGGCCCTGTTCTAGCATCAGCTCAGGATTAAACAAAGACTATGAATGGCTAGACAACGACAAAAGCAGTTTCTCCTCCCTTGGTGTTCACACCTCATCTGCTAGAACAGGGCCTCATCCTCCCTGACTGAACTAACCTCGTTAGCTCTAGCCTGACTCTTCCCTGCCTATTTATACCTGCCCCTGGACATTTCCACTGCATGCATCTGAAGAAGTGGTTATTCACCCACAAAAGCTTATGCTCCAATACGTCTGTTAGTCCATAAGGTGCCACAGGACTCTTTGTCGCTTCTACAGATCCAGACTAACACGGCTACCCCTCTGATACTAGTTGTGTGTTCTTCATTTTATTGATGCATGACTTGAGACTCTGGAGCTTGATTTGTACCATGCACACAAAATGTCCCTGCCCCACTATTAGAAAAGTGCACTTTTTCCCCTCGTAACATTCTAACTGAGACACTTCTTTGTACTGATTCCAGAATCATTGCCTGTTGAACCCTAAAACTCAGGTCCTTTATAAGACAATGAGAAAACAAGAGCAGCCTCAAATGATGAGTTAAAAGTATTATGTTAAGTTTGTATGTACAACCACAAATATTTGAAAGATACACTGCTTCTTATAAATATGGTCTCAGTGTTCTAAAGACCTGTTCCATTTCTGAATCAGTCTGAAAATTCTAGAGATGCACTTTTATTGACATCTTTGAACCTGTTATTTTGTAGAGCCACTTGAAAGGATAATCAGAAATGTTGCATCACACATTATTATTGTACTTATATCAACTATTTCAAAAACAAGGCATAGGGAAATTAAATGAGGGACTTCTCCAAACAAATTATCTGATCAGATCCATGTGTACAGAACTTTTCACCTCTGCTGAGGCCCACTGACTCAGCATAGGCACAAGGGTTTGCCTGTCAAGGTCCAACTATAAGAGATTTATGTATCTCCGATTCCACAATCATTCTTTACTTCTCAAATACATACCTCATTTATACATACCTCATTTTTACAGGAACTTATTAAAACAATATGAATAATTTAGACACTTTGGGAGCTAGGCACGTGTTGTGTATTTTGTACAACAGGCACACATGAGTGGATGAAAATATTATTTACTTTGTAATTTCATGGTTTAAAGTTTCACAAAAAATATATTGAGGGGCCTGGAGTCACAAAGAGGAACATTTTAAAAAGAAATTTTAAAATATTATGAAGTATTCCTTTTGTTTTTCAGTTCTCTCCTTCATCAGCCCTACAGAAGCAACTGTTTTCCAGTTACAGCCTCTGGCATCCTTCATAATATTTTTTTTCAATCAGAATGCAAACAAACAATTACATGAAATGGTTGTTCTTTATTGCAGATGCATATTTTTGCTTCTCATATTGTGTTTGTGTTAATCATTAACTTGTACGCAGTTTATAATTGTGTTGTGTTGCAACATCTCTCACTTTTGTTTTTATTTTTCATCCAGTAGCTATTTCAAAAATGTTTTGCATGACTGACAGTGTGTGGAATGACCTCCAAATAGAAGTAGTACTTTTATAAAACTAGATTTAATTCAATACAATTTGTCACACCTGATTCAATTTCCTTTAGTTCACTAGTACTTGTAAACTCATTGTAATATTAATGACATTATCTGTCTTCTTGCATTCACTGACAATGTGAGTGCCTGTATCCCAGACCTATACATTGTGGAACTGTTTGGGTGGTATCCATGGCAAGGCAAATAATATTTCTGTTTTGGAGGATGTGTGTGTGTGTGTGTGTGTGTGTATGTTTCAAAAAAGATTCATTCTAAGGGTTCTGTGAAATTGTTGTGTCTGTGAAAAACGCTAAGTATATTTCTGTTAATTTGGCAAATAAGTGAAATTAAATCATGTCCATAAAACAACATCCTGTGTTTCCTGTATCCTATTTTATAGTGATATATAAATGTACAAATAAATGAAGGACATTTAAAACTGAATCTGAAATACACCACTGTAAGCCTTAGCCATGGTTGTAGCCAGCAGTGAAATTGAAAATTGAAATATTGCTCATGTAAACTGTTAATTTAACTATACATCTTAGTTGCTCCTTATAGATTTAACTAGTAGTAAATACTATTCTGACAGTCCCAACTATGAAGTCAATCTCTACAAGTTATGGGGGATAAAGTCATGCATAGAACCTTGTAATTTTTTTTCTTCCTAAATGCAACAAAATAATCTGGATCAGGTCTGATATTTGGGAGCAAAACAATATGCCACAGCTCCTTTTTCAAGATGCATGATAATGCAGTCTTTCGTGCACTACAAAGGGGAGCACATCACCTTAAAATAATAAAATTGATGCCTCACAGTGCTGTTGTGGGACTTAACTCATTAATGTTATAGAAGCATTTTGAGATCTTCCAAGGAAAGCTGCTTTATAACTTCAGAGCATTATTAAACAATTGTCAGGCCACTGGATTTCTATTTTTATTGTTCATATGCCTAATAATTAAGAAAAAAGATTATTTATAAGGAAAAGATGTATACATTTCCCAGATGGATGGAAACCATTTGCATTGTCATAATGGAATGACAACTCTACAGATTTATGGGGAAAAAGGCTGCAGTTTTATTAAGGTACAATTATTAACCAACTATTAAAATATGCAAGTATTAAACACATCAACAACTTATATTACTTCAGAGGTCTCTTAAATGTGAGGCCATAACAACCCTATTGACTTTCAATATGGCTGTATCCAGCAATCAGGTCACACATGTTCCTAGGGTGAGTTCTTCTGGCAGCTTTTCCTCTTGAGAGATGATTACTCTGCACTTACCACCCACAAAGGACATTGTGGTAACTTCACATTCCATGTTTGCTAGACTAGCTGGGTTGCTAAATAACAGTTGCTGCAGTGGTAAGGAGCCAAATTTCAATGACACTGGTGCATACTTTGGGAACATTTTTTTTATTTAATAGCTTAGTTTGCATTTTAACTTGTAGCCCTCCTTATGATTTTTAACAGCAAGGGGAAAAAAAGGGAAATATTCAAAGTTATCAATAACCCCTCACCCTCCACTCACTCAAGATCAATTTTTTAATAAAGCAACTGAGAATCGAGTGAGAATCCGTTTTTAATGGGAAAGGAGGCAACAAAATCCATCAAATGAGTTAAGGGACTGGGACTCAGGAAACCCTGGGTTCATTGCCCAGATGGCCACTGGCCTGTTTGGTGACACTGAACAATTCACTTCACCCATGCCTCAGTTTCTCTATCTGTAAAACAGGGATAATGATTCTCTTCCACTTTTGAAAAAGCACTGTGCTCCATAAATGAGTGCGCTAAAAATTATTATTAGGCTGCATTACTATATAGGTATTTATTAAGCCAACAATGGCAAAATGAAGCCAGCCAAAAAATGAGGCCAAAATATCGCAGATGATGCATGATTAGCATCATACCAGTTTTGCGGGTATGATGGTAATCATATTGTAGTAACTTTTATAATAATAAATGCTCATGATCCTGGCCTGTGGGATGTCTGAATATTCTCTGCCTCTTCATACCAGAGTTTCTTTCTCCAAATGCTATAGCTTTTATGAATTATCCTAACTCTAATACATAAAATACCATATGAGAAATATTGTCTTTAAATTGGCTTAAAGGGAATTGGGGGAGTTGGCATATTGACCAGGAAGGGGGGTAGTTAGAGAGAAATGGGAGGGAAATAAGGGGTTACAGAGAATGGAGTAAGGGAAATGATTTCCCTCAGTGGCGGTTAATGGAGCATATTACATCTCTCCTCTTAGTAAAAAAACTAATGGGGAGCACACAGCTGGAGAACACTAAAGAAGGCACACAACAAATGGGTGGTATGGTAGAAATTTGCAAACTGAACCTCATACTCTAATAGAATGGCTTCGCAGGGGCCCCCTACAATTTCCTGATTCAGCCAAGTTGCTAAGTCAAGTGACCTAAGATGGCCATTTCAGGAGGCACTCATCTTGAGGCACAACACAGGCAAAAACGAGAACCATTTCCTTCTAGAACAATACAAACTGACGTATATGGAATGTGGCTTTACATAATAAAGTGGGGTCAGCACGCACTTATTGAAGCCGAGAAACATGCATAGACCCCCCACTTTGCATTTAAAAATAATTAACAATGTAGGGCTCACCCAATCCTGCACACGCAGAACTCCCAATAACATCAGTGCCACAAAGCATTTAAATCCCGCAAAACATATTCCTGCCAAAAAAGGGATTATAAACAAACATAAAAGGAAACATTTATTAATGAGAAATGCTTACACTTGTCTCCGAATCCTTTTGCATTTCTTGAGCTGAACTGGGGTGAACCTTTGTTTTTTTGGCTATCAGTTCATTTTTGTATATGTTTTAATATCAGGAAAACAGACCTTGGGAGATGATCAACCTGTTTGTCTAAACAGAACAGTGTGTCAGCATCTCTCCTCCATGTCCAGTAGCTAAGAGGATGCAACCAGTACCTTCATCACTCTGGCATTCTATTTCAGTCTAACTCTACATCAGGAGGCTGTCTGAGCTCAGCACTGATAACAAAGCACTATCGCTTTTCAAAGTGACAGAGCGCAGTGACATATCAACACTGGAACTTAAACGAAAAGCCCCTTCTAATTTAACTGCTAATCTGCTGAGGCTACATTCAGCCTGGCACTCTTGTTTTCAATTAAAACTTTCTTGTAGCAAGAGAAAAAGTTTGGTGTGTGCCTTAGCCTTTTTGGTTAGCAATTAAAGCAAGAAACAACTGAAGGGATAAAGAAGAGACAGACATATTTTTCAGACTGCTAAATGTCAGCTGTATATTTTTCAGGATGGAGTCACCCCAGTATGCACTTACACCTTTTTTTAAAGCTGTTTCTAGCAGAGTGACTGAAAGGCTTGCTATCAAAATGGAAATTAATATGAGGTAATGCATGCAACGTAGAACGTACATGCTTTTGTGAAAATGTCTTATTCCTTATTAATTTAGTATCCAACTCTACCATTTTTAACAGAGGACTTGGAAAGGATTTTAGGATAAATCCAAATGAATTTAGTCCTTTTGGCAGTGAAAGCAGACATCTCAGTAGATTTTTCTAATGCCATGCTGGCAAGAAATCGGTATCTCCCTTTAAATTTTTCAGCATACTTTCAGTGGTTTCTCAGATCACTAACCTGCAACATTAGGTTTTTAGATTGTTATTTGCAAAAGAATGGTCTACTAAACTTTAGGGGATAAAAGCTCATATTGCTGTTTGAGGGAACATTTATAGTAACATCCAGACAATGCTGTTTAAAATTTTGGAAACACTCTTTCCCCTTTAGGCAGACAGCAAGTTTTCTGGCAATTTGTCTCTCAGACAACCATTAAGTACTAAGAGTGTGTTTTTTTTCTTTTTCTAAGTAGCTTCTGTTTCCCCTGGTTGCTTCAAACACATTTTTCTTCAAGAAGCTGTTTCAGTGGATTGGCTACATATCAAAATACTGTCCTCTATCTAATGACATGAGTCAATCTGCCACTACTTGATCGATCAAAACTTGGACCAAAAAAGTGTACAACATATGGCACATATCCCAACAAAACTATGTGGGAAAATGTAATATTTAAAATTGACCACCACCAAGAAACAGGGGAAATCATTACACTTGGATTACTGCAATGCAGATAAAAATGCAAATATATTTAGCTTTAGTACTGATGCATCATTAGGTACTATCTCTGCTTCTAATAAACTACCATTGTAGTTCCTTCAGCCTTTATATGTACACACATGTAAACCAATCAAATAGTTTAAAATTACCATATGTGCTGTATTGATCAAGTATTTTTCATGCAAAATAACTGATGCTCTTAAAAGAGCTGAGTGTCTTTCATAGAGTATTAAATAACGTACATACTGCACATCTTTCCCTTAAAACATACCTCATTACACTGAATTTAAAAACCAAAATAAAACTGACATTGTCAACCACAGACAAATTATTTGGTGTTAAGTTTGTGTGAAATGATTTATGATATCCCTGATAGTATACCTTCTTTCCTTAAATGTCTGTCAATAATTTTACATAAATTCATTACTAGTAATAAACTACACTAAAGTCTTATATTCGTCATCAATAAATTATGTGGTCCCAGATTTTGAAACATAGCTGTTTTATTAAATTAAACAGGGACCGTCCCTTCTTACTCAACATTTTCATTATAAACCTTTGGTTTCAGGGCAACTTTTATCAGACAATTGTCATATTCTGGTTCATCTGTGCTCAGCTCTGTAAGCGGTTTCAAATTTATTAAATCAGAGAAAATCTGTTCTCTAGAAGGAAATGCATCTTTGTAATTGTCCATATCCACGTGACAGTATAATGTTCTTTGGACAGGATTAAGTCAGAACTGTGGATTTTTCTAAAATCTTCATGTGCCCTGTGGAATTTTTACTCTGTGACTGTCACCTATTTATGCCCCCTGCCAATTATAGTACACTACTCGTTCACCTTGGAATGCCACTGTGTATTTATTTAGCACCCATGGTAGAAACCAGAGCATATATTATTCTGTATTTATATCAAGAATTAAGATATTAATATCTTAAGAATATTTATATTAAAACACATGATTTAATTAAAACATATTGTATGCCTATGATTATTTTCCACAATCAGGTCAAGAATATTGGGCCAGATCCTGGGATATAGCCTAAACTGCACAGCATGTACCTCAGGGGGAGGGTGGTGTGCAAAGGTTACTTAAAGCCAACATTTGTATTCCCCCGACCCTGTTGCTGCTCTGTGCTAGGCCAGTTGCTCTGCAATATATTAGGAAAGTCTGAGGGCTGCTCCAATTTACCATAATTTTCCAATAAGTTCTCAGAGTATACGGGGTAAAGCTGTCTGTGGCTGTCCCTTAATTGCTTCCTTCACTGCCTGATACAGGGTAATGTGTCAAGTTTTGGACACCATGCTTTAGGAAAGATGTGGATAAAATGGAGATAGTTCAAAGAGCCACAAAAATGATATAGGTCAGGTTTCTAAAGCATTTAAGGAAAGGGTAAAAACCAAGGCATGTTTAGTCTTGAGAAAAGAAGACTGAGGTGGGGGACCCAATAACAATCTTCAAGTATGTTAAGGATTGTTATAAAGAAGACTGTGATCTATTGTTCTCCATGTCCACTTAAGGTAGGACAAGAAGTAACAGGCTTAATATGCAGCAAAGGAGATTTAGGTTAGACATTAAGGAAGAAATGTCTAACTAGAGGGGTAGTTAAACTCTGAAATATGCTTCCAGGGGAAGTTGTGGAATTCCCATCTCTGGAGGAGGTTGGACAAACATCCATCATGGATGGTTTAGGTTTACTTGGTCCTGCCTCAATGGAGGGGGCTGGGCTTGTGACCTCAAGAGGTCCCTTCCAGCCCTACATTTCTGTGATTCTATAAACAAGCTGTGTCAGTATATGAGGCCAAAAATGTAGCTGAAGATAAACTTACCCTGACCTTGCTCCTTGTCCTCCAGCCACAATCCTTTGTCCCTGCTACACCAGAAACAGGGAACTTACATGGAACACGACTGTGGTTCTACATCACAGCTGAATTACCCTTACATTGGCACGATATTCCTTGGGCCAATTCAGCTAGTGTTAGGATGAGCTCACACTAATGTAAGGGGACTGTTATCCCCTTACTAACGTTCAGTGGGGGTGTTTTGATTGCTAGCTCCCAGTACCAAAAGGGAAAGGGTCGATGGGACTGACAGTCCCCAGGGGCAATGGGGAGAGGCCAATGCTCCAGGTCAGCTCTGATTGACAGGGCGGGCAGGCGAATCAGGGAGTCAAGAGGTCAGGGTGGATCCCGTCCTCCGTGTGAGCTGAAGTTGCCTGAGTCAGAGTGAGTGGGGCTGAGCTGAGGAGAGGGCAGAAGCCAGAGCTGAGCTGGGCCATATCCAGAGGGGCCAGAAAAGCAGCCCAGGGAGACAGACCTGCCCTGGGGGGAGAAGCTGCAGCAGCCAGAGCCAAAGGGGCCAGGGCAGCAGCCCAGGCAGCTGGAGGCAGAGCAGCAGCAGCAGCAGTTGTGCTGAGGCAGAGGAGCTGGAGCTGAGGCAGAGGAGCTGGGGCTGGAGCAGTCCAGAGCCGGGTGCGGTGAGCAGCTGGGGAGAGCGAGGGGGACCCTGGGCAGTGGGCCCAGCGCAGGGAGACGCCTCAGCCAAGAGGCCCTGCAGGCCAGACTTGCAGGGGGATCTAAACCCCGACGGGGCGGGGGCGACGCTGGGAAGAGGGTCCTGCCACCCAGAGCCTGCGAGCATGTGGCCACCGCCGGAGCAAGTGTCCAAGCCACAACGTCCCTGCAGCACAGCCAAGGCCTGAGAAGGAGCCTGGGACTTGCAAAGGAACAGACTGAACTGCCCTGACATTGCAGAGACACTGTTGTGATGTTCCCTGCCACAGAGCGGGGTGATGTGTTTTCATTAGCCTTTCCCATTTTTCCTTATTCCTGTTAAAAATTAATTGTTAATTAAATAATTTGCATTTGCTTTGAATTGTATGCAGTGATCAGTGGGTCAGGGAAGCATCCTGTTTAGAGAGTACACCCCGGTGTGGGGACACCCTAGCCCCTGACCTAGGTGACCACAGCAAGGTTGGGGGTCGAGCCCCCCAGGAATCCTGGGCCCAGCCTTGTTGGGGTTACGAGGACTCTGCCAGACAGGAGAGTGCAAGGGGAGTCCTCGAGGGCAGGGAGGCCTCTGGGTAAAGGAGGTGGGAGCGAGGACTGAGATCCTTCCGCTAGCCCATTTCACCGGGGTAGTGCAGAGACGAGGAAAGTTCCCCACAATAGCGGGACTATTCCCCCGCTTACACTAAGGTCTGTGATCTGAAGTGGCCACCGTGCATCAAAGGATTAGGCCCACTGGGATTATATGATTCTTGTGGTCCCAATAACATTGATCACATGGATGGTCTTCCCCAAACATGAATGGACCCGCTTCTTCCTCCGCAGTGTGCAGCAGTGTGACTCAGTGCCCAATTTCCAGCCTTTTTCAGAATGGTGTCCATTAGCACCGAAAAGTTCCCAGCTTACATACTTTACTTCAGGTCTATTGAGATTATTGGATTCTGTCTTGCAATAAATTAAGTTTGGAATCTTCTTTCCTAGACTGGCCATAGGCTAGAATTATGACTAATACCAAGGAAGTTTGTGTTAGTTATTAGAGATAATGACAATAAAGCATATAAGTAAAAAATATGTTTTTGTTTTTAAAGAATTATTTTTCTAACCTTTGTTGAATTTGTGGATCCCATTTATTCTCCATCATCTCACTGTTTTGATTGCCCGCTTCCAGCTCTTCTGTTTCTATTACTATAGAGTATTTCCTTGTGCATTTTCCTTTCCTCCAGACTTAGTTTTTTCATCCACTTGGTTTCTTTCTCATCTTATTTCTAAATTTAATATTATTTATTTAGCTCTTTTTACTCATTGTCAGTTCTCAAGTTTTGTTCTTCAGTATGTCTGTGTTTCAGAACCTCCACTGCTTTCATCTCCTTTCTTTTCTCCTACCTTTTACCTCTCAAGTACATTCTGTCTGTTTACCCTTTGCTGGCTTTTCTATCCCGTCTCTGCTTGCCCCATTCTCTTCTGCTTATTCCTATACTCTGCTAGTTTATCTTTCTCCTACAATGATACAGCAAGGAAATATGCTATAGTTAGTGAAAATGCCACAAGAACAGCTGTTCTTGAAGTATTTTTTTTTAAATACAGTATGCACCCACAACACCAGGACTACATTGTACCTACATCTGATCTTCTGCTGTTAATAAGCTTCAGGGAAACTGGGGGAGATTCAGACTGAAAACTGACCAACAGCCCTTCCCTATAACTTGACCATAAACATTTTATCCTTCCAGGCTAGACACTGATATGCAGAATTCATGTCCAGGATTTGATGGGTACTTTTAAAATGTTGTAAGCCAATTCTGGGCTTTAAAATAGGAAATAAACCATTCAGTATTATTTATTATTTCAGTTATGTGGGGGAAATATATTAATACCATGTTAAGGTTGAAAATTGCATTACACAAGAGGCAGGAAATTCAAAGTTCAGGTTTTCACATTCACTTCAATTTTGTTATCTTCAGTTCCTGAATGAACATCACAACATATATGGAGGTTTACCTAAAGGACAGGATAACCGTCATTTGGGTTGCTCACAGGTTTTAGTGATACTTGCCTACTGTTGCAAATATAACCTGTCAGCTCTATGAACTCCCAAATAACTTTTGAAATAAAACAAACATTTCAAAGCTATATCTTGGTCATTCATTCCTGGACAAGCAAGCATGCAAGGGAAATTGAAGCAGCTCACTCATCTTCACATGGAGATTAAAAGGCAGGCCATTCTCTCTATGCTCTCCAGAATCTTTATGGGAGATACAAGAGGCATGCTGATGAGATCCAGGAGCAGCACGTCCAGCCTTCCCCAAGTAGAGATGAGTCAACTTATTTAACGGTTATTCAAGAAATGGGGCATTAGATGTGGAAAAGGTCAGAAGGATCTTTGGGGATACAACAACGCCTCAGATGTTGGCCAGGTTAAAAAGGGGGGGGAAAGAAGGAAAGCAGAAGTCTAACTTGAATTTCTAGGAAAACTGTTAAAGATTTTAAACAAAATCTAGGTCCTTTCCCCATATTTAGCCATTTGTTTTTATTCTCTCTCCCCACCACTTTCTTGCATTCTCTCTTACAATGCATTTCATCTAGGGAATCTCAAGCCATTTTATAAGTATCTCCATTTTACACATGGGGAATTGAAGCACAGAAAAGTTGCAACTTGCCCACAGTTACACAGCAAGTCATATCCAGAGCTGGGACTAGACTCTAGGTCTCCAGACCCTAGCTCTGTCCACTAGATGACAGTGCCTCGAACAAAGACACACACCCCAAACCCAGACTAGTATACATTAGCAAGGGAAGGCATTTGTAAGTGAAATAAACTCTTACTGATGGTAATGTTTAATAGCTAACCTCAAATTAGTGGTGGACATATGTCATCTCAATGATCCTGGCCTGAAATTCAGCAATTAACATCTAGAATGGCAAATATTTGATTGTTTATGTAGCCTGTAAACTCATTCCATCTGCTAGTATGGCACAACCGATGCTCGTAAAGTGCCATTTTGCATAAGATAGTGGTGCCAACCTAGCAAGGTATATGTGGGTGTCGTCAGTTCCGAATGAACTATCTCCTCAGTAACAAGAATACCATACTTCTGCTACATGCCTCTTGATTGGACAATCATTTTGGACATAAGCACCAAAACAGAATATCTGTAGAGAGGAGGACAGGAATGCCAGTGGATGGATGCTGGACGGCATCAAACACCAATTTAGCTACTGCACAGAAACTACTAAAGGGTGCTTTTTTGCCTTTTTCTTTTAATTCAGGGGAATGCCAAGTATCCATGGCTTTGCAGACAATTACACCAGCCAAGGGTTAGATTGTGTCCAGAATGGTCAAAGCAAACAACCTAAACTCCTGATAAATGGGCAAACATCCAGCGACAGGAGACTTCCCAAAGATAGGATTTTCATACAATAAATGTCAAAGATTTTTTACTCACCGTTAACCTGGGCCCCACAAACTGGTTGTGTGGAACTTAGCTGAGGGTATGAATATAGCACACATCCATAACCAGACAACAAAAGAGGATATGGAGTAACTATCCTCACACACTGAAAAAATTGCCTGAATTTGCAGACTAATTTATATGTAAAGTAAGTAAGTCTGAAGGCCTCAGTAGTATAGTCTCTTAGCCTTTGAATTACCCCAACAGTGCATGGGTGTAACTATTCTTATCATCACTGTGTGCTCTGATTAGTTTGGCTATTAGGAGTATGGATCATTGTGCACATGCGGGCACTGGGTTGGGGGCATTCATTGTGCATAAGACAAGCCAGCGGATGTATTAAAAGAACAAACACCTAAGCAACAGGGGCCAAAATAGAAAAGGTCTCGTCAAGCTTTAGGGCAACTATGTAGTGGAAGCTGGTAGAGCTCTCATGGCAAGACTCAAACACATTGCAGTGTAATTTGGAAATAGGAAATTTCTAACATACTTTTAAATGCTATTTTATAAAGAAAGTTCATGCCAATAAGGGAAACTGGAAAACGGCTTTTTACTTTAAAGCACAAGGCAGCTGATTGTGTAATCTTATGTACTTGACAAATGGAGTTCAAAACTGTAGTGTCTCCAGTATGGTGGCATAGTAGATACTCTGCCCTAATTAGGCCTCAACTGGGGTAGTGTGCCCAGCTTTGAGCACATTTCAAGAAAAATGTGGAGAAATTGGAGAAAATCTACAGGAGAGCAACAAAATGTATTAGAGGCCCAGAAAACATGACCTCTGAGGGAAGATTGGAAAAACTGGGTTTGTTTAGTCAGGAGAAGAGAAGGCTGAGAGGGGACATAGAATCATAGAATATCAGGGTTGGAAGGGACCTTAGTAGGTCATCTAGTCCAACCCCCTGCTCAAAGCAGGACCAATCCCCAATTTTTGCCCCAGATCCCCAAATGGCCCCCTCAAGGATTGAACTCACAACCCTGGGTTTAGCAGGCCAATGCTCAAACCACTGAGCTCTCCCTCCCCCCAGGATAGTTTCAAGTACATAACAGGTTGTTAAAAGGAGGAGGGAGAAAATATCTTCTCCTTAACCTCTGAGAATAGGACAAGAAGCAATGGGCTTAAATTGCACCATGTGTGGTTTAGGTTGGACATTAGAAAAAACTTCCTGTCAGAGTAGTTAAGCATTGGAGTAAATTGCAGAATGAGGTTGTGGAATCTCTACCATTGGAGGTCAGACAAACACCTGTCAGGGATGGTCTAGATAATACTTAGTCCTGCCATGAATGCAGGGGACTTGACTAGATGACCTCTCGAAGTCCCTTCCAGTCTTTTGATGCTATGATAAATGTCTAATTATTCATTGGGCAGACAAGAGTTCAAGTCTTATAACTTGTGATCCTATATTAAATGTTTTACACCTCAGCTCCTTCTCAGAATCCCATAAGAACATAAGAATGGCCATAGTGGGTCAGACCAAAGGTCCATCCAGCCCAGTATCCTGTCTACTGACAGTGGCCAATGCCAGGTGGCCCAGAGGGAGTGAACCTAACAGGTAAAGATCAAGTGATCTCTCTCCTGCCATCCATCTCCACCCTCTAACAAACAGTCTAGAGACACCATTATTTACCCATCCTGGTTAATAGCCATTAATGGACTTCATCTCCATGAATTTATCTAGTTCTCTTTTAAACCCTGTTATAGTTCTAGCCTTCACAACTTCCTCAGGCAAGGAGTTCCACAGGTTGACTGTGCGCTGTGTGAAGAACTTCCTTTTATTTGTTTTAAACTTTCTGCCCATTAATTTCATTTGGTGGCCCCTAGTTCTTATATTATGGGAACAAGTAAATAACTTTTCCTTATTCACTTTCTCCACACCACTCATGATTTTATATACCTCTATCATATCCCCCCTTAGACTCCTCTTTTCCCAGCTGAAAAGTCCTAACCTCTTTAATCTCTCCTCATATGGGACCAGTTCCAAACCCCTAATCATTTTAGTTGCCCTTCTCTGAACCTTTTCTAATGCCAGTATTTCTTTTTTGAGATGTATGCAGTATTCAAGATGTGGGTGCACCATGGATTTATAAGGGCAATAAGATATTCTCTGTCTTATTCTCTATCCCTTTTTTAATGATTCCTAACATCCCGTTTGCTTTTTTGACTGCCGCTGCACACTGCGTGGATGTCTTCAGAGAATTATCCATGATGACTCCAAGATCTTTTTCCTGATCAGTTGTAGCTAAATTAGCCCCCATCATATTGTATGTATTGTTGGGGTTATTTTTTCCAATGTGCATTACTTTACGTTTATCCACATTAAATTTCATTTGCCATTTTGTTGCCCAATCTCTTAGTTTTGTGAGATCTTTTTTAAGTTCTTCGCAGTCTGCTTTGGTCTCAACTATCTTGAGCAGTTTAGTATCATCTGCAAACTTTTCCAAGTCACTGTTTACCCCTTCTTCCAAATCATTTATGAATAAGTTGAATAGGATTAGTCCTAGGACTGACCCTTGGGGAACACCACTAGTTACCCCTCTCCATTCTGAAAATTTACCATTTATTCCTACCCTTTGTTCCCTGTCTTTTAACCAGTTCTCAATCCATGAAAGGATCTTCCCTCTTATCCCATGGCAACTTAATTTACGTAAGAGCATTTGGTGAGGGACCTTGTCAAAGGCTTTCTGGAAATCTAAGTACACTATGTCCACTGGATCTCCCTTGTCCACATGATTGTTGACCCCTTCAAAGAACTCTAATAGATTAGTAAGACATGACTTCCCTTTACAGAAACCATGTTGACTTTTGCCCAACAATTTATGTTCTTCTATGTGCCTGACAATTTTATTCTTTGCTATTGTTTCAACTAATTTGCCCGGTACTGATGTTAGACTTACTGGTCTGTAATTGCCAGGATGACCTCTAGAGCCCTTTTTAAATATTGGCGTTACATTAGCTATCTTCCAGTCACTGGGTACAGAAGCCGATTTAAAGGACAAGTTACAAACCCTAGTTAATAGTTCTGCAATTTCATATTTGAGTTCTTTCAGAACTCTTGGGTGAATGCCATCTGGTCCCAGTTACTTGTTACTGTTAAGTTTATCAATTAATTCCAAAACCTCCTCTAGTGACACTTCAATCTGTGACAATTCCTCAGATTTGTCACCTACAAAGGACGGCTCAGGTTTGGGAATCTCCCTAACATCCTCAGCCGGGAAGACTGAAGCAAAGAATTCATTTAGTTTCTCCGCAATGACTTTATTATCTTTAAGTGCTCCTTTTGTATCTCTATCATCCAGGGGCCCCCACTGGTTGTTTAGCAGGCTTCCTGCTTCTGATGTACTTAAAAAACATTTTGCTATTACCTTTTGAGTTTTTGGCTCTGTAGCGGGGTGGCCACCCGCTCCAGCCCTGACAGGGTCAGAGTCAGCCCTGGGGAAAGGACTGGAGGGCAGGAAGGAAAGCTGAGCTGATTGGGGGAAGTAGCCTCAGCCGGGGGCCATGCCCCAAACAGACAAGCCTGGCCTTATAAAGGCCAGGGCATCCAGGAGCTCCAGAGAGTCTCTCTCTGCGTTCAGAGAGAGAAGGGCCTGGCTGCCAGGCGTGAAGCAGGGACCTGAAGTGGTGCAGGGTTGGGGGAAAGGCTAAGGGAGCCGGGGAGCTCCGGCCTAAGGAAACCCCAGGCTGCAGGCCTGGTAAGGCCAGCCCAGGTACTAGGGTTGCAGGGGTAGCCCATGGGTAGGCAGAGGCAGCAGGTTCAAACCCCCTTTGCCTATGATGAGTGGCTTACACTGCAGTCTGCCCCAGTGCATGGGGCTAGATGGGGACTGGCAGTAGCTGTAAACTGAGGCGGAGTGGGGATAGTTGGTGGGGGGTTCCCCTGGGAGGGGGAGACCCTATGAGTAAGGCTGTGGGGTACTGCCAGTGGGGGCAGCACCCCAGAGAAAGGGGCACCGGGTCCAGGGAGGGACACGGGGGCCAGAGAGCGGTCAGGTGGTTCACCGGCCAGAAGAGGGCGCTCCAGAGGCTGGTGAGCTAATTCCCAAGGACGACTAGCAGGAGGCGCCGCCGGGTGAGTCTGACCCTGCTACAAGCTCGCTGTTCTTCAAACTCCTTTTTGGCATTTCTTATTACATTTTTACACTTAATTTGGCAGTGTTTATGCTCCTCTCTAGTTACCTCACTAGGATTTGACTTCCACTTTTGAAAAGATGCCTTTTTATCTCTCACTGCTTCTTTTACGTGGTTGTTAAGCCACACTGGGTCTTTTTCAGTTCTTTTACTGTGTGTTTTAATTTGGGGTATACATTTAAGTTGGGCTTCTATTATGGTGTCTTTGAAAAGTGTCCATGCAGCTTGCAGGGATTTCACTCTAGTCACTGTACCTTTTAATTTCTGTTTAACTAACCTCCTCATTTGTGCATAGTTCCCCTTTCTGAAATTACATGCCACAGTGTTGGGCTGCTGAGGTGTTCTTCCCACTACAGGAATGTTAAATGTTGTTATATTTTGGTCACTATTACCAAGCGGTCCACCTATAGTTACCTTTTGGACCAGATCCTGCGCTCCACTCAGGATTAAATCAACAATTGCCTCTCCCCTTGTGGGTTCCTGTACCAGCTGCTCCAAGAAGCAGTTATTTAAAGTATTGAGAAATGTTGTCTCTGCATTTCGTCCTGAGGTGACATGTACCCAGTAAATATGGGGATAATTGAAATTGTCCACTATTATTGAGTTCTTTATTTTGATAGGCTCTATAGAGCCTTTATAGTTGGAAGAAGACAAGAGACAAGTAGCAGGGAGTCTTGATTTTTTATTTTTGTACACGTGCACACACACATCTGTAAAGTCAAAGTTTAGTTACTTAAAGCAGTTTGGGGTACCTACATTTATAGCTATCTGCAGAATCTCAGGGTATGTCTATCTTGCCATTAAAAACCCATGGCTGATCCATGCCAGCTGGCTCAGGATCGGGCAAACGGGCTGTTTAATTGCAGTGTAGACGTTCAGGCGTGGGCTGAAGCCTGAGCTCTAAGACCCTGTGAGGTGGGAGGGTCCCAGAACTTGGGCTGCAGCCCAAGCCCAAAGGTCTACACTACAATTAAATAGCCTCTTTGTCTGAGTCCAAGTCAGCTAGCACAGGTCAGCCATGGGTTTTTAATTGCAATATAGACATACCCTCATTCTGTCTTTCTTCACTCCAGTAAACATTTCTTTCTCAATTTAAACGATAAACAAACTCTTTTTTCCAATAAGCAAAACTTCTTAAGCCTGTAGCTTTCTTGTGCCTACCATTCATCTTATCTTGGGGCATCAGAAGTCTTGTCGTTAGGCACAGCACCTGCCTTCCTTTCCCAAATATTGTTCTATATGCTTAGCTGACAGACGGACAGTACACAATTCTGAACATGTAAGTTTGTGAAACTGACTAATATTCTGAAGATATTTACAACTATTTCGCAACAAAGCTTTTTAGCAAATGCCTCCCCTGAACTCAAGGTTACCTCTTTGGAAACATTTGTAGACATCTTGCATTTATATGCCATGAATTTGGAAAGTGACATACGTTTCATTACAAAGCCAAAGATTCATCCTGGCAGTTTACTACACTTCATAATACAAATGAAAAATCATTTGCTGACAGCAGACTAGTGACAGGTGTGCTTTAGTGTTGACAGCTGCATTTCTGACATGGATCACAGAGAAACTCTACTGGTAGAGATGGAACATCTGGAACTTTTGGTCAGATTTCAAAAGCTAATTTAAATAGGTTGTCTTTTCCCATTTCATAAAATAAAATAAGAACTACGATGCAAAGTTAGTATTATGATAAAAGCAAATAATTTTAAGAATCACATTTTCTACATTAATATATTGATAGTTACTAAAGGCATCACAATTTCATAAGAATTTCTACATCCAAGAAACCGCTGAGGTAAAATTATTTTATTTATTTCCATATAATGTCCATAACAAAAACAACTAGGTTTGCTAAGAGAACTATTAAAAATATACAGAGCTCAAATGTAATCCAGCCCTTTGGAAATCTCACCTGAACTGAGACATCCAACCAACTGCAAATTCTTCAGAGCAGGGACTGTCTCCTGCTAGGTTTCAGAACAGTGCCTAGAATAATAGAGTCTGAATCCTGATTGGGCTGCTGGGTGCTATTGCAATGGTACATATAAAAAAACCCATCATCATAAGAACAAAAAATAAGAAGTTCAGCTAAAAGGCCAGCTGAAAAATAAGCCATGCTGCATGATCTGCCGCTCACCATACTTGCACAGTGACAGACACATGGGGATCTGAGTCCCAAAACTCTATGGCTGACTTTGAAAAAGCAGGTTCTAAGAATTGACAGCTGAGTCTAGCCAGGACTTTAAGTGTGGCATTGAGACTCCATTTTTTAACATGGTTAAAATAGTTATTGTGTTGATACAGACAGTGTTTGACAATCTTGAACCTAAACATTTCATTATCAGTAACCAGATTCACACAGGACCAGATTCTGAGCTGCTGTACACTGGAGCTGTGCTGATTTACACTAGCAGCTGAGGCTCTCACCCAAAGCATGAACTTTAATACTTGGATCGCTGCTATGGCTTTTAGAACCAATTCCATGATGGTTGCATTAAAAAAAATGCTAATCCTCTCTTTTTAAAAACAAAACTTCACATGTAATGGGCCAGTACGTATCAGCTGATTTTTTAAAAAGAAAAATGTGGTATGCTATTGATACCAACCTATTAGAATAAAGTTAGATTTATTATATGTCAGCTATACCCAAAGCTGAAATGGTGCCAAAAGTTGTGCCCATCTAACAGTTTATATTCGAGAATACAGCAGGGAGCCTAGATTAGTGGTTAGAATACAGGCATGGGAATAATCAGGTGCTGCGGTTCTTTTCCTGGCTTTGCCCCTGACTTGCTGTGAAACCTTGGGTAAGTCACTCAGTCTCTCTAGGCCTAATTTTACCCATCTGTAACATGAAGATAATTACATATTATTCTGAGGTAAGTAGTAACTGATAAATGTTTTTTAATCTCTGTGTTAAGTGCTTTGATATAGCACCTTTCACCCAAGGATAAAAGTGTTAATGCAGTTAGAAAGAAGAAGAAAAAAATTCTTTTAAGACATTGTATAAACAATATTAATATGCTGCATGTACTTCCTCCACTCACATTATTTACCCTTTCTAAACATAACTTTTCAAAACTAACTCACAGATCTAGCTCAAAAACTTTAAAGTCAAAGTCATGGAAATATTTTAGGTTACTCTGTGCACATCATTGACTGAAGTTGAAAGTTACACTGTAAAGCTATACTATCACTCTGTAGATTAAAAAAAAAAAAAAAAGACTGACAATGAAAGATAATCCCCCAAACTGCAGGCTGAGAGTATTGCTGCACAATGAATATCGCATTAAGGTCCTGGCTTTTTGCTGTACACTGAAGAGCCCAACTGATATATTTTATATGCATATTATTTTACAAATGCAGACAGATGAGTAGTAAGTCTCTTCACCTGCCCCAGCCCTTGGATTCCCACATTCTCTTCTCCTCATCAGCCCACTTCTATTTCCCTCCTGCCAAGTTTTTTTTAAAGCTACTCCTGTTTCCATCTTAGCTATGTTGATCATCCCGTACTGCTCTAAGTAGTTTGTTTTCTACTGAGACAAAAGTAGCTAAAGTCGTTGGAGTCAGAAAAAATGTGTCTCAGGATCCTGTATGCTGATTACCTGCAGCATTTCAAAGTACATTCCTTGTGTACCAGCACTTGTGAATCATAGTTTATGAAGGGGAGGTGTGATCCAGGTGAATGAGCACAGGGGCTGGGAATCAAGAGCTCTTAATTTCTAACTCTGGCTTTTCCACTAACTCACTCTGTGACCTTGGGCAAGTCACTTCACTTGCTTCCATCTGCTAAGTGGTAAAAATAAAACTTGCCCACCTACCTCACAAAAGGACTTATTAATTTATGTCTGCACAGTGCACCTAAGGTGCTAAATAACTGGTAAATATTATGTGCCCCAAACTTAGGACAACAGAACAGACCTTGGGGGCAAATCAGGATTGGATGCTTTTCTAAAAGATGCTCTGGGAATTATTTTGGGGAACTTCTATGGCCTGTATTATACAGGAAGTCAGACTAGAGGATCACAACAATCCGTTCTGGCATTGGAATTTATACATACTGATTACACACACACACACACACACACACACTAAATGCTTGTATATACACTCCATCCACTGAGCTTGGTAGTATAACAAAAAAAGATGGTCCTGAGCATTAATACCTCATGCTTTTTTTCTAAATTTGCCTGCTCTGGGCTCAGAGTCCTAGTATTTAAAGGGAAACAGTTGTGTTCTTTACCCAGCATACGATGAACTGTGTGTTTTAGGGAATAAAAGATAACTGATGCGATTATAATTTAAGAAGTATTCCCATATTGTTTTCAAGAGATAGTAATACTGATGCTACTTGTTGAGTAATGTAATAATCATGTTCCACTGCATGCATCTGAAGAAGTGGGTATTCACCCACGAAAGCTCGTGCTCCAATACGTCTGTTAGTCTATAAGGTGCCACAGAACTCTTTGTCGTAATAATCATGTGTAAGGTGGCAGAATTTGACCCTCACGGACTAACTCTCCACTGTCCTGCATCTCCTGTAGGCATTTGCCACAGTGCAAAGTGGGTACAGAACTCTACCGTTCTGATCTGAGAGTGGGTTACAGCCAATCTGCATACACTTTATGCTGGTGTAAGTGACTGGACAAGATGAAGGGAAATGGAGAATCAGGTGATGTGTAAAGAAACACAGATGCAGGAAAAAAGTAACAGAAACGTGACTACATGAGATTCAGACAATTAAACAAAAAACAAACAAATAAAAAAGAAAAAGAAAAACACTATTGAGTGACCTTGGTGCAAAAGTCTGCAATGCTGTAATCTAGGTATTTTTGTGACATTTTGAAGGCTTCAGAGAGCAATAGAAATTTTGGCCTGACTTTCTGCTAGAGTTTTCTTGTAAGATATTGAAATATTTTACGTTTGTTAATTTTTTGGATAACTAGATGGGGGGGGGGGGGGCAAGTTTCTAATAATTGCGCTGATAAAGAATATAAAACAAGAATTGGTGTGTATTATTGTGCCAACAGGGGACTGGGCTCCTTTTAATGCAACCCACAAAGCACCCATTCATGAGAGAACTGTAAGTTGTATGGATGAATATGTGACTAATGTAGCCTCCTGCCCAGCCGTTACAGAGAACCAGTATTTATTTACTAGTTCACTGTGACAAATGACTCTGCTTTTAAAGTTTTTTCTCTGACTACAGTCAATTGCTTTCTAGATCACACTAGTGGCTACTTTAAAAGTAGTCTTGATAAGAAATCATAGTGAAAGTCAAATAACTTTTCAAAGGGTTAAATCTTTCAAACTAAGTGGAGTTTATTTTGTTTAATATTTATTTTGACTAAGTATTGGCTAGGCACCATCCATGAAAAACTGAACAACCAGACCCAACCCCCTATTTGAAAGAATGTGTGGTACTCAAAAAGTTGTTGACTAGGATGTATCTCATTAACATTCAGCAGCACTGCATGGAATGAAGAAAGCCCCCTCAGAAACAGGAGGAGGGAAGATAAAAGGAGAACACAGGAGAAAACAATGCTGATGAACTGCACCGTGAATTTTCCCTTTAATAGAATCGCTTTGAACATGCCCTATCTATAGCAGCTCTCAGGGCCCATGCAGTGTTGAGGGTCAGGAGGGGCACAGGAATGCAGGACTTGGAATTGAGGGAGAACTGCAGGGAAAGGCCATTTATTTTGTTAAATAAATACATATAAAATAAATTAGTTAACATATTCACCATCCAAGCTCTGCATTCCCAGCAAGGAGCAGAATGGGGTATCTGGGGTTATTCAAAGCTCTCGGCAAGGGAAGCATAGTCCACTAGTTCATGTCACTGCTTTCCCATTTCAACATTATGCTAATTGTAAATTAGACAGAGTTGTATAATTTGGAAAATCTTACATAAAATGAAAAAAAAGGTCTAGTTATAACACATATAGCACCAAGCAGGATTCCTCAATATAGCTCAAATGTGCCAAACATTGACTGTTGAGGGCTGCCCATGTCTCTGTATACTGTGTGATATTTTCCATTTCCTGAAACATGCTTTAGTCCCAGGCATTCACTCATTTAGGCTACATACGAGCAACACCACATTACAGTAAATAGTGAGGAATACAGAGAACACAGCCTTTTTTATGTTTTGATAAGGCTGGCTTATGTCCCACTTCTACATTCTGAATTTACAAATGGGTCCAACTAATGTGCATCTTCACTAATGATAACCTTTCAGCGGTACAAGTATAGTCCAAAATTGCCTGCATACTGCTGCTCCATTTTGGGCTGAAGTCTGATAAATACCCATACTATCCATACATTTACTACCATTCAGAATGGCAAAGAACCACATTATCATTTTCTTTTCCTGCTGCTGTTTGATTGTTTGTTTTCTGAACTATCTCGGGACATTAACACAGATGATTTCCTTCCAGCATGCAATGGTGACAGCCTTACTCTTTAATAGAAAAATAAGAAATACTGCTACTGTTTCACCATGTTTACTTGACGTGCCTATGGGAACTGAAGAGGAAGTAGATGTGGACTGTCACCTTGCCTAGAAAACTTACTAATAAGAATATCCAATAGTCTTAATCAACCAATGGTTTCTGATGTTCATGTTTCAGAAAAGAGATGCTAGACTGGAAGAATTCCAAATATGCTGTGATGATTCGATCTTTTGGGCACTTTATCACCTGATCTATGATAAAGTAAACATTAAACACCTAGCTGCTGTTATATGACCCACTGCCCCCAAACCTTCTTTACACCTGACTGCTCCTGAGCAAAACATTTTTCTTCCCAGAAGTGATGCTCAAGCTCCTATCGCTCTACCAGTTATGCTACTTTGCAATTCCCCTGAGATATAACTGCAGCGCTGTGGCAGATCTGTTACTCTGGAGTTAAACAGCACTGTAAAGCTCACACAAATTCGGTCAGAATGGAGCATCATGATCATCTCGTTTGACCTTCTACACATTGCAGGCCCCAGAACCTCTAACCTCTGGCTGAGTTGCTCAAGTCCTCAAATCATAGTTTACAGACTTCAAGTTACAGAGAATCCACCACTTACACTAGTTTAAACCTGCAAATGACCCATGTTCCATGGTGCAGAGGAAGGTGAAAAAACTCTGTCAATCTGACCTAGGGGAAGATTCTTTCCCAACCCCAAATATGGCAATCAATTAGACCCTGAGCATGTGGGCAAGACCCACCAGTCAGACACCTGGGAAAGCATTCTCTGTAGTAACTCAGCGCTCTCCCCATCTAGTGTCCCATCACCGGCTGTTGGATAATTTTGCTGCTTGCATTTGCAGATCGGCTACATGCCATTGTAGACAGTCTCATCATACATTCCCTCCATAAACTTATCAAGATCAGTCTTGAGGCCAGTTAAATTTTTTAGCCCCCCACTGCTTCCCTTGGCAGGCTGTTCCAGAACATCACTCCTCTGATGGTTAGAATTCCTCTATTTTCAAACCCAAACTTGTTGATGGGCTAGTTAATAAAAATTGATTATGCTGTGGACTCTCCAATGGATTCCCTTCCAAATCCATCCTCAGTACAGCAACTGGCAGAGACAATATAGTACAGATGGATCTGAACAGTCATACAGCTGTATACTGTATATCTGGCATTTATTTCTATTTGCTTAAGCTTGCCAGCCTGAAAATAAGCTAAGGGAAAGGAGACCATATACATTCTAACTAGTTTGCTATTTCTACTCCACTTATCATGACATCACATTGGTGTCAGTTTGTTCACTAGAAAAGAGGATTGCCTGATAGCAGTCATACTGTAATCTTCTATAATAGGCCAGGTCACTTAAGCAACTCAAAGTTATTATTAGAATCTGTCCTGTTCCCCCAACTAGACAGCAAATTGCTTGGGTTAAAAAGGGACAGAGAATAAGGTACAACCTGATTTAGATCTATTAATCTTTTCCCTAAAATATTTCTTACTTGTCTTTGTTGGCAGAAAATAAAGAAAGTGATAGTGGGACAATGACAATGCAAATAAGCCAAGGGATGGAGAAATAAATTTGCTTAAGTATACAGGGGAAAGATGTGTGCCATATGGATGTAATGTGGGTGACAATAGTCCTCTATCTTGTGATGGCATGGACAAAGGGGCTTTAGAAATACCTTAGGTAATATTGATTATATAGTTGTCATAAGTTGCACTAATATATTCTATTTAGGTATTTCATTCATAATAGTCTCAGAACTAGCTAAAGAGACTCTACCTGTTTAAACACAATAAGAAGGGGAATCCTGGACAAATGCTTACTCCACTAGCTAGAATAGGGGCTGGGAGAGGAGGGATCTCAGCCAGCACCTGAGATCCACATGCTTCCATACCTTCTCCCCAGCATCATCTCTGGTGTGTAGGCTTTCCTGATTCACTCCCTGCCTTTCAACCCCCTCCCCAACTGTCACAATTTTGACAGAATCCAATGTTTCATGGTCAGAAAGGTCCAGCTGAAGGCCCTAAAATCCAGTGGCCACTGGTCCTGGGCACTCACATAGAATTGTTTGCGGATATGCCTATGTCACGATCATAGTCCCATGATTATGAGGGTGGACACACGGCATGGCCTTCACCCTCAGATTTATAGCCTGTCTGGACCATTACTTCTAGGTGAGATCTGCACTGAAACAACCAACAGATAATCTGGGGTGATTTACCCATGTTTATTAGTTGTAAATAAAGTTGCACCGTCTGTATTTAATCTTATGAGGGTGTCTGTATTTCATTATTTTTGAATTCATGAGGGCTATGCGATGGCACCAAAGCTCTGGTCAAACACCCCCTTTCAGCCATGCACCAGCCTTCTGTGACCAGAATTCAAGCCTCTGGGTTGGTCCCTGGATCCGCAGGATGATTTAAGCCTCCTAGAGTCAGAACAGAGTCCAAACACGTCCCTGAACTTGGGGTCTTGAGGCACAATCTCAGGGCACAGGCGTATCAGACATCCCCTTCTGAGAACTGGAACATGCTATCCAGTTCCCTAGCCCCTGGGCACAATGACTACCCTTCAGACTCTCCCATACTTAGGCCTTGTATACACTGGCAAGTTTCTGAGCAGTAAAGCAGCTTTTGGTGCTGTAATTCCTGAGGTGTACACACTGCCAAGCCACTTCGTGCGCAGAATCTTCGCAGGTGCAGCGCTCTAAAAAAACAACAACACCCCGACGAGAGGCATAGAGTTTTCTGCCTAGGGGCTACAGCGCCGTGGTGCCAGTGTAGACACCCTGGTCAATTACAGCGCTGCGATTGGCCTCCAGGAGATGTCCCACAATGCCTGTCCTCGCCTCTCTGGTCATCGGTTTGAACTCTACTGCCCTGCCCTCAGGTGACCAACCGTCATCCCCACCCCGTAAATTCCTTTGCAAATTTGAAAGTCCCCTTCCTGTTTCCTCAGTGATGCGTGCAGTGGTCTCAGCACATCTTTCCAAGTGATCCCCTGCTTGGAGAAATGCTGAGCTGTCGGACCTCATCAGCATTTGGGGAGAGGAGGCTGTGCAGTCCCAGCTGTGCTCCAGCCATAGGAATTATGATACCTATGGACAGATTTCACGATGCATTATAGAAAGGGGCCATGCATTGCACACATTACAGCATAGGGTAAAAGTGAAGGGGCTGCGGAAGGCCTACCACAAGGTGCGGGAGGGAAACTGCCGCTCCGGTGCTGCACCCACAAGCTGCCTGTTATACAAAGAGCTGGCCGCAATACTCGGTGGTGACCCCACCTCCACTGCCACAAGTGTGAACACGCTATTGTGCAGGCAGCTGTCAGTGTGAACGCACAACAGTGGTTTCCCTTCTGCGCTCTCTGAGTGGCGCTATAACTGCCAGTGCTGTAACTTTACCAGTGTAGATGTACCCTTCACACACACCATCTCCCAGAACTCCACCCGAAAGGTACTAAAAGCTTCTCATTTACAGTTCTTCCAAGGCTCATGGTAGTCGTGAAGCATATAAGACAGCCAAGACAGTTTGCACAAGTCTAACACGAGGCTCTTCTACTAAATTATATGAAGCACAGACAGTACAGATCAGACAGAACATAACATCCCACACATAATGCCTCTCAGTAGCTCACACTTCCCTTGGCAATCCTTGAGGCTGTTACATGTTGAGTGGATTCTCCCTCCTGGGGTTTCCTTCCCTCACTCGGGGTGATCTTCTTTTCTCCTTCCCAGGGCTTCTATTCCTGTCTTTCTCTTTCTAGTGTATCTGCTCACCTCCCAAAACCTGTCTTTCTTTGGTCTGTCTCTTGGTAACTTCTTGCTGCTTCAAAAATTCTTCCCCTCAGGAGGAGGAAGTATTTTTTTTCTACTGTTTCACATAACGTTCGTGTGGCTACAGCACTGCATTTTTTTTTTGCCATCATTGACGTTAAGTACTTTCTCACTGTCCTCAGCCTGAGGAAAACAATTTTCAGGTTGGTGGGACATGGTGGATACACCTACAGAGAGGCATTCATAATACTGGAGTTTTCACAGAAACACTTCATAATAACCTTGTAATATCAATCAGAATTCGTAAGTTGCACAGGGCCACCAAATAGTCATAGATGGCACCACAAAAGAGCAAAGTACATTCAACATTATGACAAGATTCAGTAAAAAAAGCAACAAAAATTAGGAAAACTTGTTTAATGCTAGCAATTTTTATTCCATTCCTTATGTGTATCACCAAAGTACATGACTGAGATTAATTTCAACATGACATATACTAGTGTATTAGTCTGGTGCAGACAATAAAGTGTGTGGTTCACCATGTCTGTAGCAAACATCTTCCTCTCCCTCCCCCCCAGGACAATGGGGAAGACGCTTCCAATACTATAAAATTCTGTAGTTGTAACATTAAACCAGCCAATGAAACAACAAAGAACACAACTAAAACAAAGTGGTGTTGGTGCTTGAAAAATGTAGTAATATACCTTGCATACCTAAATTATCTAGGCACGGGTCAGCAAAGACAGTGCTGAAGATACACACTTGCTGAATCCAGAGTGACAGGATTCACTCAGCCATATAAGCTGAATAAAATGCTTTTTATTTTCCAATCAGCTGCTTTCCAGGAACAAATCATGTATGCAGATACATGGTGGAACTGGAGGTAGATGCAAGATTACAGAGAACTTCTGAAGAATTTAACTGGAATAACAGAAGGGGCTTGACAAAAATTAAACAGGGGTTAACAAAACTTACTCTAAGAATTTAGAAAATTTAAGAGTGAATGAGATCCTATCTAAACAATTTTAAAATCATATGGAAGAAGTTGAGAGAGAGAATTACATCCCTGCATCAGAATTCTGTAGAATTTTCAAACCTGCTCATTAACGTCTATAGAACATTCCCATGAGGGTACTGTAGTTTAACTTTTAATGTTCTACTGAAATGAAAACGACATGCTTTGACCTGTATTCACTCTGGGATTCTGACTATGGAAATCCAGGCTGTATTCTCCAGGGTGGTAAAACAACCCTAAAAGAGGGGAAAGTGTTGCAGTGTGTCAGCTGCTGGCAATTCTTGTTCCATAAGGGGCCAGTATGCAAATCTAAAAGGGTTCACCCTGATTAGTGAGGTGTAGAGACAGATTGCCCAAAGGATGCACTGTTTTAGTGTAGCCATGAGGAAGCCTCTATTAGCAGTGTTCTTGGTTCTACCAGAGTCTCATAGTGCTGTGGATCTCCCTGGCAAACACTACTGCCTTTTCCATGGGGTAAATCCCCGCAGGGCTAGCTGGCAGTGAGGTTGATCAAAGCAAAAGTGTAATATTTTAAAACCCTGATACTTTCCAAAAAGGGATCGGGAGAAAATTGCAACTTCCCTCCTCCTTATATATTAATTTGACACAGTGGAGTTGATGCAAGTTGTCTTTGTGAATGAGATATGAAATAAACACACATTCTCAGTGTACAAATCAAGGAACAGAGGCACTAATAATGTCCAATAAATGGCCAAGCTTGTCAGCTGATGACCCACAGTTCCATGATATTCAGCCAAAAATTTCTAAATACAAGACTGAAAACAAGAAAAAAAATACTGGCTAAACATTTGTTATTTTTCCCCATTTCCTTTATTAAAATTTAAGATGCTCTCCAAAGTAACTAGTTATTAAAAGTTGAGGGACAAGTTGTAGGAAAGATTGTGCCATTGCCTTCGAGGCACTCTCCCCCCCAGTGCTCATTTTAGGGTGGGTGCTTTCTATTCCATAAAGCTATGGGTCTGCCACACAATATGGCTCTCAGGTTGAGAGAGAAAAGAAAGTGAGAACCTTCCTCATATGTAAAAATATGCACCCCAAAAGACTTCCAGCCATTATTACAAATATTATATATAAATTAAACCCACCTTGAGCCTGATTCTATACATTGCTCCAACCTTGACTTCAATGGGAGTTCTCTGCCTGAAGCAGCTATAGATTCAGGTTTCTTGTATTATACTACTGTTGGTCCCAGATCTGAGATTTACATCAACCCCAATGGATAATGCAAACATGATTATGTCTTTTTCGTACAATCAAGTCTCTGGGAATGTCAGCATGATCAAGTAAGGGATTACGAAGTGTCTTTTGAGGCAAGAGGAATTTGCCTCAAATTATGAAAGAAAGTATTTCCTCTCGTACTGAATATACCGAGGGTCTGTTTAGGCTAAGCAGTTTGAACTATGCAACCATTGGAATAGTCCTATGAATCTTCGGGATTTCTCTGTACCTAGAAATATTTGTCTCCTGAAATCCCTATCTTGTCCCTCAATATAACAGAGTTGATTTGTGTCTCAGTTCATACTCTACTGGTGTTCAGAAGTATGTTAATGTAATGAAATGAAGGTCATTAATTATATGGCACAAAAACTGTGTGTGCTGTTCTGTGTATCACAGGAAATAATTTGTATTGAAGGGAAGGAACTGGTTCAGAAAGCAAAAATAATACTTTAAAAAAATCTAGTCTCAGGTTCAGAAATGGCAGTCACCGCAGATTGGTATCTACTGATAACAGTGACAGTTTATTAATAATCTGTCGTGTAAAGCTGACATATTGGGTGCTGAATTCTGCTCAGCTACACAATGAAATCTCATCCATTTTATTACTGCCAGAATTACCTACATTCAGTTGAAAGGCTTTTACAGGCTTAAATATGCTTTAAAGCTCTTTTCTCAATACAATTTACTGCTTCTCCCCCCAACTCCTCATTATCAACAAGACAAATCGACAAAAGTCTAATCTTGATCTGCCAGTATATCCATAGTCCATCGAATAAGTAGCAAGTTTCAGTCCAGACACAAATTTTGATAAGGGCTGATAAGGTTACAACCAGACGAATGGAAAAGTCTTAGTATCTAAATTACCTGCCCCTGACATGCCGAAAGGAGGAAAAAAATACACTTTAAAAATAATGCACATGCATGCACTGTTTCCAAATTGTTTGTCTGCATGTATTACTATAGCTTATGTCCTCACTTGATAATTTACCTAGTTTCAAATATGAATAAGCTAGAGAAAAATACAGAGAGATTCTCTCTAACAGGGCTTCTCTGTAAAAGGCATAGAAACAAGAGCTGTGCAAACCATCTGGTTTCTATTTTCAGGGGTTCATGCAAACATTTTCTTCTGGTTTTAACTATGAGGGTTTCCCCATCACCCCTAATGCTTTTAGTTCTATGTTTAAACTCAAAATCTCAAAGTAAATTTAAATAGAAGTTACTGAGTTCTACATGATTTCTACATAAAATGGCTTGGATAAATCTCAGCTTAGTTTGTAAAGAAACCTAAAATTAAGGGCTAGTCTCCAGTACGGGGAAATCAAGGATCAATTCAGTGGGTCTAGTGAAGACCTGTTAAATCAATGGCAGAGTGCTCTCTGGATGACCCCTGTACTCCAGGTCTTCGAGGGTATGTCTACACTTTCCGTGGATTGATTTAACGAGTCTAGTGAAGACCCACTAAATCAACCGTAAATCACTCTCCTGTCAACTCTGGTACTCCACCAGAATGAGAAGCATAAGTTAAGTCAATGAGAGAGTTTTTCCCATTGAACCAGCGTGATGTAGACACCGCAATGAGTCTACCTAAGCTACTTTGACTCCTGCTAAATTATTCATGTAGCTGGAGTTGCATAACTTAGGTCAACTTACCCCCTTAGTGAAGACAAGCTCTAAGTGAGCTTCAGATGGTTTCGGGTTTCACTGGATTCACTTTGCCCAGTCCTAATGCAAATATAGCTGTGTTCAGAGAAAGGCTGTAACTTCTTTGCTCTTTGAAAATACATTAGGCCAGTTCTGAATGTAGGTGACTCTACAATCCTCTTTTTAGGACTTATTTATCACTTGGTTTGTTGTCTTTCATCTCTACTTATACCAACCTATATGACAACTCAAACCATCTTCTATTGACTTTGATGACTCCAACTGACCTCCACAGGAAGCTTATAGAGGGAAAAAAAACAGACTAAATTGGGGTGTTTAGCCACACCCTTCAGTCTGGGGAAGAACAGAAGAAATTATGCACAATCTCTTCCTGTTCTCCACAGACACAAGGTAGTGTGTAAGCTGCCTCATCCTAGAAAATAGTCCCACCCTTTTTCTAGACTTTTGTTATGTTCATGGCATATACACAGAGAAGTCAGATAAAACCTTAAACTACTCTTGCTGAAAGGTTGCAATGTAACACTACTTTTTTTTTTCAGACCTGAGAAGGATAGCACACAGGAACCCCATAACAGAGAGAGACAAAACAGGTTCCTTCCTACAACAGAGAGGCACAACTCATCATACCTTACTTGAAGCTGGCTATCTGCAAACTGACTTTGATCACAAGCTTCCCTACAGAGTCTCCTGCCTGCAAGCATGACCAGGAAACCCCTGAGAATTTAAAGTGATAGATCACAATTCAACACTTTTCAGTACACCACACCATTCCCTCTCACACTGGGACAATTTGTACTGTTAAGGGCACACAGAAGGAGCAAGCTCTGCTCTCAACTGGACTGGGTCTTAATAGGGAAGGCTCTTTGCACCATCCCTGTACCATTGTTCACACGGCACAGGGCCCAAGGACAATCTGGCCACGAACAGCTGCCTCGGGGTTTGGATCTTCTATAGCAACTGAAAATTTCAAATCACTATGCAAATCATTTAGTTAGGTCATGCAACATCCCTGAAGGACAGTGATATCCACATTTTACAAAGGAAAACTGAGAAATAGAAAAATGAAATGACTTTTCCAAGGTGACAAAGTCAGAGACAAAACTGGGAAGAGAATCCATGACATATTCGGAATTCCAACCCTGTACCTTAAACAGCAGATCATCCATCTTTTCCATAGGACAAATGTCACTCGTAATTCAATCCCTCCCTCTCTCTCTCTCTCTCTCAAAAAAAAAATCTGTTCAGTTTATTTCAAAATGTTCTACATTCGTTTTTCCATTTAAAACTTAGAATGCTTCTAGATACCCAGGTTGGCTCAGTTATAAATATTACTGTTAATGCACTTCAATATTTGGGGAAAGTTTATAAAATACTACAACATGCTTAAGTTTGTCCTGTTATTTTCACACAGACAAACCCAAAGTCAGATTTTTACGAGGGTTCTTGAAGGTATACCACTCATGACTGAATCTAACCTTTGTGTACCATCCTATTCTGGGAAAACAGAATTAATCAGAGTACTTACAGTACTGACTTTGAATAGACCTCTCAAAAGACAGCCAAGTGTGGCCAGCTACATGTGTTTATTTTATGGTGTTAACTTCTGAGACAAAATTTATTTCACTTAGGATCTTAAGTTGGAAACAGATGAAAAGCTAGTGCTTTATCCACCAAAGCATTCAACTGGTATCCAGTAACAGCCTAAATACTTGTTTAGATCAGTAATCCAATTTCTCTGTACTTTTTACAAAAAATTACCACCGCCACCAAGAGTCTAATAAACTTAAATCCGATTAACACATTTTTCCTTCCCAGAAAAAAAGGTTAGTGTTCATTAGCAATTTCTACATCTTCATATAGAATGTGAAAGTAATGAAAAAGTAAAATACAGAAGGTGAAAGAGGCAATTCTTTAACACCAATTCCAAATATCTTAAGCAATGAGTAAACCTATGAGTAAAGCTGTAAAAAAGTTGGATTTTTGGGGGGCGTTCAAAAGTTGCAGCTACAGTTTGTTAAAGCTGTGGTTTTAGTGTAGTCAGTATAAACACCATAAAAAGCCAAACACAGAGATACAAAATTTGGAATGGATGTCACACTTCAGCATGTCAACAAAGCACTAGGCAGACACACCCCTGGGAGGCTAGTTTCATTTCATGCTTGCCATCAACCTGTTTCCTAAGGATCCCCGATTACTCCCACAAAGAGCAGCAACTATGGGCATGCAGCCACACACAACCTCCAACACCTTCTTCCAAGGCATTCAGCCCACCTTCCAAAGCAGGGTAGCAACACAGAAGAGAGAGCATGGCCTGACTGGCTCTCAAAGGCAAGCATGAGGCAGGTGTGTTAAAAGTTGCAGTTTCTACAACAAAATCGCAGCCTGCAATTTTCTTGCAGCCTTGCCTGTGAGTGCTATAAATGAATGTTACAAACATACTGAGGTATAAGAGAAACATTTTCACAGTTGTCCTGTTTTGGGTAAGGTTATCTCACTATTTTATGCTCTTCTAGGTTTTGGATAAATTAACTAAAAAACCACCAGCTCTATACAGTATATGGGTCTGAGCCCCTTTGATGTGTTTAGGATCAGGCCCTATATTAGAACTGCTGTATGAAATAAGGGTCTGATACAAAGTACATTAAAATCAATGTGGGTCTTTTCATTGACCACACTGGGCTTTGGATCAGCCACTAAAAGAATATTTTGCAACTATTTTAAAAACTATAAAATAGTTTCAAGGGGACTCTAAATAGAAAAGAAATTGTTAGTTCCAATATGAAAAATACGTCCAATTTACCCCTGGTGTAATTCTGTCATTTACTTGATCAGTGTTACACGAGGCATGAATTTTTCCCTGTATCTTTATAGCATGTTATCACAATATCCTTTTGGTCTTCAGGGACAACTCTTTTCTTTAGGGAGTTAGCAGATCTGTACATAAGGAAATGGAAAACTTTTTGCTAGGCTGCATTTTAAGTAATTTATGTTTCAGATATTTAATAAGAACACTGGAGGCCAGATGAAAGAAATAATTTTACCTTTAACATATAATTTACATTTCCAATTCCACATCCTTTGTAAATGTGAGTCACTCTGGGCTTATGATAAGCAGATATTGACATGGCCTTTGAATATAAAGTAATTGCTTAATAGAATTTTTTCCCCTTTCCTATAACTTGAAAGCAACTAACAATGATTGTATTTAGTGGGATGACTGTGAATTGCTGAGGAAGGTCAAAGACTTGTCAGAAAAATCAGTCTGAGAACAATTGCAAATAATCCATTGGCACTGATAGCTACCAGCATGACCATTACTAGTGATTTTTGTGCATCAGGAAAAAGCTTGCCTCTCAGTACTGAATAGTTTAAATGATACAACTGGAGAAAGTGAACACAAAATTACTGCCTTCTTGGAAGTATTATGCCTTTGTCAGCTTCTTGATTTATTTTAGCATATAGTTTCTAACAGACCCTTGTCTGCTAGAACTTGTAACAGGACATGTTAGCCCTGTCTGTAGGTCTGCAACAAGCAGCCTGGTTGTAAAGTGCAGTTATTGCTAGTTCGAGACAATTAAATTGCTGTTTTATGTGACAGAACAGAACGGTACGTGTAAACACCTAAGGCTCCTAATACGGAACAGTAGCATGTGAAAGACAGCATTCTTGGTGCCTTTAATTCCATCCACCTGAGTACCAAATATGCCTGTTGCCTTGCCTTTCAGAACTCGCTTTAACCTTGGAAATAATCAGACTTCCAAGAGATGCAATGACATTACTACACGTACAAAATATAGAATATCATCAAGATGATAGAGCATTATTCCAATGGTAATTTGTTCTTGGTCTACACTTAGGCTATTTATCAATATTTTTAGACTGTTGTAACCACATGGTAATGATAATGGGAGTGCTATTCCAAACACTGCCCCCAGGGCTGCTGCTGGTTTTAACTGTCCTGCATTATTCTTTTCAGAGCAAGACTAGACAATAGGTGGTGTAGATGAGATACTGGCATTGTTAACCATGGGGTAGCAACAGTGGGAAATAATTGGCAAGCAAACTGATTTTTATTCTGATTATTCGATTTAATTCATCATAGGGCCTTAATAGAACTAAATCTGAACATACAGTAGGGTATACATAGTCAACAGAAATAGTTACCCTCATTATAAAAGTATTTTTCTGTTTCACAGATATACTGAAAGTGATTCAGTTAATTTTCCATTCATGTTACTCTTTAATCATAAATTAATCTTGGGAAAACATAAGGCTTTGCTTAATAAGTAAATGTAAAAGAAGGATGGAATGTTTTTATATGATACATTTTAATCTGTCAGAGGTAAATATCCTGTGGACTGAAACAACATGCTGCATGATTTTTAATAAAAGTAAATACTCGTATGGGGCACCATACAAGAAAAAAAGCCCTCCCCCAGCTATTTGATTTCAAGTTTAATTTACATACAACCTTTTACTTACATTGTGGTGTGACCCGAAACATTTGTAGTCACATAGTAGTTCATGCACCGGTGAATGTACTAGCAAGAAAAGATATTTTGCTTTCTAAGCTTTTTCTATAGTATTTTACCTGTCATGCTTGAAATGTACATTAAAAGAACAACTGGCTAAGCACTTTCATGGTGCTTTTAAGGAAATATGAGTTGGTTCATTGGAAAGATATAACTATCTAGATGTGTATGTGCATATATTTTTTTTCTTGTAGGGGCTGAAAACATAAAAATAGTGAGAATCCATAAAGATCAAGCAAGTGTATTTGTACAGTTTTGTCATAATTTAAATATATATGTCATATAGCTACAAATGTTTCCAAACACAATAGTATGTATAGCCACCAACAGTAGAGTCTGGCTGTTAAATATATAGATATACCAATATCATCAGATATCTTTTCACCTGTAATACTAAGCCCACAGGGGTGAAGTAAGGTGGAATTTTTGTTATATACTGTCCAAGCTGTAAATTTCAAACCTTACTTTTTATTATTTTATACATTTTTTAAAAGGAGAAGAATATAGATTAAAATAATCCTATACCTGAGCCCCAAGTTTTAATTCAATATTACAGCTGACTAAATATCAGACATCCCAGTATGATATATTTGGGTATTTCTATGATTTGCCAATTAATGCTTCCCAAGGTGGAAATTGTGCTTCCTCTTGAATGTTAGTGAGCACCACAATTATATGCTTTCCTTTAGACAGACATTAACAGGTACCCACTTCACCACCACATTTTTCCCACTAGTATCCAGCATCCTAGTTCCCCAATTCCATCTCTTGCTCCAAAACTTTTCCAGTATTTGGGAAATCTAAAGGAGCTATTAACTTTTATGTGAGATTAGAGGAGCTGGTTCAGAATGCTTTCTAATAAAAAAACAAGGAGGAGCATCAGTCCCCACCAGGAATTCAGCACCACACAGAGTCACAGGCAACATTTTGAAAGCAGAAAAAGAGCTGTTTGGACAAAGGAAAGGCTGCTGCCCACAGCTTTATTAACTCAGAACAGTTTCTCTCAAAAGTGGGAAGGTGCTGGTTACTTTTCCCCATTTAGAGTACTGCTTTTGATTTATTTCTTCTAAATAACATTATTAACTATGCTGGAAAATCAGCCAGCAAACCAGGGCTAGCCTAACCATTTGCAAGGCCCTAAGCTACCACCAGGCCCCTAAGTGTGCAGCACCTTTTCCTCAATAGTGTCAGTGTCCTCTAGCAGAGGAACTAGGAGACGAGACTCGTGAATTGCTCACAAATGATGGGACTCCAGAAGTGACCCCATAGTTCCACTTTGCATTGGCACAAGACTGAACCTACTCAGAAATATCCTTTCTTTTCAATAACTGGAGCAATGCTCAGAGTAGCTTCAAAGAAAACAAAACCAGCTTGGAGAGCAGAAGCAACCACTTCTATAGGACTAGGGCCTTGTCTACAATGAATGTTCTCCAAAACTTTCCCATTGGTGACCTAGCACCAATACAGCTCCACCTGTGTTAGCAATGGTGTAAGCACTAGAGCGAGCAAGCTGGGTGCAGATGGTTTCACTGCTGTATCATCGAACCAACTCCTGCACTCCATTCCACTAGCATTTCCATCATTGTTAGCATCACTTCAAAGCCAGCAATGACAGATTTTCAGAAAATGCTCAATGCAGGTGCAGACTTAATACAAACAGCTCCCCTTAGTGATTTCCCACCTCTCCATTTAAAGAGGCAGAGGACATACCTAACTTCACAAGCAGTTTATTCGTTGGGCTTTGTGCAACTTTCCTAATGGAGGAGTCAGGCATCAACCGGAAATAGGACTCATTAGAAACCTAAAATGAAACCCCAAAAGGCTAAAAAAATATTTCCTGAGTTTGGTCTCATTTCACTGAAAACCCCATCCCTTCAGTCTCCCCTTTTAGATCGCCAATGTCTTTGAGGAGGAGTCAGCTGATGGGCTACACACCCGCCAATTCTTCTGACTCCCCCATCTTTAGTCTTTTGTGGGAGGTAAAGAGGAAGGGTCTCAGACCTGCTGTGTCACACAACCCCTACCACAGATCTTCTTGATGGGAATGAGGCTACCATCAAACCTTCCTTTGAACAACAGTGGGGAAGAAAAGGTGAATAAGTGGTTGGTCCACAATCCTTTGCACCACAGCTCTGGAAAACTATGCAAGAGGAAATGCGTAAGAGATTGTAGAATGATTCACCATACAGTAGCAGCAGCACCACCACCACCACGTAAAAAGGTGTGTTGCATGCTCTGGTGCTATCCAATTGACGAGAGGAAGTCCCTAACCCTCTGCAAGAAGAAACCCTTTCCAGAAGGGAGTCGAGCAAGTGGGGTGAGGTAGCAATGGTCACACTTTGTGTAAACAGAAGATAGAAGAGCTGAGACCAGATTCTCCTAAATATTCCATAAGACAATCAGTAGAGGAAACAGGAGGAAAGTTTCTCTACAGTAAGTAGCTCCCCTCTCAAAGAATTCAATTAACATGTACCCATATCCCAGTAGAACCATATGCCATCATGTCTTATTGCTTAAGTGACGCGTAACAGATACATAACATTTTTTATCTTCAAAATATGAATTAAATAAGTGATATTCCAATTATTTAATATGTGTGGATATATTAAATTTTGAGTTATCCCACAAACACTAATGATACAAATTGGAGAGTTCCTTTCAGTATATTATTCCCTTGACCTCAAATCTTAAAACAAATGATTATAGGCATGGTTAATGCAAAACAGTTTGTCAAATTATAAAGGTAAGTATGTAGTTTATATCAAATTTCTTTACTTTTAATATACTGTTTCCCCAGGGTAATATTGTATTACATAACAGCCTTGGTTTCAACAATGGTACCTTTTAGACTGTCCCACACTTTATTTATTATTTAGTTTACAAAGTGCTTCTTTATGCCAATTTTACATTTGATTTATTTTAATGCTCCACAAACCTATCTGACATTATCTACCTCCATTTAAGATTTTCGTAATTCAATTACATTTGTTCCCTTTGAACATCTTTTTCTTCTTAAACTACATAAAATTAAGGTTCTGAAACCTTTCCTCATTAACCTATTCTATAATCCAGAGAATAACCTATTAAAGTTATCCCATGTCCCTTTTACACAGAGAACTCCAAGCATTAAAATAATGAAATCGCACAAGTTATTTGAGCAAGATACATATGCAGTCTCTCCAGTATTAGGGAAAAATATTTACGTCACTGCACATTTTAAACACACCATACAGTAGTTGTGATTGGGCTGACTCCTCCATCCTGTCCTGACAGTTTTTCTGGCCTTTTGTTCTGCATCACCCAGACCGTGGTAACAAAGCCTCCTGTGACTTATAGTTCCTAGAGATCAGTTGACTTGTATACTCAAAGAGAACGGTTTGTTGGGAGAGGAACTAGGAATAAAAACCCAGCCATCTCTTACAGTATGGAGGGATAGAAGTCTTCCTGTCCCTGGTTCCTGTCCCAACACATCACCAGGGTAATTAGTTTGCCCTAGTAAGGAAAAAAGGATGACTGGTTGAGGCAAGGGAGGGCAAAGAAACTTCTGATCCTTGCCAGAGTTTATTTATTATTATTTTTTAAGATTATTCACCTTCTCATAAGTTCTCCAAGATGTTGCATATGTCCTCCAAGATGTGTTGCATATGTCCATTACACTGTAGGCAAGTGTGCATTCAGTGTACTGGTTGCGGAGAGTTTTCCCTAGCGGTACCCATGAGGGAGCCCTGCTCACCCCCAAGCGCCCCGTGCTTCAAAGTGAGGATACACGGGTGAAGCTGCTCTGCCCCTCCTTCAGTTCCTTCATGACAGAAGCGGATGGTGGACTCTGATGCATCAGGGAAGGATTAGGCAATGGACCCATCCAACATATTCCAAAGAATGATAGTTACAAGAAGGTGAGTAACCATTTCTTTGAGTACTTGCATATATCCATTACACTGTAGGCAACAAGCTGCTATACCAGGTGGTGAGACTTAGAGCCTCATTAGAAGAAGGACTGTAGGGCCACTTTCCCTACATTTGTGTCTTCCCTTGAGGCAGCAGAGAACACAATGTCTGGTAAGGGTATGAACGGAAGATCATGTCATCACCTGACAGATGTCCATAACTGGGATGTGTGCCACAAGTGCTGCTGAGGCTCTGGTTGAGCATGCTGTGAGTTTGTAAGGATGTGTTACCTCTTTGGCAGCATAACAGTGTGATGCAGCTGGTGCATTTCTAGAGTCTTGGGGTTGTGACTGGATGACCTCCCATGCACTCTCTGTAAGAAACACCTGGGAAGAAATTTGAAAGGGCTTTGTCTTATCCAGGTAAAAAGCCATAGTTCAACAAAAGTTGGGGGGTGGGGGGCTGTAGAGTTTATCTTTGTGATTATATAGCTTTAGGGAAAAAGCTGGCAGCTATATAGACTGATTGAGGTGGAAATCAGATATCACTTTTGAGAAAAACTTAGTGAATGGAATTCACTTTGTCCTTGTAGAAAACTTTGTATGGTGGATCAGTGACCAAGGCATTCAGCTCTCTGACTCTCCTAGAGGAGGCAAGGGCCACGCAGGAAGCTATATTCACTGACCTGTGTGGGAGCAAGCACAATGCTAAAGACTTGAAAGGAATATCCCTTGGAGCAGACAACACTAAATTCAGATCCCAAGAATGAGCTAGGTCCCTGACAGGTAGAAGAGGAAGAGAGAAGGGAAGTCCTCTGCACTTGTCGTCTTGGGTCATCCACCAGGTTAGAGATGACAACATCCTGTCTGGGATTCATAGATTCATAGATTCTAGGGCTGGAAGGGACCTCGAGAGGTCATCGAGTCCAGCCCCCTGCCCTCATGGCAGGACCAATTACTGTCTAGACCATCCCTGATAGACATTTATCTAACCTACTCTTAAATATCTCCAGAGATGGAGATTCCACAACCGCCCTGGGCAGTTTATTCCAGTGTTTAACCACCCTGACAGTTAGGAACTTTTTCCCAATCTCCAACCTAAACCTCCCTTGCTGCAGTTTAAGCCCATTGCTTCTTGTTCTATCCTCAGAGGCTAAGATGAACAAGTTTTCTCCCTCCTCCTTATGACACCCTTTTAGATACCTGAAGACCGCTATCATGTCCCCTCTGTCTTCTCTTTTCCAAACTAAACAAACCCAATTCCTTCAGCCTTCCTTCACAGGTCATGTTCTCTAGATCCTTAATCATTCTTGTTGCTCTTCTCTGGACCCTCTCCAATTTCTCCACATCTTTCTTGAAATGCGGTGCCCAGAACTGGACACAATACTCCAGTTGAGGCCTAACCAGCGCAGAGTAGAGCGGAAGAATGACTTCTCGTGTCTTGCTCACCACACACCTGTTAATGCAGCCCAGAATCATGTTTGCTTTTTTTGCAACAGCATCACACTGTTGACTCATATTTAGCTTGTGGTCCACTATAACCCCTAGATCCCTTTCTGCCGTACTCCTTCCTAGACAGTCTCCTCCCATTCTGTATGTGTGAAACGGATTGTTCCTACCTAAGTGGAGCACTTTGCATTTGTCCTTATTAAACTTCATCCTGTTTACCTCTGACCATTTCTCCAATTTGTCCAGATCATTTTGAATTATGACCCTATCCTCCAAAGCAGTTGCAATCCCTCCCAGTTTGGTATCATCTGCAAACTTAATAAGCGTACTTTCTATGCCAATATCCAAGTCATTGATGAAGATATTGAACACAGCTGGTCCCAAAACAGACCCTTGCGGAACCCCACTCGTTATACCTTTCCAGCAGGATTGGGAACCATTTATAACTACTCTCTGAGTACGGTTATCCAGCCAGTTGCGCACCCACCTTATAGAAGCCCCATCTACGTTGTATTTCCCTAGTTTATTGATAAGAATATCATGCGAGACCGTATCAAATGCCTTACTAAAGTCTAGGTATACCACATCCACCGCTTCTCCCTTATCCACAAGACTCGTTATCCTATTAAAGAATGCATAGCAACTTGTCCAGATGGTAAATCTGAGGACAATAGACCAACTTGAGCATGCCTGTAATGCTCTGAGATTCAGTCTGGTGTGAGTGGCTCACATATGTACATGTAGCCATATGACGTAAGAGTCTGAGGTAATTCCTTAGAGTGGTCTGAGGGACCTCCAAGGACACACAGGCTCAGTATAATCTGAAATCTGGAAAGAGGTCAAAATACTCTGGCAAAGGTCGAATGCAGGACTGCCCCCAATTCTATCCTTTATAGAGGGAATAACGTGGACTTTTCTTTGTTCAATTTCAGGCCTATGATATTGAACAGACACAGTTTGAGGGACAGCAGCCTGTCCTTGGGATCTGGAGTGACCATGAACCAATCATCCAGGTAAAGATACAAGTGGATGTCACTTTTGTGGAGGTAGGATGCCATGACAACCATGTGCTTGGCCTGTCATCAGCACTGAGGGTCTTTACCGAAGGGCAGGAAGGTGAATTGGTAATGGTCATTTCCTACAACAAATCTAAGGAACATCCTGTGGCCAGGATGGATTGCCACATGGAAATAGGCATTCTGTAAGTCGAGAGCAGCATACCAGGCTCCCAGATGTAAGGAAATAATGATCTCAAGTCTATACATTGCTGAGAAGTTAGCAGGTAGGCCGGATCTTCAGCATGGACACCAGCACTAGGTGACCAGAATGCGTGGTTGTTTTCCTGCAAGCATAGGTACAGAGCTAGTCAGCTCCGAGATCTCCATGACAGTGCATGTGACATGCATGCCTATAGATGTGGGTCACGTTCAGAGAAAAACTTCATGCCTGAATTAAGCTTGATTGATTTGACTCTTCTGGTTATTTAATAAAAACTAAGGTTAATTGAGCTGATACCACACTATGATTCATGTAAGGAAGTATTAGAACTTGCCCCACCAGGTTTGACAGAGTTCCTTAATGCTTCAGCTAGAGCTTTCCACAGTCCTATGTTCTGACGCAGGCTACATCTACACTACAAGCCAGGACTGTGATTCCCCTGCTTAGATACACATACTTGCTCTCATCAAACGAGCATGAGTTTAAATAGTAGCGTAGGCAGGGTGGAATGGGTAGTGGCTTCACGACTGAGCCGAGTTGAGTATAAACCCACTTGAAACTGGAGGGTATGTACTCAGCACAGCTTAGCTCTGTCTTCACTGCCACGACACATGCTACTGCAGCTACACAGCTATTTGTACTTGTACACGGCTATTTGCACTCCTCTATTGCCAGCAGAAACTGTTTGTATTCCTCCCTGACCTCGTGGAACTATGGGTATTTGTTTCTTATTTTTGTGAAATTGTACTTTTAAGTGATTCCATACTATTTAGCTGTTAGTTTGTATATTCATTTCTTCTTATTCACAATACTCATGCCCAAATATTTGGCTCTATTCACATGGTAACTTTGGTGAAATAAAATACATTCCTTAAATACACAGGGAACATTTATAACTATAAACCTGTTGGAACATTGGAACCTCAAAATGGATCATCATTAGTTTTCCATGTTCCTTCCCTAATAGATAAAGGATTACTAGTATGAAGAACAATATAAAAGAGCAGTTGCCCAGGGGAAGAGAGAACCCAACCACTATGCACAATGTTTACATTTAATGAAACAGTGGCCTTATAATAGTGAAAAGGTCCTACAAATCACTTCTTTGTATGTTCATTAAGAACTAGCTGTGCATTAAATGTCCTTAGCTGTGTTAGAATCACTTATTACCAGTCCTTGAGAGACATAACAGAGACTGTTACGCAAAAGTTAATATGCTTAAAATTTGCTACCAACCAAAGACCTGCAAACCCTAATTCTAAAATAATTCTACAAAGCACCGAACTATTACCTTCTAAATCCCAAAAATCTAGCAATTCAAAGAGTAAATCTGAGCACAAACACAAGTACAAACCGTTTATTCAGATTACTATAAAAGTACCACTTAAGCAGTTATACTGCACACCTATAAATCACATTCAGATCAGCAGTGAAGACTTTGTTCAACTATTGTTATGCAATGCAGTAATCTAGAAATAATAGTTTCTACTCCACAGTTGATGGAGAAAGAGAACTTTCATGGACAATAAAGGATGCAGGATTGTTTGTTTTTATTATATCTATCCATCTTAGCCCACAAAGTAAATTAATATTTTCTTAGATGCCTTGTATGTCTATAGTACAGAAACCTAAATTTCAGTTCAGGTTTTCACAGATAAAGCTTCTGAAACACAAATATAACTTAGGGCTAAAAGGATGTAGCTCATTACAGAGAAGCAGTAAAATAAAATATATCACTGCGTTTGCTGGGCTTCATTTTAAACTGCTGCCTTCACAGAAGCAACAGAATCACAAAACAGAACTGACAGGTCTGTTCTCGGGTTTCCACTCTTCAGGGAGTTTTATCTTTTGCCCAAATATGCAGGTTATGACAGCTATTTTGTGTTATACAAATGAGGTTACCTCGTGAGTTTGCTCCCAATTGAATGCTAACCATATTGTCTCGTTATAAACAAGCATTTGACTTTATTATATTTAATACTATGAAACAGTCTTAAAACACGAGAGAATATTTTCGTGGTAGTGCTAAGCTTTTAACTCTTAACAGCTTTTAGTTCACATGTTCTTAAATGATACCAACTACATGGTAAACATCTATATCCTTGGTCCAAATGTTTTTAATATTGTAGCTTTCTCAAGAAATACAGAGTAGTACCCAAGACAGAAAAAAAGCTCAAATTGTAGTCACTGCAAGTTTCCAGTAATTTTTATTTTCATTGTAATAGGTACCTGTCTTGGACTCAGTTCCCTGAAGCCGTGACATTAAACATTTGTTGAGGGAACCCATTTTGATAAAGCTTGACAGGTAATAAAACAAGTTTTACTTTCTATTGCTGGTTGCCGCTATTCATTCTCATCAAAGAAGCTTATCCACAAAGGTTTTAATGTATAAAATTGCCATTTACGTCTGCAGGACTTTTGTCAATTTTATATATCATTGCTTCTCTGAATCATTTTTATCTAATCCATTTTGAAATCACATTGGGTCCAATATTTGATGACTATATTAATATTAGTCCCATAATGGAATGTGGCCAGGTTACATGAATGTAACCTCAAAGGAGTAAAAGCTTCACTACAAAGTATATTCTTCTTCAAACTATTCCTGAGAGAAAAATGAACCATTTTATTGCCAGTTTAAACAGTGAGGCAACAGACCTGTATACCAACAATTTGCCAAAAAGACCAGGTGACTTTAACAATAAATTTAGCACAGACTTGTTTCTTCTCATTCTCTGAGTACCGCAGCCCCATCCTGGAATGTGATTTCTTACATTAATATACAACTTGAAGCTAAAGAAATAACAAAAATCACTTCTTACCCTGAGCTTGCAGGTTCTGAATTCAATCAAAAATTCTCCACCCTGAGACCTGGGAAAATACAAGAAAGAAAATCTCTCTATCAGCACTGACAATAATTGGTGAGACGTTAGAAATATTGTAAACCAAGTAAATGATGGTTCAATGCTATGGGTAATTAATACACACATACATTATGGAAAAATCAATTGACTTAAATCCTTGACTAGCATACTTTGAATGGAACGTTATTTATCAGAAAAGAAGCTCAATAAAACCTTTAAAATTTAAGTGTAATCATTCTTTTTTCGATGTTCTGAGGCAAATTCAATTTCAAACTTCCCTACAATTGAGTTTATGCATTTCCATAGTGAACACTAAACTCCCAGGGTAGCTAGGTAGAAAAGTGTTCAAGTTATATACTGCTGCAGTTCAAACAATATTCTTGGCTAGGTTTATCTAGAAACCAATGGCTTTTTTGCAGGGGGTAAGCAAATTAATTAGTTCTCTGTGAGGTATAAAGAACAGGCAACACGAGTGCAGGCTACACTCCAAGGCTTTGGTCTGAAGGCTAGAGAAAACTGAGCTAATTATAGAGGATACACATTTGTGGTTGGAGGGAATCAGAACCCCCTGCAACAGCTGACAAAGGAGCAGTAGGGGTAGGAGTGCAAGATAAATGACTGGAGGTGGATGTTTGTAAACGTGGAGGGACTCAAATAAAATGTCTTCTATAAAGACCAGGAAAAGAAGTCAGTTTCGTGTATAAATATATTTCATGAACAAATAAAATTGATTAACAACTGAATTAACGTTCATTTAGCTGAACTGGATGCATTTCTCTATAAATACTAACATTTGTTAAAGTTATCAGTAATATAAGAATGGTTATCCCATTACCAAGGCTTGATGTTACACATTAGTTTAATAAGGGCAATCAAAGAGTGATTTTTCTGCAACAAAATGAGTTTCCACCTTTTTGTCTCCCAGCATTTTTTTTCTTTTCACTATAACATTAATGAAGATTAATTCTTCAGATTTATAATCTGGCAGAGAAATATTAGAAAATGCACAAAGTCTAAACGTACTATTATATATTAGTACTTACATTTCAGATTAAGAGCACAAAAGGGAGCTGAACATGTTATAAGCCAAAAACACTATTCAAGCATATCCCCACATACCACATACCAATACTAGACTTACTTTAGCATCATATTAATTTTATTTAATGATAACAAGTATAAGAGAAAGATGAAAATGTTGGCCCTAATTCAGCAAAGTACTTAAACATATGCATAACTTCAAACACATGAAGAGTTCCCTTGTTGTTCTTTAAGTACCTTGCTGAATTCAAGCCTTAATTCTGAATTATTTTATATCAATTAATTCCCTCTGTGTGTATGCAAACACACACAGACACTTTTGAAGTGCCACTTGTGATTCTGTACTTAATGTTGTGTTCTACATTTATAGGCAGGGTGGTAGCATTGCCTACTAATAAAGTTGCCTGATACTTCCCGTTAAAAGTCCCTGTTTTCAGTTGCTTATACCTTTGCCAAACAGTAGTCATTTAGGCTGAAATGTTCCATGTCAGGGGTCTGCCACAAGATGATTTGGGGGAGGAGGAGGGGAATTTCAGCCAAAACAGTTTCAGCCATTTCTGAAAACAATGTTCGGGGGAAATAAATTGTTTCACCCATATTAAAAAAAAACGGTTACCTTTTCTTGAAAAAACAGCAGTGCCCCCATGATTTAGAGTATGGACTTGAAAATTGGTGGCCTTTGAGTCAGCAGTGTACCTTTTGCCATCCTTGAAAAAATTTGTCCAAATTTGGCCAATTTACAAGTCCTGGAAAATTGTAGTTCACACATGCTCAGTAGAGACATGCTATAGTTTTGCAGCTAAATTCCCTAAAGATTCCACTTGCAATGAGCACGTTCTAGTCAAGGCTGAACAGGGCTTTCCCTGCAGCTGCAGCTCTGGGCTGGGTATGGACCTGGATCTGGGCACCAAAAGTGGAAACAGGGAGCCTATGTCTTCTGTTTTCTCAGTGTTCCTACTACTGAAACTCGGGCAACAGGAGGTTGCTGCCTAATTCAAGTGAAAATGGGACAAAAGACAGACCTGAGAGGATTTGGGGGGAGTAGATAAGCACAAGGAGCCTGTAGGATAAGGGGAGGTGACTGGAACCAGATGCTGGTAGGGGCAGGAGAGAGAAACTGTGACTGGGAGTTGGGGTGAAGGAAGACTGGGACCAGCTGGGCATGGAGACTGGGACTATAAGCCAGGGAGTGAAACAAGTGGCAGGGGAAATACAAATTGGATGAGGAGCCTGATGGAAGATGGACAAGGAGTAGAAGCCTGGAACTGGATAGGTGAGGAGAATGGGACTGGGATGATGACCTGTGGGGGAAAGGGAAAGAAAGAGGATTGGGACAGGTTGGAGGGTAAAGGACACCAAGGGTCAAGATTGGGGGTGTGACCCAGGGACCTTTTGGCGTCAACTCTTGGTGCCTCAGGATTACAGTGATCCCTTGCCTCTGGTCTCTACATACTCGTTTGCCAAAGAGCGTAAGGTCTCTGCTGAAAGTCTGTGTCACATTGGTCATCACAATAATTGTGGAATGTAAGTACAGAAAATATGTAAGAAGTTAAAAACTTACTTTTCCTAAGAACTTGCAGCTGGTCACCAAAAGGTGAGAAACAGGTTTTCTTCAGGCAAGGGATGTTTTTGCTGTCTGGCTACATGTAAACAGAGTATTGTAGGGTCCACAATAGATGCCAATTTACAGTCCAAGCTAAATGCAAATGAAGGGATTGTGAAATCCTCCAGAGGAGGAATTTTAGAGAAATAAATAAATCAGCGGGAGCGGGTCCTGCTTACAAGTGAAGACAATGGATTTTTGGACTATAACTGTACATACAGAGCTACATTCTTTACTGAGGGAGAAAGTGCAGAGCAAGGTTTTTCATGAAAAAGGGATCACAGTCTACCTGGCTGAAAAACAGTCGTGAGCAATACTAGGTTCTAGAATGAATTTTATAACTTTATTTCATATGTAACCCTTTGTTTCCAATACTTTCATCTATTTGCTATTACTTGAATCTCCACTCTTTGTTAAATATACTTATTTTTGTTTTTTTTACTATAGACACATCTAAGCGCCATGTGTTGAGTGGAGTGGTGATCCTGAGGTTAAAATGGTAATAGTGGTGTATAATATTCCCTTGGGAGTAGCAGATCTGGGAATTCTGTGAGTGTCCAGTGGAGCAAGGGCGGGACATTCCAGGAGGATGCTCAGAGGTTGGAGTGTGCCTATTGTTAACCTGTAAAGAAATAAAGGGGCCTGTGGAGGCCCATAAAACATGTTCTTGTTGCCAGAGGCTAATGGAGGCAGGAAACTGATCCACAGAAGGCACAAACAAGGGTTCCTCACACTAAGGGGAAGTGGCAAAAAGGTGCCTCATAACCTTGCGTACCCTCAAAAGGCATCACATGGGGAAGAGGCAAAAAGGTCTGTTTCACTACAGCATACTTCCCACCAGAGTCTAGATTGGAACCAATGAATCCAGTCTCACTATTCCTCTGCTGTCCGAAAATATCCATGAAACCCACTGGCAAAGTAACTCTCTTATCCCCTTCTAAGTCCTGGTCCACACAGAGGATGGTAACCTATCACTCATATCAAGAACTCCATTAGCTCAAGTGGCAGAGGTCTGTGCAGTGGATCTAAAGGTTCCAACCCTGCTGAGCAATGATATAACTGGGTTTTTTCAGTTTCCTTTTTTTAAATACCTAGGAAGTTACACACAAGAAAGCTATGTTAAAAGACCATTAAGGTTGCAAAGTTAGGAAATGCCATAAATTAAGGTTGCCTGTGCAACCTTAATTGAGCTCCCTTGTGCCTATGCATTATGATAGTCATTAATTACATTATTTCATACTATTTTGTCCACAGGACCCCTGCCTCAATCAGTGCACAGGTTGGACCTGATCTGGAGGTGAATCAGAGACATGTCATCAAGGATATTTGTCTGTAGGATCAGGGCCGGATTTAGGGGCAGGCAACCCAGGTGAGCACCTAGGGTGCCAGGCTCAGGGGGCACTGAGCTTGGGGGGCTGTTTTTTTGGTTAGTGACAGAATATTTGAAGTAAAATGTTTCAGGTATTCCATATGTGGATTCATTTTTCAAAAACCTCCGAAAATGTTCTGGACCTTTGTAGAATCTTGTGGAACCTTCCAGACCTTCTGATAACTACATTTCCCTCAAACCTTCTAGAATGTTGTCAGCCATGCCTTCCCAGGTATATAAGGGGTGGGGTGTTGCCAGTCAGTCAGTGAAATATAAGAACAAAGTGAAGTGAGAGCCTAGCTGCGATATTGTGAACCTTGTTTTATTGTGTAATTGTGAAAGTATACTTGCGTTTTAAGACTGGAAGAGTATAAGTAGTGACTAATAATCGGCATGTTTAATGAGACGCCAGAGATATCTATTGAACGCCATCTATGCAACACTATAAATTGGAGGGAATGGGGGGCCGAAGATGCTCCTCCCATGGGATGCCATTTGATCTATGGCCAGCCCTATGTAGGATCCCTGATTCATTGGTGGATAAAGTAGTATGTGATCAAGTTATTAAAGACTATCATAATGCATTGGTGCAAGGGGGCTGAATTAAGGCTGCATAGGCAACCTTACATCTGGTAATCAAACGAGTTTTTATTTTTATATATAGAGATAGAGAGAGAGTTAGTTTGTTCGTTCCAGGGGAAGCTGAATCAATCATGCTGGTGACAACTGCTGTAGGTAAGGTTGCAAAATAGTTTTCATTCTAAATTCCTGTTGTCAAAAGATAATAATTTTCTAACATATTCATGTTTGGGCTGATTCTCCATGTGGGTCCCTTCATGAAAATGGTGTGTGTGGGGGAAAGCTAGAAAGAAGAGGGGAGGTTGAAGTTTTTGGTTTTTTTATGGGGAGAGGGGAACAAGTTACAACAAAGTCCCTTTCTGCTGTTGACATCTTATGAAAGGATTAAAACAACCACATTTCCCCCATCTTTTTAAAAAAACAACAATCCAATCCACATCAAGAAAATATGATCACCACCATTATTAGTATAGACAACTGAAATACTACTGAAATGCAAGAGCTACTCATGTAACGTAAAAAACAGCATATCTTTATCCCAGCTGAAGATCTTTCCTGAAAACTTCAACCATGCCACCCAACCTTGCAAACAGTACCAGGCACAGTGCTTACTAATATAATTAGTCCCTTGAGCAGCACATAGACTTTGCTAGGGGCTTGTCTACATTGTAACTGGAACCAAGATAACTAAAATCAGTTCTAATTCTCATCTTTAGCTATTTCAGTGTAAATCTGTGGGGCGGGTGACTTAAATGATATCAAATATGTGGAAATTAAGTCAATAATAAATCCATTTATGTTATATTCACTTCTTTTGAAATAAGAGCGTCTCCATTCAGACTTGCAATAAATAACTAAAGATGTGAATTAGAGCAGATTTTATTTTCATTCCAGCTACCTTATAGACAAGCCGTAAGTTTGAATGAAACTCATTCAAAGTTAATGAAATTGTAGTTCCAAGGAAGTGCAACAGAAAATTCTGCAAAGTTCTTAGCTGTACACCTAAACATGGATGTAGTGTGAGTGCAGGCAGATAACTGTACAGTTGTTAGCTAACAGAAGTTTACAAGCTCAACTATTGAAACAGGAGTTCGGTGTCAGCATGAAGGGTTCTATAGCTAAGAGTAAGGAGTGGTGGTGTGCATTTGCGGTGTTTTCTATTTGTTTTCATGGTGAAATTTCAGGTATTGTTTATATTAATGGACACCATAAAATATAGCTATGTGGATACATTAAAAGTGCGGGTTATGGCTTCCTCTAAAGCATGTGACTTGCTTCACTGTTGGCGACACAATAAGGGACTAGATGAACCTCTGGTCTGGTCTGACTATGCAATTTCTATGTTCATATCTTGTGTCTCTACTTTGTCCCAGTCCTTTTCAACTTCAAGTATGACAAATGCTTAAAGACATACTGTAGGAATTTTTAAGGCATAGTTTTACAGCATAAGCAGAGTAAAATCACAGATTACAACTACAGTGCTGAATGACAGCTGTGCAAATTGTTTCACACACAGCAGATTGTGAATGTTTATCTTTTCATGTGAATGTTTATCTTTTCATCAAAATTCTGATTTTTGATAGATTTTTTTTTATTTTAGCCCATGGCAAGAAAAATAAACTGGTTTCACAATATTTAATTTTACCAGGACGATGCAACATCCTCCTCTGCAGCAAAAGGTATGCAAGTTATCCCACATTTACCTTCCATGTAGCTGCTCTTTTAAAAAGGCAACATGTACATACGTGTGTGTGTGTGTGTGTGTGTGTGTGTGTGTGTGTACGTACAAACACTGCAGGATGCCATCAAAACATCATTGGTGACCTTTGATTGGTGGCCCTGTTCAACTCTTCCAGTCAGCCACTTCAAGTGAATCTCCTTTCCTCAAGAAGGGATCGATCTGGTTCTTTCTGGCTGATTTCCATCCAGACAAGAACATAACAGCAAAACGTTGACTTGGTCACTTTTAACATTCCCACATTCTAGTTAGACAAAGGGAAAAAAACCTCAAAAACACAATTTAGGATATCTGGGCAACCCCCTCAATATACAGAATAAAACGTGCTGTGTTGCTAAAGAAAACAACATCTGTCATATAAATGCAATGAGGCCTGAAGGGTCAGACACTGTTCCTGAGAGGAGAGAAGCACAGAAATCTTAAATTAGGCGCTCCAGATGCCAAAGAAACAGAATGACTCCTTTCTTCAAACAACTGCAATTGTGAATCACAGAGAATATGCTAGAGCCCATCAGACAGCCATATTATTATTACTATCATCATCTAACTCATATCGTGGGAGCTACAGATTTATCAAGCTCTGCAAGTCCATATATATTTTATGTTCTTTCAGACTGAATACACATACACATATGCAGGGCTGGCTGTGGCTTTTTTGCCACCCCAGGCAAAAAACAACAACAAAAATACGGTCACCTGCCACCCTGCTCCCCCGGCCGGGTCGCCGGCGGGGAGCACGGCATGCCTGCCGCCCCGCTCCCCCGGCCGGGGCACTGGCAGGGAAGACTGTTTTTTTTAATTGAAAAAACAAAAAACCCTGAGCACCGCCCCGCCCCGCCTGGAGGTGCCGCCCCAAGCACGTGTTTGGTCGGCTGGTGCCTGGTGCCGGCCCTGCATATATGAGTGTAAACCTCATGTAACAGATTGACAGCTCTGAAGTTTGAAATCCATTATTTATCTACAGACAAGAGCAACATGGGCAGCAGCATTACAAACTTCTCCATGTGGTTCTACCAATGTCTCTCTTGCCCTCGAGAGATCAGTTACAATGAAAGGGTAATTCAGTTTCCATTAAAGATGAGCTCAAACCAAACCCCCAGCTTCAAACATGTCACACTTTGAGGAAGTTCAAATCTCTCTTACACCTTAATAGCTTGATCCCAACTTTAACACCTCTCTCTCTCTCTCTCTCTCTATATATATATATATATTCAATCCTTGTCTTCTCTTCCTGACCAACAAGATGAGAGCCAAAGTAGTGCTACCTGCTAGACACCTGTGTACTACAAACTGGGCTGAGACCATTAATTCCACAATATGGTGATCAGCTGAATTATAGTCTCTCCTGTATTGGGTAGGATTTGATTTAGATGTGAAAGGCTATGTATCTCATTACCATCCCCATACACTATAGTTTCCCTCACACCCTCTGCTGCCTTTACAAAATAAGATGTGCTTATCTTACAGAGATGCTAGACCAGGAGTCTGGGTGTTAAGTGACCTCAGTTTTTATTCCTAGCTCTGCAATTCAACTATTGTTGATCTAGAAAAGCCACTAACTCTTTCAGTCCACACAGTTTCCTGTTCTGTAAAATGGGATTAATAATTCTTATCTATAGAGTAGGGGCATTGTGAGATTCCATTAATGTTTCTAACGTGCTTTGTGAGCCTGAGAAAAAAGGAGCTATTGAAGTACCGAGAGTTATTATTTATACATGTAGAAAAATAAAATATCTATACAATTGTACATTATATTGCCTTGTAGAAAATACGATTCCTGTTCTCTCAAGAGTATGATTAATTTACCTGCAAGTCACCTTGTTTCCATTTAAGCAAAAAGTGATTTATTTTCCAAGTTTGCCAACTCACGCAGGTCAAGACACTATTCACCAACAATTACATTTTTAGCCAATTTCCACCTTTGTAGTATAATTCCTCTAGCAACTGTCATTGGTTTTAGGATTTTTTTCTGCACTTCATTAAGACTCAAGAACCCCTATATACTCCAAACATTCGAATTTTATAAAACAAGCAGGAGACTGTTATCCTTTGATTATATTCTATTCTGTTGGCATTATCTCGTAATTAAAAGTCACTGATAAAATGATTGTTAACTAATCAGATTATTGTATTTTCAAACTCATTTTAACATACCCTTTAATGAAGGGACCCTACGAGCTAAAAGGCCATTACATTTCTTGTGTCATGAATGAAATTCAGACACTCCAACTGTATCATTCTTGTCACTTATTTGTTCAAGAAAAGGCAAAGAATAAAATTATTAGTTTTCAATATATCTGTTGTACATAGATTTTAAAATTTTAGTAAGAAATTGGCAAAGGAAACAGATCCTATTTGACAAAGTAAATATCAGAAACATATTTCTCCCAGATAATATTCACTACCAGTTTAAGATCAGTATAGACTATTATTATTATTACCCTAATAATTCTCTTTCCTTTTGTTGCAAAGGAGATAATGACCAGGAATGAGTAGATGTTCATATTCTCACTAACACATAAAACGCAATTCCTTGAAAAAAATAGTTCACAGCTCCTGATGCATGATTCCTCTTGCCATTTTAAAGATGTGAATCAAGTATAGCCTTATATTGAGCCTGTTCAAAATATTGGCTCTCTAAAAATAATCAGCTACTGAATACTCTTGAATATCTATGCCAAAATAAGGTCACGATTCAGAAAAAGAATTCTAAGAGTATTTCAGGCAATCTGTGATTAAGTTTAGATTTAGGCATCCACGCAGATGATGCAGCCATTTTTCACTCTTTTTGGCAGTGCCTAGGAGTACATTGTTGCGCTCAGAGAAGAGAGCAAACACAAAACAACTAGGATTATACAATAGTTGTCAGATTTCCAAATACTTTAGATTTTTATAGATACACTCCTGGCATGGGTTACTACCTCAGAGCTCAAGATTCTGTTCCTGGCTCTGCCACAAATTTACTATGTTATCATTCACAGGCCATTTACACTCATTTACTCTCCTATATCTCCACCTCCCCATCCCAGTCTGGCAAATGGAATCAGGAACAGCCTTGGCCAAAGGTTTTGGCAAGGAATGCAGATAATGAAGTTTCCTTTCACTCTTGAAAAAATAGCCCTGCACTGGTAAGTGGTACACAAAGAAAATATTCCCCATCACCATGTATTTTTTATCCACTGGTTTCATGGCTAATCATTTCTAGTTTTCACATGGCAATTTGTGAAATATTTTCTATTCCTTGGAAAACTGCCCCTCTATAAGCCAGTGCAATATTTTGTGATGTCATGTGATTTTGCTGGTGAGACAGATGGACACAAAGAAATATTACATACATATCAAAAATGTCAGGACGACACATTTAAGTCAATCTCAAAAACTACTTAATCAATTCAGCTGAGAGAACATTCTGGCTATCAGTGTGACTGAGTCTTCAACATTTCAAAGTATTAGTGTTAAAAGAAGGCTGCAAAACATCCTAAATATGGAGATGCTACCCCTTTCCCCACAATATACCTCACAGACTTTCTAGCCTGGGTAATCCATGCTCCCACACAGTGAATGGTTCTTTCTCCCTCACAAATGACTGGACCCCGGAGATTTCTGAGTCTGCTACAATCTTTGGGGCTTCTAGTTGAAGCAGTAGATCCAGCAGTCCCAGGTTCAGCACCTATTTCTGATAAGCACAGCTGGGGTATCATTGGAACTGTTTCTACAGCTCCCCAAGGCACAGATCTCTGCCAGTTAAAATAAAGGAAGCTGCCAAATATAGCAGGACAACAAGCTGTAACCAGGCAATAGAGTGCAACATGCTCACACCTGCACATATAGATTCAGAGCCCACTGAGATCAACAGGAGTTGTTCCACTGACATCCTTGGGCTTTAAATCAGGCCCCTAGTGCTGCTTCCTTTCCCACTGAAGTCAATGTGGACGAAAAAGAAATCAATAGGAGAAGAATTAGGCCCAATTTTTTTCTTCAAATATAGCTGGTACAATAATTTTACTACATGGAAGTGACAACAAGCCTTTTTGGAGACTAAATGAGACAAAATCATTTTAGACAAGAGTCAGATTGGTCAAATTCTTTAATTGATTTATAATTTTAAAACAGTTTGAATTTTCCTCAAACTGTGCAATACACATTAACCTTTGTGTTCACAGTAAATTGGTAATTTTCAAGCCAACACAATTTTTGAAATCAAAGTGGCAGGGGGGGTCTCGCAACCTAATTATGGACAGGCTACCTCTTCTCTATGGTACATCCCTGCGCACACACACTTACAGCTTGTCTACTCAGAATCTCACTGGTTTAATCAAAGATGTGAATTTTAGTTTCAAAGTAAGAGTGACATTTTGGTTTAACTTAAACCTGTCTATGACTTCCGCTAAACCAAAATAAACCACTCAAATGGATATAGATTTATGGATTCTGATTCCAAATAGGACCATTATCATCTTCTAGTTAGACTTTCTATATAACACAGGTAGAACTTCCTTAAAATAATATCTAGAACATATATTTTAGACAAACATCCTATTTTCATTTAAAATTTGCCAGTGATGGAGAATCCACCTCGACCCTTGGTAAATTGTTCTAGTGATTAATTATTCTCACTGTTTAAAATGTATGCCTTATTTTCAGTCTGATCTTGTCTAGCATCAACTTCCAGCCATTGGATCATGTTACACCTTTCTCTGCTAGACTGAAGATCCCATTATTAAGTATCTGTCCCCATGTAGATACTTATAGACTGTAATCAAATCACCCCTTAACCTTCTCTTTGTTAAGCTAAATCGATTGAGCCTCTTGACTCTATCACACTATGGCATTTTTTCTAATCCTTTAACCAGTCTCATGGCTCCTCTCTGAATACTCTCCAATTTATCAACCTCCTTCTTGAATTGTGGGCACCAGAACTACAAACCTTATTCCAGCTGTGGTCACTCAATGCCCAATACAGAGGTAAAATAACCTCTCTACTCTCGAAATTCCCATTTATGCATCCCAGGATCATATTAGCTCTTTTGGCCACAGCATCACACTGGGAGCTCATGTTCAGCTGGTTATCTACCAGGACCCCCCACGTTTTTTTCCTCACAATTGCTGCTTCCCAGGATAGAGTTCCCCTTCTACATTCTTTCTTCCTAGATGAATACATTGACATTTAGCTGTATTAAAATGTATATTGTTTGCTTGTGCCTCGTGTCCAGATAAGGGTTTGCAGCACTTTAACTAAACCTGTGCGAGTTTGCACAGACTTACTTCGTGCCTCTTCTAGCTCTGTAGTACGTGCTCGCAAAGCCCACCAGAGCAAGGCCCTACCTCTTGCAGGGTTTATGAGCTCTGTAGGAAAAGCATTCACCACAGGACCCTGAATACATACAAATGTAATTCAAATTGGAGTGACTGACTAGTATGTGGCCTTTTTGTGCAATTTAAAATCACTACACTTTGAAGAACCACACCTACACTCTGAAGAATTGTTTAATGTAAGGTACACAACTGAATGACTTTTTGTTATTGTTGTTTTGGGACTTTTTTTGACCCAACATGGAGAGGGAGAGAGAGAGAGACAGACAGACAGAAAAGCAGCGGCACAGGATAAAAGATTGTAAGACACACAATTATTCCCAGGCTGTGGAGTTAACAATGCATTGCAATCCAGAAACCAGCATGTGAATAGTGGAGCTCAAGACAGTGAAGTAATCTGTCCTGCTGTACCCAGAACTCAAAGAATATGGAGATGGAGATACTTTGTTGGACCAGGAGGTTTAAGAAAGTTGTGATGTCCGATTCCAAATTTCCTACCTTGAATTAACTGTTTTATTTTTAACCAGGATTAAACCTAGTTAACTTGAGCTAAAATCATGACTGTTAATAGCCATGATGGAGGAATTTTATAACAGCTACATCCCATTTAGCCTTTTCACATTTAGAAGGCCAAGGAAATAATTGGTTTAAAGTAAGGGGCCTATGATCTCCTTCAAACTTTTCTCACTCAGCTCCAAAAGCAAAGATTCTTCCATGACATGTAACTGGTCTTTTATTGGACCAACTTGGTGAATTCCCAAATCAGATCTCCTTTTAAACCAACTCCCGCTCTTTGATGCTTCACTTTTTTACCAAAAATATTCGGCTTATGAATGAGTATATACAGTACCTGTCTTGGAATAGGCCGTAAAAGTTTACTATCTTATACAGATGAATCTGAACACCCTAGAAAAGTTGCAAGGAGCTGTTATGTATATTTCTGTTAGCAAGTTCCTTCCCAGAAGGCTGTCTGCAGCTGAGCCCACGACGCTATAGCAGAGGTATGTGATTACTGGTGAAAAGAAGGGGCAGAATTGTCCAATGAACTGAGCACAGGACTCCTAAGCTCTCCAGTCCCAGTTCTGACTACTTGAATCCTGGATTTCTCCTGTGGCCACAGTCAAGCACTCAACCTTTCTGCTATAATCACCTCAAGTTCATAAAGTGGAGACAATAGCAGCTACTTTACTTGGGGGTTATAATTATTATGTAGCTGATGTTTGCTAAACAGTACATATGCAAAGGGAAAAAACAAACAAAGAAAAAAAAATGTGCTCACAACCTTCCAATGGCTGGAAAATCTAGTAACCCTGGGATCCACAATTTACTATAATTGTCTCTTGCAAAATTGTGCATTCCTGGTAACTATGCAGCGATCTCAGCACAAGCTGCTGGACTCCACGTTAACTGGATGCTTTTGCTAAAGTGGCTGACTCTGGAATATTGTAGGTTGACCTTTATGTTGTGTCTCTGTTACAGAGTTATCATAGTCAGATGAATGGAGCAGTCCACATTTGAAGTGCTCCAAAACAATAGTTATCAGAAGACTCAAGCACACTTTACAGCATGGTTTTCTTCTTATTTAAAGGTTTTCATTTTTACATATTTAATTTTTCCCCAAAAACAGAATTAAAACTCAAATAAAATGAAAACTGTGGGAAGACCAACCACCATAATTGAAGATCTGAGTCAAATTATGTTCTGATACCATCTTGGACAGGAACTTGATGCGGAGATGCAAAACCATTTTGTTGGTGAAGGCTATGTCGAAGTGGCACAGAATCAAAATTATCCCATAGTTTCTAGGACCCAATAGTGCATAGTGATGCTATGCCATGCCATGCCAATAGGAAAATATTTTTTCCTCAAAATCGTGAGAAAAAGGAGACCAATTCTGTAGACAGGAGCTGGGATCTAAGATCTGAGAAAAGCATCAAAAGTGCTGCTTCCAAGAGGAGGAAAAAAAAAAGTCAGATGATGGGATTAATGAGGCAGAAGAAGTTGATCTCTAGCAGTGCTTGTGCCCTTTATAATGACTATTTACCAGAGTAGTTATGTTGGGATTGTTGCATATATTAGCAGCATGACTCTGGGGTGGGTTCATTTTTGCAATAAGAGAACTAAGAAAAATCACATGTTAAAGCGTGGTTCCGATCTCCTTCAATTTATCCAGGGCATAATCTCCTTTGGCACTATATTCGGATTTGATCCAGACCATCAAAAACATGTGTATTATTTCATTTACTTTAACTGTCTATCCTCACCCCCAACCAGCCAAAGATATTAGAAGCCACACCTAAAAGCAGCCTTTTTATGCATTGCAATCCAAACATTCAAATCAAAACTCGCAAACATACAGCCTACATTAAGCAACAGTGAAATGATACTCTCCTTCAGAATATTTAATCTTTCCTATGACACTCAGAGAAAAGTTTTATTTTCTTGTACCATTTATCATAAGCTAAAAAAGAATCAAGTGATCTATAAAGTGACATTGAATGGGAGGTGAAAAATAAAAATTAACCTCAGGTGCAGAATGTGGAAGCAATCATTTCTGGGGAGCACAGAAGTGACAAGACAAGTCTAGTTTATGATATAATTTCTTGCATCTCTCCTGAGTTCTCACTGTTCTCTAGGTTATAACAGGAAACATTCCTTCTGTCAACTTAGTTTATCGAGGTATGTTACTGAATAAGAAAAAGCACATGTTTATGAAAACCAATTTACTATGAGTCTGAAACAAGGATTCAAACAGCTGGAAACTATATTACACCCAACACAATTTCTTTAGGTCCCAAAACACAATGAAGCTATTAAAATGACCAGTCAACTTAGGTTACACCATTTTGACGGGTGGCATGTAAAATACTGAAATCATTACTAGACATATTAAACATCTATTTAGGAGATATGCTCTATTTATTTAACTTGCTAAAATGTGTGCCAAACAGAATATTATGAAATCACATCATGAAAATACTCGGGTTGTGGAAGAATTTGATTAGCAAACAGAACATTTTTGTACGAGAGAAAGAACCACACACCTCATCAGTAACTGCTGCTCAGTATTCTCGAAGTTCAGACTTTTTAGAGTAATTCCCAATGGTACCTCTGCTTCAGAGCTCTTACAGGTAAGCCATAATGCACTCATTAACCCCTTTTTCACTGGGAATGCATTATTGCTTCTCCGTGGGAGCGCTGAAGCACAGGTACCATTGGGAGTTACTCTAAAATAAGTCTATCAATTTTAACTTAAGTTTCAAATGCCAGAAAAGAAAATATCCACCCTTAGAAAATGTATTAGATGTCTAGCTGTGTATCTGATATTTTAACTTAGGGAAAAATAAACTAGGAGAAAATGTTTGCCATATTGAAATAATAAGAGGAATTAAAGATACACAATCAGTGGGAAGATCATCCTAGTCCCTAAACCTGAGAACAAGGAGAGGGTATTTGACAAAAGACAAATTACTACTATTCCCCCTGCCCATCACCCCTCTCCCCTCAAAAAATCAACCCAATGCTCAATACATGCTTAACTTTTTAGTAAGGAGTAATTTAATGACTACATCCCTGTTCGATTCCAGCCATGACCCAGGGATCAGTACTCTATTACATGGTTAGAGGAGTTCTCCACATATTTTACAGCATGTGAGATATTGCACAGCAAACAAACAAAAGCCTACTCTCTAATTTTAAAATTACGGTTGGTTCTGTACTACCATCTTCTGTTGCACTATGTAGATTTCTAAAAACGTTTCTATAACCCACTTACATCTTTTTTCCCTATTCCTCCATCTTCTTAAGAACCTGAGTGAACAGATTCCATATCTTCATGGGTGGTGGGGTTCATTTTTGTTTTTTTAAATGAAAAGGGAGTAATGGTTAAGTGGTGATGCAAGTATTCTGTTGCTGCTGCGGGGAGTAGAACACAGACCAGTATGCAGGGCTTGCACCATCATCTCCTACTCAAACTTATTGTCTGTGTGAGTGATGCCATATTGTATGTAATTTGCACATTTAAATACAAGCTTTTTCCATGTTGCAGCGAATATCAATCTATACCCATGATCTTTCTTCTAGTCACGTGTACAATATGTGTCACAGAACTGGATTCAAAAGATCACCTCATAAAAGTGTACTCTTGGTTTAATAAATAAATTCAGGGCCTTTTGGGGGGGGGGAGTATTCACACATTTGCAGATTGAAAGAACAACAAGAGAATATTGGGCTTTAGATATATAACACCAAACACACAACCAAACTGATGAAATAAATGTCTGTACACTTCACTTGTGTGAATTAATAATACCCTGCCCAGCACTACAGATCAACAACAGATAGCTAAGAAGGGTTTTCTACCATCAGTCCACAAGTTCTAGTGTAAATATTTGGGAAGTAGATGACAGGGAAGGAAGCTCTTACAGGAGAGAGAAAAAACCTACTACAAAACAACTTAACAGTTCATTGTAAACGGACACAAAACTTTTTCCATACAAACTCCACAAATGAGAAATATTAAATCATATCCAGGTTACAAACTAAATAATGAATTCAAAATCCATAGGTGAAAGAGAGAAAGCAGGAGAATGGACTACTTTTGACTTTTCATTGACAAAAGTAGAAATATTATCTTTACACAGGTAAATCACACATGATAAACAGATACCATCCGAAGTGTAGTTTCAGAAAAAGTCTTGGGAGGTGGCAAGTCCTTTCTTTGGCTAAACCCTTCTTCCTTTACAAGTCATGCCATCTATCCATTTGTTTATTAGAAGGGAGTATAGGTTATTATGAGGTAGGAGTCATGTTCTATTCCTGACTCAGCCGCTGACTTACTGTGTGACTTTAAGCAACTCAGTTACATCTCTATGCTTTTCTAACAAGTCTATGCATCTCAAGATCGTCATCTTGAATGATGACTGTCCTGGACCCTGCTTGATCAAGGAATGCAACAGTGTTGAGCAGGAATGCTATTTAGTATAAGGTATTTTATTAGTATGAAATGCATAAAAGAGTAAATTAAATCTAATATTAGTAGTGGAATAATTAATGTCAGTAATGAGTCTCTAAACATGTTTTGTATGAACTGCATGCTTAGAGTTTTTTGCTGAGTGATCTTGAACTTAATGAAAAGAGATATGACTTCTCAGTTGAAAAAACTTGACTTACTAAATGATGTTATTGTGATAAGGGAGGCAGTTTTAGACTTGTGATTATAAGAAGTCTAAATCTTGTTATAATAAATCAGGAGAATTAGACTCCCTTCTCTGCTCTCTTGCTCTTGGACTAGTCACGACATACCTGTTTCAGTGTCCTCATCTTTAAAATGGGGTTACAGTAACACCTACCTACCAACTTCACGGTGATGTTGTCAGGATTAAATTTTGTAAAGTGTTTTGTACATGTAAATGCTCTAACAGTGATAAGTATTCGGATTATATGTTAAACAAAGCAGCCAGAGAAATTATTCCCTCCAAGTTCTCTTTATATTTGTAGGGAAATGTCAAAGACAAATTGAGTCAGTTTAAAGACCACTTTGAAAAAACTTCTGTTGCCATAGGGTTGTGCCTAAAGTGCATGCAAAGACTCCCTGGAAGACTCAGCAGCATTGCTTTTACACAGGAAGTGGATGAATGCAGAATTTGGCACAGATTAGAAATACATTTAGAAAGATACTGTCACTCCAGAAAATTATTTAGCAGAGAGACTTAAAAAAAAAAAAAAAACACCTTAGTAATCAAGGACAATCTGAATCACTTGATGCTTTCATGACTGACTTACAATTTAAACTCACTCATGCAAGATTTGGGCACTGCATGTCTTCTTAATTAGACATAGGCCTATAAAGAATATAAAATGACTATGTGAAGTGCCATAAACATTTGTAGAAATTAGAGAAATATAAATGTAGGTTGTAAGTGACCCAACTAAAGAATAATCATCTGAAACCTGCTCATATTACTATTACCCATCTTCCTCTCTCTACTAAAACTAGTATCTGCAGGTTTGTTTGTTCTGGGTAAGATACTATAAAGACTAAAAATTATAGTATTGCATCATTTTACTATTCTGTCATCATCTACCTAAGTGAAAAGTGCTATTGGCTTGAATCCTATTTGTCCTGGATAGTCCTGAAACCTTAATTCTGTTCATCATTCTCCTCACTCAGTCCCCTTTTTGGATCTTTTTTATTTAAGTGTCCTCACTCTATCCCATGCTGATTCTGAATATCTGATTAATAGACCTGATCTTCAGATACAGCAGTTCTTTTACTGCTGTACAGCATTCAAGGGGGTTGGTGCTTTTATTTCACTGTATACAGGATGGATATTAGTTCTAATACACTTCCTTTGGGACCTTTCTCCAGTTAATGAAGACTAAAAGAAAACAGTCTTATACAAATGATTTGTCTAATACAGATTGAAGGTTAGATGAGTTGAGAATGCTTCTCTCAGCAGGCGGTTGCAGGAGCTTTGTAAGTACAGAGCGAGGATGGGCAAGTGGTGGCCCAGGTGGTACATCCAGCTTGCCAGACCATATATTCAGCTCGCCTATACATGGATGTAGAAAATATTCTTGGGGGGATGGCACTGAACAGGTGGCCATGGCCCATCCAAATCTCACCACCAGGCACAGTGCCCAGTGTGAAGGAGTGTGCAGGGGGTACAGAGTGGAGCCTGGGAATGGGTCCAGGAGACTATGCACCTGGTCACAACGCCAGTCATTGGTCCAACTTCCTCTCTGTCACTCACACAGAAGAGGGGCTCTGCCCCATATATTGGAGAGATTTGGATCTCAGTTAGTTTTATTCCCTTCACTAAGAAACCTGGTAATCTAATGTCCACTAATTTCCTATAAATCTAAGCCAGAACCACAGAGGAATTGCTAAATTCCCCTATTTGTTGAGAAATTGTGTCTTTTGGGGTTCTTTCACTTACTGCTGTAGTTTGCATAGCCTTCATAGATACTTTCAACTCTGCTGCTCTTTTCTATTTTCTGCTTTTCATTATAGTGACATTGTAGTGTAGTGTAGCCTATAGTTGAGGCTGACAGTAGCTTTCTATTACACCCCCATGTGTTTATCCGCCAAAATTAACTGGTTTTAATTTTTTTTTTCACCTGATATTTCTCATGAAGCCTCCTTAGTTAGAATGACCTTTGATATTTTGTTAGAAGTTAATTGGCTTAGATCCCTAAGAGAAGAGACTCTAAAATACCAAGCCTCCTGTTTTGTGAAGTCTTACAAACTTTCAGTGAGAGATATTGTATTCCAAGTAAATGCAGTGTAAAAGCGCCAATATTTTTATTGTTATTTATTGTTCTTATTCGGAACTAGTGTCTTTTAGTATTTTGAGGATGGTTGAGTGCTTAATTTTTACAACTATCTTCTACAAAATGAACCTTTGAAAAAGTCATCATGTCCTTAAGGAGCTTATAGACTTTGACATCAGAAGGAGAATGGAAGAAAATCTGATGGTGTGCTCAAAAGTAACAGCCAATTTCTCTCCAAGTACATAAACAAGAGAAGCACCAAAAAGAGGATAGATATTTAAGAAGTTTGGTCACTCTTTTTAGTGTACGCAAAGTAAGAGGGCTCCCCAGCCCACAAGCCAGAATCTTTAGCCAGGCTCCTTGAATACTAACCTGACTAAATAATACATTATATATAATGTATGTTAATGTTTTATTGTAACTTAGCCTTAATAAAAAGTTTTTCGATTTTTTCAAAATACCAGCCAACGATTAAATTTATAGCTGGATGGAGAATTAATCTAATGCTCAATATTTTGAGCCCTGATTATATCTGGAGTAGGGTGAAAAGCTGATTGATTCATAGTACCCATCTAGGCATCTCAAACTATTTTTAATCCTTGCATGGGGCTTAGATAAAACTGATAGGCACATTTTATAAATACTTATAGGTTACAGGAAAGAGAATTATTCCTCCTTTTTTTGTATATTTGAAGTACAAGACTATAATTCAGATATTGGTAAATCATTCAGTGACCTACGTTTCTCTCTCAAAGGTTTCTATTCCACAATTAATTCTCTAAAGAAAGCACCAAACATTTTCTTTCCCATCTAATTTTTCTCTTCAGGTCACAAAGAAAGGCAGGATTATGGAGTGTGAGCACAATGTGGATTCTCAGATTCATTTAATTGATTCTATACCCTGCATCGCCCATCATTCCCCAACCCATCCCCCTCCCCCCACTTCGGTTGCTGCCCTACTCCCTCGCTTCCCTCCAGGAAGATGTCTACTTCTGAGTCTCCTCCCTTATACTTCTTTTTGTCAGCTGCACAAATATCTCCTCTTTCCTTGCTTCACCGCTCTTTGGAAATCACCCCAATGGCCAGAGAACTCTGCATGTGTGTGATATCACAGCTGTGAATTCAGTTGCTAGATATTTGTACATCTGGGTGTGATGTCATACTAGGGAATGACAAGATATGCAGAAGATCAAAGAAAGACGATCTAAAAAAATCACTCCCTACCTGAAAATTACTTGCCCTTTAGTTTTGCAATATCACCTAAGATTAATATAATGGAGATACTGAGGTAAAAATGTTTTTCTCATTTTTTCCTCTTAATTTACTTATAGTATTTATTTATTTGTTAATTATACTGCTAGCGCCATATAATTCATCAGTGCCCCTGTTCTTGCATTTTATATGTGAGAGAGGATATTTTTTTTAATAGCAAAGTGTGGTTGTAAACATATACATTGGCAGGGAGAATTTAGGGACTTGTATAAGGTGACACAACATTTAACTCATTTTTAAAAGAACTAATTAGGATCTCAAACTGGCAATTTCTCTTTAACACTTGTGGCAAATTGCCGGCACTACTATGATGGGTCCCGCACTTTCTCTTCTTGTGGGGGGGTTTCAGGGTGCCATTTCTTGCCCCTGAATTGGGGTAACAGCTATCCTACTAGTATCCCAGGGAAGGGGAGTGGAGAGGGAGGGACCCAGGCCCTCCCTCTACTCCGGGTCCCAGCCCAGGGGCCCTATGATAGCAGGTGAACCACTTGTACCAGTGATTCTTTCCCCTGGGCTACTTCCCTCTCCTGCCCTTCAGCTTGTGGGGCTTCCTGCCTTCCCTCTGCACAAGCCAGGTGTCCCTTTACCTAGGATCTTGGTCTTCTTAGCCCGCTGCAGCACTTCTCAAAACTCTCCTCCGCTTTCCTTCGAACTGCTCTTTGTTCCACCACCAAACCACTCTGCTTCACTCCTCCAAACTGCTCTCTGCTCCACCACCAAACCACTCTGATTCAACTCCTCCAAACTGCTCTCTGCTCCAGCTCCTCCTCTGGCTGATTGAAGCAGGGTGATTTTATCAGGTGACTGGCTTCAGGTGCTCTAATTGGTTTCAGGTGCTTTTAATTAATCTACAGGGAATAAGGCTTCTCCTCACCCTAGATCACTCTCCTGCTGCCTTCTGGCCATGCTGTATCACACACTACAATCCATGGTTTCACTAATACAGTCCTCCATTTAGTATTCTATGTGAACAATATTCACATTTAATGTATTACTTTGTAAAGTGCCTCACATTTCTTGAATCCTTTTATATACACCGTGTTCTGTTTATATAAAGAGTAACACCATACAAAGTTAACTTTTTTGCCTGAAGGGGGTGAAGGGTTATAGTTAATACAGAGAAATAGTTGCTCTCCCTACCCCACCAGTGTCACCTCATATATCACTTGTGACTTTTGGTTTGTTTTTCTGGGAGTAGAAAAATGCACAAGAGATGATTGATTTCCATTTTTTTTTCAGATGATACAATGACAAATAAGAAGCCAAAGCAGTTTAGTCTGGGGTATCAGTTAAATATCAACAGATTTAATGTGTAGGAGAGCCCATCTGCTTCCTCCCAAGTAATACCTAATTTATCTTGGCAACAAGGTTCATATGAACATTATGAGTGCATAAAATAGCATGCGGTTAAGCAATCAAAAAATAAAAATTCCCTATTTATCCAAGTGTATGGTAGGCTAATCTCCCATACTGAAGTTCCAGTTGTCACTATTGTCCAGGTATGAAAATGCTTTAGATGGGATATACTTGTACTTAGATGTCACTCCTGAGAAACCTCAGGTAAGAGAAGTCCACAGCACTTAAAAAGGTACTTACTATTCTCAATGTGTTTTGCATCCTACTTTCCCTTTTCAATACTTTGTGAATAAAATAGTGTTATCTACTCTGGTAGATATTTTATTGGTTGTTAGCTGTAAAAATTCCTTTCATAATAAAATATAGCACACAAAAGCAAGTCCTGCCACACCTCCTATCAAAACATCTAAGCTAGGCCCTCCCCTACTACCCAAAAGAGCAGTAGCTAGAGTGATAAAAATAGATCAGTCAGTGTCTTTGCACAATTTTAGAAACTTCTCCTTTCTACCAATCAGAAAACTGCCTTTAAAAAAAAAAACATACAAAACAAACACACTCTGTACACGTTATTCATCTAAGTTAGTTTTCTGACGAGTCTCAGTGCATACTCCTGAGTAACATTCCAGGAAAGATCGTAACAAAAACTAAAACCAGAATAAAAAGCCCAAATAAATTAGTAAACAAAAAAAAGCTACCAGATCCTAGCTGAAATGAGATGGTCCTGGATTGTCCCCTTTGCAGGCATCTAGCAACAGACAAAACACCACCACCACAATTGGCACACATGCTGGGAGTCTCGGAGACCCAATGGCTGGAATATGCACCTAACTCTTTACTCAGAAGGCTGATTCCATATGCAACAAGATAACGTGTGGAAGTTAGTAAACCCATCTGTGCTGCAACTGCTGAATAGATTTAACTTTGTACTGCTATTAATATGGCAAATATCACAAACATCAATTAAGCACAATTATTTTGTATTGATCAGCTGATAAATGGTATAGCTTTCATTTAAAGAGGCTCTTCCAAGTTCACTCTTGTTAAGAGACCAAAGGCACAGAAAAATGTTATTCGTATACATAAAAACTTGTACCACGCTAAACTGAAGTATTTACATTTAAACTACATTTTTGTTCATGTACAATTTTGATTTACCAATCTCCAGTAGTAAAAAATAATTGGAAAAAAAGTGTCCACATTCTCTTCTTTAATTCAACCACCACCACAGGAATATTCTAAGTAGATTCATAGTGGCTTAAGCGACAACTAAAATGTTATAAACTATTCAATACTGAATTTTGTATGTTTTTTTTTTAACTTTTCTATTTAAAAGATAAACACATTCGTTTTCCAAACTAAACCTTGATGTCTGAGATCCACATTCAGATCATAATATTTTAGGACCTCTGTGTAATTCTCCTTGAAAAACCATGGTCACAAATTTACTTTTAAGAGCATACTGTTAATTATCCTTCAAGGTTGCCATCTCATAGGAATCAAGACAGGTACTTCATACCTTTCAGTGACACAACAAACCCTCTGTGTATTTGTTTGTGATTAAATTCTTAGATCTCTCTCTAGGATGATGATGGGTGATCACTCATTACCGAGTATGATCATCTTCCATGGGAGTTATGGGTCCTCAGGTGGCTAATAAGGCCAATCCTTGAACCACAAGTTCTATTGCAATGAGGGCAGATGTTTTCAGGCTCAGCAGGAGGCTGTTGACCATGACTGGGAGCCAGTCTCTCCTTCCTCCTGCGCCTCTTATCCTCTTCAGCTTGTTGGCAAGCAAGTTCAAAATGCAGGGACCATCATGCAGGACTTCACTCCATTTTAAGCAATCTTGGGCAAGTGTCTCCCAAGTGTTAATATCAATATTACACTTTTTTAGGTTGCTCTTCAGCAAGTCCTTATAATGCTTCCGTTGTCCACCCACATTACGGTGCCATTCTTTCAGCTGAGAGAACAGGACCGCTTTTGGGAGGCGATGGTCTGGCATCCGGACAACGTGACCAGTCCAGCGGAACTGCTGATGGATGATCATTGCCTCGATACTGGTGGTCTTTGCCTCTTCCAGGACACTAATATTATTGCACCTGTCTTCCCATTTGATCTTCAGAATCTTACAAAGTCAGCGTTGATGTTGTCTCTAAAGGACTTTCAAGTGGTGTCTATAGGTTGTCCAAGTTTCGGACACATACAACAGTGTTGGGAGAATAATGGCTTAGTAAACAAGAAGCCTGGTGTCTGTTCGAACATCATGATCTTCAAAAGCCCTGTGCCATAACTGAGAAAAAGCTACACTGGCACAGCTCAGGTGATGTTGAATTTTTGCATCAATTCTGCCTTGGATGAAAGATGACTTCCAACGTACAGGAAGTGATCGACATTCTCCAGTGCCACTCCATTGATTTTGATAGATGGGGCATGTAATACTTATTTGGACAGAGCTGATAGAGCACTTTAGTCTTCTTGATATTAAGAGTGAAACCAAGACATACGTAAGCATTCGCAAACACATTCAAGATAATCTGAAGATCTTTCTCAGAGTGGGCAAAGATTGCATTGTCATCAGCATACTCATGCTCCACAATAGATGTTGTGGAGATCTTACTCTTGGCTTTCAGCCTGCTAAGCCTGAACAGCTTTCCATCCATTTTGTAAATGATGTCAACACCAGCTTTAAACTTCCCATCAATTAGATAAAGAATGACGGCAATAAAAACCGCACACATGGTTGGAGTGATGATACAGACCTGTTTGACTCCTGTTTGTATATTGAAAGGTTTTCTCCAGGAGGCAATGCTGCTCAGAATATGTCACTTTCATCTATAGTGAACCCAGGCAACAGCCAGAGGGTTTAAAATACTCAACAGAATTCCTAATAAAGCCTTACAGGTAGGAAGCATAAGCTCCCCAGTCATCCTCTTTCCATATTCCAAGCATCAAATTTATTGTCTGACTTCTGTTTTCCCCTCACACATAGTGTAGCTTATGCAAAGCACTACTTACTCTTAAGGTACTCTTGCTCTCACTAATTAAGGTAATAGGATTACAGAAGGACATTTAGGAAAAACACCCACATGGACAAAAGACCTTAACATTTTTCCTCCCTGTCCATGAGCTCCTTTAAATCCTCTCTCCTTTCCTCACTAAAGTCTACACTTATTAAAAATGATCAAACATTTAGAAATCGTATTGTGCAGAACCTTGAACATTAAAATATGCACATTCTATCAAGTGCTTCTTATATGTACAGAGTAATTCTTCTTTGAGGATATGTAAAAGAGCGAGTAGGCTCCCATTTATTACCTTAGCCACTTAGTGCTACATGGTCAGGATGTATTTCGTTGTTAGAAACTGTGGCAAATTGACGGCACTACTATGATGGGTCCCGCACTTTCTCTTCTTGTGGGGGGGTTTCAGGGTGCCATTTCTTGCCCCTGAACTGGGGTAACAGCTATCCCACTAGTATCCCAGGGAAGGGGAGTGGAGAGGAAGGGACCCAGGCCCTCCCTCTACTCCAGGTCCTAGCCCAGGGGCCCTAGGATAGTAGGTAAACCACTTATACTAGTGATTCTTTCCCCTGGGCTACTTCCCTCTCCTGCCCTTCAGCTTGTGGGGCTTCCTGCCTTCCCTCTGCACAAGCCAGGTGTCCCTTTACCTAGGGTCTTGGTCTTCTTAGCCCGCCGCAGCACTTCTCAAAACTCTCCTCCGCTTTCCTCCGAACTGCTCTCTGTTCCAACACCAATCCACTCTGCTTCACTCCTCCAAACTGCTCTCTGCTCCACCACCAAACCACTCTGATTCAACTCCTCCAAACTGCTCTCTGCTCCAACTCCTCACCTGGCTGATTGAAGCAGGGGGATTTTATCAGGTGACTGGCTTCAGGTGCTCTAATTGGTTTCAGGTGCTTTTAATTAATCTACAGGGAATAAGGCTTCTCCTCATCCTAGATCACTCTCCTGCTGCCTTCTGGCCATGCTGTATCACAAACAAACCTAGCAACTTTATTAGAAATGACCCTTCCCCTCTCCAGAGACTTGCCATCATGTTCCAAAGAAATCTATTTTTACATTTTACACTTTAGAAGATATTTCATAAATAACTACTGATTTATCACAGACTAAAAAGAATCACAAAGAAAGGCAAAATGAGATCAAAATCCACTTAACATAACCATGCTAAGTTGAACCATAAAGACAACATATTGCTGTCAATCCTCAGCTATGGAAAAGAAGCCCTCAGCACAGAGGCACCAAGGTCACAGCAGCCATCATTTGGGCCTCACTGACCTGAAGCCACTGTTCCCTGGGCTAGCCACTTGGTGAGAGTTACAGAAGCTTGAACATTTCCTTAATTTGTTGCAGCTGCCCACAGACAAAAGGGTGCAGTGACACCTTGGCTATGTCTCTTGTCCTCTATTCCCCAGCCACCTCCCCTACAGTGGACATCAGGCAGGGTGGTGATGTAGGCGTGATTACGGTTGCACCCCCACCACCCAAGAATTCTCCTTGTCCATCCGCCACCAACCTGCATGGGAAGTCAGAGATGATACTGCATGTGTAGCCCCTACTGTCATCCCCTGCAGTAGAAAGGCCAGGAAGTCATGCAAAGGAGTGAAGGGGTGCATGTCTTGATCACCCTTATATCCTGCATGGCTGTGTAAGCCCAGAGACAATCTGTCCCATAATAATTTAACTGTTTCAAGTACCTATGAGAGGTTTCAACCTTCAAAATCCGTATTTACATTACACTATAAACAAACATACAGAGCTGTAGTAGGATATTTATTCTAAAGTAAAAATCATATGAACCCAACTCAGGAACAGGACATATCACTTACAGCTACCTACAATAATAATTAAAACATTTAAACTTTCAGGTATCACACAATACAATTCATTCGGCATTCCTGTTAAGGAATGATCTGGGAGAAAAAAAATCAGTATTGCTTTATTTGTTGCAATGATCTATATACAGATTTCTACAGTACAAACATTAAGCCCAATTTTACCACATTACTCGGGCTGAGTAGCATTTTACCCTGTAAATAGCCTAACTGATATAATTCATCTGGCTCAATTCTTGCTACAAAAAGTTTTTATAAAATATCTAGATTCTGTCACTTAAACTCACATTAAGTTTCTATGAATTATCCTCACTGAAATGAATGGGACTACTTATGAAGCAATGTTCTCGTCAACATAAAAGGTAGAAGAATCTAGCACTTAAGAGGTAGCAGGTATTAGTGTGGGATAAATATGCCACTGTGTAATATTAGGGAGAATGTAGTTTTATTGTTTATTGTATAGAGCAATAAATAATGTTAAGAATGTGGTAAAAATTCTGTTTCAGAAGCAATATTAATAGGATCATTAGAGAATTATTCTAAAGTCTCCCATGTTAATATAACACAATAGCATAGTTTTGCATTGACACAGCTGAATACCTTTGCCTTGCACCTGAATTCACAAAGTCATCAATGTCCAAGTGAACCAATAAATTTAGCTTTAAGTTTTCCGTGGGAGTAAATGGAGTATTTCCGCATTCTTGAAGTATTTCCACATTCAGCACTTTTTAAGCTGATGAAGTGTTACTTTGTGATACTGTACGAAGTAATGGCCATCACTGATGGCCACTTATTCTTCTGGGCAGAAAAAGTATGGTTAGAAAAAACATGTTTTAGACTCCAGCATACAGTTTTGTAATGTATGCTAATGTTATACTAAAAGTGGAGTGTTCCAGCCAGTCAATAGACAGAGATGTCATCTTATTTCTCAAAGCATTTGCTCTGCTCAATAAAGTGAGTTTTTCCTGACTCAAAATCTTTGGTAACAACTAGTGACTCTATAAAATGCCATAAATGTCCAGTATCACATTTAGGATTCAACTGTTTTAATGGTAACAATTGCTACTTTGCAGCTCAAAACAAAACAAAAAGCCATAGTTAGACCTTTGGTCTAAACTTACGTTACATGGAATATCTCACATAGTCACATATCTGAGAAACATCCTAACTGGAAGAAGCAAGAAAGTATTCTTCATTTTATTTTTTAATAAATGATTCACTAATAAATCTGGAAAACATTGCAACCTTCCAACAATAGTTGCCATTAAAAACAGTCACGGGAGCAGCTTCACAAATTTCATTCTGGGATTCTGAGCTGATTATCATCCTCCAAATGTGATTTTATCTGATGACAATAAACTTCCTTGGAATATTGCCTTAAAGTCTTTAAAGCTTGATGTGTTTTACAATTAGATAGTATTTAATATAAAACTACTATTTGATCTAATTATAGCGTGCATATTTCTATTCTACCAACAGTTACACACATGCTGGACATTACTCACAGGAGTAATTTTATTGACTTCAGTGAGGCTACTCACAATAGTAAAGTTAAGCACATAAGCGTTTTTAGGATCTGGACCTATGTTTTTAATAGATTATACATCCATCTCTGTATAATTTGCAGATTATTTTTTACATGTTTGAAAAAGATTCTACCCAACCTCTCATTATACATACATATCTCCCCTGGTCACTAAGCAGAGTACACGTAGGTACTGACAGGAGACTGGACCCATTAGTTCTTTGCCAAAAGATCTATTTAGACATTGCTTCTTGAAACTGCTACAGATCTGGATTTTTCTACTTCTTTGGGTTTTGTCCTTTGCACTAGTTCAAAATTCTGATGGTGTTCCCTGCTGACAGCTGTGGTACTTTTTATGACAGTACTTAACCTGCTCTAAGATTTGTTGCCCTGAGTTCTATTAAGATTCTCAGATTTATTATATTTAGTAGTTTCTTCTTTGTGCCTCAGTAAGCTTTTCCATACATTACTCTCTCTGAATTACTCTTCAATGGTTTATTGTCTTGTCCTGAAAATGACTAGCATTTGTTTATTGGGTACTCCTGATTTGGGAAAATTGTTCTCCTTTACGAGTACCTTTCTCTGCTCTTCCCCCACTTCTTGTATAAAGTTAATGAATATTTCCAACAGACGGGGAGGAAGTTGCTCATGCACAGTATTTCAGATTCCAGTGTTTGTTTATTATGCATTCTATTTGCTCTAGGAATTAGATTACAGATCTAGGACTATAACATTACTATGCATTCAGCATGGGAATTGGATATTTGAGTGTGCACATGCAGCAATTTCCTTGCATCTCAAAACACACCACTGACATTCTTAGTCAATAGGCAACATATTTATTGATCAATCAGACAGAAAAAAATGTTTGTAAGTAAATATGCACTTTAAAATAATCAAATTAAAAAACTAACCATTTCTATGAATAAACAACTCAAAGGTAAAACATTTTAGCCCAGCTTTCTATGATATAGCATTGTATGACTCAGAATCAAGAAATGTAAGGCTGGAAGGGACCTTGAAAGGTCATCTAGTCCAGCCCTCTGCATTGTGGGAGGACCAATTAAATCTAGACGATCCCTGACCAGCATTTGTCCAACTTTTTCTTAAAGACCTCCCATGACTGGGATTCCACAACCTCCCTCAGAAGCCTATTCCAGATCCTAGCTATCCTTTATAGTTACAAATATTTTCTTAATATCTAACCTAAATCTCCCTTGTTGCAGATTAAGCCCATTACTTCTCGTCTTACCTTCAAAGGACATGGAGAACAAGTGATCACAGTCCTCCTTATAACAGCCCTTAACATAGTTGAAGACGTATTAGGTCCTCCCTCAGCCTTCTTTTTTTAATACTAAACATGCCCATTTTATTAACCTTTCCTCACAGGTCAAGTTTTCTAAACCTTTTCTAAACCTTGTCATTTTTGTTGCTCCTCCCCTGGACTCTCCAATTTATTCACATCTTTCCTAAAGCATGGTGCCTAGAATTAGACATCGTATTCCAGCTGAGGCGTCACCAGTGCTGATCAGAGCAGGACAATTACCTCCTGTATCTTACATACAACACTCCTGTTAATATACCCCAGAATGATATTAGCCTTCTTCGCACCTGCATCACATCATTGACTAATGCCCATTTGTGATCCACTATGACCCCCGATCCTTTTCAGAAGTACTACTTCCTACTCATTTATCCCCATTTTTGTAGTTGTACACTGATTTTTCCCTTCCTCAATTTAGTACTTTGCACTTGTCTATATTGAATTTCACCTTATTGATTTCAGATCAATACTCCAATTCATCATGATCATTTTGAATTATAATCCTGCCCTCTAAGTGCTAGCAACCCCTCCCACCTTACTATTATGTACAATTATTATAAACATGTTCTCTACTCCATTATCCAATTAATTAATTAAAATATTGAACAGTACTGGACCTAAGACACACCCTTGTGGGGGCCCATTACATATGTCTCCCCCAGTTTGAAGGCAACCCATTGATAAATACTCTGAATATGGTCTTACAACCAGTTTTGCATCCACTTGTAGTAATTTCATCTACACCACATTTTCCTAGTTTGCTTGTGAGAATGTCATGTGGAGCTTGGTCAAAAACCTTACTGCTTCCTCCCAGTGTCCCTGTCAGAGAAGGAAATTTCAAAACTCATACTCAAACAGAAAACAAATCAGGCCAAGCTATTATAACCCAGTAACGGCATCTTTTAGGTTTACAGAATATATTACTATCACATCATCGAAGAGGCAAGAAGACAGATTTTGAGATTTATTCAGTGCTAAGGATATACTGACAATTTTAAAAGAATTTAGGTTTATCCAAAAACAAGAACAAACAGTGAGGAAAAGAAGAAACAGTTGTTAACCCCCAAATTAAGTTGTAAACCCATCTCACTCTCGGCTTTTCTCATTTTTAGTACTAAAAATGGGCAAATGTTTTAGTTCTAACTATGGTCTGTCAAGCGATTAAAAAAAATAATCGTGATTAATCACACTGTTAAAAAATAGAATACTATTTATTTAAATATTTTGGGATGTTTTCTACATTTTAAAATATATTGATTTCAATTACAACACAGAATACAAAGTATACAGTGCTCACGTTATATTTATTTTTTCTTACAAGTATTTGCACTGAAAAAAACAAAAGAAATAGTATTTTTCAATTCACCTAATACAAGTACTGTAGTGCAATCTCTTTATCATGAACGTTGAACTTACAAATATAGAATTATGTACAAAAACCCCTGCATTCCAAAATAAACCAATGTAAAATTTTACAGCCTGCACTCAGTCGTACTTCTTGTTCAGCCAATCGCTCAGACAAACAAGTTTGTTTACATTTGCAGGAGATAATGCTGCCCTCTTCTTGTTTACAATGTTACCTGAAAGTGAAAACAGGCAGTCTCATGGCACTGTTGTAGCTGGCGTGGCAAGATATTTACGTGCCAGATGCGCTAAAGATTCATATGTCCTTTCATGCTTCAACCCCCCTTCCAGAGGACATGTGTCCATGTTGATGACGGGTTACGCTCAATAATAATCCAAAGTGGTGCAGACAGATGCATGTTCATTTTCATTACCTGAGTCAGATTCCAAAAGCAGGTGGTCGATTCTCTTTGTTGGTAGTTCGGGTTCTGTAGTTTCCACACTGGAGTGTTGCTCTTTTAAGACTTCTGAAAGAATGCTCCACACCTCATTCCTCTCAGATTTTGGAAGGCAATTCAGATTCTTAAACTTTGAGATGAGTGCTGTAGCTATCTTAAGAAATCTCACATTGGTACCTCCTTTGCGGTTTGTCAAATCTGCAGTGAAAGTGTTCTTAAAATGAACAACATGTTCTGGATCATCATCTGAGACTGCTATAACATGAGATATATGACAGAATGCGGGTAAAACAGAGCAGGGGACATACAGTTCTCCCCCAAGGAGTTTAGTTGCAACTTTAATTAACACATTTTTTTTAAATGAGTGTCATCAGCATGGAAACATGTCCTCTGGAATGGTGGCCAAATCATGAACGTTGGGCATTCATGAATGGCCATACCAATGTTTATCATATCTGGCCAGGGCCGGTGCAACCACTAGGCGAACTAGGCGGTCGCCTAGGGCGCCCCCAGCCATGGAGGAGCCAGCATGGTGCGGGGCGGGGGTGGGGGGGGGAGTAGCCCTGCAAAGGCAGCAGCGCCACTAGCAGGGAAGCAGCTGCACCCCCCGCCCCTCCTGCCCAGTCTGCCGCCCAGCGCCCCCCTCGGCCCCCGTGCGCCTTCCAGCTTCCCCGCCGCCACGCTTGGGCTCTGCGGCTCCCAAGAGTGTGCCTGCTCCCGGGAGCTACAGAGCCGGAGCACGGCAAGGGAGGAGCCAGGGGTGCACGGGGGCTGCCGCCCGCATGCATCCGCTGCAGGAGCCACTGCGCCCGGGTTCTGCGGCTCCCAGGACAGAGTGTGAGCCGCTGCTGCCCCTCCCGCTGCCTCAGCACTCTGCGGGGGAGGGACTGTGAGCGGCAGCGTGTTTGGTTTGCTTCCACGTGGAGCCAGCGGCCTGGGGGAGCACTCAGGGAACAGTGGGGGTTGGAAGGGCCGGGAGTTCTGGGGAGTGTCCTGTCAGGGGGCGGGTGTGTGGAGAGGGATCAGAGAAGTCAAGGGACAGGGAGCATGGGGGGGTTGTATGGGTCAGGAGTTCTGGGGGGGGGCTGTTAGGGGGTGGGGGTTTGGAGAGGGATTGGGGCAGTCAAGGGACAGGGAGATGGGGGGATTGGATGGGTCAGGAGTTCTGGGGGTCCTGTCAGGGGGCAGGGATTGGTTGGATGGGGCGTGGGAGTCCCGGGGGTCTGTTTGGGGGCGGGGGTGTGGATAAGGGTTGGGGCAGTCAGGGGACATGTAGGGGGTAGGCTCCTAGGGGGGCAGTTAGGGTTGGGGGGTCTCAGGTGGCAGTCAGGGGACAAGGAATGGAGGCTTAGGTAAGGGGTGGGGTTCTGGGGAGCAGTTAGGGGCAGAGGTCCCAGGAGGGATCAGTCAGGGGACAAGAAGCAGGGGGTTTGGGGGTTCTGAGGGGGGTGGGAAGTGGCAGGGAGTGGATGGGGGCAGGGAGGGTGGAACCTGGTCTGGGGAGCAGCCCCTGGGCAGGCTGGCCCCTGGGGTCTATAAAGGCTCATTGGGATTTGCCTCTTAATGAACCAATGTGTGTGGTGGGGGGGCAAGGTGGAATTTTTGCCTATGGCGCAAAATATTCTTGCACCGGCCCTGTATCTGGCATGTAAATACCTTGCAATGCCAGCTACAAAAGTGCCATGTGAACACCTGTTCTTACTTTCTGGTGACATTGTAATCAAGAAGCGGGCAGCATTATCTCCTGTAAATGTAAACAAACTTGCTTGTCTTAGCAATTGGCTGAACAAGAAATAGGAATGGACTTGTAGGCTCTGAAATTTTACATTGTTTTGTTTTTGAGTGCAGTTATGTAACAAAAAAAGCCACAAGTTTTTAAGTTGCACTTTTGTGACTACAGTACTTGTATGAGGTGAATTGAAAAATATTATTTCTTTTGTTTATCATTTTTACAGTGCAAATGATTTCAATTACAATACAGATTACAATATATATGAAAATGTAGAAAAACAACATCTAGCCCAGTATCCGGTCTTCTGACAGTGGCCAGTGCCAGGTTCCCCAGAGGGAATGAACAGAACTGGTAACCATCAAGCTATCCATCCCCCGTCGCCCATTCCCATCACTTTATAGATGATGAAGCTGAGTCATCTTAAATGACAGGTGTTATGCCATTAAGCAAATCGGCCACAAAGCCAGAATTAGAACTCAGAAGTTCCTGCTTCTTACCCTGTCTCAAGCCGCACTGCATTTCTATGGCACGTTCCTTGTTTCAGCAACCACACTATTTGTACTTAAAAAAACAAACATACATCATTCTTAGGATTTTCTAAAGAGCCCATCTCTGTAATATATAAGTGCTTTTCTACACATTCAAAAGGTTTCATTGCTGAAGACCAATCTAAGAAAAGCTGCGACAGCATTTACTAAAGAGAACATACCTTGTCTTCAGTAACACTAAAACTGTGGAAAGATCACAGCCTGCTAGAAATGAGAAACAGAGCTAGTATACTGTCATAGCTACATACAAAGTGTTATGGAATCTGGCCTTTTTTGCTTGATTCTAGCTTTTTTTAAAAAACAAACAAACAAACAAAAAAACCTCTCTTCACAGACCGTTCAGCAGCAAAAGAGAAGAGAGTGACATAATGGATAAATGAAAAGCCGTGACATCAAGAGGGAAGAAAGAAAGGATAATATGGCAACAAATCTGGGCTAATTGACCTAAAATACAACAACCCCCGCCCCAACCTGGAAAACTAGACCAGAAATCACCCACCTGGTTGCTGCTGGCTTCCTCACAAAAACAAAAGCCAATGGATAAGGATATGAACATCTCCCCTCCCCCTCTTCCTCCTTCGCCTTCACCCATTGTGTTCTCTTTTGACCTAGCTACCATCTCTCCAGGAAGTGGATTACCTATGCAAATGGAATAACCCCTACTGCTGGCATACGTAGTGTCTACACTGAAGCATTACAGCGACACAGCAGTAGTTCTACAGCTATAGCATTTCAAGTGTAGACAAGCACTAAGTCAAAGCTCTGTTCTGAAAAGTGACTGCAAAAATGGCAACACAGGGTTCCACATTTATTGTGTCTCATTAATTTCTGTATCAAAAGTGCTCAGTTTACAAATGAAAAGATGTTTTTTTCCTAGCATTCATCTCTGGAAACCCTGATCTTTGAGAGTCAGGCTTCAGATTCCATCACCAAAGTAAATTAGATCCCAAGTCACATCTGTGGAACCCTATTTTCTTCAATGGGGTTACATAGGCATTACTGAGTAGAACTTTTATGAACAGTGATAAAAATGATTTGTCATTAAAGTCAGCAGCTCCAAATCCACAATTGGAACAGATCTGTTAAGTAAGAAGGTGTCATTTTAACAGTTATTTTTCCTAGTATGCTTCACTTCAAGGATCTTTGATATGACAATTTAATGCATCACATTTTTCTGTACAGTGAAGCCATTATAATACTAACAGGTATGCATACTGGGCTTGATCTTGTGAAGTATTGAGGGTACTCAGCACTTTGCAATATCAGTCCCATTACACTGAAAAAGTTATTTTGCATATTAAATAGTTTGTTTTTTACAGCACAGAATTACAGAATATAACAATTCCTCTCCCCCACCCTTCTCCTTTCCACTGTACTCATTTATGAAGGATCTGACTTCAATATGGAAAAAGTTCACTCAAAGTGACCCTTTAGGTGTCAAGTTTAATCCCTGAACAATACAATACCATACAATAAATAGGGGGTTAATAATTAATCATTTGGGAAGCCCTAAACTTCTAGAGCCATAACTATAATTAAGGGGAGAAACCACTACTTTAAAGCATACCTACAACTATATTTTTTGGATAGTACTAGAGCAATGGACAGTTGCATTTGAAAACTCTACCTTATAAAGACTGTCTACTCTGAAGGGTGGTCCATTCTCTAGGATGACTTTTGGATGGTTTGACAATTACCTAAATATGCCTTTTTTCAATATAAGCATGCTTAAAAGAAAAAAAATGTTCAAAGAACAGGATTAAAGACTAGAGAGATAAACTTCTTTTTAATGTTTGGCATGACCATACAGTTTACTGCTACATTAGAGTCATATAACAGATACGTAAATTTGACAAGGGGGTCTTTTCGTAGCAGCTGTGTTCTCTCTCTCCCCGGCCATCTTCTATTTCAAATAATTATACTTGTACCCAGCTATGGCATTTCCCTCCCACACCTCTTTCCCTGATTTCTCTCATGTGTTTTAGATCTACAGAAGATTTCAAAGACAAAATTAATTTGTTATGGAAATTAAATCTTTTGTATCATCCTTTTTCTGGAATCTTAGTCACTTGGCGCAGATCAAAGATGTTTAGGCACTTAACTCCAATTTAAATGAATGGGAATTTGGCACCTAAATACATGTGAGGATCTGGTGCGTGGTATTTATTACTTCAGTTAGTTTAAAGTTGTGTCATCAGGATACAGTGGTTCTTTCAAAACCACATTTTATAAAATGAAAGTGTCATTTAATAATTAAATATATTGTCATGGGGTGTACTGAGACAAAAATCTCTTCATTTACAAATTATTTTCTTTCCCCCCCTTTTAGACTTTCCCTACGAACTCAAGGCCAAATTCTTTGATAGTATAAATTGATGCAGTTCTACTGACTTCAAATAGAACTGCATCCTTTTGTGCAAGCAGATAATTTGGCCTTAGGTGTTCATCAGCATGAGGAACTAACAACACTAAAGCTGGACATATTGGGCACCAGGTGAGCGTCTCCATAACTCTACCCATGATCCATAGTCCTCTTTTTAATTATTTTTGTAATGTGATCATGGAATATACAAGCCTAATAATCATTATTCATCCACTGTGCTCAGATTTATTAACAGTAACAGTGTAAGCTTTATTGCACTAACCCACTAGTGCAGTTCATCCCTGTTCTGGAAAGACTACTGTTGTATTCATTTAGATGGAATATAGGGACCCAGTGATTGTTGAACATTCAACAGTGTTAGACAAGGTTTGGTGTTGAGTATACGGAGACCTTACCCTGGTTAGTACCATGGCAAACACACTATTAAAAATATTTTAAACCTTTTAGTAAAGATACAGAAAGGGAAAACAGTCAAAGCATTTTAAATGTAAAGTATTAAATAAGGCTTTCATTTTAACAGCATCCCTTGTTATCATTCCTTTTATCTGTAAAAAGAGGTTTTAGGTTAAAAAAAAACACCCCTTTCTTTGACAGTCTCTTACATGGTATCAAAAACTACCAGAGACCATTGTCCACCACTAATTCACTCACAAATTAAAACATAAATCAGAAGTGATAGTGTTAAAAATCTGTGAGTGAGATCCAATGCCTTCTGCATATTTCCTTAATAGGAATCACTGATTACTATTAATGATCACATGAAGATTTCAGATTTTCATCTGAATAATGAACTTGATAACTGGCATAAATAAGTATCATCTCAATATCTACAAAATGACATCCAAAATGGAATATTGCCTAACAAATTATTGGCAAAACAAGAGGCCTGATACATATCATTAACTAATATACATCAGGAATGGAATATGATAAAGTCAGAGGAGTTATATGCAGTTAAACTGATAGGACTCAATATTTACAATACATCAACGTTTTATTATTTTTAGTTACCAGAAACATGTGGTGTACGCTATTCTTTATCAAGACTTTAAAAAAAATAAAACAGGAGAGAACAAGGCAAGTGAGATACTGTACATTTAAGAAAATATATTCTTTAAAAAGTGTAAAGTGAAATGTGTCTAAGATGTGATGCAATTTTTTATATGGCAGATGCTATTGACAGCTCAGGGTGGCTTGTCATGATATGATGGAAATGCTGTGTGTTGCCAAGAGTTTTCTGGAGAGCACTTTTTTTAAAAAAAAACCTTGCTTCTCTTGAGGGCATTATTAAACTGAGGCTTCTAAAATTTTTTAGACAAGCGTCTATTACATGAACATCAGATCACTGCTTTGAATGTATAAGCAAAAGACCATATGACTCTCCAAAAATAGGAAGAGACTGATATTTGAGTTATTACTGTTATGTCTGCTGTACTCAAGTTTAATTCCACCTGTTTAGTACTCATTAAACCCATCATTCAAGGTGCTGCCTGCCAAGATAAATCGGTTTATGTTCTGCTCTTCATATTTTGTCACAAGATAAATTATTATTTGATTGTGTATGAGCTAGTTTTTTTGTGTGGAATGTCAGCCTACCTATTCTCCACTAGCGTAGTCTAGACTAGTTCCTGATTAATATAGAAAAGATTAAAGTTCTCACTATTACTCACATTGTTTTTCCATCAAGGAAACTACTCAAAAGGTAAAACACATTGCTTCTCTATCTTAAGAAATATTTTAAGTGTATGTTTCTTAACAAGAAATGAAAGTGATTTATCATTGAATTTCCATGATAATGGATTTTCCAAATGCCAGTTTCATGTTCAATGGTTCGGTCCCAAAAGTGCTGCTGGCACTGCAGATTGTGTTGATACAGTGGAGTTCATAAAGGAGGAGTGTAAAGCTATGATTCACTCAGAGCTGATCTCCACAGAAGATGTACAAGTAGCAATACCCTCCCTAGAATTCAAGAACAATGTGCCAAAAAGAGTGGGCTGTTTCCAGCTAACAGGGTGTGGTAGAATATATTTGACAATTTACAAACAACGTGCTGTCACTGATGATCAGCATTTGAAATTCTAAGTTGAGTGGTGCATGGGCTAAACTTTAGGGTGCATGTTCTGCATTATAAACGGAAGGATGTCCATTTTTGTGGCTTCATCTAAATATTCTCTCTCTAATTGTATCCACAGTATGATACACGTTTGTAGCTTATGGATGCAGGAGGGGGAAGATGCTAATGTCCCTTCTCATGCCTGCAGAGAGTATGAGAGAAGTGTAAGCCCCTCTTCACACCCCTTGGCTTTTAGGGAGGGTTATGAGAAGAAAATTCCTGATCTCTCTACAGCAAGTGGTGAAACGTGAATCTATTGATACAGACAGACTTGATAGGATCGAGAACACTACTGCCAGTGCAACCAATTAGTTCCTAATCTACCCCTAATGTACTGTACGGCGCGTAGAGAGGATGACAGAGTGCAGAACAAATGGAATAGCATACAGTCAAGAGTGAGTAGGTGTGAAAGAAAGTCTCAGTGAGTGATAGGACACATTGGGGTTGAGAGTGGGGAGATGGAGCGCTGTAGAAGAATGAGTGGAGGTACAGTTGGCACACTAGAACCTGTAAAACCAGAGATGACTGTTTATATGCATCCCGTGTATGAGGGGAAAGATTGAGAATTTGCTAAATGTCATTGCCCCTTCTGAAAATGGTAGTTTATGCTTAAAAACCTGAATACAAATCAGCCCTGAATAGTTTTCAGTAATATACTGGTAACAAATATTTGTCTAAAAGAGCCAGTGAATGTTAAGTTTGCCAAGTGGCAATATAATTAAATTCTTATTGTAGTGGAGGCTTGTAATTAGTATCTAGTCATGACATCCATTTATTTATTTTTGCACAATTTATCTACCATTCACTTTAAATATTTACTATTCTAGGGACGTGACAAGTTGTCTGCTCCTTTTGCCAGTGACCTAAACTATTCACCCTAACCTATACCACTCGCTCTTTATGCCCATTCAGAGCTGGGTTAAGACATAGGCACTACTGGCCCATTAATAAGGTCCTTGAGTCATGTGATTACATCAGAATCTTACCTCAAAAAAAGTTTCTATCCCTCATGATTGTGAAAAAGGCTTAAATACTTGACCCAACTGTAACTTATGCAGAAATGCCTGTGTGACTCTGTATGAAACAGCTCTGAGAGATGTGAACTGCCCTATACATCTCAATAGGGTGTTAACTCCAAGGTCTACTGTGACATGCCCTAGTGCTACCCGTCGTTGCGAGGTATCTCACAACTATCTTAGCACAAGGCAGTCTTGTCTGTGCCAGCGTAATTCAGCTCCCTGAAAGTAACAGCCTCTGGCCACACAAGCACTGTCTTCCAGGTCTCTGCAGATCTCGCCTTCTCGGTGCAGACTAGTGATAGGCACACACCAACATCGGAGTCCTCGGAATATTCCCTGAAGGGTCCAGCCCTTATCCACTGGACACTCACACAATAGATAAGCTGGGACAGAAGAAGGGGAAGAGCGCACACACCAGCTTGTTTAGTTCATCTACACTAGAGCTTTTGCCAGCACGGCTATATTGGTTAAGGGTATGATTTACCCCCCACCCCCACTTGTAATTGACATGGCTACGCCAGCTAAGCTTTCTATTACAGTCCAAGCCAGAGACTTCTGCTGGTATTGACAGGGCACCTCAGAGTAAGTGGATGTGAAGGGTGCAGAGGAAGGATGCAGCATGACTGGCCTCCCCTCCTTAAACACTCCAGCAACCAGGGGATATGTAAGTATTAGACACCTCTCCCACTACATCCTTCTGCCTTCCCCCCTTCTGCCGCTACCCCTGCCGATCCTCAGGAGAAAGTGGGGGCTGTTACTAATGACACTCATGAGAAGCTTCATGGTACTTCCTTGCTCTGGGAGGGGAGTGCCCCCCACCCCCTGCCTCTGCAATTCCAAGTGGGAGGCAGAGCTATGGCGTGGGGACCCAATGCCAGAACCAATGGTGTCTCCTTGTTGTGGCATCTCTGTGGTCCCAAATTGCCTGATTCGGACCTTGTGCCTGCCATATCTCTCTCCATTGTCTCTGCCACTCTCCTCAAACTTCTCCTTCCACAGCATGTCTGCCCCACGCCTCGCCATTCATTCCACTTTATAAAGGTTAAACAACACACGCTTTTCCCTTGAAGTTTTAACTTTTCACTTGAAATTAAATGTTCAGATTTGTGCAGCTGCTAGCAAAGCTCGGCAGCTGGGCTGGGGATGTGGCCGTTTCCTGTCCATCTCAGCCACCACTGGTTTTCAAGTGACAATTTGCATGTCTTCCAGCTCAGTAGCACTATAGTAGAAGCCACTGTGCGGCCTTTAAGGTTAAACTGTACTTAAAATTGTAATGTTTAACTTTACCGAAAAAGCTGCTTTGGGAGAGACTTTGACACTTCCAATTCAGTTTCCACCAGCAGTGGCTGCAGAGCTTTCGGATGCGCACAGCTACTATTTTTGAACGGTGTGCAGAGCTCGCCAGGGACACCAAAATGAGAGCTGCCCTCATGATGGAAAAGTGTGTGGCGATCGGTGTGTGGAAGCTGGCACATCCAGACTGCTAGCAGTCAGTCGTGAATCAGTTTGGAGTTGGGAAGTCCACTGTGGGGGGTGCAGTGATGCTACCTCCTACAAAGGACTGTGACTCTGGGCAAATGGCTTTGCAGCAATGGGGTTCCCCAACTGCAGCGGGGTGATAGTACACATATCCTCATCGTGTTCCCAGACCGTACATCAACAGAGTCAGAATTGTGAGGGCACTCACAGCCTTGATCATAAAAGTTACATATATCTCTTTCTCGCTTTCCATGGGCAAGGACACAGCACAGCCAGAACACTAAACATGGTGAATTTAGCCTGGGGGGAGGGAGGAAGGAAGGTGCAAGTTGGGACAAAGGGTCTGGGTGGTTTCAGAAGGGGATCACTACAAGCGCCTAGGGACAATATTATGATTAATGGCACTGTTTTCCACAGGCAGGGATAATCGAAGAGGATCTCTCATTACTGAGGGTAACTGAGGATGCATCTCCTGCATGAGTATGCCTTCAGGTCGGGTCTGTAAACTGCTCGCCTGTGTGCTGCTTTGGCTCCTGCAGAAGTAATGGCTGTTTGGCACAGCAAAGTTTCCTACAGAGGGGGAAGAAACAAAGCAGCTCTTTCAAGGAACCTTGAGTAGAGAATTGCAGAGTACTTTCAGGAAAGTTTCCTAGAGAACTTTATGAAGGATTCCTGGGAGATCCTGGTGCGCATTAACAAACTTTTCTGCAGGAGCCCCACTGCATAGGTGCACATGGAAATAAGAAGCACATGCAAACACCCCTAGTGTTGTTCATTTCTATCCCTCTTCTACGATGTAACAAAATAAAGGACACCTCTACCTCATGTCTCCCTGTAGTACCAAAGCAAAATGAGTACTGGGACTGGGACTTTTCAGCTTGGAAAAGAGGCGACTAAGGGGGGATATGATTGAGGTCTATAAAATCATGAGTGGTATAGAGAAAGTAAATAAGGAAGTGTTATTTACTCCTTCTCATAATACAAGAACAAGGGGCCACCAAATGAAATTAATAGGTAGCAGGTTTAAAACAAACACAAGAAAGTATTTTTTTCATGCAACGCACTGTCAGCCTCTGGAACTCCTTGCCAGAGGGTGTTGCAAAGGCCAATACTATAATGGGGTTCAAAAGGGAGCTAGATAGATTCATAGAAGATAGGTCCATCAATGGCTAATAACCAGGATGGGCAGGAATGGTGTCCCTAGCCTCTGCTTGCCAGAAGCTGGGAATGGGCGACAGGGGATGGATCACTTGATGATTACCTGTCTGTTCATTCCCTTTGGGGTACCTGCCATTGGCCACTGTCAGAGGACAGGATAATGGGCTTGATGGACCTTTGGTCTGACCCAGTATAGCCATTTTTATGTACTTACTGGAGCTCCCCTCTACAGCTTCAGGTGCTCCAGAGTCAGAGTTCTGGGACTGGCTAAATCCTGCCCCACCCCGGAATAAAAAAAAAAGAGGTCCTGGCTTGCCATGCCACCAGCCAACTCTTTTGCCTGTCCCACAACCTCCTCCAACTCAACCTCCTCATCCACCACTTCATCCTCAGGATTAACTCTGCTGGCTGCTGCCTCGAGTCCCCCTGAAGTATCCACGGGGCTCTTGGCAGTGGAAGTGGGGTTACCACTGAGGATGGCGTGCAGTTCTTTGTAGAAGCGGCATGACTTTGGTGCCACATCAGAACAACAGTTGGCCTCCCTTGCCTTCTGGTACACCTGCCTCAGCTCCTTGATCTTAGCACAGCACTGCTGCATATCCCTTTCATGCCCCTTCTCCTCCATGCCATGAGCAATCTGCTCATAGGTATCAAAGTTCTTACTACTGCTGGATCGGAGCTACAACAGCACAGCCTCCTCCCCCCACAGACCCAACAACTCCGGTGTACTCCAGGTAGGGTTGCCAACTTTCTAATGGCACAAAAGCGAAGACCCCTGCCCTGCCCTTTCCCTGAGACCTTTCACCAGGGTGGTGTAGGGAGTAGGGATGCGGGAGGGGGATCAGGGCTCCAGAGGAGGGGTGGGCTCTAGAGTGCAACTGGGGATGAGGGGTTTGGGATGCAGGACAGGGCTCCAGGTTGGGGCAGGGAGTTGGGGTGCAGCGGGGGGTATGGGCTCTGGTCTGGGGTGTGGGAGGGAGTGAGGATTCTGGCTGGAATTGCAGGGCTTTGTGGTGCAGGAGGAGGCTCCATGCTGGGGCCAATGGGTTGAGAGTGTGGGAGGGGGTCCAGGCTCTGGCTGGGGATGTGGGCTCTGGGGAGGGGCTGGGGATGAGGGGTTTGAGGTGCAGGAGGGGGCTCCAGGATGGAGCAGTGGGTCAGGGGGGTGCAGGTTCCAGTAGGGAGTTCAGGTTTAGGGGTCCCAGTGGCACTTACTGCAGCTCCCAGGAAGCGGCCACCAGGTCCCTGCAGCTCCGAGGCACATGGGTGGCCAGGGAGGCTCCGCACGCTGCATTCGCATTGGTAATGGTTTCTGGGCAATGGGAGCTGTGGAGCCAGCACATGGGGCGGGGGCACCATGCGGAGCCTGCCATGTGCCTAGGGGCCCCAAGGACCTGGCGGCCACTTCCGGAAACCGCGCGGAACTAGGGAGCCTGCCTTAGCTCCAGGCCCCTGCTGTGCCTCAGACCAGACTTTTGACGGCCTCGTAGGCAGTGCCAACTGGAGGCGCCAAGGTCCCTTTTCGACCGGGTGTTCTGTTTGAAAACCGGATGCCTGGCAACCCTAACTTCAGGTGGAAGCTTAATTGCTGCGGAAAGCCAGCATGGTCAGCTGGTTAGATGTTTTGTGAACTTTCCATGCTGAACAAACAGGAAGTAGAATTTAAAAAATTCCCAGGGCTTTAAAAGGGGAGAGCCACATGTCTGCGTACCTGGTTGCAGGGCAGAAGAGTTAAAACTGCTGTCCAGAGTGGTCATGATGGGCATTGTGGGATACCTCCTGGAGGCTACTTAGGACAACATAAGCAAGAGCAGTGTCTACACTGACACTAAGTCATTTTAACTTCATCACAAAAAGCTCTATGCCGCTCGTATAGGTGGTTTTATGATGTCAGCGTAGCAGGAGAGTTACATTGTCAGGAGGAGCGTTGTGGTGTGTATACCTCCACTGTTTTGTTGACAAACGCTGACTTTTGTTGACAAAACTGTGTAGTGTAGACAAGACCTCACTCTCCTGCACAGGCACACAGTCCTAAATCAGTTCTGAGGGATTTTTCTCCCCTGTAAGTCATAGGTTATTAGTAATTTCCTCTTACCGTTCCTCAAGGTTTGCTTTTGGGGATCAGTGATCTCTCATGGCTAATCCCTCAATTTATCAGTGACCCAAATAGATGTGTGTCTGTGACAAACAATAAGAATCAACCAAAAGCCAATGGAGAACACTAAAAATTAAGGAGCCACAGTTTAGGTGGTAGAGTGAATTCCTGAATCACTGGTGGTGATGGCCTCAGGCTTTGCAAAGCTTGAGGCATCTACCAGCAGCTCCAGAGCATGCACTCTTATGTTAGATATTGCTTAGAAATGTAGTTTAGCAATTTTGAGTATGTCATGAAACAAAAAAATCCTTAAATTGGGATGACCTCTTCATGGAGACAAGTCAAATTGAGAAGTGGAAGCTGATCCATCAGGATAGGATCCTTATTGTTTTCAGTGGCTTTATTACACTCTATTTTATGCTCAGGTCCTTCTTTAATGGAACTCTTCTCTCTTATTCCAGGACACTCATGCAACATGACATAGTAAGAGTCTACCCCAGATGCATTTTAAGCATTAATATTTTTGGAAAATCATATACCCACAACTGTGGTTTATTACCTCAGTTCTGTAAGTGCTCCAAAAGGAACCATCAATTCATCCTTAAAAAGCAGACTGTTCATAAAATGGCCCGTGTCCACTTACACAAAGCAACACACTTGATTTTTTCCCCAGCTTCTAACCAAAACATGATCACTTCTTTAAAAAACAAAAAAAACAAAAAAAAACCCACTCTGAATTTAATCCCATTTCAGGCTGATTGAGGGGATTAATGCTGATAATGTAGCCACAACAACTTGTCCCATGCTGTGAAGACAGCATCAGGAAGGGATGCAGATTCAAAAGGAGCCACTTGTGCTTTGAATTTCACAACTGTGGCTTCATGGCACCCAGGGAGATACTGGATACCATAAGCTAGGAAAAGAGCAATCCAAAAGCTGCAGGGAACATCATCCTATAGCCAGCTGGAAATAACAATGGGAAAACATTCAGAGCCATCTCCACGCTGCAAACCAGCAGGATTAGATGTTTTGCTGAACAGCTACAAAATCTTTTAATTACTGAAGAATATAAATGGTTGTGGCAAATGAATCAATGTGGCAAATGAATGAAGGTAAATAATAGGACACTACCACTAGCAATATAATGTTTAGGTGGAATTTTTAAATTAGAAAAATACTAACTGTACACCATTTTTCTTTATTTCTTGGCTACAGAAGTATGTTTTCCATATCTTATATCTCTGTACTGAGTACTCCTTAAATTTATCCCAAACGTATCATGTTCCAACTCTTTTTTCTCTGCCTTGTGCCTTCTGCAGTGTTGACTCTTATTGCAGTTGTCTGTCTTCATTTGCCAGGTTTCCTCTCTCCCGCTTCAAAACCCTTCTCAAAATCCATCTCTTCCACTTCCTTCCTTTTTCTTTTTCACCCCACCCCCAATCAATAGTCCCCACAGCCTCCCCTCTCCTGAGTGACTGATGTCCTGTCTTGTTTAGATTGTAATATACTGGGGACTAAGAACATCTGAGATGGCCCTGACCCTTCAAATTAACACGTGGGACAATCATTCACCCACAGGGAGGCTCATTACAGTTAAAGGAGTCTCTCAGGAGCATAGAGATCATGTACTGATCAGTGTAGGATTGGGACCTATGTTTGTAAAATACAATGTATGTTAATACGGCCATACAACTATGTTTATTAAAATAATAGATTAGGTCAAAATAATTACATTAAACGATCTCTGACATATAGTTATGTTTCTCTGATAATGGGGTCAAAACATGACCTCTTGATTATTGCTGTAAGTTAAAACCATTTTATTTTATTTTTCAGTGCTCACATTCCTGTGTTACTTTTAGGCACAATCTAATTTTCAGAGGTGCCGAGTATCTGCATTTCCCAAGGGAATCAAACAACATTTTGGGTACTCAGCATCTCTGAGAATCCAGACAGAAAATGCAGAAAAAGATACATACACACCCAGGACAAATCATATGACTGTGATAGCGCTAAAAGTTCTTAACCAGTTATGTCCACAGTCTTCCTTCTGTATTTGTGGATGTTTCAAATTCCAGCAATCCAATGATGCCATTGTTTCCATTGTCATGTACTTAAAATAGGAAAAAAAGTGAAGTTTGATTAATCTCTCCCCTCTCCTACCACAAACACCTGACAGTGAAAGATAATGAAAACATAATGATGTGGTATAAAAGGTATTTCCTGCCAAGATGTGTATAACCACACAGTCATTCAAAATTTGTGAGAACAACACTTTAGATTATAGCAGCCTATTATCTTCTCCCTCCCCACACCCTGCCATCACCACCCCCTTCCCCCACCCCACTCTAACAGATGCAGATAAAACCATTTCATATTCATTAAGAATGCCTAACCCAGTTGCTAAAACACAGGCCAGCAAGTTAAGGTTTTATTCCTGACTCTGCCAGACTCGCAGCATGATACTGAGCAAGTCATCTATCCATGCCTCACCTTCTCCATCCATGGAAAAAGGATTTTACAAGTATTACATTTATAACTATCAAATATCTGATGACTGGAACTGTCTGTAGCGCCATGTCCACTCCTTTGTCATGAAAATGATAAATTTTCTACAAACTATGCCTTATAAGGTAACATCTGAAAACTCATGATTTTCTGATCTTTATTGTCCTGGTAAAATATGTATTGCAAATACATATGTAAAATTGTATTGCAAAGTTATAAGGTTCTACCGTATGATGACATATTCCAAATCTGGGGAACAGCCACAAACCAGTTCCTCAAAGACAAAAGGCAAACTAATGCCTCAGCCAGATGTCAACTAAATCAAATGAACCATCACCTAGTTAAGCGGTCATTCTTTGGCAGAGAAAAGGGTGTGAGAAATGTACATCTTGGCAGAGAAACAGCTGGAGATTCCGTCTTCTAAACCACAACTGGAGATTATTCTCAAACAGGAAAAGGCATACAAATGGTGAACAGATGCCCCAAAATATTCCTCTCTCTCTCTACCCACAGCAACCATGATAGCCGAGGAACAAAGAAAAGCTTTGGACTAAGGGAGGTAAGCTAGTAAGACTGCTGAAGCATGCTTTGAATTAATTTCACTTAAGTTTGGTATTAGTTGCATTTACTTTTATTTTCTTGTAACCAATTCCGACTTTTATGCCTCCTTACTTGTAATCACTTAAAATGTTTCTGTAGTTGACAAACTTGTTTTATCTAACCCAGTGTGCTTGAAGTGTTTGGGAAACTCCATTTGAGATAACAAGATTTGTGCACATCATTTTCTATTAATAAAATTACAAACTTTATATGAGTTTGTGTTGTCCAGGAGAGGGCTGGGCAGTACAAGATGCATATTTCTAGGGTAAGTCTGGGACTGAGAATTTGCTGGTGTTGCTCTGCAGTGTAATTCAAGAATGGCTGGCCATACCACTTATACGGTATAGCTAGGAATAATTTACAGGCTGGAAGCTGTGCATGAGCAGACCAGGACTGGTTGCTCTCACAGTGAAGCAGTGTAAAAGGCACTCGAGGTTGGAGAATTGAGGGGACACAGCTGTTCAACAGTCCAGATTGTACCCTGGATAATGTCATAATGAGCTATTATTTTTCCTTTCCTGCTTTTTAGTCCTTCTAACAATAGTGCATTCATATATAATGTTTCTGTTCTTTCCATTAAGGGTCTTGTAACTGATATGTCAAAAGATATGTGTACCAGTGTCTACTTTTAAATATTTACCAACTTTTTTTTTGCAGGGGAAGGGGCAGGGGTGTGTCTCTTTCTGTTTACAGCTGTCTGAATTAAGCCGCTATGAATGTCTATGAGAAAAGTTTACTTAAGTTTAATATTTCAGCAGGATGTTCAAAGCATAGGATTTTTTTTACCGCTGATTTTCTTTAACTAATGTTATATTTAATCTGTTCATTTTAGACTAGGTCCCATTTTCAAGAAGTCCCATTTTCAAAAGTGACTTAGGTGAAAATTTCACCTTATATTCTCAGCTGGTGAAAGTCAGCACTCCTCCATTTCATCCAATAGAGTTATAACAATTTACAGAAATTGAGGATCAAGCCCATTATGGTTTTTGTGGTGTGTGTTTTTTGACAAATTCAGGCAAAAACTATCAGAAATGCAATTATTACAATAAATATTTTATATAGTATTCAATTACTATTGGAATCAATAAAAGGTGAAAAATCTGACAAGACCATATTATACTTCAAACAGCTCTGACATCTCCACAGAAAACTATGCAGTAAACTTGCTCTGAATATAGGAAATACCTGAATTCTCTACATACCGTAGTGAAATTAGATTCTGAACTTCGGTGAAACCATGGTGTAAACAGCTTTAGAAAATGGTAAATCAATATTTGAGAGCTATGTTGTTTATCCCAGCAAGTGCTCAAACCTATTTAGAACTGGAACAACATACCACATCACACATACACACAAACAAAAGCCAATCAGCAAAATTGAATAATTAAAAAGTAACATGTTTTGCATGAATACAGCATGACTCAGCATTGAAATATTCAGAACCAGACAAATTGCATTGAGATTTTACCTGAATCATGCACCACTTTAAAAAATATTGGACAAAGCAGATGCAAATAGTCTGGCAAAAACAAAAACCTACAAGCAATGACTGTTTGGGGGTGAGAGAAACCACTTCTAGAATTTTGCAAACTAAAATTTAGTGGGGAAAGAACTAATGGATACACAGAGTTATGGCTAGAACTGTCATTTATTAACTATTGTTTCACTAATTTCACTTTATTTTATAAATATGACTGTTCCCACGCCTCCCATCCCCTGCATTAACCTCTAAGCTTTAAGGTATGGGGGTATGTATTTCACTGTGTTTCAAATAAAATATTCACAAATATTTTCCCATTATTTGTCCATCTTTAACTATGACACTTATTAAATAAAGGCCCTTAAAAGAGAACAAGTGTTCTGTAGAAATTATTTAAAAAAAAACTTATATCATTTAATAGAAAAGGGGATAGATTTTCTGTGTGTATGTTTTAAACCACCCTATACAGCAAAAATAGGATTCTATGGGAGGATTAAAAAGAAACCACCTTCGAGAAAGTCAGCATTTTTCTATTGTTTTATATAACTTTTTCTTTGGAGGAAACTTGAAAGTCAACGCATTTTCCCCACTTTTAAAGCAGTTCCAACCCTTTTTTGCTCACTTGTAACTTCAAAACGATGAGTAAGAACTTCAGTTTTGTTTCATATACTAATCCTCTGTGAGGACTAACATGAAGGATTACTTACACTACGTTTGACAGCAAAAATATTTTGTTATGAGTAGTTTCCAGCCATCTTTTTAACTTCAGCAAGAGGATTTATGGCATTCCAACCAGTCCAAACCCTTTGATCAAACTGAGGTAACCCACTCAGCTGGCTGCTAACTCTGCTCCCAGTTGCCAGCTGGGAAAAAGGGTAAACAGTGAGGTGGCAAAATTTGCAGATGATACAAAACTACTCAAGATAGTTAAGTTCCAGGCAGACTGCAAAGAGCTACAAAAGGATCTCAAAACTGGGTGACTGGGCAACAAAATGGCAGTTAAAATTCAATGTTGATAAATGCAAAATAATGCGCATGGGAAAACATAATCCCAACTATACATATAAAATTATGCAGTCTAAATTGACTTATCACTCAAGAAAGAGATTTTGGAGTCATTGTGGATAGTTCTCTGAAAACATCCACTCAATATGCAATGTCAGTCAAAAAAGTGAACAGAATGTTGGGAATCATTAAGGGATAGATAAGAAGATAGAAAATATCATATTACCTCTATATAAATCCATGGTATGACCATATCTTGAATACTGTGTGCAGATCTGGTTGGCCCATTTCAAAAAAGATATATTGGAATTGGAAAAGGTTCAGAAAAGGGAAACAAAAATGATTAGGGGTATGGAATGGCTGTTGTATCAGGAGAGATTAAAAAAACTGGGACTTTTTCAGCTTGGAAAAGAGACGACTAAGGGGGGATATGATAGAGGTCTACAAAAATCATGACTAGTGTGGAGTAAGTAAATAAGGAACTGTTATTTACTCCTTCTCATAATACAGGAACTAGGGGTCACCAAATGACATTAATTGAAAGCAGGTTTAAAACAAACAAAAGGAAGCTACAAAGAGTGCTATGGCACCTTATAGACTAACAGATGTATTGGAGCATAAGCTTTCGTGGGTGAATACCCACTTATTCGGATGCATCTGACAAAGCGGGTATTCACCCAAGAAAGCTTATGCTCCAATACGTCTGTTAGTCTATAAGGTGCCACAGGACTCTTTGTAGCTTCTACAGATCCAGACTAACACGGCTACCCCTCTGATACTTGAAACAAAAGGAAGTAGTTCTTCACACAACACATAGGAACTCCTTGCCAGAGGATTCTGTGAGGGCCAAGACTATAACAGGGTTCAAAAAAGAACTAGATAAATTCATGGAGGATAAGTCCATCAATGGCTATTAGCCAGGATGGGCAGCGATGGTGTTTGTAGCCTCTGTTTGCCAGAAGCTGGGAATGAGCAACAGGGAATGGATCTCTTAATGATTACCTGTTCTGTTCATTCCCTCTGGGGCATCTGCCATTGGCCACTGTCAGAGGACAGGATACTGGGCTAGATGGACCTTTGCTGTGACACAGTATGGCCATTCTTAAGCCTCCTCTTCTAACAGGGGACTATATCTGCCTTCCAATGCATGAATTCAAACATAGCTACAGTTTCCTCCTGGTTGAGTTGCCAGACTGCCAGCTGTCTCAGCCTGTCGTCTCTTTTTTCCTATGCACCCCACCTCCATTGTGCTTTCCCAACTTCTCCCTTGCCTATCACCAAACATCTCCCCTTCGCTGCCAGCATTTTTGTTTCCCATGCATTATTGCTCTTGACCAAATTCAGGAATGAATGAGTTCATGCTGCTGCACAGCCACTCTTCCTCTGAGCTCCTGTAGGAGGTAAGCAGAGACTGTGGGAGTTGGGGAATCATGACCGATTGAATGGGAGAGACAAGTGAGGATTTGGCAGGGATACGGCTTGACTGGGGTGTACCTCTGTTGCGCTGTGCTGAAGAATTGGCATTTACAGGGCTCCCCAGGGCAAGGAAGCTGTTGTTGTGCCATGGGGATCCCTATAGGTACCAATGTATTGGGGCAGAGACAGAAGGCTTCCTCACAAACCAAGACAGCCCCAGTCCCTGTGCTAACGTACAGGCTTTAACAACCACCTCTCCTCCATTCACCCAGTGCTCCCTGGAGCAGCTGCATGGGAACACAGAGCAGAGGGTGTACAGAGGGGATGATGGAAAGCAAATGATGTGTGGAGGGATAGGGACAGAAAGGAACACGAGTGTCCTGAGAAAAATCTTTCAGAGCTCCTGGAGGTGTTCAGCAGTCTGGCGGCAAGAAAGATCAGGGGGTGTTGTTTTATGCTTTGATTTAATGCTGCAACATTTAATCAGGATGAGGGAGGCAACTTAGGAGGCAAAAAGGAACAGCTGAATGAAGTATAGCTGGCACGCTGGCTGACTACCTACTGTTTTTTAATATAAACCTTACTGGGGTTAAGATGCTAATGGCCACTAGACTTAGCAGCATGTAAACAAGGCCCTCAGGGAGATCAGAGATTCTTTTATTGCAAAAAGGCCTTTATAAAAGTCATCAGTGAGACTAATGTAGTACCAAACCAGCTGCTCTGGCTTCAGAACACTATAGATCTGCTTATGGGGTGGCTCCCATGATGGATGCAAATAATATTCATTTGACTTCTCCCTCTCCCCTCCGCCCCATGTTTTTACCCCATGAAGAGTCTTCACTGGCAAAGCTGTACATAACAGCTTGGCAGACTTCACACCTCATTAGCAGCAACAGTTACACACCCTCTAGAACATGGCCCCTTTATTCCCTTATTCTCCCCACTCCCTGTTCCTCACAAAACAAAGACAAAAAACCACCAAACATTTTTCTCTATGAAGTCCATGCTGGATTTACACCCTCAAAAATAGCAGTGTGAAGTCAGGGTACCCCCAGCCTCTCAAAACTAGTGTGTGTTCTAGTCTATTTACGTTCCCAGAGAATGAAGTGTTATCCTCTTTCCCTGGAGTTAATTCACTGTTTTTATCTTTTCAAGTATTACACCACAAATACACAAAAATTTGTTTCAAAACTAGGTGATCCTGAATCACTAAAGAGGAGCTGATGGCAACAATACGCGTTAACTGTTGCAATAAAATGAGTTCCTTGATCTGATTACTAGTACACTAAGTTATCTGAACTTCTCTATTTATATAGTTGCTAATTAAATTAATTCAGAAGAGCCCCTTGTATCCTGGGAAAAAGGCAATGGTATCTTGATTGTGCAAGATTAAAATCATGCTAAAGAACAACAAAGCAATACATGAACAGTGTAATAAAATACTGAACCACGCAGCAGCACTTTATTTGCTCAGAAGATAAATAATGTAGTGTATTCTAAAAGTAGAAGCAACAAAGGGTCCTGTGGCACCTTATAGACTAACAGAGGTAAGGTGCCACAGGACCCTTGGTCGCTTCTACAGATCCAGACTAACACGGCTACCCCTCTGATACTTCTAAAAGTACAACATCAAAAATTGAAGTTTTCTTAAATACAGGAGTACACAGAGAGAGCTGGGATTCCAACTGCTATGGGATTTCAATGGCATTTGGGCACCTAACTCCCTTAGACTTATTTGAATAAATGTTAAATGTAACATATACCCTGTTACTGGAAACGACATCATACCTATGCATGCATCAAGTTTCAAGTTCTTGAGTTCTAACAATACTAAATTAGAGGGATCCAGAGGAACTTAAAACCAATTAAAAGTTCATCATTTTTAAAGGTGTATTTTAGAATGCTTCTACATTTAATATCAAATAAAATCACTGTAACCTTTTAAAAAACATTCATTTCATCCCCCTTAGAAACTCATGTGTATTCAGGGATACAATAGTTTTTATCATCAAGAATAGTAGAATAAATTCCTCCCTTTATCACAGTTGTTAACAGTAGCCTAACTTAGAACTGGGAATAGTGTCCCCTGAAGAACTTGGCTAAAAAGAGAATATTGTACAGCTCTCACAACAGTTAGCTATGAGGAGTGGGAAGCTGAAAATCTTCCCTAACAAGAGTAATACTGACCCAAAGGGTAGAATTAAGGATAGTCAAGTATAGTTACTATGTATTTTTTAAGTTACTGTGAATTAAATAAAGGCATAATGTTTATTTAAAATACATATTTGTTTTTATCCCTCTCTCTTACCCTTTACATATTGATTGTCTAACTGGACCAGGATCCTATAAGTTAATTAGGCTCAGTATAAATATGGAGGTCCAAAGACTTGCACACACACCTAGGTTTACACTTTGCAAATAATCTCACTGAAGTCAATAGAGCCACTCACAATGTAGAAAATTAAGTTTATGCTCAAGCCTTGGCAAGATAAGGGTTTTAGACTTTTATGCTCTCTGGGACTAACATTAGGCCTCCTATGTGTTTGTGCATTATGTACAGGAATGACACCCTGACCCCAGTCATAAAACCTTTGGCTGCTATAGTAATTTCATTAATCATGTAAGTTTTATTCTTCGTGTCTCAGTTTATTCACACATGAAATGACTAACAGCCACCTCCACGCCAAGGTTTTAGGAGTCCTAATGACTGTAAAACTATTTGAGATAGTTTTATAAAAAGGAGACACAAAACACATATATTATCATCATTATGAGAAAAGCAGCACCATAAAACAATAAATAAGATAGGACACAAGAACTTGAATTACTATTTGGTTGAGAAGCTAGGCATGCAAGTGAATATGAGTAGCTGTTGCAGATTAAAAGTGTGCCTAGAACCAGTCGATTTTTTTAAAAAGAAGCAAAGCAAAACAAATGAATTTATCAAGCATATTGCAGTCACTCTTATGGTAAACGGGTGTTTCTTTATATCCCTCTCTTTTTAAAAAAAAAAAACAAAAAAAACTTCTGCTTGAGCTCTGTTTCCCCACCCCATCTTTGGGAAGGAGGGGAAAAAAATAATTTATATTTTGCTGTGGGAGTTTGAAGTACCTATATGTAATTCACTATTGATGGCACTTAATACTCCTTCTTTCTCTCGCTCTTTGTTCTTCCAAATCACTGTAGCATTGTCTTTCTAGCTCTTCCCCGGAAAAAAGGAAAACCATTTGTATTTTACCCTTACACATACAGGTTACTTACATTATGAACCTTGAGGAAAAAACTGCAGTACCTTCCTCCTCCTTTCCTGAGCCTCAGAACGTATGAAACACTTTTTCCCCATTAGCCACACCCTTCCCAACACACTGGCCAGCACAGCTGCAGCTAATTTGAAGACTCACAGATGCAGCAATAAGCACTCAACAGCAACTAACAGATTGTGGCTAATTTTGCTGTAAGAAATACCTGAAATTCTTAATATGGTGTTTGATTCGGGTAGATGGATTCAGGCAGGCAAGACAGTATACGAAAAGGCTTTAGCATAGCCAGAGGGACCAATATCCTAGGAAAAAGGTTTACTTGCCCCCAGTTACTCTTGTTCTCTGAATATACGACCTTCACAGACCTGAGCGAGTAGTCATTCTAGCAGACCACTGACTGAATCATTACTCTACCGAAACTAGCATCAGCTTGATGCAGTGTCAAAAGAATAGAGACTTGTGAAGCTAGCAGCCCTACAGCATTCAAATAAAGGGACAACATTGGATACAAGTCCTTCCAGCTGCCATCCCCTTAGCTGAGTGTAATACAATATGGTCCCCAAACATACAGTATGTGGTTGCAATGTCTGTCACAGTAGCATTGTCACATCAGCAAAAAATATTAACATGTTGGAAGATGTTTATTCCAACTTAAAGGAATAAAATGGCTTCAAACATGGGATGGGAGACATATTTTAAAATAGCTTTATGAAAAAAAATTAATGGGGAAGAGGGAATTGCAGTGTGCTCCCATAGCTATTCTGTTGATGTTACTGAGCAAATATAGCTTCTTGAGTTGTTTTTGTTTCATAAAAATCATGATACTCTTGAGTGTTGGCAAGGAAAAATCAGGTAATGAGAATGCAGTGAACATGCCTTTCATCAGCTGAAAATCTTTAATTGTAATTGCGGCATGTAATGGCGTAATTAGTTGTCTAAGTGACAAGATAGGCTTGAATCTATCCAACTGTTTTGCAAAAAGACCATTAAGTTTCCAGAAACCTTTCTCTAGTCTACCTGAGTGACAGTCAAAGATGGAATGGAGGGGGGGTTAACCCCATGAGCGTCTACAGTAAGTGATATGTAATCTGTATGACACAAAGTCCCCTGAAAAGCTCTATGAACACATGGTTAAAGCTATGGAGACTCTTAGGAGAAAATTCTGCTGTTGGAAATATGGACAGTGTTCACTAAAGTCAGTAAAATTGGCATCAAACTGGGGAGGGCAAGGGTTTCCAGGGAAAGCAGAAAAGTGATGATAGCCTGCAAAGTGGTGGCTATTACCTCCAAGTGGTGGGCACTACCCTCACCAAAAGGGCCTAAGAGGGTGGGAAACACTACTGCCCAATTTCATGTTGTGACTTTTTTGTGGGCACAGCAGCCTCGGTGTTTGATTTGCTACACATTCTCCTCTTCTGCCTCTTGCTACCTCCTATGTTTGATTTTAGCATGCTACTTTATTAACCACTACGTGGTGTTTCAGATTACACCTCATAATGCACAGCACAATGGCATGTTAAATTTAAACAGGTGGTAACAGACGGCAGCCATGTCCAGCACTTCCCCCTACTCTTCATCTTCTGTGCCTGCTGGGCCCACTCTTCTCCAGCAGTGCTCTCCCATAGATTTCCATTGAGCAATGAGCCAGGACTCAGATCCACAGATCAATGCAATATGTGTTTAAGCTGCTGCTGCTTTGAAGACTTAAGAGATGCTGCTCCTGGGAAATTTCCCTGTAGACCAGTCTGGACTTGAGAAACAGATGTCAATATGTCATTCATGTATATGAAAGGATAGGCTTTGGCCCACAGATTATGTTGGCACTGACCAAAAATGTATATTATTAATATTTATACCTCATGACCAAAAAATTGATGCTCTGAATAAATTCTGACTGTGGGAAGTTCTGAGGAGTCATGCTCCTGTGGGTTTTTGTTTTCTAATGGAATTTACAGAACACAGTTACATTTTTTTTCAAAAAAAGGAACAGTACATCTGTAGGAAAATGTTTAAGCAGAGCGTCACTTTGTCTTAGCTTGATGTAGTGCTAAATCTAAAGGCAGAGTTTTAATTACTAAACTAGATTTGACTGGTAACTCCAGTGCTGTTCTGAAAACATCTCTTCATATCGTATCAATAGCCCCAGAGATAATCTTTTAGACTGTGTGGATTACAGCAGGGAAAAAAGTGGATTTTCCTTATAAGAGAAAAACAAATGCTGTAAAGAACGTCAAGTGACGATAAATTCAGAATGCACAGTCTTTTCCTATCCTGCTCTCTCTTCTCACAAGCTGAAAATCATTCTTGTCCCTCAATATATTTGGGCAGGTATTCCATAAGGGAACAGCCCTGCAGCCCAATAAAGTTGCTCTCTTATTCAACTGTGAAGAGCTAAGATTCCTAAGAAGTCTTAGGAAACCCTTTTTAGGTTCTTTTATAATGTCACCCCCAATGGAATTTCTCCCTGCCTATTTGTACAAGATCTTTTTTTAAATCTCCAAGTCATATTTATACACATTATTTTTCAAATATACACCTTTTTAAAAGTGGGCCTTTTATTTTGGCACAGTTTTTCTTTACCACACAATGCTACAAAGTGTCTCTGAGGAGAAGACAGTTCAGTGTTCTAAAGTAACTATTACTTTTGTGTAAATGCTACTGTAACAACTCCTTAGTAATTGTGCCAAAGTCATTAATTTTAACAGGCACATTTGTATATCACAAGGAAATGATTTTCAAAGCTTTCCAAGATTTTTTTTTCTTCCTCTAGAATAGATTTAGACATTTCTTTTTAAGCTACCAATCTGGGTACTGAATATCATTAGGGATAATTACACTTTATTTCTATGTATGTTTGGAAAGATTTATAGTACTGTTTTGAAACCCTTCACCTCACTAGCTAAGTGCTAATTGTTTCATTGCTTTACAATCACACGTGGACAAGGGGGTTTGTTTGAGTCTGTGTTAACTATCACATTTCACTGCTTATCCCTTGGAAGTGTCAGAGTAAAAATATTATTTAAACCTTTTAAGGAAGACTGGGGAATTTCTGTGTCAAAGACCTTTGATGAAGAGGGAATGTAATGATTGCACTAGTATTTTAAATGTAAGTCCCAATTCCTAACTAAAGGAAACAAGTCTAAGTTTCTGTGTCAGGATTCTAGAGGGATCACTTTTACATGTCACTCTTCCCAAGCAAAGCTTATTCTGTGTAAAATAAGTATATCCGTCAACCTTTCAAAAAGTGAAGGCCTCAACATGTGTAAATCATTGTAGCTGAATGAAGGCAATGGAGCTATAACACTTTACACCAATTGCACATCTGGCTTCAAAAGTTTCTAACTTATATTCAAAGAAGTTCAAGTAGGGGCTGAATGTCTCACCCTTATCTTTTCAAAGTTGGAAACATTTGTGGGTTGGTTTACTTTGCTAAAAAATATTTAAACAATAAATTCAAAATGTGTATAAAGTAAACTTCCCATACATTTAAAAATACTGTTTCATTTCCCCTTTCTTTCCCTTTTCTCTTGCTGTTATCTACTTTTCCTTCTAGATCTTGATGCTTAGTCTTTATCAGTGCCATAATGTCTGGAGTGACTCACGACCATGAGTGCCAATCTCAGGGCAGACTGTCAAGAAGCAGGGCACAAACCCCAAACGTGTTGTATGTTTTATAATTAGATTTCACCAACCCAGTAACAAATGCGAACTCTGAAAGCACTATAACAGTCTTATCACAGAGTCACAGACAGTCCCTTTGGCATTCTAGTCCATCTTGCCACCTAGGCAATCTGGACTTAGTGATGGTTACTATATACCAAAGATCATAAAATATTCAGGTTGCTCCCAGTCCCTAGGTCAGTTTGAATCTTAGATCTCACATTAAAGACAACACTTGTAGACAATCCTATAGTAAATTATCTAAGGATTTATTAACTAAAAAAAGAAATGAGAGAGTTATTACAAGGTTAAAGCAGGCAAACATATATACACAAAAGAGTTAGAGTCTATGGTTTTAAAAGGTGACGGAGCTGTAGTAATCTGTCAGCTCTGAATGTGTTTTAGGGCTAACTCATGTTGACCCTGGGGGTCTCTGCTTTTTCACAGCTCCAGCCTTGTGAGAGTCCAAACAGCAAGAGAGATGAGAAAATTTCTCATCAGCTATTTTTATTTCCTTCTTCCAGAATTCAAGCTGATGAGATAAGCCCTTTTGCACATACAATGGACAGGAAAAACTGTATCATCTGCATACTGCTGGCACTTGAGTCCATATCATCTGACCAGTTCACATAGTGACTGCATGTAGATATTGAAAAAGACCAGAGAGACCAGAACTCCACAGCTAAGGGGTCTAATGGTGAAGTGCCATTTCCCCATCACTACTCATTGGGTACATGCCTCCAGGAAGAATACAGCCATTTTAGTGCATTATCTTGGACCCCTGCTACCTCTTTCTGGTGGCAAAGCAGTATCTGATGTCCACAGTGTCCACAGAGATGAGAGAGGTCCAGGAGCATGAGACTGGATGTTTGTTTTCTATCCACTGACAGGAAGTGGTCATATATCAGTGTCACTATGGTGAGTATGGTTCCATGTCCTGGCCTGAATCCAGATTATGTCAGGTCTAGAATGTCAGCTTGAGTTAGTTGGCCTTTTGCTAGCTTCTCTATAAGCTTGCTCAGGAATGGGTGACAGTGGGTGATAGTTGACTTGAACTGAAATGTCCTGGCTAGATCAGTTAAAATATATTTAATTGATGAACTCCTGCCTATGGTCTGGTTCATGGGGAGTGGGAGGGAAGGATTTGTTATTGCTGGATGTATTTAATAATGTCCTGAATATATCTACACAAAATTTTTGCTAATTGACATCACAGACGCATTTTTAATCAGCCATATTTAGTTAGTCTCCTTGAGAGAAGTGATTTTTCCCTTCATCCATATTAAGTGCCCAGTATGTGCAGAGGCAGAAGTTGTCTCTCTTCAAAGTAGAACAGGGGTAAGCACTAGAGGATTTATGGAAACAGAGTGGTCCTTGATGGTGAGGCCCTGAAGGACTGAAGATCAGCAAGAGTAGGCCAGTTGGCTTTCCAGGAAAGGGAAAAACATGTTTCACCTTGAAACACTAGACACAAAAGGGTGCTGAGGCCTTGGACCTCACCTGTAAAGAAGCCAAAAGATAGGAGAGCAACTTTGAGACCAGTGATCTGACAGGGATAGGGGAAGTTGGGTGGAAGGGTAGAAATATGTTGATGGAAGTAGACCCATCGATATTCAGAATGGATAATAAGCATATTGAAGTGTCTAAATATGAATATCAAACATTAATTTGCATACAACTACTGGCTTGTTTATCCATCACTAGCATTCAGTAGATCTATCTGGGCTTAATTCAATTTCCATTTTAGCTTTGCAGGTCATCGTTAGTGTTTCCATTTTATGTGTACACTAGTCTTTCAGGCAATCCAGACTGGTTTCTTATGGAACTTAAAATTTCCATTCTGATATGTTCATTCTTGTGGAAAAGTGCTATATTCCTTCATAATTAATGTAATGGCTTTGACTAACCACAAACAAAATCATGTTAACTGCCTTTGTCCCATTCAAATTCATGTTAACCATTCTTTTTACAGACACGGTCAAGTTTTATTTCCATGTATAAAAAAAAAATCTAATATTTTGTGTGTAATTTTCCCCACTTTTCTTATGGGAAAGGGAAAAAAAAGAAATGCATAGTTATTGAATAATTCTCAGCTACAATTAATTACATTTTATGAGCAACTAATCCTGCACATCTGTCTGTTACACTTCATAATCACAGTTGATATTTCATAATACAATAGAGTATTTATGCATTCTCAAGCTCACAGTGACGTATAATTCTTATTATTACCAATGATTGCTCATTTTCTCCCATGTAAAATTGCAAAAGGATAATATGGATTAGGATAAAAGATTAAATCTAATGATGTTTTAGATGACTACAGGAGAGATGAAAATCAACATCCAGATCTTAGGCTAGTGAAATGAGAAACATGCTTTATGAAGAATAGATTCACACCATTAGAGAACAATATTTGTTAGATCACTGGCTTGATTAAGTAACTTAGGGGTCCAGGCAAAACATGTCTTTGATTGCTGGAATATTGGTTCTTACCTTTCAGAATGGTCTACATTATCTAATCTAGGAGAAGTACTATTAAAAGTGCAGCAGACTTATTTCTCCAGGATCCCAATTAAGGAAAATGTTCTCTTCAGGATAGACATTAAGCATGTGAAAAATAAATATAACAAAATTCTATTTTAAAATCCTAGATTATGAATAAACTACAACCAGATAATGGCCTTGCATGTGGCAAGCTGTGATCACTGCTACTGACTGGCTAAGAGTTGTAAACATCCTATTATAGTGGTTACCCTATTTGCTCACACCACCTACCCTAGCCCACTTTGTCTCATGCACCTGTTATGTCTTGTCTTTTACACTGTAAGCTCTTTGGGGGCAGAGATTGTCATTTATGATTTTATGTACAGTGCCTAGCAACAATGGGGCCCACCCATGCTGTGGCCTTTACACGCTACTGCAGACAAAACATTAATAAAATAATAATAAATAATAATAATAATAACAACAACAACAATAATAGAATTTTAAGGGTGCCAGTTAAGCACTCAGAAGCCAGGACTGCTAAAGTTATGGATGAGCGTCCATATTTAACTTTAGCATTTCCTGATTTTTGAGTGCTTAACTACACAACCTTAAAGTTAAATGGAATATATCTATGTTTATGACCACTTACTTCTTTGTGTGCCTAGAAAGCATACTTTAGAAGCTGTTTTGCTAACACTATCCTGTCTGCAACACCAATGCAACTCAAAATGTGAATAACAACATGCATGCAAAGCTAGGTTTTCTTTTTGAAATAATGTATTGTAATTACACAGGACACAAGATTATACACAAGCACAGCACTTATGTAACTACCTTGTCACTCTGCTCACTTGATGAGTTTGAAATGAAGGGTTTTATTCTCTTGGTGCATGCATATGGCTACCTCCATACATCAAGAAAATATGCCCTTAAATGTAACTCAAATGGCAAAAAAAAGTTACACATGGTAAGTGGAGGGCAGATATAGGCCCCTTACAATAGACTCTGTAATATATATTTTTCCACCAGACTCCCTTTTTAGTTTATTCTTTTAATCAGTCTTTTCATCTAGTGGCAATTACTTGCTTTCATGGCAGCTATAAAATTAACGCTGAGGGTGGTATATATTTACTGGCTATCTTGTTCCACTTAGATTCCATTTACTTTTGACTCTCCCTTCATCATGCAGAGTGCACTCATTTATGTTTGAAAAGCATATGCCTCATGAAATAGTTCTTCAATACTACCTGGTTTTCTGCTCCAATGTTTATAAAAATGTGGGCTTTATTACAAGGATATATTTCTTTAACGTGAAAATGGCCTATTGGAATAAGATTTGGGATGTCATTGATTTCAATGGAAGAAGGTTTGGGCCCACTATCTTATCTCAACACCTAGTGTGCTTCCTGGCCTCTGCTCTTTGCGGAACTCTAGAGTATATATACATGAGCCCTCAGTGCAGAAATTAATTTCTATTTCAGTGAGAACTTGCACAATCCTCCTTGGTGCGAGTACAAGTACATCCTTCTGTGCCTTTTTCTAGAGTGAATGAGAGGGATGCAGAGGGCCATTGCTGGCACATGATGGCTATGACCACGATGGCCATGATACGCCATCATGTGCCAGCAATGCCCCTTTGCTAGGTACATCGGCCAAACTGGACAGTCCTTACGCAAAAGGATAAATGGACACAAATCAGATATTAGGAATGGCAATATACAAAAACCTGTAGGAGAACGCTTCAATCTCCCTGGAAACACAATAGCAGATTTAAAGGTAGCCATCCTGCAGCAAAAAAACTTCAGGACCAGACTTCAAAGAGAGACTGCTGAGCTTAATTTCATTTGCAAATTTGACACCATCACCTCAGGATTAAACAAAGACTATGAATGGATAGCCAACTACAAAAGCAGTTTCTCCTCCCTTGGTGTTCACACCTCAACTGCTAGAAGAGGGCCTCACCCTCCCTGATTGAACTAACCTCGTTATCTCTAGCCTGACTCTTCCCTGCATATTTATACCTGCCTCTGGACATTTCCACTGCATGCATCCAACAAAGTGGGTATTCACCCACGAAATCTTATGCTCCAATACCTATGTTAGTCTATAAGGTGCCACAGGACCCTTTGTCGCGTCTACAGATCCAGACTAACACGGCTACCCCTCTGATACATAATGGTTAAAGTATGCAAAGTTTCCACAGACACTTCTCTACCTACCCCATAGATAAATAGGAGTCTTTAGTCCCCAAGGCTGTCAAAATGGCAATTTCATCAATATTAAATTCCTGCAATTTTTTTGTTTTAACCTTGTCCTCAGCTGAACGTCCTACTGGCAGCAGTGGAGACTTTTATTCTAGTGACCAAAAGGAAGAGTCACTCACATAACCTTATCTACTGTGATCAAGTACAGGCAAACAAGGGCAGAAACACTTCAGCAAATTTCTCTGTGCTCATACCATTTTGCCTCACTTAGCAAGTAGAGGGCTGCATTCTGTACCAGCTGTAGATTTTCCTTGCCAACAAGCATCTTTACCCATTTTATCTGAGCGTGGTTGCAACCAATAGGCTTTCATGTAGATCTTTGTCTTGGTCAGAGACTGGGACAGTAGAAGACAGTACACATAATGATGACACAGTTCGATGACAAAAACTAACAGGCCTAGTAATTCTTTCATGCCATTGAATCATGGAAGTAAATGCATGACTATGCAGTTGGTGTCGGTGAGAGCGCTTTGGCTTCTTCAACAACAAGCTGATCCAGGAAAGAGGATTACTGCCCGGGATGCGATCCATCAATCAAATACATCCTTGAACATTGTCTGTCTAACCTGATAAGGAGAGCTTTAAGCTAGGTCTCATGCAGGATGGTGACAAAAATCTGTCTAATAGGCATATAGGCTCAAGTTACGAAGACAAGGGAAAGGGGCTAGTTTCTGGAGACGGGACTAGAAACCACAACTGCATTAAAAAAGGCTAGAAGAAAAGCAACAGAACAGTCAGCAAAATATATTTGATGCCTGTAGACAAAAGCAAGATGTAGGGGAAACAAGCAGGATGAACTGGAAATCATGGTATATTAGGAAAATGATGACTTAATTGTTTTTGAATGCAGTTTTTTTGTTCATAATTCTACATTTGTAAGTTCAACTTTCATGATAAAGAGATTGCACTACAGTACTTGTAATGGGGGAATTGAAAAATACTATTTCTTTTGTTTTTACAGTGCAAATATTTGTAATAAAAAATAAATATAAAGTGAGCACTAGCACTGTACACTTTGTATTCTGTGTTGTAATTGAAATCAATATATTTTAAAATGTTGAAAACATTCAAAATATTTAAATAAATGGTATTCTATTATTAACAGTGCGATTAATTGAGCGATTAACTTTTTAATCACTTGACAGGCCTATTTGAATGTATTCAGGTGCAATTTATACAGATCCTGTCTTTTCTCTATTATTGTCTGCTGTATCATATTTGAAAATACCTCTCTAGATGCATCACTTACCTGCAGGAAATATAATGTTTTATTAAATCACATTGTATCACATTGCATATTTGAGTTAATACAACTGCAATATGAAAACATTTATTAAACAATATTTATTTTGATTCTGGAGATTTTCCAGATGTGTGATACAGCAGATTAAAATGCAGTATTAAATGATTGATTGCTATTATTGTGACAAAATTAAAACATATTTCAGATCAGAATGATCATAAGCCCATTTGTCACTGTTTTTCTGCAATAATTCCTAATGTTAGGAACTTGCAGATCCACTAATTTATAAAGGAAAAGGAACATATATGCAAATATTCCATAGTATTAGCCCCGCAGAAAGTCATTTATGTTCCATACATATTTTGAGTTAAGTTCTCATTTTATTTTTTGGAAAGTCTAAGTCTTGAATGAAGTCACTTGTCTCTTATTGCATCTATTTCTCCTAGCTGGAAAGAAAAAAAGTAACATGGGTTCTGTTTTCTGTCTTCACATCAAAAGGGGTGTTAGTTGGAGTACCTTGGAAGATGGTTATAGTAATATATGGGAAGAGAAGTATTCAGTGACCAATCATTTTTAAGTCTTTATAGGTATCTGGAAAAAAAACTAGAAGCTGCTGTAGGCCATTCAGCTAAATAAAATGTAGATCACAGAACATAAGTCAAAGCTACAACATAGCTAATTACAGAGGAAATAGTCCGATCCATTGTAAAACAGCATAGGACTATAGTATTGCAGTCCAGTTATTTTTGTGACTACCTCCTTTGTCTCCAATCCTCATCATGTTTGCTACGTTCAGCAGGCTGATGAAGCCCAGGTGTGAACTTGCAGTGATTAGAGAGTAGAAGACTCATGGCAACTGCTCACCATGAAAACTGGAAGCATTTCACTTACTCTGTCCTCTCTCTCTCTGTCTGCTATTTATTTATTTGGCATTTGCGTATTCGCCGAGCCAAGCGATAGCATTCTTAGTGGCCAAGCAGAACTCCTGGAACTGTAGCTTGGATTGTCTTGAAGACCCCAACATTTCTGGTTGGCTGCACAGAGGCCTTGCTCAGTCCAGAACTTGTTAACAAGAGCCCACTGATGATGTGGCAAATCAAAGCTGGGCAGGTGACCAGTCCGGTCCATAATGAGGAACTTACTGGTGGTTGGTGTTAAGCATCAGTCTTCTCACCACAGGGACTCCACTGTGACATCCTGGCATGGCAGCCTCAACCACAGTGGGTGTCATGATGAAAGATGTGTAACTGGTGGGCTAAAAATGTCATTTAACAAGTGCAAGTTTCGGTTGGCATGTACCTTCTCAAGCAGCTTGCCAGCTGCAATATCCCTCCTGACATAAGGGGGAGCAATGTGGCTCAGAACTGGAAGCCATGGAAGGTGAGTCAATCAGAGAGTTCCTGTGATGATGTGCATTGTTGAGTTGCAAGTCAACAAGTTTGGTGTGTGCCAACCGACTCCATACTGGCACACAGTACTCTGCTATTGAGTACAAGATGGCAAGGGCTGAGGTCCTTAAGGTTGGAGCATCCGCTCCCAATAAAGAACCTGCCAATTTTATGAGAAGGTTGTTTCTTGTCTTGACCTTTGCTACTATCTTGCTCAGGTGCTTTTATATGTCAGTGTTCGATGGAAGTTAACGTTTGTAGTTACCTTGTCCTATATCATCTCCCTGCCACTCATTTGTTTTTTCCATCTGTTGAGTGTATCTTAAGTCAAGATTCCCCACTCTTTGGGACAAATACCATCTTTTAACCTCATATCCTAACAGCACTTAGTACAATGGGGTCCCAATCCCCAATTGGGACCTCTAAGTGTTTCTGTAGTCGATATTAATATTAATAAATTATGAAACTCAAAGAAGTAGCCAAGTCCAACATTTTCAGCATGCTGCAAGATACCCCTGTTTAAACAAGCATTTCCACAAACATCCATGTAAAACACCAAATACATTAACAGTTAACCATCCATTCCAGATCACTGGAAGAAACCAGCTACAAAAAGGAGTGGGGGGGAGAAATCTTTCCATTACAGTGGTGGCCAAATTTACTGATATTCCGAGCTGCATAGGATAACCTACGGAAGTTCGCGAGCCGGGCATGGACCTTCAACCCCGGGGTGGGGGGAAGTCTTGGGGCTTCAGCCCTGCAGGCAGCATTTGCCGGGGCTGAAGCCCCACCACCTTACAGCAGGGCAGAAGCCCCAAGCTCCCTCCTCTCCCACAGTCTGGTAGGTGGAGAATGGTGGGAGGGTCAAGACACACTGTAACTGTAAAAGAGCCACATGTGGCTTGCGAGTCATGGTTTGGCCACCCCTGTTCTATTGGGACAGACTGAAAAAAAAATACTTTCCCCTTTGTCCTGGGCAAGTAACTTTGTTTGGATAGGCAAGTAACATAATTTAATTCCCATCAATAACCAAGACAAAGGGCAGGAAAGAAGATTTCAGGCAAATTTTTAAAAAGCGCCTAAGTGTCATGGAATAACAATGGGACTTAGGCGATTTTGAAATATTTACCCTTTGTGCCTGGGTTGTTATATTTTCCTGACAATTTTGAAACCCTGTTCAAGAGGTAACAGAATTATCTTTTAATTGTGCAGGGTATTAGGTACTGCAGAGACAGGCACTATAGAAATATATATATGTATATAAATATAAACATTAAGCAGAAATCTAACTATAATAATAAAAAATACATTTGTGTTACAGAGTTTTGGTGACCAGAGACAATTATAAATATCTACAGAAGTGAGAAATGATGGATTCTAGCACAAAATATTACATTTTAACAATCCAGCATTCATTTACCTTAGAGAAATCCAAGATAGTGATCTTACTCTTCTGGGATAGTACTGCACCTTGATCTAAACAAATGTGTTCCTCTTTGATATTAATAGATAGAGATTTCTTTCTCTCTCCTTCTTCTTCTCCCCACCTCCTTCCCTTCAGCATGGTCTGTGCTTAGGGTTGTGCTAGTTTTGATGAGGTATTAAATATGGATGCATGGTGACTGTAGGCATAAAGACAAATTATTCTCCACTTCCTATCCCCTTTCTCAAAAGCCATGAAAACTATTAGCAATTTGAATAGAAGGCTTATTTGAATGGTGTTTAGCTAATTGGTATTATATATATACACTTTTTTATTTTAGCTTTGATGTAGCCAGAATATTATAGACCTCACTTAGAACATGATGAAAGTAAGGTTAGGGATGCAAAATTGAAATCTCTCAAGGCCACTGTCTTGGATCAAAGACTGCATCTGAAAATAATGTACTAGGGTTCTGATAATTCACTCATGAAGGAACAGGTTTTTAATGCAACTATAGGCTACATTATAGCTGATTACTTGGTAATATCATCATGTAAGCAGGGAGGTTCCAATTCTGAACTTTTTTAATTACCTTATTTTCTCTAATTTCACCAATTTTACAGATAAAATGGTGCTGCAGAAGTATACAGCAGCATGTGTAATTTTAAGTAGGTCACTATTCATTGTTCAATTCAATGTAAAGAGAGTTATTAGGTTTCATGTATTTTTACTTTGACAAATTTTGCTTAGAGCAAAGCAGCAGCAGTAAAATATTATACTTTTAAATCCTTCTGTACTGGGCACAAGCAATGCAAAAAGAAGAGAGATACTGAACACATTAACCTACACATAAAAGAATTGTCAGAGGAACTGACCAACGGTTTAGTGCTTGTTTCTGACAGTGGCCAATTTCAGATATTTCATAGAAAGATGCAGCCATGAACTCCTCATAAAGCACCCACTTGTGAATTGCTATTATGGGGGGAAATTTCTTCCTCACCCCAACAGCTGATTAGCTTGTGCCTTGAGACAAGAAGATTGTAATTTAAACCTAGTTAATTTAACTGTAGATGATATCCTTGTTAATGTAAATGGCTAATCCTCTTTTGAATATGAACTGTGTATTTTAACACTATGCTGTGGTAAGGAGCCCCACAGGTTAATTATTTGTTATATAACATAGATTTCTTTTGTCTGTTTTAAACGTGGCACCTTTTAATATAAGTGAATATCCTCTTCTCCCTGTACTGTTAGAAAGGGTATAAATAAATATGCCTGATTATAATTCAAGGCTGATTCAGAACACACTCTTGCAGCCAGGTGTGGTGTTGCAGGTGGGTCCTTATTTGATTTTCCTCTCATTCAGGGTATCAACAAGTCACAACAGACTGTTAGATGATAAAGAGCACCTCCTTGTGGAGGGTCTCATTTATTAACAGAAAAGCCAAAGAAAATCAAAAAATGTCCACCCCCACATCTCAGGGGGGAACTGGGCCATTCTTAATCCATCTGTCCCTCCATGAGTCCATGCGCTTCCTAGGAGTTCTCTCAGTACCAGTCTCTGCCCTTGGTGTTAGGCCACTTGCCCCTACCTGAGTAAGTTCCTCCTCTGGAGTCCAGGGAGGTCTATCCACCATAAGTCATCACCAGGGAGAGTAGATAATCCTTGCCAGGCTGGGTTTCTTGCCAATGTCTGGGAAATCTCTCTTGGATGCATGCTGACTGCAGCCCTCCATCAAAGAGACTCCCCTCTCTAGAAGTACCTCTTATAGGCTCTGCATTCTGGTGGGTTCCATCTAGACTACCTGCGCTCATCCCTCTGACTCAAGCTCCTCCCCACAGAAGTTTCCTGTCTCCATTTGGAGTTCCTCTGTAACTGAACTTGGGTAATATTTGTTAGGTTTGGGTGTTCATAAATCAGTCACCTGGGACAACCAATTGCCCCCATGTGGGACCTTCATAAGGCAGTCATAAGCAGATTGGATCCTAATTCCCCATAAAGGGCAGCGGCCCTATCACAGGCCTTCACTATCCTACTCATTGTGATGCTGGCAGGCCAGGTGCCAGCTCATACCAAGGCCCCAATGCCTCACTGAACACTGACATATGCACTGCTGGAAACCAGACTGGCTTAACTGTGTGCTAGTATTGTTAAAATAGGTATTAGATTTATAAAAATGTGTTTAGACTTTATGAAATGCTTGTGAGCTCCTGTATGTAGTAATCTCACTGATAGTATCTTTATCCCACGTTATAAGGTAATATTTAAGTGTTTGCTCTGTAACTATATAACCATTTGATCTAATACTATAAATCCCCACTGTCAGAAGAGAAGCATTACTAAGTGTGAAGTACTAGTTTACCACAAGAGGTGTCATCGCCTGTCCAAAAAAATAAGACCCATATACACCAGACAAGCCATTATGGAACATCAGTGGACAAAAGACTTTGTTGATTGCTCCCGCCTCAGGCATGAAGTGGAGACGAGCAAGTATTCGTCCCATCATCTTGGGGGGAAGGGAATAAAAATCCTTGTCAAGAAGAAATTGTTTGTTAGTTCTATGCTGCTTGAACTCTGAGGGGCAAATATTTCTAACCATAAGCAAGAGTTCCCTAGTTCTTGGCCTAGGTTGGCTCTTAAGGACATATAGAGCTTGAACATTACAGCAGATTCTATTACTTTTTGGAACCTAAGACTATAACTCATAAGTGTATGTTTAGGTGCTTTAACCTTGTAAATAACTAATTTATGTTCTTAGTTAATACATCTTCAGATAATTTATTATAAGATTGGCTACAAGCGATGCCTTTGGTGAGACATCCAGGGTGTAACTGACCTGGGGTAAGTGACAGGTCCTTTGGGACTAGGAGTAACCTAAATATTGTGATTTTTGGCATAAGGGACTATCTATCACAAAAGCAAGCTTGCCTGGGTGGCAATATAGACTGGAGTACCCAAGAGGACTGTTAGGGCTGATGCCCCACTCTGGCACTCTGAGTGCAGAAGATGGGGGCCCACAAGGATTCTAAAAATTAATACTGGCAACTCCAGGCTTGTATTAAACTCCCAAGGTTATAGCTTCTCTCTGACATGGATGGGTAGATGCTGCCACCACCCAAGTGCAAAAACCCCTTTGAGAACCCAGGAAGGTGCACTTGGGAATTCCTTCCTGTGCTGTACTCTCAAGCCCTTTCAACCCCCATCTGGGGATGAGCTGAGAAAGAAAACAAAGGAAATCATCTGTTGCCACCAGCACAAACCTTTTAGGATACAAAAATCCAATCCTGTTCTTTAAAAAAGGTAAATTTTATAAAAAACAAAAAGAAAGAAAATACATGTGAAACTCAGACTATTGCTAGATTTTAAAAAAGCAAATACAATAATTAAGCATTAAGAATGGTTTTCTTGAGGGCCAGTTTAAAGGTTACAAGCAAAACAAAAGCACCTGGGGTTAGCACAGAGGAGTCCACAAGCTATAAAGAAATAAAAGAGATAAATCTAATCATGTCTTCCTAGACATTTCCTGATCTACTTACGTATCTGGGGCGCCAAATGAATAGTTTCTAGGTATGATCTGATGATTTTTCATACCTCGCTCAAGCTCTTACAACATAGTTCCAGCCCTGTCTCTGCTCTCCAGGAGAACAACATAGACAGTCAAAGGGGAAATTTTTCCCAATTTTAAAAAGTTCTAGCCTTCCCATTGGCTCTTTTGGTCAGGTGCCCACTCCCTTCCTTCTACCTATGGACTTTTTAACCCTTTACAGGTAAAGCAAGTAGAGAACAGCCACTAACAGGGATTTTATAGCTAACTGGCTGGCTGGGTGTCCATAAAAGGGAGCTACCTCCTGCCCCTTTGTTTATCACAGGGACTGTCTGTGACTCCGTGTTAAGGCTACTATAGTGCTTGAGGAGTTCACACTTGATATTTGGTTGATGAAGTCTAAGTATAAAACACACAAGCAGTTTGGGGTCTGTGCCCTGGTTTGTAAAAGTCTGCCCTGAAGTTGGTACTCAGGTTCATGAGTCACTCTATACAGATTGACAGCTTAAATTTTCTTTTCTTCTATTACCTCCTTTCCAAACAAACATTTTGTAGCCTTTTTAATCTCTTCATCTAATGATATTTGTTAACCTTCTCTGAACATATGTATTTCTGATTTTATGAGAGGTTACCAAAACTGAATAAATCTAATACGAATGTTAATTAGCAATACAGACATAGAATTCAATAGCCTTATTCTTGCAAAGTAGTTTACACAGATGGGTAAGCAATATTATCTCACAGAGAGGATAAGTAGCTAGCTCAAGATCATACAGTGGGTAGTGACATACCAAGATAGAAGCTGGGTCTTGTAAATTCCAGTTTAGTTCCCTATCAACTGGACCCAAACCACCTTTTTTATTGTTACACAATGATTACAGTATTAGGGATTGTGACTGGGTACACAAACACCACACTGGTAAGGAAGGGTTTAAGCAGCTCCTCTAGGTCCAGGCAGCCCCAGTCTGCCACACCTGCAAAGCTTGGAGGAGGAGCTCAAAAGGAGAACAGCCCAGCACAGGAGGGCAGCAGATAGTGGAGATGAACTTATCTGCAGTCTGCTGAGCTCCTGCTTGTAGTGATGTGGTCAGACCCAAAGGAAAAGGCTTGTAAGTCTCAGAAGGTCTGAAATTTTATGTTTGATTCAGGTACTTTACCCATTGAGAAACAGGGGTCTGGTAGGGAAGTGATCCAGGGAGGCAGCAGAATAGCACTTTGGTTGTACAGGACTTAGCTGGGACCTGGTGGACAGGGTGGGCCTGAGTTCCCCTATCAACAGTTAGAGCATGTCAAAGAAAGAAACTATATGGAGAGTATAGAGAAGAGAAGGCCTTGAGTACAGCGGCATCAAGATCTCAAAACGTCAACCCAAGAGGACAGACCCAAAGCCCCTTCATCTAACCCAGAGGGCTGCCCTATTGCTGGCCTCTTTATATATCCTGAAAAGAGCAGACCAACGCATGACCAGAGTGACTGTCAACAGGAGGCGGCGGCGTGCCAAGAAAGAAGAGAACCTGCCATGCCCTGTCTGAGCCCTGGATGGCACATGTGGTGATTGACCTCGGACCTTCACAGGGATTAATTCTGCAAAGTACTGGAGTCCTTTAATATTTTCACTTTTGAATATAAAGTAACATCTCATTTGTCTTTTGACCACCACCATATAGAACTGTACATGTAATCTAAAACATGAGTGCACAACAGTTTAAATATTGTTCCCCATGCTTATCACTATGTACTACAAGGAATTTTATTTAAAATCATGTTGCTCAGTTCGTTTTGCTAGCGTAATCATTGCGATATATATATATATATATATATATACACACACACACACACACACACACACACACACACACCCCTCAAGTACTCAAGTATAGAAAACCTTTTGGGGGTGGGGTGTAACCCTCTTTGAAGTCTGCTAGCTCCTGGAATACTTAACTGGGTCTCTAGGTGTCCTATCATTTGGACTACAGCAACAATCACTCCAGAGCCTCCAGACACCATTTCCCAGGCTATTTAGAGTCCAGGGCAGGGAGAGAATAGACCAGAAACTATGATTCAGCTGGAGTGATTAATAAAGACAGTCTGGTGGGCCAATGAGGAGGAGGATTGCTCAGTTCTTCAGTGGGTAGGTACAGGCTGTCTCAGACACCAAAGGATTAGTTCTGGTTTTACTTTTAGGCTGTTTGAGTTTGGAGCTGGGAGAAGATCAGCACAGCCTGAGGAATCTCTATTCAGCTCCCACTCCCCACACAAAGGGAGCTTGTAACTACTGTGGGATTTAATATGAGATCAGTGAGTGCCAGCCCTGCTGAGACCAGCTATCAGGGAGGCGGAGAACCAACCTCATGCCACCTACCTACAGCCAGCCACCTCTTCAGGACTCCAGACCAGGGAGCCAGGAGAGGGTGCTGCCCCACTCAGGAGGGAAGACACTTTAAGGGAACCCCTTTCCTGTTGTTTAAGATAGCCAACATTCCCAGCACTGCAGCACTCATCACAATACTTATTCTTAGTATACCACTGTCCTAAAATGGTGCTAGGGAGAGAGTTGTGTACAATGGGAAATTTACTGTAGTGTTGATGTTTTAGTATTTTAGCTAATCTTAATCCATTCTTTCCCTGGAGCCTGTTTCCTGTCCCCAATAAAATTCCCTGCATTCAATTGTTATTTTGGGGAGTGGTATTTCATATGTTGGTGTCTGAACTTGGTCAGACTCGTTGTTAAAAGAAAGTAATAGTATTAGTTATTTTCCGAAGGCACAGCACCCCCTTGTTTTCTAGGCACAGAGAAGAGTCACCACGGGTGGAGGCAGCAGATGCCAGAATAAAGAATCCAGGACCCAACCCAGGCAAAGACGGGGGAAAAGCCACCCTGATTAGCAAGTGACCGAGAAGAGGCTTGAGCCATTCAATAGAATAGGGGCTACAGTTTCATATCCATCGGACAAATTCCTCATTCAGTTATTCCACTGAAAATATAGAAAATTCCATTAAGTTACTCCCCATTTACAGAAGTATTAATGAGAGGAAAATTAGAATCTACAAAGTACCTTCACTATGCACCTAAAATGTGTAATGTACACACAAATGCATGATGCAGGCACAAATACCTATTTGCCTCTGTTGACTAGGATTTTAGCCCTTAAATGCTTTCTGATTTGTAGACTGAAAGGGGGTGCTTTATATTGGCCTGTAATTGATCCTGGGACTGCTACTTGGTAAGTAGCCCTTCTTTCTAGCAAGAAAGTAAACCAAATACAACATTATTGGATCAGAGACCAGTTTGAAAACTATTACACCATTAAAACAAAGCTAAACATCCCCCCCTTGCACACTCTGAAAATATACACATTGCTAATGTTAGTACAACCCTACACTGTTAATATAGAAACACACATTGCAGTGTAGAACAAATTAACCAAACTATGAATGACTGGCTTCTGAAGCAACTCATAATTTATATTTCACCTTGTTTTCCATAAATGCTATATTATAAGTGAGGGTAGCTTCCTCCCAAATAAAGAGTTTTCTTTTTTGGTGCAGAGGAGAATAATCTCAGGATTCATGCATTGGTGTTAGTCATCTATATAGAGAGGTTCGTCATCATGACATTGGAATTCAAGCTAATTCTGGAATATAACTACTAAAATCAAACTGATATTATAAAACTATTTTAAAATACTTAAAAATTTAAAATGATAGAATTTCCAAGAGGTTTGTTATTATCTCAGCAATTTTAGCTGCATTGTGTGACTTATACAGCAAATGTTTCCCATTAATAGAAGACATTCTTAGCCATAAATAAGCAATATTAAATGAAGCAAACCATCAGTGATATTAAAGCTGATATGCTCTATGGTATTTTTTACTACATTATGTTGTATGAAAGGAAAGCATTTTCGTGCTCTGTTTAGTTATATGATCAGAGTGAAGGGAATGCATACAGATTTTCAATTAGTACTTCAATATGTGATACTTTATAAAAGGGAAAAGCATCTGCTGTGTTGCACAATGGATACGTATCATAAACAGGGAGCATCTGAAGTTCCTAGAAGACAAAGTAATAATCCACATATTCCAAGCTTTGGCTGGTTTACTCTTGCTATAGAATTATGGCAATTACTTGTGAAGCGCTCACCTTTTTTTCATCTTCTGTAGTAAAGGTATCTTTTTGAAAATACAGTTTCCATGTGACTGCCAGTTATTCTTTTCCAGTAGAAGTACATAAGTGGATCTCTTGAAGCACAGAAAAGAGTCAGCCAAATTCTGCTCTCATCTACAATTCCATCTGAACTCAATAAGAGTCCCAAGGACACATCCCAAAGACAGAATTTGGCCAAGATACTTTAAGCCTACTCAACATCCTTTAAAAACAACTTCTAAAGCTCCATCTACATTAAAGGTGAATCTACACTTTCAATTATACACTTTTATTTTCGAACCTAAAATAACATAACTCTTTCTAACGTAAAAAGCCATATGAGCTATTTCTCCCTCACCGCCCCTCCTTCACCTTCCCCCCTCGCAATATAATTCTCTTTAACACTCGTGTGGCTATCACTACAATGAAGATCTGGACAGAATTTAAAAGTGATAGATACACATCATATGTGCAGGTAATATCTTATATATTATATTTTTCCAAGTAACTGATAAAAATATTAGATGGCATAGGGCCAAGAAATAATCCCCTACAAACATACTTGCTCGATGATTCCCCATTTATATTTACATTGAGACCTGTCAGTTAGCCAGTTTTTAATCCATTTAATATGGGCCATGTTGATTTTCTATCATTCTAGTTTTGTAATCAAATGTTGTGTGATACAAATCAGTCCTTTTCTGTTCTCTATGAGTTAGCCTTGGCCTGACCTTATGCAAATGCATAGTGTGTGGAATGGACTGTGCCCTCTCCCATATGTGGTTTGCACAAAGGCTGGACAGAATTGCAGTCCCTGTAATTACTCAGAGGTGCATGATGTCTTAAAGAAGGCAGTGAGTAGTAGAGACCACACCAGCAGAGCCAGAAGGCCACGCAGGGAAGTGTGGAAGGAGCATGCTACACCCCTTAAAGGGCAAAGTAATTTGCACACTTCCCCCACTCACTGGGAAACTCAGGGCTGGTCTACACTGGGGTGGGGGGGGATCGATCTAGGATACGTAACTTCAGCTACGAGAATAGCGTAGCTGAAGTCGCCGTTTCCTAGATCGAAAGTGGAAGTACTTACATCGGGTCCATGCGGCGCAGGCTCGCTCCCCCGTCAACTGCACTTCCTCCTCGCGCTGAGCAGGACTTCCGGAGTCGACGGGGAGCGCTTCTGGGATCGATTTATCGTGTCTAGATGAGATGCGATAAATCGATCCCCGATAGATTGATTACTACCCACCGATTTGGCGGGTAGTATAAACGTACCCTAAGGGAAGCAATGAGCTTCTTTGAAGCAGGATTTCACTGGTGTTTCCTTTGGGTGGTAGGGAGCTACACTATGGGCTTTGTGCCAATAGAACAATTTACCCTACAGATCTATATGGATATTTTTAAAAGAATAATTCTTGCATCAAAAAGTCAGTCAAACTATTACAATTTCGGAGTGATTATCATTTCCATGCAAGGAGATATCTTCTGAAATTAAATGGAACATCTTTAATCTGTTAAATACTGTTACAGAAGTGTCTGTGTTTGTAATGTAACAGAATCAGTTTTAGATTCATCTGGGGGAAAACAAAAGAATTAAATATTAACTTCAGGATAGGGGCACTAGTCCTCCCATATGCAATTTCCGTGTTTCATTCTCCATCACCTGGAATCTTTAAATCAAAATTTGGATGTCTATCTAAAATATGTGCTTTAGGATTCTGTTCCAAAGTCCACTAAAGTCAATGGTTTAGGTCACCCAAAAATTACTGGGTGCAATGCCTGAGTGATACAGTAAATCAGCTTAGATTATTATAATGATCTCTTCTGGCCTTAAAAATTATGAATAGGCAATAAAGATGGAGAGCAGATTTCCAGAGTACCACGAGGAATGATACTTGGAGAATCCCCTCAAATTTCCATGCAACCATTTCCTCACCTTCAAAGAAAAAATTCCACTGGGACGTGACCACATGTTTCCTCTTCTCCTCAGTAATCTCCAACCAAATTAACTCAAAACAGCCCCACTGGAGAGGATGTGGGCAAGTCAGCCACCATATATACATCTCCTGGATTTGCCCATAGTTCAGGGATCTCAAACTCAAATCACCACGAGGGCCACATGAGAACTAGTAAACTGGCCTGAGGGCCGCATCACTGAAACCTTTTCATACAATGATACAAAACTATAGTCAAAAATGAAAAAAATGAAGAGTAATATAGTATTCTATTAAAAGTTAATGTATTAACTTTTTAAAAACTGTAATGCAAAGAGGGGTTTTAATAAAATATAAACACTCAGTAATGTTTGGCGCTTGGCTGCCAGTGGAGTTGGCACCTATGGCGGGCCGCAGGAAATAACTCCGCGGGCCCCATGTTTGAGACCCCTGCCATAGTTCCACTCAGTCTGGTCATGTGTTTCTGAAAGCTTACAGAAAGATCTGTGACACACATTTAAATAAATCTCCAAGTTGTTATGTGCTATACACAAGAGATTCACAACAGAGGAAGAAAAACATATAGCTCACAAAAGAAAACTGTTGAGATGTGACAGTAAACAAAATACATATTAAAGAGATGAAACAAATCACAGCTCGAATCCTACAGTCCCAAGATGTTAACGAGGATCATTGGGCTTAAGCTAATAATTTACAATATACAAGGGAAACCAGCAATGGGTCTAGAACTAAAGCCACATTGCACTGAACCTATATATCAATATCTCTACACAATAACTCTTCCATAACCTACATACCAAGTAAACACATTTTCCTTATATAGCTCCTACAACATCTGCTTTCGTACACCTGTATAACAATGCCACAATACACACACATTTATATGTTATATCTATATAAATACATATTTTAGTGAAGATATATAAATCTACTATTTTCATTGTTTATTGTTACCGCATTGTCATGCTTCCTCCTCGCACTCCCAACAGAGGACAGTGTAGGTATGTGTATCTATGATCTAAATTTTAAAAAAAAGGTGCACCACTGTTAAATCTAAATAGAAAAGCATGTTATTCTATTTGGAACCTCCACCAAAACCACATTTTTCTATTTGGGCTTGATGTTGCACCAATCATATATAGATGAAACACATGACAATTATGTAAAAATAAATAAATAAATGAACCAGTATCATTTATAAAATTTATCTGTATTTTGGATTCCCTGTATACATACACTTTTTTACATGGGGAGAGTTAATCAGGAAAAGTTTTTGTACACTACTTTTCAAACATAAATAGATAGTGTTTATATTAGCAATTATGAATCCCTGCCTATATGCATGCAAAGACATTGCTTCTAATTAGAAACAATGCTATTTAAACAAACAAAAACAAAACCACGCCCTCATGGCAGAATTCTTACCATGATGTTCTATGGACTAGAATACTTAAGTAGGGTTCTAGAAGACCCTGAACACGCCCCCGCCAGCACCAAAAAAAAAAAAAAATCCATATATTTGAACCGTCATTTGTGTTTTTTCCTTTTTCTTTATGAATGGAACAACTTAGTAATGGATGTCTATAGTCTATAGCAAGGTGAACTTGCTTTCCTCGAAATAAATGGGTGATAGCTGAAAAATGTTCTTAGTAGAAAGACTGAATCTGATTTTAGAGATTTTATTCTCCCCCTCACATACACTCATCCCTCATACAAATCTGTTAAATCTTAATTTAGTGAAGAAAGTTATGCATAAAAGCTATAGCAGTGAATTAAACCAGAATCCAATGCTTGTGCATGGGACTGTCTGGTGGGACATTCCATTTGGGTCAGTTCCTTTCCATTTTAATTCAAACACAAGGGATTCTAATTTATACATTCAAACTTAACCAAGTCTTATAAGGTCTGTCAATTTCATCCACAAGGCTTCTTTGTTGGATACTTTCATCAAAAGGCAGGCAATTCATTTTACTGGGAAAAGAACTGATCAGTAAAAGAATAAATTGTATCCTTAATGCATGGCCAGATCACTGGGTTACTGCTAATGTGTTATTAGTCAAGCAGATTCTCCTTTTCAAAGAGCCCTGCAGTCCATGTCAATCTGATTAAAAATCAGTGAACAAGCACTTTCTCCCATCGTTGTATATTAATGAGAAGCATTATTCAGGTATCCTCCAAAATCCTCTTCTGAACTAGTAGCCTCTAGCTTCCTGTAACTGGAGTATGCTAGAGGAGCACAAGCACAAAATGGGAGATATTGTACTTTGCTCTACCACCTCTCTATATCAGCTGTATCTCTACTACATATCCAAGTGGTAATTTAAGATCTTCTGTACCCTAGACCACACTGAGGTACACAAAGCCTGGTGAGTCTTCATCAACGTGTAACTCGTCACTAACAAAATCTACTCTAATGTGGTATTCCGACCTAGTTCAAGTGTCAAGTAACGTGCCACCTCATTCTCTGCAAACTGATGCTTCTGCTAGCATATCATCTGCCAAAGCAGAAAAGCACACTTATCTTTAGAGTCAAAGCAAAAGTGATGAGACAATTTGTGCAAATAAGGAAATCAGTATAGTACAGTGTACAGAACATACAAGACACACAGCTACTTCTGAAATGCAATATTCTAACTTCAAAATCACTCTAGAGTGTGATGTAAATCACTTGAGTCAAATTAAAATACTTTTTTTTCCTTCTGACTTGTCTTAAGATAAATTTAAAATCAGAAACTATTGAAAAATAATGCAAAATAAGTGACTTTTATTCTGACAGGAACCTGCATCATTATAGCTGTGATTTGCGGAGATTACTTTTATTTTTTTTAATCAGTTCTGAAATTTTGAGTCAAAGTAATTTTTCAGCAGAATTATTTTTCCAGTGAGAATGATAGAAAACCTCTAAATGCAGTGACTTACAAAATTAGAAATAGATTTATGGGTTCCAAAGACCAGCACCTTTAAAAAGCATTGATTCAAAGTAATCAAGCTTTGAACAGATCATCTTTTGACTTTAGTGAATACTGTATATCTAAACATTTATTTTTAATCTAGTCCTTTGTATCCACTAGGCAGTCTAGGCCAGATTCTCCACTGGCATAAGACAGGGTAGTTTCCCGAAGTGAAGGAAGCTCCAATTTTTACCACCTGACGATATAGCCCTGTATCGTCTATCATATATCATCACTGCAATAAATCCAGAAATGACAAGATGACTAAACTATTTTATCAAGTCTCTAGAAGTGATGCCAATACGTCTAGTATATTGTATTTCTCTCCTAATTGTTATCGTCACATCTGTTTGGGTAGAGGAAATCACATTCATTCACTAATATATTTTTCAGGCTTGTGCACATAAAAGTCATGTTAGGTATTAAAGCTCAGACTAAATTTAAGAACTGAATCCCAGCCCAAACATTGGCAAACTGGACTGAAATCCCTGCATGCAAATTTTTGCTATCTACAGTGTGGCACTTTTCAATGCAAGTATAATACAGTAATTAAAGCAAGAGTAATGGATCGCTGAGACTTGTTCTCCATTTCCCAGGGTTTTATTGGCTATGACAGGCAACTCATTTTAACCCTCTTATTGGATCAAGAATCATGCAACTATTTTCGTACTGGGGTCTTCAAACCCCTAGTATGTCAAAACAGCTGGGATTCATTTAAAACTGACTTCATTTTAACCAGTGAACTATAAAACTATGAACAGTTTTAATCTTTCCAACATTCATTAGTATACTATATAGTACTTATATTGGGTTCTAACTAACACAACCATCAAACACATTTTTTTAAAAAGCTACAGACTATACAGGTGTCAGGGTCTACAGGTATGTCTACACTGCAGTAAGACTCCTGCAGCTGGCTTGTGTCACCTAAGGTGGGCTTGGTCTGCAGGGCTATACAATTGCAATGCAGATGTCTGGGCTCTGGGACCCCACCACAGGGGAGGGTCCCAGAGCCTGAGCCCAGACTTCTACACTGCAATTGTATAGCCCTACTATATGGGTAGCAACAGCAACAATATAAGATGCCTACTACTTTTAACAAATGTTCAATCAGGTGACATGTTCAGAACATATGACGTTTCTTACACTTCACCCATTCTTGATGGATTTTTTTAATTCTGGAACTGATGTAACATCTTCCCTGTTTCTTAGGCTCTGGATCAGTATCCAGAGCACTAGATCCTGCTTCCTTAGAAGCCTGAGGCAAGGCTGCAATGTTCCTTTCCTGAACCACTGATTTCACCATTTCTGTATTCAGGTCCCTGTGAAATATCTGTCTCTTACTCAAAGAGTAATTATGCCATGTGCAATTCAACAAAACCCAAACAATATATGCATTCAGACATACAATGTGTAGTGCAACAACAAGTCCATACGAATAACTAGACGAACACCCCTTGACTCCTAAACTGGTTAACAGAAAGTCAAGGGCTTGGATTTAGAGCTCTACCCTGTTATCATTAGCCCATTGAGCATCTAGTGTAAATGAGCAGCCCTAATGTGTCTGACAGGATCTCTGTCTCCTTCACGTCAGCAGTAGTCATCATCTCTTTATAGCAACAAAGCCAAACTTCCTGCCAATAGAACCAAAAGGATATTCCCTATCCTCATAGCAAAGTGATCCAAGCAGAGGCACCGACTTTCTAATGTGCCTGGAAAGGGATGCTCGACCCCTGTTTTGCCCCATGTCCCGCCCCCACTCCATTCCTTCCCCAAGGCCCCACCACCACCCGTCCTCTTCCCACCCCACCTTGTCTCACCCCACCTCTTCCCAACCCACCCCCACACATCCCACCCTCGCTCCTCCCCATCCTCCCAGATCCTCCTGCACGCCACTGAACAGCTGATCACTGGCAGATCAGTGAGGCACTGGTGGGGGGAGGCGCTGATTGGCAGGCGGAAAGGGAAGGAGCTGATTGGCAGGGCCAGCCCGTGGGTGCTGAGCACCCACCTTTTTTTTTCTGGGGGTGCTCCAGCCCCAGAGCACCCACAGAGTCGGTGCCTATGGATCAAAGTCCCTCATCCCTAGACAAAAAGTCATGAGCTGGGGCAAATTGGTTGATTTCCATTGATTTCAAAGTAGCCAGTTTGTGCCAGCAGATAATTTGGACCAATGATCTTACAGTTCTTTGATCTCAGAGGATCTTACAGTCCTTTACAAACTTTACTAAGATCCTCTTCTGAGGTATAATAGGACAGTGCAGGCACGACCATGATGACTTGCTGCTGTACAGAGGCATGAAGTAGGGAAAGACTTCTTGGCTTCCAACCATTGTACTCTTGTGCAACAACAAGGAAAAAGATAGCCTATAATGCTGTCCTCCTATATGAACTGAAACCATTTCCTATCATCTTGATATAAGAATTTTATCTCTCTGCCCCCCAGAATGCACATCAGTTTTCACAGCATCTTAAAGTGCTAGTGATAGATAACAATAACACCTGACTGAAATACATTTATTTATGTCCCGTAAATGCTTATTTTTAATCTGATTCACAATTTTGGCCTAGATTCATCATTAGAGTTCCACAGCCAGTGAACAAATTATCCAATAACAACTGCCTGAAATCGTTCGCATTAAGGTGGAAATTCTGCTATTTTCAATACAAATTATTTGGCTCTTGAAGTTTTCATCAGACAGGACAAAGGATCGAAATTACCATTAACTAAGTGGGAAACACTGGAGATTGTGCATAATAAACAGCAAAACACTGAGTTATTAAGTTGTGAATAAGTCTCATAACAGAGTTAAAAAAACAACTTTTCTACTTACCTAGAACTTTATGCATTAAATGCAGAGGAAAACATGACATAGCAGCTGACTTTATTTGAATCTTGTGTGAAATCAATGGTCTCCCATACTTGTAAATATTTAGCAGGTTTCCTTTGAGTGCATTGCTTTTCTATGGCATATTTTATTGTATCATTTGTCTGTGTAGCTATGGATTGTAAAATCTAAATCAACTGACAGGTGTAATTATTTGAGCTATTAAGAATAAATGCATCCAAGGAGGATTGTTTTTTTTCCTTTGGATTTTCTCTGTTCACTCTGACTCAGGTTATTTAAGCATTGTAGGGTTTCTATCTTTTTTCCCAAAGAATAATAATAAAAAGAGTAAAAAACAAGTTTTTGAAATTACAAGACTAAAGAAACTGAAGTCTGATAACAGTGTGTCATTACATCTCCTCTAACATAGGAGGAGAGAGAGACTCTTTTTTGGTATTTTTTTTAAAATCACTCCACCTGAGAGGAAGAGATCACTCTATAAGGTAGAGAGAGATTACTTTTTCCTCCTCTAACATCTTTAGTCTCCTTGAGGAAAATTAATCTTTTCCGTGTTATCCCTGTACAGCAAGAAAGTCATTTTAATAATAAGAAACTGCATGTCGAATATAGCAGTTACCTTAATTAAAAAGGTGATCACCAGAGGGTTGATATCCTCTTGTGGTGTTGATTTACACACTGAAAATAATTGGCACATGATAACCAGCAGAGGGAGGCCACTCAGAAGATGTTAGCGGTTTGTAGTGCGGTGGTGCTGCAAAAATGTTTACATTTCTTGGGGGCGGGAGGAGAGAAGGGGTTGCTTATGATCCTGTCTGTTTGCTGCTATTAGCATTCTGCAGCTTAGCAAAGACATCACCTTGAACTTTCTTCTTCATGATTACCCGTTTTCTCTGACAACTGATGAGCTTGACAGTCTCGTTAAACTGCCAAATTTATAATTTGCAGAAGATCCTACTGCCTAGCACCTGGGTAGCAGCAAAGCAGTGGTATAACATGAACCTGGCAGACATTTTAATGAAAAATACTTGTAATAAGCCAGCTGCTGCCACTGAAACAGAGTCTTTCATTAGCCACGGAAAGAAAGAATGGAACCAGGCACAAGAAATACCTAGGGTGTAATTCCCTTATCCCCTTTATCCACTAATTTGTAACTACAGTCCCCTCACTTGAGCTACTCTTGACTTAGCAGTCAGAATCAGGCCTTCAGTTTCTCTTTCATCAGGCTGGCCTGGTCCCTGATACATATACGCACACTGCCTTGCGTGCAGTAAAAACAAACAAAATATGTGACACATCCATGAATAAACATGCTGGCTGATTTTCAAGATTAGGCAGAATGGTGAAGTAGCTTGCAGATTTTAGGTACCTGGTCTCAGAAGATGTTGGAAAGGGGGCCGTGTGCACTGTTTAGTAAAGAAGTGTGGAAGAAGGCATCAGGTTATTGGTGTATTGCTCCTAATTGTAAGATGTTGGGTCAAATTGACCATGGGAGGACATTTGAGGGTTGAGAAACTCCACAAAGGTTTGCATTGCTATTTCTTTAAACTATTTCCCTGTGATGCAGTCCCCAAACTGTATGGCACCTCAGGATAAGGTAGAAGAGACCTCCTCGTCCACTGGATGATCAGGTCTTCCATGTGATGCTCTTGTCCTTCCTCCTCTAGCACCTTGTCTTGCACAAAGTGAGGTTGCTCTAACTTACTCTTAACTTGCATCAGGCACTTAACAGCCTCCCAGTTGCCCCTAAAAGCAGAGCACTGGGACAAGTCAGGATTTCAGTCAATGGGTTCTCATTTCAACCAGTGCAACATGGCATGCAACTGTGCAAGAACCAGCATTCTTTCCATAAGAAAGTAGGCTAGCCAGAAATATACAATTCAAGGACACTGAAAAAACTTTATGACTATATGGATGTCATCAGTAGGGTATATTCATTATATAGCAACTGGAAACTGGATATCAAAAAGAAACAGAAAAGCAAAGTATAAAAAACTGGAATCAAGGTAAATACTGACAGGTTCCAGAAATGGTGGTATTAACAGACAAAAAAAAAAGTGTCACTTAAGTTAGGGTTGCTAGGTAACCTTAAAATCAAAATATGTGTGTGTGTGTGTGTACACCCACCCACGAGGGAAGATCAAAGATTACACATTCAAAAAAGGCACATGATCGGATAAGAGAAGGTAGATGAAGAGACCCTATGAATCCTGAGGATATTTTCATTTTCAAGGACTTTGTTTATGCTTTTGATTTATATTTAAAAGCACCCTTCATTTAACTTTCAGATGAAAATAATTTTCCTAGCCAAAGTTATAGGTTGAGGAGCTAGTTGCAACCTTGTCCAGACAGGTCATGTCCATGTCTCTTTAATGATACGAGACAAGACACAATTATGAAATAGCCAACAAATGCCGTAGGCAGAAAAGGAAGCAAGGAGAGAAAGGGGCACAACATGCACAATTATTACTCATTTCAGAGCATTAATATTCATAACCATAAGGATACATTTCAAATGAACGCAGGCCAAGCTAGGCCTGTAAGATACAGATGGAATACTTGAGTTTTATAGTCATTCTCTGACTCTAATGACATATGTTGGGGAGGGCAGAGGTGATCAACTTTAATGCTTCTGAGCCCAGAATACGGACTCTTAAAATGACAGTAAGTGTCTCTGCTTTTTAGGTTAATGAGAACATAATAGACCTCAATAGACCTGTTTTCCACTCCCTCACATCAGCAAGGGCCAAGTTCACTAAAACAGCATATGAACAATGTTTACTCAACTAGCAGCAGCATGACTTAACCAAGGTCAGACAGGCTAAAGCTGTATTCCACTGTGCCAAGAGGCAGCTAAAATATTCCGCATTTAAATATATTTGGACAGGTTTTTTTATCCTTTAAATGCATGACTTTGCTCTGTAAACAACCCTGTGGGTTACTCAATTGGTGAAATATAGTCTATTTTGGTAGCTCTAAAATGTACATAATTTAAAATATCGCATAGAGTAGATACTTTAAAGTGAACTAAGAAATCTTTTCCACAATTGTGTAGCCTTTACACCTAGTCTGCCACATTCTGGGTCAGGAGCCACAAATGGAGAGTGTACTCCAGTAGCACAAAGTCCACCTGGAGGGGGTTACTGGCATTGTAAGGTGCTCTCTACCACCCTTCTGCCAGTGAAGCAAAGGCCAAATGGACAGCAGTGGCTGGAGAAGAGGAATGGTCAGGCCAGCTAGGAGTAGTAAGGTCTCAGTAAATCCTTGTTGGAGCCTCCTATGAAATCCCTGGTTGAGATTAAATCTGGGTGGTAAATGGGTGGTGTGGTGGAAACAGCACCTTCTCTCATAAGTGGAGAACCTCCTGAACGTATCAGCCTTTGTTGATACAGGGAATGACCAGGTGCACACATCTTCACCAGTTAGGGTGAAGGTATCCCTTTCCATGTAAAAAAAGCTACACCAGAGAAAGAATATCTCTACCCTGTAACGATGTGGTGAGAGAGCCAACTACAAAGAGTCTAGCCATTTCAACAGTCAAATTAAACAGGTGCAGTAGGGCTGATTAGGTTCAGCTCTGCCCCGGTCTCCTTACAGCCAGTCTATGGGTTTGTGAATCCTGGTGGAAGGAAGATAAGCCCTAGTGAATCCCATGTTACATAATTTTACCATTTAAAACACCTAATCCTAATATTGCTTTATGTATTTAGCTTCATTTACATGTATTAACTTGTGTCCTAATCTGTTCAATTCCTCTACTACCTTTCAAAAGAAAGAAAGAAATTCAGAGTCCCAGGGGACGTAAACTCGCGCTCTGAATCAGGCAGAGCAGGGACTCAAATCTGGGTCTCTCACATCTCAGGCCAGTGCCCTGACCACCAGGCCATGAACAGTGAATGAGTGTCTCCCACTCTCTGCCTCATCCCCCACAGTCCCCAGCTCAGTGGTTTTTGTTTTTGTTTTTGTCAAAACTGCTACGTTTCCACAACACACTGTTTGAAGAAATGTTATTGTTTGATGGAAAAATTTGTTTCAACCAGCTCTACTCATTGTCTTTTTATGATTGAAAAAACAACATACCTACATTAATGGCAAGAACTGAAGAGATGTTTATTGTTCCTGGTTAAATTTCTGTCCCAAGTGACATGCATGTCACTTTCCTGACTTCAATTTGGTGCATTCTGGAATTGAATGGTTTATGCTCCAAATGCAGGGCCAAGGAGAACTCTGACGTAAGTAGGTACAACTCCATTCACATCAATGGAGTTCCATCAGCTTAGGTTAGGCCTAAATTTGGTTTTCTGGCATCAGAGGGGCTGCATGAATATAGCTGAAGGAAAGTATTGTCTCCTTTATTTAACTCATGGTAACATAAACCGAAAAGCACAGAAGCTTCAGTAATGGACTTCCTGTAAAAGATGAATTGCATGCAATTGTGCTTAACTTCAGATTTGATTACTCCAGAGAAGAGTTTTCCAGAAACACAGATATGTGCTCTCTCTCCCCCTCCCCAGTTCCAAGTGATAGTACAGGACTGTAAGCTAAGGCATGCAATCAGATTTCCCAAGGTTTTGAATCTCCTGCTATTTCTTTGTTGCTATTTTCTTTGGCAGCAGCCGGCAGAATAGCTTTCCTCTGAGGCTTCTGTATAGGATTTCAACATAGCAATACTAACATTTTTGGACGGAAGGAAGGTCGCATGACTCTTCTAAGTCTTTTCACCTACACTGCATTCAGACCTGTTCATTAATTTACCAAAAACCCCTCGAAATATTTGTTTATCCTGTTTTGAATTAACCCAGCTTACTGAGCAGTCCAATTTTGATGCCATCAGCAAACTTTACCAGCAATGTTTTTATATTTTCTTCCAGATAAATGATAATATATTGAACATTAGGCTTCAAACAGATTCCTATGGAACCCCACTAGAAATACCTCCATTGGATGATTCACTATTTACAATTATTTTTTAGATTTGTCAGATAGACCTGGTCCCCACTCTCCCAAGCATCCCACATCTAAAGGTTTTGGATGAATGCCACCAATGCTGGCAGAGGAAAAAGGACATCTGCCTACCACTGTTGAATAAGGAGCTTCTATGAGAAGCAGACGAGTATAAAGCTTGGTGGGTTGAGAATTAAAGGGATGGTGGGCTGGAGAGCCTGTTAGAGCTTTGTGTAGGTGAGGAAATAAGAGTATTTTTTTAAAAAAATAACCATGTATTTCATAATCAAGAAGTAGTTTTTACAACTATTTCACCATCACTCATGCTTATATAATTACTCATGCATAAGTATATCAATAGCTTTCTCTAAGTCCACGTTACCCATATCACTAAGTCTAGTGTTACCTATATCTGTTTCCATTGTCACTACCTTAAAAAACTAAATTTGTTAAGCAAAACCTCACCTTCATACATCTTTAATGACTATATATGAATAAGCCCTGCCTGTCCAAGTATTCCAATGTTTTGTCACTGAGTTTGGAATCTTTCTAGACATAGAAAGTGATACTGATAGGTATGTATTTTCTGATTTCTTTTCAAATGTAGGTTTCATATCAACTTCTCCTGTGGTCTCTCCTGTTTCTAGTGAAGAGGTGAAGAGTTAAAAAAACCCACAGCTCTGGATATAATATATATGTTTTATTCTGTCTACTACCTTCAGAATTATTGTGTGGACCATGCAGTCCCAGAGCTTTCTCTGATTTTAGCTGCTCTCCTGCTTTTTAAAACTACTTCTGCTGTTACCAGTAGTTTCATTAATTTTTCACCTTCAGCCTCCAGCAAGATTATTCATGACTGGGCCACATTTTCCTCACTCCCTCTTGTGAACACAGACACAATCAAATCTTTTTGGTTTCTAGCAATTCTCACTTAAGCAGTCACCCAGTTTACCTCATTAAGCATCAACAAGAGAATCTTTATTAATGACTTCTGACCCCTAATTCATATATTTTGGTATTACTCCCCACCCCATATCCTATATAAGCAACTTCTCATTTTGATCTTGGCTCTTCTGATCATTTACTCTTGTAACAGTATTGATTTCTGCCGTCTGTGCTCTGTTTGTATGTATCCTTTCCCCTCCACTCATGCAGTGACTAGTAGAGTTTCTATTACAAGAAGGAAAGAAAAACAAACAAACAAAAAAACCACATACAGCTGGTACCCTACTGTTCCCCAGGCTATTGAAACTAACTATCAAGAGAAGTAGCAGATTCTCCATCTCCTGAGGTCTTCAAATCAAGACTGGATGCCTTTCTGGAGGATATGTTTGACTAAAACAAGTTACAGGGCTCAAAAGAGGAGTAACAGAATGAAATTCTATGGGCTGTGTTACACAGAAGTCAGACTACATGATCTAATGGTCTTATTTATCCTAAAAACAAATAAAACCAACGAAGAACTATAAATCTATTAAACAAATGGGAAAGATAAAATCGGTCTTCAATGACTGGGTCATAACAGTCCCTTCTCCAAGGTGGTTGCATCTTCCGAGCTAACTACCCCAGACAAACTTGAAAGTATTAAACTATACTTCTCTATACTGATGTGTTTTCAAAATATGTTGTATCCATTGTTTTATGTAATGCAAAGAAAAGTCAGTACAACCTAGAGGTCAGCCCCTGAGTGGATGATGGGACATTGTACTCAAGGCCATGACCAAGCTGGGTTTAATGGAAGAACAAGCCATGGACAGGAGTGAATTGTCATTTCTGTACTGTTCTCTGCATTTGCAAAGATAATTTGGGGTGAAAGAGAGAAGATATGAATAATTCAAATTCTTTTTTTGACCAGTGAAATCCCACATAAAAGAAGGGTCTAAATTTGCTAACACCCATGATTTTTCCACTCTTTGAAATCCCAGGGACAATTAGAGTTTCAGCAGTTGAAATTTATCCATTAATTAGAGCTGGAAGCAAGCACCCATGAAATACAGGTGATAACCATAAATCAGAACAATTAGTCTGTCTAGAAAAGCAACATGATCAAATCAGAGCCTCTCTACCAGCTGCTCATTTAATCTTAGGTTACAGTATTTTTCCTGTTCTGAAAAGATACATTTCAACATCATTCCATACAGGTTTAACAGCTATGCATTCCTTAAAGTTTCTTCTTCCAGGAAACTGAACAGACTAAGGTCCTAATCCTACAAAGAATTGCATGCATTCTTGACTTTACACATGTGTAGTCCCATTGACTTCCACTCACAGGCATAAAGCTAAGCACATATATAAGGCTTTGGTGGACTGGGGTCTTATAGGACCGTAACTCATGAGACATAACCTAGTACAATCAAAATGTCTAAGATGATTTCAGTATATACCCACATTTAGTGCTATGGCAAACATAATAGTTAGAAAGAACAAATTATGGAAGGCAGAAGCACAATCACACTGAGAAATAATATAGGGGAGCATGAGTGAGAATTCACGAGTCCTGAACTGACAGTGAGAGGGATATCAACAGTATAGTAGAAAATTGGAGAGGTAAGAGGACCTGTCCCATTCATCTCTTCCTCCATGCCCCATAGTTATGGTAAAAGGTAAAATTAGTAATGTGGTAAAAGGGAAATTAGTAATTTGAAACAAATGATATTGGTGAGTATAATTTTATTAAATACTAAAAACAACTTTATTTCAAAAGTGATTTATTTTGACAAAACAAGAAAAGAACAAATCTCATATGGGGGAATATTTGCAATATTAACACACACACAAAAAAGTAAAGTACTAAATATGAACTTCTCATAAAGAGGTGACCTGACCACAATGCCTTTGAAGAATAAAGTCTGTGGATACAGAGTGCAGCAGAGTTTGCACAATTTTGGATAATTATATTATTACGACTATTACTTTATTGGGCCCAATCTCAGTGAAGTCAATGAGTTACATGACAGTTACAGAGAGATGTGTGTTATCCAAATTTGCCAGCAGAGCACTAAGAGTCTCATCACCACCCCCGCTAACCTCAGGTACAAATAGAACAGAAATCTGCAGAGTTACATTTGAGAGTGCATTCAAGGAACAGGCACAACTGCCCTTCACCATTATGCAGGATTAATCTGAAAGCAGAAACACTCAAGTGTGATTCCATCTACCGCAGACTGATTCCACACCAGTGAGTGAAAAAAAATGTTATTATCCACTGTACTGAAGTTGATCTAAAAGAATAAGCATACATTGTTAACCCCATCACTCTAGGAGATTAACCGGTATCACTAGTACAGTACCAAATCCAACCAGAAAGGAGTCAAGACTTCTTTAGATGATAAAACTATACAGGACTCATTGGATATGTCTACACTGTAATTAGACAGCCATAGCTGGCCAGTCCCAGCCGACTTGGGCACGCAGGGCTCAGGCTATGGGGCTGTTTAATTGTGGTGTACACATTCGAGCTCAGGCTGCAGCCCAAGTTCTGAGACCCTCCCCCCTTGCAACTATACCACAAATAAACAGCCCCTTAGCCTATGCCCCACAAGGATAAGATGCTGCTTCGGTTACTCCAATGTAAATCTGAAATTACTCCAGGTTCACAGCAGTGTAGCTAAGATTAGAATCTGTTCTGCATTAAGAGAAACTGGACAAACAGGGAAGCTGGCACACACATTTGTTCCCCTTTCCCTGCTTCAGGCATAGGTTCTATGGAATCAGATCTATTTATGACAGATATGGCAATTTCCTGAAATATCCTTGAAAAACATATTGTACTGAATTTATATATTATTGTGGGCTAGGATTGTATGTAACCTTTCGGGGGGCGGGGGAGGGGGGGGAGATGTGACAGAAGTAAAACCTGGGAGTTCAAAAGACTATACTGAAAATGTGCCAGACAAGTATAGACTGTTGGGACAATAAGTGTTAAGTGGATTTCCTGGGAGAAGTTAATGCAAATTCCCCAACTTCAGTTATGCAAGAACCCAGCCTTATGAAGCTATGCCCTGAGGAGAGGGTCGTTGTCTGTTGATTACCTGTTACAGAGGTTCAGATGAAAGGCCCAAGCCGTAAACAAAACCAGCTGATCTACCCAGTCATTGTTCTGGTTCTGTATCCAAGACAGAGGTACTTGTAAACGGGGAAAACCCAGTTGTGGGTTTTGAAAGACAAACATACGAGAGCTCTAGTATGTTTTTGGGTTGGGGGTGACCTCTAATAAGTTTTCAGGCACATATATAGGAACTTTTAGTATTTAATATGTTTCCCCTCTAATGCCTTTATTTTAAGAATAAATGGGCTTGCTTAGAATAAGCTGTGTGGTAACTTAAAACTAGGGCAATACGCTGCCACAGCTCTTGGAGAGAAAGCAAAGAGCGGACACTGGCCTTTTAGGCAGTCTGGGTTGCTGGGAAGATCAGTTAGAAGGGAGTGGGATATAGGTCTCCTCCCAGGAGAGGTGACAGGTGGCAGCTGGAAACCTTTAAGTGGGCTCCCTTGAAGAACCATAGAGGGGGAAATAGATGCAGTTATCCCTGAAACTGTGATATTACCAATACAATCAACCCAGAGCAGCACACAATTCCCTATGGTTCATTTAAGCCCTGTTATATATGAATTTCACCCTAAAGAGTATAGCATATCACCCAGTGACCCTCATGCTTTACTAGCAATCTACAGAAAGTCAGGAATAGTAGACAGTCAATTAATGAAAGCCTTTAAAAATCATATCAAATGGACTCTAAGTTAAGAAAACCCAAGGACAGGTGAAAGAGAGAAAACTGTTACTTATTGTCTCACATGCTCTGAATGTTGTGCATTTCTACTTTACACGCTGTATATCCTGTTTCTTCTCTCAGGGATCAACTTGAAAAATTTTTTTTATGGTACATAGAGCATTTTATATAGAGTTATAAATCCATCTAACATATTGAGCTATATCTTAGGTCAAGTGCTGCTCAGTGAACATACATAAAATTGCATATGATATAATATTTCATAATAGCTTCTTCATTCATATGCTGCATATTATTAAGTGCTGAGCTAACAGAATTAGTATTTAGCTGAATTTGAAAATATGCATGATTATCCATTTTACGTCAACAAAATTTAATTATATGAGGAACTGAGTAGAGGAGCCCTGGGTTGGAAGTTTATGCTTTAAACTGGAAGACCACAAATTTTACAGACGCTTGTAGTTAAACAAAAGCAATATATTGTAATATTCCTATCCATAAATGCTAGTAAGCTATATATTGTCAATAAAGTTTATATAGCACAGTAAATCTGCATTTACACCTGTCTAGCCGCTGAGATGTGTCTCATGGGTAACAGTACTCTATAGTGAAGGTTTGCATTGAAAAAGGCAAAAATCAATACAATTTGCGATGATAAGTTACATGTTTTTATTTTGCATAAGGAGGAAACAATATAATTTGAGTGCGGTAGTTCATATGCCACATAGAATTGACACATAAGCCCAGATCCACAGAGGAACTTAGGTGCCTAAAGCCCAGGGTTAGCTGCCACTGCAATCCACAAAACCTCCACTCAGCTGCTGAGTAACCTTGGCACTAGACTCACTAGGCACCTACATTTCTGTTTTAAGAGTCCCATAGGTGCTTCTGAAAAACTGCTGCCTCAGGCAGGTACCCGGACACTTCTCTCATGCTTGAGCCCCAGCACAATCCTGAAAAGAGGTGAAGATTGATGGGACAATGTCTATCTAACCTGTAGGGCCCAATCCAGTACATATGCTCAGGGCATGCCCAACTCCACATGATGTGGCGGGGAAGGGGGCAATTATTGGAAAGGAGGCCTCCCTTATAACCTTTAGCCCAGTGGTTAGTCAACTTACCCTGGAAGTGGGAGACCGGAGGTCAATTCCCCCCACCGCTTGATGTGGAAAAGGGGTTCGAAGAAGGGATTCTCACCTCTTAGATTTTTCATCTTGGAAAAGAGACGACTAAGGTGGGGTACAATAGAGGTCTACAAAAATCATGACTGGTGTGGAAAAAGTAAATTAGGAAGTGTTATTTACTCCTCATAATACGAGAACTAGGGGTCACCAAATGACAATAACAGGCAGCAGGTTTAAAACAAACAAAAGGAAGTATTTTTTCACACAATGCACAGTCAACCTGTGGAACTGCTTGCCAGAGGATGTTGTGAAGGCCAAGACTATAACAGGGTTCAAAAAAGAACTAGATAAATTAATGGAGGATAGGTCCATCAATGGCTATTAGTCAGGATGCACAGGCATGGTGTCTCTAGCCTCTGTTTGCCAGAAGCTGGGAATAAGTGACAGGAATGGATCACTTGATGATTACCTGTTCTGTTCATTCCCTCTAGGGTACCTGGCATTGGACACTGTCATAAGACAGAATACTGGGCTAGATGGACCTTTGGTCTGACCCAGTACAGCCATTCTTATGTACATCTACCCTGTCGTCCAAGCTATTATGGTAGCATGCGTAGACATACCCAATCTAGCTTTAATCTTGCTTGCTCAGGTCCAGAAGCAGTGAAGCTTTGGCAACACTGAATTCAGTGATAGCTAGATGACAGAATATGTAACCGGGGGCCCAAGCAAGTTTGTACAGCTCACACTGTTGCCCCTGCTGCCAGGGCTTCATTGCTGTTGGTACCCACACTAACCAAATTAAAGATAACTCAGGTATGCCTACACATGCTGCTATGACACCTCTGACCGCAGTGTAGACATACCTTCAAGCTTCAGGATCCCAATTCAGTGTAAAAGTTTTATTTACAGAAGCATAAATATCAACGTCCCTGTAGTGGGGCAACTGCCCCACTCTGGCATGGAAGTGGTTAAAGCAAGACAGAGAGGCTACGCAGAGCCCCAGCCAATCATGGAAGGGCTTATTGGGAACCAATCAAGTGGAGGCTTGAAAGCAGCTTATCAGGGCCAGCCTGGGCCCTATAAGAAGGCTGCAGGGTAGAGAGGAGCAGAGTCTCTCCCTGGAGGGCAAAGGGAGAAGAACTGGCTCTTAGAAAAGCACCTAAGGCAGGGCAGGGCAGGGCAGGGCAGAGCTGAGCTGGGCTGGGCTGGGCAGGGTCAGCAGAGGCTGGGAGAGCTCTAGGCTGACAACTGCCAGACTGGGGCCCTGACACAAAGGGGCAGAGAAGGTGCTGGGGCTACGGGGAAGTGGCCCAGGGAAGCAGGCAATGGAGGAGAGGTGGAGGAGGGCAGTAAGTGGCTTCTGCTACAGAGTCCCTGCGTCGGGGCCTAGAGTAGCAGGTGGGCCTGGGCCCCTCCTGTCCCCCCCACTTGCCAATGATGAGACTGGCGAAGCCAGACTGCAATTTGCTCTTGGAGGAAGGGGCTTGACTGAGGACTGCAGTCAGCCACTGAGGCAAGTGATAGAGCCAGAAGCTGATGGTCCCCCAGAAGTGGGGGAGAGCCAGCAGAGTGGGCACAGCCGGAGGGCAGTGTCCAGAAGCAGACGCCGTGGTCCGGGAGTGACGTGGGTCCGACTGTGAGGACAGTGGAGACCGAGAGAGTAACGGTGGATGAGACACCACTAGTGAAGGCGCACCGCTGGAAGAGCTAATTCCTAAACCAACCAGCAGGAGGCACCGCTGCGGTCAGTCTGCACCCTGTTAAAGTCCTCCAAATAAGCCCCTTAATGGTTAAAAAAAAAATCCATCCTGTACAACATCAGTGTCACAGCCTAGGATTTAATGATGGAAAATTTACAAATAAGAAAAGTGATCTAAGATGGTTTCATTAGAGCTTTCCTAACCTGCATTAAAGAAAGTGGTAATACTCTCATTTTATATAGGAGTTTAGATTATCCATAATGAAGACAATAACATTTTAAAAGAATAAGAAAACAATCAGATGGGAAGAAAAATTAGACAGAACCGCAAACATCTTACATTATAATCTGAAGTTTGCTAGATGAAGGCATGTAAGATTATTTTTTTTTAAAAAAGTTATACTAAGGAAAAAACTACCAAATAAAAGAATTCTTTAAAAACAATTAAATATTCCCCAAAATGTATTCAGCCAGACACAACCCAGGTCATATGGTATGTTACTTCCAAAGCCCTGGAGTCCAATGGCATAATTCTACTGTCATATCCTCCTTGAAGAACAGGATGGCTACTGTGGTCTAAATAGAATTTTGTTTATTTGAAAATATCCTAAAATCAGTACATCGCTTTTCTGTAGTTACTCCAGAGTGAAGTGGCTCCTGAGAAAATGGTGAGTCCCACGATAGCTATCACTCACCATGGCAGAAGAGGAGAAAGGCATATCAGCATCTTCCCTCCTTTGCAGCTTTCTTATGGTCTTTTAAAGTATGAGTGTGTTGTGGGGAATTCTCTGCAAGGCTGACTTCACACTACTGGTGACTTTAAAACCCATGGTCAGCATGACTGGACAGCTGGGTCCAGGAGAGAAGGATATAAAAGGAGCTATGTACCTGGGTGGAAGCCACTTTTGCATTTTCGGCTGCAGATACAAGAGTTTCTCCCTTCTCTTTTCTGCAGAAGGAGATTTGTGAGTCTTTATAATAATACCAGGCACTTGCCTGTTCATAGCAATTTGCCAGTGTAACTCACACAGAGCTTCATTTACAAAGATAGGCAAGTCCCCATTGCACAGATGGGGAAACTTAGACACAAAGAGGTGACCTTGATGGAGATCTCAGAAAGATTCAGCAGTGGAGTTGGGAATAATGGCTGTGCCCTTGTGCTCCTTCCTATGCATTGAATTTAGGCCAGTAGATGCAAATCACAAAATCAACTAGCCATAACCCTACCCATTCCCTGCCATGCAATACAACTAAAACACCCTTTCCGCCTAAACAGTTCATAATGCAATGGAAAGAACAGCCATGGGGTAACACTATGAAGCATGCAGCCATCTGCAGTACAATAGAGGACAAGATGCACAGAACAATGAATCAGTTGTATTTAGGAACTTCTTTGGGGGCAGGATTTGACCCAGAATTATTAACATTTAATTTTGTAATCTAGTACCACCTCTAAATAACAGGTAATCCAAACATGGCTTCAGGAGCTATGCATGTCACCATAGGATAAGGCTGCAATCCCACATGATAGAATACACTCCACAAAAGGAAATCTTTGCCAGTGTAAGCCAGCCCCTTACTGTTAGATGCCATACACAGACACATTGTGAAAGTAAGTCTAAGTTTCAGGAGCTCCATCATGCCGGGAGAAAAAACATTAGTCACTGTCCCTATTATACTGTGCATAGATTCAGGGAGAGTCACTGTAAGAATATACACTTCTATATTTTCCAAATAAATTATTTCAGATGTATTTACAGGTCACAGGGACATGTACAGATGTTACTGATCATTACCAGAACCTGCTAAAAAAACAAAAACAGGAGGGATTCAAAAATAAAGTCTCAGGTACAAACACCACATAAGAGCTACATTTTAGTACGCCAATTATTTCCTTATTACAAATATTACCTTAAGTTAAAAAGTGCTGTAGGAAACTCTTATTTCCTATAAGCAGGACCATTATTTTTTTAAAATTGTTTTGCACTGGAGGCAGAAGATGACGAGCTTTTATGGGCAAATATTTTTGCCATTCTGTCCCAATAGATGGACTCATACATTGGTAGAGATACTGCATAGGAGCATCTGTGCCCCAGAACCTCAGCAACACCCTCCATGCTGAGGGACATATCCAGGCCTCTATGCTGTAGGATTATTTAAAATAAACCTGTAGAAATATCACTCTCCATTAAATTCCATAGGATTTTAGAATAATTTCTGTAGTGCTCTATTTAATCCTGGAAGACTCCTCTAAAAAGGAAATGACCCTGCACCCCCTGCCTGCTGCTTTGGGCAGATTCTGAATATGCCAGCATCCTCAGCCGTGCTTTGTGGGAGCCAGCTTAGCAGCCACTGCATGTGTGCATACATACACAGAGTAAATGGCTGGTCACCGACACAGAGAATGAAGATGGGTCAAGGCCCCTAAGCCTACCAGGTGGGGCTGCAGAGGTGCTCTGTATCCTCCAACCATTCTTTGTGGGAACCCCAGCACCACTAACTCTTGAAAAGCGCCAAACTACTCAGGTTGTATGGATGAAATTGAGTCCTGCACAGGGGACCACCATGAGGCCCATGCTTACCACGTATATTTTCAAAACAGTGATCATGTGGAACATAACTGATACACAAGTCTTGGGCTGGCCCTCTGCATTTCACCCCATGTGCAGGATGAACTTCATGCTCAATAAATAAGCAGTCGTGATAGACAGCAGGCTCATGATAGTTTAGAGTGTGACAAAAGGCAAAAAATCCCTTAAGAATAGGTGTGTAGAAACGGTTTTACTTTCTAATTTTCTTTGCAACAGATGAACATTATCACCCAATAATTGTATTTGTAACAAACACCACTATGAAAGAATTGTTGGCAGTATAATCCATCTCACCAATTTTTGTTGTGGTGGTTTTAAACAGTCAAAAAAACCTGTTTAGCTCTGAATTTAAATCCACATTACAACATGGAGCACCTGAAGGATTTATAGCGTCTGAAATAAACTGGAAACAATGTTTTTCACTGGATGATTGTACTTTAGTTCCCTCTCTCCCCTGGAAACGTCCATTCTCCACTTGATCCTTTTCAGTGCCACCGCTGACTTGATTTCATTACAATGGTAGCGCCCCTTAGCCACGTCATACTCTTTCGTAAGACTGAAGGGTGTGATGCTTTTACATTATTTGTAAAATTAAGCATGTGCTTAACTGCTTTCCTTAACAGGGGTGGTATGCTGAACAGAAGCCTTAGAGAATACCTTATCCACTTCATGCCCGGTGCCTTGGATCAAAGAAGGCCATACATTCAATTAGCAGTAATTCTCTCTCTCATAGAAAGGTAAGCAATATCTAGCAGTCAAATTCAGTGATGAAGTAAAAGGATAAGTGGTATAAGTTAGATACCCAAACATGAAAAACAGAAATACAACTGATAAATTACTGTAAAACAAGGAACTTGTAATGAGCTATTTTGATTTATGATCTTCATTTTCATTTCACATAAGTAATCTATCTTAATATAAACACAAAGTCTCGCCTCTGCTTTATTAAGTAATACATTTCATGGCTTTACAAAGGAAAAAATAGAGTATTTGAGTAATGTAGTGGATCATTTGCTTTAGATTAGCACAAGGTGAAATTTAAGCAACATTAAAAGAGGTAAAGACATTATTGTTGTATGTTTTGGGTTTTTTTAAACACGGTTAGACTTTGGGTTAACAGTCAGTTCTGATATAAGAATCAAGAAAGTAAAAACACAGATGTAATATATAGTGTTATCAATAATTTGGCTACTAAAATGTGACCTTCAGATAGACAAAAGGATAATTACACCCAGATTCCATGAATTCAGGTGGTTACACATTGATTGAGGTCTTATTTGTGCTGAATCTGTAAATGAAAATTTGAGTTAGACTGGGGGGCTTAGGAAGTGTTTGAACTGCCAGAATGTATATTACATTATAAACTGTAAAAAACAATATAACTGCGGAAGATGAGCTGTTCATTTGGAAACTTTGCGCCAGTTTAGATTAATTTCAATTCAAATCAAAGCAGGCAGGGAAAAAATAATTCAGAAGTTAGCAAACTTGTTAGATTCAATTCATTAAAAGGGCCAATTTATGTCTGCCTTTGTGCATGTGTCCTAGTTGGGGCACAGGAAGCCTCTGAGCACAGTCACAATTTGGATGAGGGTATTAGCTAGCACTGACCCAGCAAAGATTTTTTTGGTAAGACAAGGTTGGGGACCCTCTCACACACACACGACAGCGTTGACAGGCACAAAAGCTAAATCCGTGTACAGTTGTGTGACGTATAAGTGTAAGAAGTGTGCTTTCCCCCTGTAAATCTGAAGACATTAAGCGTCACAAAAGTCTACCCTCTCCAGGCACTGTGTACATACTTGCCTTTGCTAGCAAGGTTCTCACTGTAGAGGCATAACTGAGCTACAGAGCTGAGGCTTTGCAAAGCAGGAGTCCCAGTTCTGGCTCCACTTAATATAAGGAATGAGTCTGGGTTTTGGGACCTCTTGCAGTCCAAAAAAATAAGGACTGAGGTCCTACCTGAATTGGAACTTTTGTTCCCAGTCAAAATCGGGAGGTGTGCATGGGGGGTGTTAAGTCGAATCTCTTTCAGCACCCTCAGCGTCCCCTTCCCCTGCAACATTTGGATTTTTAAACTAATACAACCTGCTAGAAGCCTGGAAGAAGGTCCTTCCTCACCTCTTTCCCCTTTTCTCTTTAGCCTGTATCTGGTGTCCTACGTGAAAGCTGTTCTTTGGAAGCCAATAATAGAGACAAATATGAGTTAAGATTGAACAAGTAGGACTCATGTACCCACTTAGACTACTTAATATCATTACACTGCTTTATAGTCCTTATGGAGAAGGCAGGCAACTTGACACATCTCAGAAAGAAAAACTATTTCTGGATTGACTATCGACCTTTACTGTCTTATGAGATAGATTATAAGTATTGTGACAAATGTCCTCATCTACCTCGGTGGGTCCTGCGCTTATTGGCGGATTCTGCTTGCCTCAGAGATCTTCCCCTCTAGTAGAATCCACAGTCCAGGTTAACTCCTCCTGTGTCTGATCAGGAGTTGGGAGTTTTGGGGGGAACCCGGGCCCGCCCTCTACTCCGGGTTCCAGCCCAGGGCCCTGTGGATTGCAGCTGTTTAGAGTGCCTCCTGGAACAACTGCACGACAGCTACAACTCCCTGGGCTACTTCCCCATGGACTCCTCCCAACACCTTCTTTATCCTCACCACAGGATCTTCCAGCAGTACGCCCTCTTACTCTCAGCTCCTAGTGCCTCTTGCTCCCAGCTCCTCACACGCAACCTCCTTCCACAGCTCCTGACATGCGCCCCTCACTGACTCACTGGGAGGCTTTTGACTAGTTTCAGCCAGCCCCTGATTGGCTGCAGGTGTCTCAATCAACCTCCCTGCTTCCTGGAAAGTTCTTAATTGGCCCCAGGTGTCTTGATTAACCTGGAGCAACTGCCATAAGGTATCAGGGATTTGTTTAGCCTGGGGCTAACATACTGGTTCCTTACCACTTTCCTACAGCCCTCTGGCCTTGCCCCGTCACAATATGCATAATATTCGGTAGGCATTTCATTCATTTATTTATTTATTTTAGTTTGGAGGCTCAACTGCAATCTCATGATTTAGGAGTTGCCCAAATATGGAGAGGAAAGGAAGCAAAGGAAGTAGATAGGCAATATGGTGACTGGCACTTTAGAAACGTAACAGACAAATACTAGCTTTTCAGTCACTGACCGCTTTCAAAAAAGGATCGATACCCAGACCAGAAGTGCTGCACACATATTTGCCACTGACTCATCCTCGTTCAGATTATTTTCTCATTATACCTTCTGCCACCTAGGGTGACCAGATGTCCCGATTTTATAGAAACAGTCCTGATATTTGGGCCTTTTTCTTATATAGGTGCCTATTACTCTCCACCCCGTCTCAATTTTTCACACTTGTAATCCGGTCTTGTCTGTTTAAATTGTAAGGTCTTTGCAGTGGGTACTGTCTCCTGCTACATGTATGCACAGCCTCTAATTTAATGGGTCCTCAATTATGCCACCACACATAATTGCAACAAATTCTTGTTCTCTATACAGTGTGGCTTGGACTCCAAATGGTTTATTAAGAGTGAAAGGAACAATGATTTTAATTAATACGATACCTTCGCCACTTTGAATGTATAGGCCCTTCCATTCCAGTATTTCAAACCACTTTACTAATCAGTTACTGGAAGCCTCACACTACTGTACATGATAGATTTTTTTAAAAAAAAACACTTGGGTAAATTGAGACAAAGAGCATTTAAGTTATTTGCCCAAGATCACACAGGAACTCAATGGCAGACCTCAGAAGATAATACTAATTATTTGTATTACAATAACACAAAGGCACCGAGTGAGATTGAGGCCCCATTAAATTAGAGGCTGTGCATACATGTAGTAGGAGACAATCCCTGCTACAAAGACCTTACAATTTAAGCAGACAAGACAGACTAAGAGTGAGAGGGAAAAGAGTCAAAGAAAGGTGCAGTGACTTGCCAAAATATCAATGGCCAAACCAGGAATAGAACCCAGGTTTCCTGACTTCCCGAGCAGGTGCCTATCCACTAGGATATGCTGCCTCGCAAGATAATCTTGGCATCACAACACAATTTTTAACCTACTAACCCCCTCCTTTGTCCTGTGACTGCAGAGGTGTTAACTCCCCTTTTCCTTTAAGTGGTTTCTTGCAACAGGTATTAACCCTTTAGATTTAACAATCTGTCCCGACCTTGTATTTATCAGTAACATTCTGGTTACCTTTTCCAGACCTGTAAAAGAGTTCTGTGAAACTCAAAAGCTAGTTTCTTCCACCCTGTCTGTCTCATATCCTGAGACCAACACAACACTGCAAAGAAATTAAAAATAATGGCAGAAATCATGTATCCAATGAAGGTAATGGTAAAACTCCCATTGGATTTTACCCTATGTCGTTGGCATGTGCTGGCAGATTAGTGTCCCATTCAGGACTAGGTCTGGGATTTAAAACTGGACCCAGGGACATTTTCATGTGTTAGGCTGTTTTAGAAGTTATTTTATTGCTGGCTTCTCATGCTGAGGGGAAAACAAAATCCATATTCAATAGTACTAGAAAAAATAAATGATTTTAAAGGTATTATACTATGTTAGAAAGTAATATAGAAAAAACATTTATGGTTCACCTCACTAAACTAGCCTCATGCACACAATTTGACCAACTTCAGAAGTTCAAAATATGCCTGTATAAGTGCTATAGCCCATAATGATTTATTTTATACATAAGTCATGTACATGTATATGAATTTAGTATTCACGAAAGTCCTGGAGACTGATGTCTTTGGTATCCACTTAATAGGTATTGTATGTCATGGACACAAACAGCAGTTGTGCAAGCTTCCCCAAATTGCTCCACCAGTATGATTCATCTGGAAGGGTTACTTTTAAAGGTAGTTGGTATTGTAAGTCATTATCCTTTGAGTTCCCTGTTATTAGTACTTAATGATATCTGAGATCACCACAGAAGCTAGTTGTGTTGTCACTAAAACACTGGTCCTGATGAAAGTTATACTTGATTAAACTAGCAAGAGTCATATTGGCAAATGAGATACTATGCTAGAACAATGTAATTCATAAATCAAAGAATGTCAGTTTCAACAGCTACAGCCAATGTGATTAATGTATTGTCTCAGACTAAAGTACCAAAAGTAGCTTTAAGAGACCTAAGCCTAAATTAAGTTGTGAATGCAAAATTTCAGAATTGAAATATTTAGCATTCTCTTACATTGCATAAGTAGTGACACTAGTTATGGTTAAGAGTTAAAGTTCTGCTGTCTAAATTACTTGACAACTGAAAGTAATATTTTAACAATATAAAGCTCTGGAATTGCAACGGCAAAGCAAATGTGTACCTCTGCCTCTTTTTCCTGTTTCAGGATTTTCACCTTAGTAAGAATTAACTGAAAGAATACTTAAGGAAATTAATTAAAATGATCTTCTTCCCAACTTGGAACACTAAGGCCATGTCTGTACTTACTAGTAGATCGGCACTGCTGTGATTGCTGCAGCAGGTGTTGATTTAGTGGGTCTGGAGAAGCCCCGCTAAGTCTATGGTAGAGCGCTCTCCTATCTACTCTGGTACTCCAGCACCCTGAGAAGAGTAAAGTAAGTCGGTGGGAGAGCATCTCCCATCGACACAGCATGGTATAGACACCGTGGTAAGTTGACCTACACTACATCAACTTCAGTTACATTATTCACGTAACTGGAGTAGCATAACTGAGGTTGACTTACCGCGGTAGTATAGACAAGGCCTATGACAACCTCAGAAGCTGGCTTTGCTACCATCTGTTCAGCTTTAAAAATCCTGTAGTCAGAGCCAGATAAGACTCCAAGGGCTGGTCCACACTGGGGCGGGGGAATCAATCTAAGATACGCAACTTCAGCTACGTGAATAACGTAGCTGAAGTCGAATATCTTAGATCGATTTCAAAAGTACTTACTGCTGGTCCACACCGCAGCAGGCAGGCTCCCCCGTCGACTCCGCTTATTCCTCGCGCGGAGCTGGAGTTCCGGAGTCGACGGGGAGCGGCTCTGGGATCGATTTATCGCGTCTAGACGAGACACGATAAATCGATCCCAGAACATCGATCGCTACCCGCCGAATCAGGCGGGTAGTGTGGATGTAGCCCAAGTCATTTCAATAGGATAATGGTTTCTCAGGCTCTGCCTGGGGTCCCTTGTATCTGGGAGAGGGGTTGCCAGGCCTTCCCCTTGGAGCTGAGCATACTTCAGAAAGTCACTGTCTCTTCTCAAGGCAGGAACCCAAGACATCCTCCTGGAACTGGGTAATTCAGGCAATTATTATCTCCTTCTTTAAGCCACGAGTCCTCGATCTCCTCCTTTAGCCTGCTGTAGGACCTTAGCCAGCTTCTCCATCTGACCCCATTGAATCCACAGGCTCAGATGATTTGGCAGACCTCACCTGCTGCTGTCTACCTTGTTACAAGAGAATAGGCAACATATATGCTAGTCCCCATCTCCCAGGCCATTTCTGATGGGTTGGGTGAGAGGTGTATCTTGTGCCGCCCTCTCTGCAAGGCTCCTTGCTCCAGGTTCTCAAAGATACAGTGACAGTATTTCCTACTAAGCACCACTCATTCCTGAGACCACTTCCTCTCTAACCATATCCCCTTTGGTCCATATTGGATCTTTCAGCCATTTAAAGGGTCATGCCATGTGGTGGGATGGGCTGAACACTAGGCACTACTGCCTTTAAGGGGCAGGCAGACTACTCCATCACACCCTCTTTCCGTGAAAATATGTATAGAAAGGGGTAACTGTAAATCGGAGAGTAGCTTTTCCCTCCTGTGTTTGGCTTGCCCCCTCCCACTCACAGACCTTGGGCTCTGTAGAGGGCTAATCATGGGTACAAGATGAGGGGAGGGGGAAAACGGGAAGAATGGTACTGTCAAAGCAGTTTTTCTTTTCACATAGTGGGAGGGGAACTCTACATATAGATACCACATGGATGATGTAGGAGAGGGTTTCACGTTAAATAATTTTGCAACAGCAGGCAGAGGGAGAGGTAATTATTTATTATTATAGATGCTGAGCCACTCACAAATTGGTGATAACTGTTGCTTCATTCTGCATGTCTGCTCAGTTTGAATTCTTTGCTGTGCCTGAACCTTTACTTAACTGTGGTAAATTTTATGAAGAGGCTTTTTGTCATTTTTATTTCACACTGGAGACTCAGCAGAAAAGCACAAATATATTTAATTTGGTGGTCAGCCTTGATTTCAATAGAGGCAGGGGAGGGAAGGAAAAAGCCAAAATGTCCATCCGTTTTTACGAATGATATTTTTTCTGAGACTTTTATTTCCCTTTTCTCAGCTTTGCTAACTAAAGACAAGGAAACCTCCTGAAAGTGGTGCCTCACAGCTGCCTGTCATTTGGAGAAACTAAATCACATAGTAGATACAGGTGCTCTCTTTCACCACGCTGGAGGAGGTCAGGACTAGGTGTAACTACTGTCTTTACACAACAGAAGAGATTCTCTGTCCAACTTGTAGCACTCTTACTAGCTTTAGCAGAAACTGCTCATTCTGTCTCTCACCATTGCTAAACAGCAGCTGGCAAGGAAAGAGCCAAAATGGAACTCTTCAGGTCTGGTTAAGTTACATTCATTGTTGTAACTGTGAGGAGAAGGCAAAGGGGGCTGTACACTCGGGATGGGAAGGGCTGCTCTAATTTACAGTAGCAAGCAACTTCTCCCAAGGGTATATTCTAGCAGCTGAGAATCACTGAAGTGCAGGACTGCTAAGGCCACATCCTAGTCCCCCAACACACACACTGTACTAAGGACTTCAAGGGGGGATGGCAGAGGGCCAGATATACCAGCTCTGCATTACTGGAGTTTTCCCCTTATACTGGAGGAATCTCATAAAATAGCTTAGGCTAAATTTTAGTCTCCTTTGTGCTGATGTGGCTCAGTTTCAAGGTAAGAGGAGCACACAACAACGTACATTTGGCTGCCACAAATTAGCACGAATAGTGACAAGCAGTTTGGTACTGAAGATCTGCACCGCATTTGAGAAAGCCAGAGGAGCAGCATGAATCTCATGTAAAGAAATAAACAAACAAACAAACAAAAACCCAGTACATTCATGCAGTCAGCTTCACTTCAAAGACATCCCAACCGAGAGTCACAGTATACAGGTGATAAGGAAAAAAGAAACAAACCACAAAGCAGTTTCTTGAATATTTTTCAGAAAGCTGCATTCCACTGCCACTTGGTTACGAACAGAATCAGATTGTGTGTGTCGCATCCTGCTCCAGACAGGTATGCTGCAGAGCAGCAAAAGTGCTTAAATATCCTCTTCATAAGATTTAGAAAGTGGTAGAGAACAATAATCTTTTAGAATCACCTGCATTAGTAAAACACGGATTGGGAACAAAAATGAGGTTAAGTAATTCTTCAGATTAAAAATTGAGTCAAATCCAATACAAAATGCTGCCCACAGCTTCCCCAGATGAAACTGTTCAGTGCATTGTTCCAAAGCAACATTCACCAAGGAAGGATAAATGACTCTACCATGTTATATAAAGGCTATGTACTTCTTCATTGCTATCATAAAAGTGGAGGCACTACAGTTTCATTTTATTGTCAGTAAAATGAAGAAAAAAAATCATCCTGAACAAAGGCACAGTGAGATTCAATGGAAAAGTTTCCCTTCAGTTACACAGGATGCAGGGACAATTATTTAATCTTTTGACCCTGCAAGCAACAGACAATCTTTTGGATGATTGGAAGAACAAGCCTGTTTCCTTGCAATGCTTGGAAGCAATTATTCTTATAATGATAAACCATTCCTTTTGGATTATCAGACACTTCATTTATAAGAAAGAGATGGCAACATATGAACTATTTGATATTGTCATCTGTAACACATCCATAACAGGGACAGAACATATATTCCAGGAGACTGAAAAACTAATGACAGCAACAGCTATTCATTGAAATAAAAGTTCTATTTTGCTATTTTCTATAGATAAATCTTCAGCTGACATGGAGGACACAGATCCCAGTTTCACCAGGATAAAACAAAAAAAAAATCTGATATTTATGAATCTGGATACTCTAGGCATTTTGTGCATTTCTACCACTGGAGTAGCATCTTCAACTTACAATGTGTTTTAAATCCTTTCACAGCAGTTAGATACCATAGTGATAAGCAACAGATAGGAGTGTGCAATTATTAATTAAACTTCACAATACCCCTTTGAAGTGAGTGTTATCATTGTACCAGGAATAGAACCGAGGACTTTTGATTTCAAGTCCCATGCACTACACATTGGTTAAAATTTATTTAAAACAAAAACAAACAAACAAACAAAAAAACAGGTCACCTATGTTTTCCCCCTTATTATATAGTTACAATCATACCTGCATTGTGGTCAACAGTATATTCCTATAAGCAGCTAAGAAGTGCATCCATACGAAACAACCAGAATAAGATACAGAGTAGACACAAACATGCTTGGGGAAGATTCTCAGCAGGTATAAATTGTCTCTGAAGTCAATTGACCTAGGGCAATTTACACACGATTCCCCCCTTGAATATAAACCAGAGATGGGTATGAATATAATCTAAACTCCAGATGCAAGATCCCTGAATTTTGGGGAAGTTTGTATCTGCATCCAAACTTTATGCCTAGGTACGGTCCATTGCCAGTGTAGACCCAAACTTGTACATTTGGTATGAATTAAACACTGACCTTATTTGCCAGCAGCACCAATACAATGGGTCTCACACTGAACTCACTTACACTGTAAATTAGGAACAACTCCCCTAAGGTCTGTGAAGCAACAGCAGTGTAGAATGTTTGTGAGAGGAGAATCAAGTCCCAAATCTTCCCCCACAGCCAGATCTGCAGAGATCTGTGAAACTGAGAGGTCAAAATACAGCATAAATTCTGCTTCTCTTTATTGCTCATAGATCCCACATCATTTTTCTTCTAAAGACAGAATTGGGGCCCCAAGTGTGTAATTAAGTACTGCACTATTGATCTACCATCTTTTCAGAATAGAAGAGATGGAGGATCTCATGTTTCTGTGATATGAACTTTCAGAGGGTTGTGAAGCAGCAGGTAGCAAAACATGAAACTCTGCAGTGAGAGAATAAGTGAAGGCAATAGGCTTCTACTTTGACTGTGATTAAGATCTTGAGAATGATGAAAAATAAAATTAGCACAACCTTTGAATGACCACAAGCCAAAGTATTATGATTCACCTTCATTTAATCTCGACATTGTTTGTCATTTTACTACCCACCTACTGTATTATTCCTTCCCTGAGTCATCTGATTTCAGTATTGTGGGCCCAGTAAGACAGTTGAAGTTTAGGCTACTATGACTAGCTTTGATCCATTGAGACAATGCGTTAGCATATACCTTTTTAGGTGACCTTGCTATTATTGAAGGAAAATCAACAGGGCAATTGATAGAATTATAGGATCCAAAATGAAATAAATTAGAACAATTATCCTGTATTCATTTTTAAGTGAAGTTAGTGGTTCTGAACGATATGGATTCATGTAAGGTGTGCAGTATTTGGGGGGAGAATAGAGGTACAATATTATTTATATCACCAACTAAAAGGTGAGGGCCTAAAGAATGGAAAGAGAAAATTCAAGGATCTGAATGTGGAAGAGGCTTGGAATTACTTTAAAAGTCAAAGTTGCAGAAATTGTCAGAAGCCTGTATCCCAAGTAAGGGGTAAAAATTCATAGGGAAGAGTTGCAGACCAAACTGGATGAACAAGCATCTCGGACAGGCTCAGAGAATGAAGAAAGCCTACAAGGAATAGAAAAAGGGACATGTCATCTAGGAGAGCTACCTCTTGGAGATCAGAAAGTATAGAGAAAAAGTGAGAATTGCCAAAAGACAAGCAGAGCTGAACCTTGCAAAGGAAATTAAACCCAATATTATTATTTTAGCCATATAAATAAAAAGAAAACAGGAAAGGAAGAAGTGGGATCACTAAGCAGTGAGAATGGGGGTGAAGATTAAAGATAATCTGGATATGGCTCATCACCTAAACAAATATTTTGCCTCAGTTTTTAAGAAGGTAATGTGGATCTTGGGGGTAGTGTCAGGGTGCCTAATGGGAACAAGGATATGGAAGTAGAAATTACTACATCTGAGATGGAAGTTAAACTCAAATAGTTTAATGGGACCAAATTGGGGAGGCAGGATAATCTCCATCCAAGAATATTAAAGGAACTGGCACATGAAATTGTAAGCCCAATAGCAAGGATTTTTAATGAATCCATAAACTTGGGGGACATACTCTGTGACTGGAGAATTGAAAATATAGGTACTATATTTAAGAAAGGGGAAATAAGTGATCTAAGAAACAATAGGGTTATTAGTTTGACCTCTATTGTATGCAAGGTCTTGGAACAAATTTTGAAAGAGAGAGTAGTTAAGGACATAGAGGTAAACAGTAATTGGAATAATATACAACATGGTTTTACAAAAGGTAGATCATGCCAGACCAATCTTATCTCTTTCTTTGAGAAGATAACTGATTTTCTAGACAAAGGAAATGCAGTAGATCTAATCTACCTTGATTTCAGTAAAGCATCTGATGCAATTCCATGTGAGAAATGGTTAGTTAAATAGGAGAAGATGGAGATTAATATGAGAATCACACGGTGGGTAAGGAACTGCATAAAGGAGAGACTACAACAGGTCGTGCTGAAAAGTGAATTGGCAGGCTGGAGGGAGGTTACTAGTGGATTTCCTCAAGGATGGGTCTTGGAACCAATCTTATTTAACATTTTCATTATGACTTTGGCACAAAAAAATGGTAGTGCGCTAATAACATTTGAGGATGGTATTGCCAATACAGAGTAAGATGAGCATATCATACAAGGAGATATGGAAGACCTTGAAAATTGGAGTAATAGAAATAGGATGAAATTTAATAGTGCAATGTGAAAGGTCATGAATTTAGGATTAACAACAAGATTTTTTGCTATAAACTGGGAATGTATCCGTTGGAAACATCAGAGGAGAAAGACTTGTGTGTATTGATTGATCACAGGATGGCTAAAAGGCACCAATGTTATGTGGCCATGAAAAAGGCTAAAGCATTCTTAGAATGCATCAGGCGAGGTATTTCCAGAACAGATAGGGAAGTGTTATACAAGGTATTGGTGAGACTTCATCTGGAATACTGTGTGCAATTCTGGTTTCCTGTCTGTAAGAAAGACGAATTCAAACTGAAACAAGTACAGAGAAGTGTTACTAGGATGATAAGAGGAATGGAAAACCTACCTTACGAGTGGAGACTTAAGGAGCTTGGCTTGTTTAGCATAACAAAATGACGACTGAAGGGAGATATGACTGCTCTCTATAAACATTAGAGGGATAAACACCAGGGAGAGAGATGTGTTGTTTAATTTAAGGGCCACTGTTGACACAAGAACAAATGGATATAAGCTGGCCATCAATAAGTTTAGGCTTCAAGTTAGACAAAGGTGTCTAACCATCAGAGAACTGAAGTTCTGAAACAGCCATCCAAGGGGAGTAGTGGGGGCAAGAAACCTAATTTGTTTCAAGACTGGTGGGTCTTGTCCACAGGTTCAAGGTCTAACTGATTGTGATATTTGGAGTTGGGAAGGAATTTTCCCCCAGGTCAAACTGGCAGAGATCCTGTTGTTGTTGTTTTGTCTTCCTGTGCACTGTGGGGTATGGGTCACTTGCTGGTTTGAACTAGAGTAAATGGTGGATTCTCTGTAACTTGAAGTCTTTGCATCAAGATTTGAGGACTTCAGTAACTCACCAAAAGGTTATGGGCCTATTAAAGGAGTGGGTGGGTAAGGTTCTGTAGCCTCTATGTATATATAGATGTTGCAGCAGAGGGGCTAACTTTTATAAGAAGCAAAATATTAAAACACATTCAGATATACACTGGGGAAATAATTGTAAAGCAAAAGTTTTTTATGAGATAGCCAGCACAGATATGAGAAATTTTAAAAACACATTATAAATTCCTAGGTCCTATAGCTTTAAGTGTGTTTCTGGAATCAATAGTTCACTTCAAAAGAAAGATGAATATTCTAGCATGAGTTACTGGGGAGGTGTTATACCCCAGCAGTTCCCCCAGAGTCAAGGGCAAAGTTGTGTGATAAAGTTAATTGAATTTTTGGATAATTAACAATGACACCATATCCCGCTGATAATGATATGTGGAAACTGATCACATGCTGCACAAGAAGACACTTCAAAGCCAATGATGAATAGGATGGCTTCTAAGATGGTGCTCCTGCCTCTTTTTACACACAGGACAAATATCACCAACAACTAAACTAATTTGTAACTACTAGACTATCAAAACACTAACCAAAGAGAAAAAACTATTTGTGCCCAGACATCAGCACTTGCAGGTATGACAAAAACCAGCAGAAAACAGAACACAGGATAGGAGGGGTTTGGCCAATATATGGCTTCTTTCTTCAGATGCCTGGGGCTCAATCCTCAGCTGAGCTGAGCTCACACTGAAGAGGGAAACAGAGGTGGCTCTGCATCACTTATCCACCTTTTTGTGTCACGGTGCAGCCATGGGCGGGTGTGCCCTGGTCAGGTGCTTAGCTGCACTTGGGAGATGAGTGGCGGAGTCAGAGGTGAGCCAGGTCAGAATACCAAGAAGTCAGGGTAGGGCACCAAATTTCCAAATAGCAGGCAGCAGGCAGATAGCAGGCTTAGAGCTGAGCCGGGTTAGGATACCAGGAAGTCAGGGTCAGTGCCAGGTTACAGACAACAAGGAAAGAGTGATGCTGAGGACAAATCAGGGTCAGAAGCCAGAATCTATGTCTATCACAAGCATGGTCTGGAGCAGAAGGAAGCGGGCAGGCAGGCAGGCAATCCGTCTTGTTGCTCACACAGCTCCCATCAGGGCTTTCTGGTTTATATATTAGTATCAGCCAGTCAGTGGGTGGTGAGAGACTGCCACACAGGTCCCGCCAGGTGGTACGTCCTGCTCAACCTCACTTCACAGTGTCCTCACCTGTATACCCAGCTTAAGCCTCCATTGGTGATGCAGAGATGTCAGCAGCCCAGAACTTCCATGATCCCAGGTACTAGTCCTGCAGATTCTCACACCTTGATCCTGGGGCTGATCAGAGGCCAAACCAACCCTCCAACCCAAGTTAAGGCACTCTATATGCTGTTCTAAATAGCACCATCTGGAAATGTCCCCTTAGGAGCCATTACTCTGCTGACAAATGACAAAGACGGGTGCCCCTGGGACACATTCTTACACTAGAAGAGGTTGGAATAGCGCTGTGTATGCTGGCTCTTTGCCAGCTAAGAGTTTTCCTTGACCAGGGGAATCCTCAGCTGCCTATTTGGAGCAGGGTTATGATCCCTTTGCATTGCTCCAGTTACATGAAGAGACCATCCTGGATCAGAGGTTCGGGGCTTCTATCAGTGCCATAGGTCTTCCCTGGCAAGGAACGAAGCCCCAAACTAGGCTAACTGCTTTTAATCATTCCAGGTTGACATTGTTTGTAAGTCCAATAGTGGGGAGCTGTAGAGGTAACTTTCATGAAGCACTGCTGCAAGGTTTTTCTGGTACCAAACAAAACATCAGAGGGAAATTAAATACAGGAGTATGAGGTAGAAAATTAAGTTGCAAAATCTGGGGAAACCACCCTCAAAATAGTTTCGAAACTTCAACTTGCAAATGAAAGGAAAAAGCACAAACACACACAGTACCTAGACCAGTGGTTCTCAACCATTTACCACTGTGGATATGCAGAGGTCTTCTAGGGGGTACATCAACTCAGCTAGATATTTGCCTAGTATTATAACAGGCTACATAAAAAGCATTAGCGAAGTCAATACAAACTAAAATTTCATACAGACAACAACTTGTTTATACTGCCCTATATACTATACACTGAAATGTAAGTACATTCCTATCGATTTATTTTATAATTATGTGGTAAATGAGAAAGTAAGCATTTTTTCAGTAATACTGTCCTGTGCCACTTTTGTACTTTTATGTCTGATTTTGTAAGCAGGTAGTTTTTAAGTGAGGTGAAACTCGGGGGTATGCAAGACAAATCAGATTCCTGAAAGGGACACAGTAGTCTGGAAAGGTGAAGAGCCACTGATCTAGACTACTGTAGACTATTCTGAATCGCCTAATTGATTTAGCACAGCTAAGGCTTCCAGGCAGAAGTCTCCAGACCACTGACAACCATTACGAAGCACTAGTTGTAGTCGATACTGTATTATGTATTAGTTGGGAGAAAATCTGATTTTCTTTTTTTTTTCTTTGTCAAATGAACACTGCAAATAAATGGCTACTGTAGTACAGCTGCTCACAGTCTCACCCAAACACATCAGTTTTAGTTAACATGATAACTGTGTAGCACTGTGGAGCAGAAAAGACAATAGAACTGTTTAAAATGCCATATATTTTTCTAAGAAAATTTTTGAATAAAATGAGAAATGTTTCATTTAAAAATGTTCTGCTGGTTTTTTTTTTCCAAGTTTTTGATGAACAAACTTTTGTTGTTGTTGGAGAAATGGAAAATGTCTACCAAAATGAATTTTTTGGGTGCAAAGTTTTGTTTTGGTTGAAAAGCCATTTTTTGGTGAAGAAAACAACAACAAAACAACAAGAACTTCACCCTGAGCCCAATGCCCGGGCACACAAGGTGGTTGCGGGTTTCCTGCTCCTAAATCTAGCTCTGATTACTATAGTCTATACCAAGGGTTAGGCTGACCTAACTACGATGCTTACGGTAGGAAATCTTTCACAGCCTTGAGCAACATAACTAGGCCAATCTAATTTTTAAGTGCAGACCAGGCCTAATACTTATTGGCTTACCTTTAGGGTTAAGTACTGCTTTTACTCACTTAGTCTTTATCACTTCTAATAATTTTGGGAAATATCACATATTACATCACCAGCTGACTTCCTCCATGGCTGCTGGGAAATCTAATATATTATCACTTGGGCATTTCTAGTTGTTAGGGTGTTTTTCATGTTTAGTGCACTGCAACAGATTCAGCCTTGCATAATTCAAAACAACTTACTACCACCTAAGCCATGGCCCGTGTAAAGACCTTTGTTGCTTTTTTTCCCCATTTGTTTCCTCCTCTGGTTGATTTCTTTTTTTAACTATCCTTTCACTCTCCTATTCAAATTATGGGTAAAGAGTAAATTGAGATCAACAGTTTATATGCACAAAGCAAAACAGCGATAGCTTTAGGCACTAATTGTGCTAACACTTATACAGATGTTTAAATGTACACACATGGGTAGTCCTATTGACTTCAGTCATGTGTGTAAAATGTATGTACGTGTCTGAAGAATCAAATTAGAAGAATCAAATGCTGTACTTATTTTGAAGTGTTTTTCTGTATTTATACATTTAAAGACGCAGTGTTTGTCTACTAAATTATGTATTCAGTTATTATTATTTGTTTCTGGGAGTGCCCATTATGTGGTAGACATTTTCCAGATATAAAAGATGGCACTGTCCCAGCCATGCAGAATTGTATGCAGCTAAATTGCCACCATGTTGACTGAACATCTAAAGGTCCCGATTCTACAAAAAGATCCATGCAAGTGGGCCCTTATGTATATATGAAGTCCCACTGCAGTAAATTTTGCAGGACTGCAGCCTAAAACATGGATAGGTACTTACAATTGCTTACAGGATGCAAGCAGGACAGAAGTATTAGTTAGGGCAGTATACGGTTGTATAAATAGGAATTTCAGGGGAAATGGGAGGAAGGGAAAAAAGAAAATTTAGGCTGAATATCAAGAAAAAAACTCTGACTCGACCATGGAATAGTCTTCCAAGAGGCAGGAATCCCCACTGCATGAGATATTAAAAGAAGTCAGGACAAAGCAGTAGAAAAATATGCTGTAGGAAACAATCCTGGACTAGCAAGAGGGTGGGATAGATGACCTAAAGTTCCCCCCCCCCCCCCCCCCCCCGTATCTAGTTTCTATTCTGCGATTCCCTAATTTTTATTGCTCACTTATTTTAAATTTGTGTATCTCACGATTTAGAATGTTCTCAAGGAAATGCCAGATCTGACATTGCAGAGCAATGAAACTTCTAATTGTACTGTAGGGAATAATCCTGCATTTGGAAGGAGATGGACCAAATGATCTCATAGATTTTTTCCTATATCTAACTTCTATGATTCTATGGGTAAAATTCAGGAGTCTAATCTGGTGTAATTTATACTTTCTTCCTACCCACTGAGAAGTAAATTCCATTATTCTAGATTAATTTAGATTCACTTGGACATGCACCCATATGAAACTTCTCGGGGGCTGGAAGAAAAGGATGGAAAGTGGAATAACTATATGGTGAGTGTAGCCTGTAAAATAGATCACCTAGTCTTTCGCACCCTTCTCTTAGTTATTTTCTGTCTAACCCCTTTATCTTATACCCCTTGGGGAGATAAATTGCACCCACTTAATTGAACTCAGTAGGCTAAATTCAGTGCTGATATGCAATGAAGTGTCAGTTTTATGTTGATAAGTGGGTGTGAGTATGGTGGAGTCTGAGTCTAAATTAGTATAATTTACACATTGACATGTTTGGAAGAAGGTATGAATTACATTTCTTAAGCCTCCCATAGATTCATCTTTGAATTTGGCTCTATGCATGATCCCATGTATCTGTATTTTACGCCATTACTAGCAGCATAGTGTCCTGCAAACAGCACGGTACTTATGAGAATATACTCTCTTATTTAAAAAGAGGTAAAGGCACAAACCAGGAAACTACATATTAATCAGCATAATGGTAGCTGTGAGGAAAATGCTTAGAAACATTCTAAAACCCTTGGACAACACCTGGAAAAGAACAGTTTGATTTAGGACAGCTACTCAGGCAGGGGAGTTCATGCTTAATTGAACGAGTACTTTGAACATATTTCTGCTATGACAGATAAGAGAAAATCAGTAGATTCAGTAAACTAATTTACTCAATGTGCATCTGACAAGGTTCATTGACAGAAATGAATGGCTAATATAAAGAGTGATAGATGGAGGCTGATGTCCAGGGAAATTCCATATCCTAGGGGACAGCACAAAAAAAATCTATCTATCTAAAGATTACCCAATACATGATTCTGTAGGCAGTACAGCATGTGGTTTCTATTCTATTCAGATTCTTATCCTACTCTCATCACTGAGCATATTAAGAGTGCAAATACATTTCTGGACAAAGCTTCCTTAATAAGGTGGTCTGAGATATAGTCAGAGTCCTCTCTAGTCTAAAAGACATAAAAAAATAACAACCCCCACACACAAAGAGCTAAATGAAAGTCAATCCACCATTTCATAAGTAGCTACCATAATGAATATAGAGGAGGTGTATATGTGATTCACATTTGTTGAATTCAACTATCACTTGTATCTTATCAAGTGATGAAACTGTAAGCCAGGGTGGATAAAAATCAATGATTTTTAAAAAATGGGATTTTTTTAATTTAAATCGGAATTTTTGGAAAAAATGCTTTTTGAGGAAAAAAATGATCTAAAGATAGTTTTAATTATGATACATTATAGCTCAAAGATATCTCATCATGGAATAGGAATTATAAATTCCAATTCTATAGTGTGAGAATATATTCATGTAATGTTTAAGAAAAGTTTTGTAAATGAGTTCCAATAGTTCATGGTTTAGGGACCCAATCTTATGGGGTTCCCGGGGCTTCTATGTAGATTATTTAGGTTAATCTTTCAATCTACCCAATGGGACTCAGTGCTCAGTCTAGAAGATACCATCAGAGATGCTTAGTTTTGCAGTTCCCAGACTGAGGATTTGTCTCTTCAGAGAGAACATGCTTGTTAACAGCAAAAAAGATGTTTAATAAATAACATATAGAGGTGAGAAATAACAGACCTCAACCCAACTACTTTCCCTCTGCAAATTTGTGTTCACAGAGTCAATCTCTTACCTCTCTCTAAAAGTGCAAAGTTTCAAAAAGTTCAATGAATAGAAGATTGTTGGGGGCGGAATACATCTGGACAAGGAGAAGAAGTCTGGAGATAAATATGAGAAGGGAGGGACAGGCGGTAGAAACAAAAGTGAAACTGTTTGAGCAGCATATTCCAGAAGTCTTGAGGTCTTTCTGAGTGTAGCCTTCATTGATTTGAGATCTACCATACCATTCTCTCACTAGAAGGGAAAACCTATAATGGCAGCACGCCGTAAAAGAAACCCAGTTTGGGAATATTTTAATGAAGTTCCTCTACCTGTGGGTAAGACAGGCATGAGTGCAAAATGCAAACAGTGCAACAAAGAAATGCAAGGCCTGGTTGCCTGAATGAAACAACATAATGAGAAGTCTTCCTTCTCAGGAGGAAGCTGCATTGAAGATGATGAAAGGAACATGTCTGAACATGCAGGATCTTCAGGTTGGTAAACTTTATTTCATTCTTCTTTATTAAGGACTACGTATCTTCCTTCCAGACTATTCTTGAATTCTCATGTTTGAGCAAAAAAATATAGTTGTTACTCTATGGTGCTATCATTTTAGATGCAGTTGTGATAAAAAATAAATAGCTGAAATAGGCAGATCTTCCTTTTACAATTTCACCTTTAAAGTAGTACTGAGTGTCAGTGACTGCAACGAGTAATATTAAATGTGCAGTATGGTAATAATAACTAAATAACTGCATTGACTTATTTTGTTTAGGAAAATCTATCTTCAACATACAGGATTCTGAAGACTATCCATCTTCAAGATCACCATCATTTTTATAGTTTCAGAGATATCTGCCAATGATAGTGTTTCAGTTACATCATGTATGTCACATAACCACAGTGTATCACCTGTAGCAAAAAGGAAAAAATAATTGCCCTCATCCAGAAACAACCATAGATACATTTGTGATAAGAATCAGCAGATTACAAAAAGAGGTAATTGATGAAAAAATTGCCCGGTTTGTTTATACAAACAACTTTCCTTTCCGTATGATTGAGAACCCACACTTCATTAACATGGTTCAATCATTAAGACCAGGATACAGTGCACCCAACAGAGCAGATGTCACAGGCAAATTGTTGGATAAAGTGTATGAAAGACAAATTGAGCAGTGTGCAAAATGTCTAGAGGGTGAAATTGTTAACCTGAGTCTTGATGGGTGGAGTAATGTCCACAATGATCCTGTTGTATGTGCTTGTGTGACAACAGAAGAAGGGAATGTCTTCCTTACAGAAACAATTGATACATCAGGAAATGCACACACAGCAGAATACTTACAAGAAGTAGCAGTAAAAGCTATAACAAACTGTTAAAAACATTTCAAATGTCTAGTACGGAGATTGGTCACAGTCAATGCTGCAAATGTATCCAAGATGAGAAGAAACTATTTAGAAAAAAGTGAAGAGTCCCAAGCTAATAACATATGGTTGCAGTGCTCATTTGATGCACCTCCTAGCCAAAGACTTCAGTGTTCCAGAAATAAAGGCAAATGTTGTTGAAATTGCAAAATACTTCCGTAACAACCACTTTGCAGCAGCTGCTCTGAAAAAAAAAGTAGGAGGAAACAAGCTAACTCTCCCACAAGACGCGTGATAGAACTCAGTAAGTGGACTGTTTTGAGTGGACTGTTTTGAGCGCTATATCAAGAACTGGCCTAAACTGATGACTGTGAACAAAATCATGAAAAAATAGATGGCACTATCACAGCCAAAGTTCTCAACATTGGGCTTAAGAGAAATGTTGAACATATGCAGAGTACTCTGAAGCCTATTTCTGTAGCCTTGAACAAAATGCAGGGAAATAGTTGTTTTATTGCTGACACTGTTGAAATTTGGAAGGAACTGAGAAAATAAGAAAAATA